>OY282497.1:6583728-7783728 GCA_958295605.1 Ajuga chamaepitys
TACTACACATAATTCTATCAATGAAGTCGTACAGAATCATACATCTTCTCCACTTTCATCTGCACAAAATGGTTTAAATATTTCACATCATTCCATAGCCACATCTAGCTCATCCTCTAGTTCATTTAATAATGGACATGATCTCAATAATCAGTCTCAGTCTGCTGATGTTCCTACACGTGTTACCATTAATCCTGTAAATGACAATGAGCAAGCTCAAATAGTTGAGCAAAATCCAGAACCTCTGATAGATGTTCATGTTATTGCTCAACACAATCAACATTCAATGGTTACTAGAGCAAAGAGTGGTGTCTTCAAACCCAAGGTGTTCTCGACTATGTCAAGTCTTGAAAACACTGAACCTTTAAATGTAGCTCAAGCTCTGCTTTCTCCAAAATGGAAACAAGCAATGGATGAAGAATACGCAGCCTTGATGAAAAATGGAACATGGAAGCTTGTTCCATACACAGATAACATGAATTTGCTCACTGCAAAATGGGTTTACATAATTAAATACAAATCAGATGGAACTATTGATAGATTCAAGGCTAGACTTGTTGCAAGAGGTTTTCAACAAACTGCAGGTGTGGATTATTTCACCACGTACAGCCCGGTTATCAAACCTGCGACAATTCGAATTGTCATGACACTAGCTATTAGCAAAAACTGGCCCATTCATCAAGTTGATATCAACAATGCTTTCCTCAAAGGTGATCTTAAGGAAAAGGTTTATATGGTACAACCAGAAGGTTACATTTCTAAATCTCAACCTCAATATGTGTGTCAGCTTATAAAGTCCTTATATGGACTCAAACAAGCTCCCAAAGCTTGGTATGATAAACAAGGTGCTTTTCTTATCTCCATAGGTTTTAAAAACTCAATTGCTGATTCTTCCTTGTTCTTCAAAAATTCTGGAAAAATAGTATTATTACTTCTAGTATATGTGGATGACATATTAGTCACAGGAAATAATAATACTGAAATTTCTAATGTAATTAATTTACTTGACAAAGAATTCTCTCTAAAAAATCTTGGTCAAGTAAATTATTTTCTAGGTATAGAAGTTCAAAGAAGCTGTCACGGTATTTTTCTTAAGCAAACCAAATATATATCTGATCTGTTAAAGGACGTGGATATGGCTACTTGCAAACCTGTACCTGCTCCTAGCTGTACCAATATCAAGTTGCATAACACTGACAGCAACACGTTTGATCAACCATCGCTTTACAGAAAAGTTGTTGGTTCACTTCAATACCTTCAGCTTACTAGACCTGAAATAGCCTTCTCTGTTAACAAAGCTTAGCCAGTTTTTGCAAACACAGACTATTAATCAATGGAAGGCATGCAAAAGGGTGCTTAGATACTTAAGTGGTACACTTCACAGAGGTATTCTATTAAAACCTGTTCACAGGCTAACTATTCATGGTTTTGCAGATAGTGATTGCGCAAGCTGCCCCGACGATAGAAAAAGTACCACAGGCTATTGTCTGTTCCTAGGAGAGAAGCCTATTGTCTGGAGCTCCAAAAAGCAAAGTTTGGTAGCTCGAAGCAGCACAAAAGCTGAATATCAAGCTCTAGCACTTGCTACTACAGAAGTTATGTGGATTCACAACTTGCTAAAAGAAATTGGTGTGTCGTTTGTAAAGCATACTGTTCTATGGTCCGACAATGCTGGAGCTATATCTCTAGCTTCTCATCCGGCAATACACTCACGAACAAAGCACGTTGAGCTTGACATCCATTTCATACGGGAGAAAGTCACCAACAGGGAAATTCAAAGTGTGTTACGTTCCCACTGAATCTCAAACCGCAGACATCCTTACAAAAAGTCTTTCGGCCATCCGTTTTCAACTCTTAGCTCAAAGATTATGCCATGATTTCCAACCGGGTCTCAATTAAACGGGAGCATGTTATAATATACAGTTAGTGTATTAGTTAGAAGGTTAGTTAGAAGTTTAAATATCAGTTAGGAAATTATGTTAGTTACTTAAATTAGTTAAGTCAAGGGCATTATTGTAAATAACCCTACATCTCCCATGCACATGCTTAGCATGTGTCTACGTCTGTATATAAACATGAAGAACACCAGCTAATCTTTATGTTATTGTTTATCAATATTATGATTCCTTTTGTATAACACTTTGCAACCTTTGGTAGCAATATCAGAGAGAAAAGAAACTATTTAAAAATAATAAAAATGTTTAGAAAATACAATATTTATTTTTAAATTCTAAAAAAATATTTAAAATATCATAAACTTAACTGGAAAAAAAATGTAGACATTATTTTAATAAAAAAATCAATTTTCATAAAAAAAGATCGAATAATTTTGATATTACTTCAAATAACTTTAAATATTTTTAGAAGGATTTATTTTTTCAAAAAAATAATTAAAAAGATACTTATATCATAAAATTTGACTTTTCATAGATACTTCCACATGTCTTAAAAGAAATTTTATAGATTTTAAAATAATTTTTTAAGATAACCTTCATATAGTTTAAATAAATTTTTAGAGTTTAAAATATAATTTTCAAAAATTTATAATTGTTTTATGATTTTAAAAAAATAATAACTTTTTTATTTTTCTTGCTTAAAATGATTTGATTTGAACTTTTTTTATAAAAATACTCAATTCTTTAATATATTTTCAACATGTTTAAGTTAATTTTCTGATATTTTAAATGAGGTTTAGAATTTAAAAAATATTTTTTAGATTTTTTAAAAATTTTATGTTATTTAAATATTTTCTAATATTCTTTTATTTTTTGCACTTAAATTGCTAACAGACGTTGCAAATATGAAAAACGTATAGTTCAGGTTGTGATTGAAAAAAAAAAAACTGAAAAAAAGTGCATACTACATGTCGTAAAATAATATAAACTCAAAATATAGATAATGTAAATATCAATTTCTCCAGTGATATATGGATTTAATATAACTTACATTTTATAAATATATTATTTTATAAATTTACATTAAGATAAAATATACAGTGTAAAAAATAAATTATATCTACTTTTAAGAATGAATATCTCCTAATATTAAAACTCAAACATATATTTAGTGTGTGTGTGTGTGTGTCTATCCACCTTAACCTATGCGAACCAGCAATAACTTAATTGAAAATGAATATTAAAACAAACACAAATACATAAATATCATATGACACACCAAAATATATCAAATAAATAAATTGAATTGTATTATAAGAAAATTATTGTTTTCTTTTATTTTATTCTTTCAATTTTTTTAAATATTTTGATTTATCCAAATAATTTTTCAACTTTTAACTATAACTATTTACTTTATTTTAAGAAAAAATAGTTTTCAAGTTTTAATATTTTACATGGTGGTTTAATATACTCAAATACTTTTTAGATTTTAAATAAATCTTGATATTAATAAAATAAAATTCAACGATTATTCTATAGTTGGACTAACAAAATAACGCATATGAATTCTTCAATATATCTTAATATGTATATGTTGAAATTTATTTAAAGATACAATTGATATATATATATATATATATATATATATATATATATGTCTGCATATTTTGCTTAGGTTGCAAAATATGAAAAAATGCGATAAAGTATTGTTTATATTGAGAACTCTAAAAAATCTAGTTAACTCAAGCATATTAATTTTATTTTTTAAATAGAAATATAGATTGTAGCACATGTAACTCATAGTTTAGATTGCAAAGTGTAATTATTATTTATAATGAAATAATATTAATAAATAGAAAATATGAATATGTAATAAAAAATAGTTTCAAGATTAATTATCATATATAAATATATGTGAAAGTCGTAGTCCCATGATTAATTATAATAAATTAATATTTGTAAATATAATAATTTAATTAGTCAATCATTAAATTATACATTAACTTTTACTTTTAATTTAATAAAGTATATATTCATTTATTAAGGAAGGTAATACTTAATATTGTATTAATTTAAAGAAAAAAAATATAATTAATATCTTAGAAGAAATTAAGGATGCATTAAAGATATATTTAGGATGGAAAATGTAATTTACAATAATAACCCTTATTTTACTTTTATATATATATATATAGATATATAGATTATTCATTATCAATTCTTTCTTTATGAATATGCAGCCTTAAAAACTCAAGCCACGTGGCAAAGGATTATTGGTGAGAACAAAGGTTGCGGACGATCGCGGATTGAGAGAAGCGGACCTGATCAAAATTGCATAAAAGTGATCATATGCATGTGACCCTCTCTGATTTTTTATTTCTTTTATTGACTTAATATTAAATTATAGAAAAAAGAACTTAGCAAAAAAAAAAAAAAAAAAAATCAATTTTAGATTGTTAATACAAATAAGAAATTTCAATTTTATTTAAAATTCAGAAAACAAAATCCCGTCTTCTTCTCATTCTCTTCTTTCTATATTCTTGTTCTTCCTCATTCAACATTTTAGCATTTTAAAACTAGAAAATTTTCAAAATCTACCATAACCTTGAAGAATCGAAGACCTCCATCAAGTGAAGAAACTTTGCATCCCTTCATGGATTGAAGAAACTCCAAATTAAAAAAAAAAAAATCAAGATCTACTATTGAAGGACCGTAAAGGATCGAAGACCTTCATCGAGGGGAGAAGCTCCTTCAGGTTGAAGAAGATCGATTTTTTTATTTTTTCTGTTCTCAAAATTTTTGAAGAAGAGGGCAAATGGGCTCTAAATTTTCTGGTTCTGGTTTTTTATCTAGTTTGCGCAGGCCAGGCGCACTGCTTCAAGGGTTCATCGCACAACGGATATGGTGGTGCTGATCCATGGATGTGGAGATGGTGAGCGTGCAGCGGCTGGAGATGCTGACCTGCCCAAAAAATAATTGGAAAGTAGGGTAGTTGGATCCTTGTCCCCGTGTTACAGTTTTCCTTAATAAAATATTAATTATGAAAATTATCAATGAAAAAATCCGCCCACCTTAAATTAAAAATTTCTTATTCTTATTTTTTATTTAATTTTCTGGATTATAAATAATTTTTAGAATGAAATTTTTAATTTTCTAGATATTTAATGAATTTTAAAAAAAATTAATAATTTTCTTAATTTTATATTTATTTTCTGACTTTTTGTTACTTCTGTTTTTTATATAAAATTAATTTAGAGTTTTATATAAGTTTTATATTTTTTTTTCTGCAATTTTGTTAATTTTTTTATTTTCTCTAAATATATTTTTTATATATTATTTTCAAATCTTTATTATTTTTTATTTTTATTTTTAAGAATCTAAAATTAAATTTCATTTCTTTTAAAATTTTCAAAATACATTAAATAAATATAATTCCAAAATGTATAATATAACGTTAAGTTATTTAAAAAAAAGAAGGGCCACATAACTTATATAGCCAGAAAATATGGACGGAGTTACAAAATGTAACATATCGCATTATACAAGTTGCAATTAGAAAAAATAAAATGTTTTAGTAAGAAATGGAAAAAATCCGCATAATTCAGATTGTTTTTTAAAATTAATCATTTTCATCTATATATATAAAAAAATTGTTGTACAACTAAGACATATATATACATCGACTAATGCAATATACATCAAAACTACGGGCGACAATCGTAGCAGCTGGCCCAACCCGTCTGGCCGGTGCCATATGTTGAGCTATGTGGGGCGGTCAAAATTTAATCTAGCCGAAAATGAATGAGCACAACCTAGTCCACCCCTTAAAATATATTAATACTTTCTGATCGACTTATAGTTCATCAATCTATTAGTCCATCGAATCAGATTAATTGAATCTAATGATACTTTAACCTGAAATTTATATAACTCAATTCATCTAAAATATCGAATGTGTTGAATCATCAAACCAAACCGATTTTACCACCCAAAAACTACCATTAATACATGCATGGCCAATAGTGGGCTGAAGCCCAGCCCTTGGTACATCACATGGATCATTCTCTCAATTATATTTTTTTGTCAAGAAAATTCTAAATTCAAGTACTCTTGTTTGTTTCTAGAGCTATCAAAATAATCCTTGCTCGATGAGCAAGCCCATCCAATTTGAAAAAAAAAAAAAAAAAAAAAAAAAAAAAAAAAACTAAACTAGCTCGATTTTATATTGGCCCAAAAAAATTAAGCCCATATGGCCCAACTTGAACATCTCGATGCCAAATGAGTTCAGCCCGATTTGGCCGGACAACCTAATTTAGCTCGATATTTGACCGACATTATTTTTTCTATTATTATTTTTTAAATAGAAGGTTCAACATACACACTAACATTATCTATTGATTACATAACTTATTTGAAGTGGTAAAATATTTTTTTACTCCAATTAATTTTTAGAGGGCAAAGTCCCTCCATATTGTTTGAAATTTTAATATACATAAAAAAATAAAAGTAAATTTTTAAAATTTGAATTATATAAGTCCCTCATTTTATTTCTTTATTATATAAGCACATTTTATTATAAGTTTGAATTTTTTATCCTTTTAATTTGTGTTTGTATGGAACAAACATTTTTAGAATAAATCTATTTGCCCGAAATTGTTTCGAGGATGGGCTAGACCAGGCTAGCATTTTAGTTAGACGAAAATATTTGGCCTAACGACTCGGCCCGATTTTATCTGCTAATATGACTGGGCTGGACTTACCCAGATCAACCACTTTCACAGCTAGGGTTGTGCATCGGTCGGTTTCGATGATCGAACCGACCGAATATCTGGAACCGACCGCAACCGACAGGGTGAGAAGATGAGACCGAACCGACCGAAAAAAATATTACAACCGAATCACAACTGAACCGAAATTTTTGGTTGATTTTTGTTTGTTGACCGAAACCGAAACAAAGACAGAAATAACATGTTTTCATTCTAACAGCTCAATTACTGAGATTGAGTGATGCTGAATTCAAAAGTTATAATGAGAAGCCAAGTTTCTGAAATGTTAAAAGAGAAGGCGTGAATCCTGTGACCTGGTTGGCGTTCAAGCCATTCAACAATTCACAAGTAAAATTTGATTTGTCTATCGCGAAATGAGCAGAGCGCGGGCAATGGGCCAATGTCGTGGACTCAGCAACTCAATTCAGCGTTAAGTGGCGCCGACGGTGAAGTAGGTGGCGCCGACGAACTGGGTTAGGGTGACGGAGACGAAGTATCGGAGGTGACGAGGTGTGAGGACAGTCACAGAGTGAGAGGCAAGACTAGAGCAGCGGCTGTGACTCAAAACTCAAATTGGTGGGGGGATTAGGGTTTAGTTTTCATATTCTTAAATATTCGGTCGGTTCGGTTATTTCGGGCCTAAAATTGAAAAATCGAGACTGACCGAAAAAACCGATTTTCTGGAAAATGAAAACTAATAACCGACCATATATCTACAAAAACCGAACCGATCGCGACAATTCGATTGGTTTTTGCCGACTTTTTCAGTCTCAACCGATATTTGCACAGCCCTATTCACAGCTCTACTCTTTACAGTCATTATTTTAAATAAAATAAAATGAAAAAATGTAATCTACGTTCTTACTATTCTTCTTACTTACAATCACCAAACCCTTGTATGCCTTATAACTTTTATATCATTAAAACTTGCAATCAATTCAATATCATAATATACATATATCAGATTCATAGAACTCAAGCACATTTAAACTTGGCTACCAAATTACCATCAGATCTAACAGGGCCCAACTTAATGGGATAAAAATCAACTGAACCATAAGCAAGCCCAAAATTTATAATATATTTTGAGAGATGTAACGAACTTTGCTCATTATTTTTTGACTCGATTAATTTTAAGTTGCAGACCTATGATTTTGGCCAAAGGGCTGCTAGACCCGACCTGGTTGAGCTGCCAGACTTGCCACCTCTAGCACTATCTCCTTAACTGGAGTAAAATAAGCTACCCATGCCCCAAGGGTCCATGTGAGACCGAATTCGAAAAGAGAATAGCAAAGGGTACAAGCAGGCAAGTCCTTTTAGAACACTAATTTCAAATTTAAAATGGCATTACTGGATGGTATTTATAATTAAAGGATGAAATAACATCTCATAAGAAAGTGTTATATAATACTATCTCTGTCCCACTCAAATTTGCACACTTTCTTTATTGGTACATCCCACATCAATTTGTATATTCTTAAAAAGAAAAATTCTCTCATAATCTCATTTCTTCTTAATATATGTGTCCAGTCAAACGTGCAAATTTCCGTGGGACGGAGGAAGTAGCAAACAACTCACAGGATCCCTAAAATCACAAATACTCCAAAACATGAGATTAATTTCATTCAATATAATTTCAAGGACAGATCCAATCCATGCACATAAAGATAATTTAAGCAACCTGTACAATACACATAATGAAGAAAACATCATGCTACTGTATTAACAAACTCATGGGAGATTAGTTCCTTGCAATAAGCTTCTACATATTCAGAGTCGCTAAAAGCAGCAACTGAGCTTACTAAACTAAGATACCGTAGATTACCTTATCCGCTCGACTTTCAGATTTTAGAATTTATTCTTTTGCCACACATCTAGAACAGTTGCACTTGAAACCATATCCTTCATAGAGGATCTTTTGCCGAGCCTCGTAACCCATGCTAGCGTCAAGGTAACATATTCGCAATTCTTCCTCTGCAATGCCATACATGTACTTCAAACATTTATATTCTTTCAAGAAATTAGTTCACCTAACTTGTAAAGGTCGGATCATTCCTTACTGAAAGAAAATGGATGGAAATAAGTAATACGTGAGGGAAACCTGCAAATAACTCGACAATGTTTCCATGGCACCGAGTGTTTCCTACTTCTTGACAATCTATATCTATATAGTTGGGGGAAGGGAAAATAAACCCATTTTTAAGGGGAACATTTTTTTAATCTCTTCATCGTAAAATACTTTCTGAACGTGCAAATAAAAAAAACGCCAAGACTAATCAATCAGACAATCACATAATTATCCTCCCCGTCACAGAATTAATATCTAGGTGAATAAGGGCTGAAACTTATCGGTAAATCCCTTGTTCCAAAAAAAAAGAAAGAATGAGAGAAAGAAACTGTGAACAATAAAAGTAATTGAAGTGCTAGCACCAGGTCAGAAGAAGCAACCTTTTTCAATATCACGGAGAGCCAATATTTTAAGCTCTGAACTGTCGGTCCATACAACATTCACATTAGGATCTGCAAGAAATTGGAAAACATCATGCTCATTAATGTTGTACACTTGTACCGCAGCTCTTATGTAGAAAATTCACAGGGGAATCACCTTCAGATCATATTCTCCTCACAGTCAGCTTTAATTATTATTATTATTGGTGTTGTTGTTGTTATTATTATTATTATTATTATTATTATAATTATTATATTGTTGCTAATGAAGGCTGATTACAGACTGTAAAAGTTCAAATATGCAGCAGAGCACCACTGACGGTCAAAGTGGTACATTTTCCACTAAAGTTCAGTCAGGACAAATGACAAGTTTTGGTAAATAAGGCGAACTAAGCTAGTGATAAACAAGAGATCTTACCGCAGTCATGATTGTAAAAGGATGGAAGCATATAAATGGCATTTCCAACAGCAGCTTCTGCTTCTACACATGCTGCTGCTGACGAATGAAGATCTTCGTACGATCCTGCTGGCAGTTCAACGCGGAAGGCATTGATCCGCATCCGCGCCAAGACTTCAATATACCATTCTTCAGTGAGAACTATTAAGTCAAAGAAATAACAGAACTTTCACACACAGGATCATTAAGTACTAAAACTTTCTCAAAATCACTGGAGAGTGACAACTTCAAAGAATGATGGACTTCACAAGGATACATGACATCTTATCACGATCAATGTCTGCAGCCTCAAGGGTGCTTCTTAGCAGGCTATATTCCTCCTTCATCTGAAAATCAATAAAATGGAAAAACGAATATCAAGTCCATGGCCGGAGAGACATAGCATGCTGCAGAAGCCCGACCTCTCATTCTTCTTCTGCCGATGACCCACTTTAAAATTAAATTCACATCAGTTTCAACTTCAGGCCTCCTTTCTGTAGATGCAGATAGATTTCCTTATAAAATAGCCCTCACGTTGTTTAATTTACTAACATACAAAACCTATTGTAATGTAGGTAAGGTGAGTATAGAAGGTACAAAGGCATAAGTAGAAGTTAGAATGGGACGAACTCAAACAGAGTCTTAACTGATGCGAAGAGAATCAACTCAAAACCAGAGAATTAAGTGGGAGAATCAAGACAATACAAAAACCATATGAGGATCCGGTGCAGTTTAAGTCCTGTACCTTGCAATCGGGATCATGAATACTCCCTCCTAGCAAAAAACTAAGAGTGTTTTTGGCTGAGCTCATAAGCTCTACAAAACATCTTATAAGATGTTTAAGAGCTTAAGTTCATCCGAAATGTTTGGCAACAATTTCTAAATAAGATCTTATTTCATTTCAAAATAAGTTGTTAACAACTTATAAGCTATTTTTAAAGTAAGGAGGGTCCAACCATAGTTATTGATTCCATCCTGTTCCGGCTGGAATGGCCAAAACGTTCCATGCCGTTCATGAAAATGGAACGGTTTGGCAGTCATTCCATTTCAGCCAACTTCTCGACCGTTTCGGTCTGGAAAGGTCGAAATGACACTGAAATGACTGAAATTCCTGAGATAGCCGGAATGGCTTGAATTTTTTTTTGTGTAAACTTTTATGTTATTTTAATTTCACACACACACATGTATACTACATATGTGTATTTAAATGAAAGGTTGAAAATATTATGATAAACTACACATAACTTAGTTTCTTTCATTCGAATTTAGTGGTCTTAAATCTGGAGATCAAAATCGTCAATGCTAATTGAACAAATTAATCTTATAAATCAACAAATGATCATGAAAGTATTATATAGTCTTTATCAATATATTAAGTTCTAGCTATATGTTATAGTATGTTTAGAGACACACACACACATATATATATATGTGTGTATGTATCGTTCGGATTGTAAATCCGAAACGGCTGCCGAAACGGTATTGATAACTTTGGGTCCAACTTATTTCTCAAATAAGATCTTATTTTGATTTACTACTTCAATTATTTTAATTACAAAAACATTACTAACACCTTATCAACTCTATCATCTTATTAGAACCAAATACTTCCAACACCTTATTTCTGAAATAAGATTTAACATCTTATAAGCTCTAAAAACATCATATAAAATGTTAGAGCTTATAAGATGTTTTAAATAAGTTTAGCGAAACACCGTCTAAGAATGAACGGTCTGGCTGAGAGATGGACAGGTCAAAACCGCAGGTTGATATGGGAATAAAGCTACGAATCTACGTGAAGAATGTTCTATAGAAATTCTCATTAATCTTGGAGAAAGACTTGCAGGTTAAGGGGGGTGTTTGCAACCACTAACTTCTAGCTTAAAATCACTTTTTGAAGACAAAATTGATTCTCAAGGTGTTTGCAACCACTTTTTTCTGATTCTGAAAATCACTTATAATCAGATTTTGAGAAGCTGCATTTGGCATCTTCCAACAGATTCTCTGTTATTTGGAAAATAGCTTCTACCTTTTATAACTTTTTAAATTCTAAAAGTACTTTATTTCCAAACACTACCCAATTCTGATTTTTCCACAAAAATCAATTCAAATCACTTATCTAAAAGCATAATTGTTTGCAAACACCCTCTAAGTATGTTTATGACTGTTTGGGGCAGAACCAAGTATAAATCTACTTTGATAAAGCAGCCAAGCAAAACAACCCGGGCAGATGTCTGGATCTCCACTTTCAAGATTTACTTAAGCTAGACTACTTTTTCATGAAGTATCTTAGAGCACCAAAAGATCAAATTTACCAGTTGAATGTGCTATATGTAAAACTTTGTTCAGAAATAGGAGAACTATACCTTAGAAATCTTTTCAGGAGACAGAGACTCTGGTTGAAGTATGTCAAACATGGCCGAAGGGATATGTCCAGAAATAGCCCTGCATGCGAACCGCTTGACTAGAAGAGGATATTTTAATCCCTGCAGTCTTCAGAAGAATATAACGAAATTCAGTGAATATCCAAAATCATTCTGATAAGATGATAAGAAATCGAAGGAGATCTTCATACCGGCAATATTCATGGAATGTTGACCAGTCTGCCGTCTTCTCAAGATCGTAGAATTTCTATGTCATGAAGCACATACTATAAGTGACTAAAGTTAAGATGGAAAACAAAAAGTCAAATTAAGAAATAAGGCTGTTAAATTGTAGACATACATGAAAAATGCTAATGTATAGAGATCCGCTGAAAAATTACAAATGCTAGCAGATATACTCTAGTTCTCAACATGATGATTTACTTGTTTTGATGTATTACGACTGATAATGTAACACACTGTATAAAATGAGTACTTTCAAAATTAGAACAAAACAGTCGAACTATATATATTCATCAGTCTTACAGAGGATGATGTCTAGAAGACTAACTTTAGGAGTGTAGATGCCATATATATATAATGTCCTCAGTTGTTAATGAGGAAAAGAAGTCAAAGCTCTAATTTAAAATTTCCAACTCTTCCCTCATGAGGAAGTGCCAAATGTTCTCAAACTCATCTCAGACAGTTGTGGCTGTGACAACCTAATCCAGGTTAGTAGGGATAACCTTAGGAACAATAGATTAGGGGCAGAGCTAGAAAAACTTAATTGACAAGGCTAATGGTAACCCGGCCAACAATACACTCAATATTATACAGTTAAAAAAAGAAATATAATTAAGATTTTTTTCAAAAGCTTGGCATGGGGCTGCAAGCCTCAACCAGCTTCGCCCTTGCAATAGAACATACTGCGTACTGAAGAAGACAATTATTTACCCAAAATGATCAGTGAAACTAAACCCAAACTTGAATCTCCCTTTTACAATTGCTAATTCGAGGGTAAAGCCTAATAGCCAAATCACACTGTTGTCATATCGACTGTACTAGTCTGTATCTACTCCAGATCAAATAATCATAAAATCAGTCTATAAACAGTGCAAATCATCAGAAAAAGCAGGCAGCAGACTAACAAAATACTCAGGATTCATATGTTATCGTAAATTTTAACAATTTAAATCCGATCACTTAGAAACACATCTTTAAAAAAAAATATCAGGAACATGTAAAAATGTGAGAACCATTACCTTCGATAGCTCTTCACAGTGTTCGCTGCAATAACGCACAGTTTGAGAGGTCTCTGAACTGTTGTCCCCTTTTGGAACTCTCCTCAGACAGTAGTAGCATACTCTGTCAACTAAAGATAGGTATGGGTGCGAAATGATAGGTTTTGCCGTATTAATGATTTCTCCGGCGAGGATTCTCCGAGATGCAAAAATGGCTCGGCCAGCATCCTTGCCGAGCGCTACGCCGACTGGAGGCGGAATATAAGGCGGCGGTTTCGGCTGAGAGTCAGCGGCCGCCGGCTCGGAGGCAGAAGTGGAAAACGATGAGAAGAACGGCGGCGTTTTGACGCGAGTGCCATTGAAATGAACAACCCGACGGCTTAAACAGGCTATGCGCGACATTTTTCAGGCGAGGGTGGAGGTATGAAGTGCAGGACGGTATAATGTATTGCCACGGGCCCAAATTTGACCCATGCCATGCAATTTAAGAAGCCCATTGCGTTAGTTTTTTTTTTTTTTTTTTTTTCCTTTTTCTTTTTTTGTTGAGTGTTGCGTTAGTTGAAATGAGTTTTTCAAGTCCCTTTTTTTCAAAAAGTTGTTTTTAAATAGATTAAAAAAATACTATATTTAACATAATTAAATTAATAATTTTAATTTTATCTTTCTTTTATAGTTTTATACCTAATTTATTATTTAAATATAATTAGCAAATAAAATTTATATTTTTATTCAAAAAGTAATACTTTTGCTACAATAAATAAGATGTTTGTATTGATAAATTTGATAATAAAAGTGATATTTTCGCTACAAAAAGTAATATTTTTATTGTCACTTGTGACCGCCGCACACAAACTTTTGTCATAAATAGGGGCAAATATAAAAGTCGACAAAAAATATATGCTTGATATAGTGAGAAGTATGTCTATATAGAATTAGAACTAAGTTTATTATTGTCGAGTGAAGGGAGTAATATTTATTTACATTTGTAAAATAAAATGAATCACTTATAAATTAATAGTTAAAAATCTCTTACTGCAATTCTTTTAATAGGCAAATGACATATACTAATAACACGATATATTTGCTTGACATGGAGCTCGAGTCATGAAAATGAGCTCATCACAAAAAGGACACTAAAATAAAGCAAGAGTCTCCAACAATTACTTAATTGTGTTTGTTTTGAGTTGGCACAACTAGTTGGAGTTACCTTTTACGTATTTATTTTAGTCTGATCATGCACAATTTCACTATCTAGGGTTACTAACACACTTCTCTCTCTCTATCTTGTCACGCATCTACTAGAAAATTATCTCTCTCTCCAATGATTCTGCAAATTCTTTCACTACTTTGTACCTCGAAGAGACCACTCTCTCGTCTCTCCTATTATCTCTATTCTCTCATATATCTCCTAAAATCGCCCATTGAAAACTCCCTTCGGGGACTCAACGTCGGAGAGTTGGTCGGACAGCGAGAGGGCCTTTCCATCACTTTTTACAATAAAATATTATAAATCAACTCACACCCTACCCAACAATCACCCAAAAAAAAAAAAAAATTACTCACAATCCAATTATCGCAATTAGGTTGTGCACAACTGATTGTATCATAACCTTCCACAGCCCATAACAAACATACATGATAAAAGAGAAAAGAATCATATAGTAAGATGGGTAGTCGCATTTAAAAAATAACTCTTTTTTTTGGTAACATTAGTTTTTCAAATAGTATAGATTTTAAAATCCAGGTAATTATTATTTTTCGTCAAAGATATTATTTCTCACGAAAAAGTATCATTTATTAAAAAGTCTGACAACCGTCATCGAAGAATAAAATAAAGCCAACAGCAACCATCGAAGAACAAGTCGTTAGTTTAGCAAATGTCATGGAAGGGCTCACCAAACATGTTCAGGCACGAGACGTTCTGATCACAAAGCTCATGAGCAAAGAGGATGGTATTGATACAAGTCATCAAATAGACAGACAAGTCCAGAAACATGATGAAACTGAGACTCCCACAAAGCAATGTTCAAGTGAACAAGAAAACCTTTTACCAAAACGTTGCGAGCCATGGATGCAGTGGTTCCTGCAAATCAGTTGAAGAAGCTCGTCTTAGAGAGTATCAATTCAAAGTTTGACGAAAGTTTTAAGTCATCTCCAACTTACCAGTCCCCGAAGCCTCAACAGTTTAATGGCAAAGGCAATCAAAAGCAGCACATGGCTCATTTTTTTAAAACATTCAACCATGATGAAACATATGAAGATCACTTGGTGAAGCAGTTCGTTCGTTCCTTGAAAGGAAGCGTGTTTTGTAGGTAAACCAACTTGGGAGCAAATTTAATGGACAGTTGGGAGCAATTGAAAAAAAAAAAATCTCAACCGCATTTCTATAGCACTTGAAGGATGATTGGTTTCCTCGATTTTGAAAATTCACGCCAATTAAAAAAAGAGTCTATCATAGATTACATCAATCGTTGTTGAAATTAAAGTCTGAACTACAAGGAGAAATTATCTGAAACATTTTCCATCGAGATGTACATTGAAGGGATGCAATGGGTCTTCGCTATATCCTTCAAGTAATTCTCAATCTTTTGAAGAATTGGCTACTCAAGCTCATGATATAGAGTTGAGCATGACTACAAGCGGTATTGATAGCCCACCAGTTCACGAAGAAGAAGTAGAGGCCAAAGCTTCTGTCAACACTCCAAGGGAAGAAAGTCAAATCCTACAGCGCTCTTTGATACGAGTCTAAACTGTCTATAATATTTTTTTATACGAGCCTAAACGGTCTATAATGCTCATGCATACGAGCAGAAAACTTTCTAAAGTGGCAAATCAAACTACGCTCAATTGTTCCTAACTACGAGTCAAAACTATATGAGGAGGTCACTTGTGCACTAGTTAGATCCGTGCAACCCGGGTCATGGGCAAAAAATATTAGCATTTATGTCTAAAAAGTATTCATGTTCTAGGTAAAAAAGGTATCATGGTAAAAAATATTACTCCCTCCGTTCCACCCGAGTTTGCACACTTTTATTTTTGGTACGTCCCATACCAATTTGCACACTCTTAAAAAGGAAATTTCTCTCACAATCTCCATCCTTAAAAAAATCAACTAAAAAGTAAAAGCAGTTTTTTCTTAATATACGTGTCAGGTCAACTGTGCAAATTCCCGCGGGACGGAGGGAGCAATATTTATGTTTACAGGAACCATTTGTTATGGGTAAATTCATTATAGTACATTTACTCAAAACAAGTAATACGTTTAAAAGCATAAATAGTAATACTCATCTCGAATTGCACCGTACAATTAATGCACATGAGTCTTTGCCAAAACTATATAAGCTCCACAAATCCAAATCTAAATCCAAATCAAGACTCCATGATACAAGTTAAAAGGTCTACAAATTCAAGATAAAATCAAGGCTCCTTGATACGAATTCTAAAGGTTTTCAACTCAAAATCAAATTTAATATATATATATATATATATATATATATATATATATATATATATCTTATCCGTAAATTTAAATTCAAGTACTCCTTAATTTGAGTATAAACTATCAAGCAAATTTTATATGAAGGCTCCTGAATATACTTAGAAACTATCTATTAAATCTAAATTCAAATCCAAATGAACATGACTATACATGATTGTGCAAAGTATCTACATATCTACACAAATTCAAGAAATTCAAGAAGACATTGATTTGTATAGTGAAACACTTTAGACTATTCACTCAAAACATATTCGTGAACAAGTCTCGAGGGACATTTGTAAACATATAAAATTTATGCCCTATTAAAGAATTAATCGAATACCGTGAAGTGTATAAATCTTTATTTCTAATAACTAGCTCATTGCATTTTAATTATACAACAAACTACTATTTGAAATTCTTCGATTCAATTTGTTATATGTCATTTAACTTGAAAATTCAAAAATCAGTTCATCAAAAAATTCATAAATCAGAAAATCGAAAAAAGGAGCTCTGAAGTTTAGACATAACCCCCGTTAACCCGAATAATCTGCCCATTTACCCACTGACCCGCATCACTCGCCAGAAACCCAACCACCGGAGCCACATCCCCCGTCTCCCCCAGCCGCCCCAACGGACACTCCTCCACAATCTTCTTTATCAACTCCTCCGACTTTCCGGCGAAAAACATCTCCGTCGCCACCGGTCCAGGCGCCACCGCGTTCGCCGTTATCCCCGTCCCCTTCAACTCCTTCGCCAGAATCTTCACCATCGTCTCCACCGCCGCCTTCGACGATGTGTAAGCCATGAATCCCGGCTTCAGCGCCGCCACCTGTGATGAAGTTATGCATACGATCCTTCCTCCTCCGCCTCGCTTAATCCTGTTACCAATTTTACGTAAAACCACTCCAATTTTAATCCAATCGATCAATTAATGATACTGAATATTAAATCAATTCACCTATTGGCAGCCTCTCTGCAGCAGAGGAATGCGCCTTTGGTGTTGACGCTGAAAGTCCGGTCAAAATCTTCGACGGTGGTGTTCGCAAGTGAGGGGTATTTCGGATCTAGTACGCCGGCTGAGTTGACAAGGATGTGGACTTCCGAGTTGAAAGCCGACTCCGCCGCGTCGAAGAGTGATTTAACCTGATCCGGATCGGAGATATCGGCTTTGAAGGTGACGGCGCGGGGAGTGGAGCCGGTGTTAATTTGGGCGGCAACTGAATCTGCTTCGGTAGAGTTGGAGGCGTAGTTGATGACAACTTTTGCGCCGAGGGAAGACAGATGGAGGACGATAGCGCGGCCGATGCCGCGGGATGCGCCGGTGACGATAGCCACCCGGTCTTGAAGCGGCGGCGCAGTGGTAGTTGACGTCGCCATAGTGGGTTTTCTGAGTGGTAGATTTGTGGAAGACGATTAGTTGGAATTATAATAGGAAAGATGAGACGTGAGGGAATTCTATGCGTTATTCCACGTAAGAAATCTAGCCATTTATTTAGACAATATCGTGCAACGAAAAAAAAATTAATATTTTTATTAATTGTTATTCTAACTTTGGATTAAAAAAATTAAGAAAATTAAAAGATTTAAGGAGTTGACAAATCAATGATCAACTTCCTTAAATCCCTTGATTCTTTTAATCATTTTTATATATTGTTAAAACTTTTCATAAGTATAGGATTAGTATTGTAAAAAAAATGATAAAAAAAACTAATATGACAACTATTTATAAATAAAATAAATAAATAAACTAGAATGACAACTGAAAAAAATAGAGGTAGTATCATTTTTTGTAGTAAAAGTATCATTTTCATTTATAATTATCTGAAAAAATATCATTTTTCTTCTATGAAAGTGTATTCCGTCATACGAAAATCGTCACACACAAGATTCACTCATTTATTTATTAATTTCTAAAAGCTTCAGGTGACCCATATAAAATGTGACACTTTCTTTCCTTATAAAAGAAACTAAATTAATCATCGTGCGATGAACGATTTGTAAGGAAAATCAATTAAATCATCGAAAAATATAATTGAGTAACTTATTCCATAAGTGAGATTGTTTCTCATCAATTGGACACATACACACAAACCAATAATATCCTAAATGGGATTATTTCGCGAATTTTCATCAATCGAACACATTAAACTTGTCGGATTTTTTAGCAGAATCACAAAGACAGTAACTTTAATTATTAAACAATTATACAGATACTATCAAACCGTAATGTAATAAAGAACCTGACAACAGAATTTTTGTAAGGACCGCCATTGAAACTGAATGATTACTGGAAAATTTCACCTGCACAGGTTAGATATTATAGTGGGTACGAAAAATTAATCACTATAAATTTCTAGAGAAGTAATTGACGAGTTGATCAAATCTGGATTGATGTCTTATGAGGAATTGATGTCTCATGAGGAAAGGTTGTATGTTTGATGGGGTGGGTCAATTTTGTTGAAATTGGTTTGGAATTTTGGGGTTTGATCCAAAATTACTAATTTAATTATTTTAATTCATTTATTAAAAATGGAAACAAGTTGTAAATTCATAATATACGTTTCGAGTAGATGAATTTAATGTATTAATATGCTCAAAATCAATTTCGGATGAATGAAATATTAATTGTCAAAGGTTGCAACTTAAACTTAGAAGGTGAAGAGTTTATAAAGGAAATATAGGAACTTCTCCCACATAAAAAAAATTGGAGTAAGTGAATACGCACTTGATAAGTATTTATCAAGTGTGCTCCTCTATGGTGTATCTTATGGTGGATCTTAGTGGGAGTTTAGCTTTTGGCACGTACGTGTCGTCTGGAGGAGCCTTAAAGTTTTGGCCAGGTGGACGGATGGCTCGTTGGGTTCGTGGCGGTGCGGTGACGTGGACCAAGTTGAGTCGGATCGACTCGGCTCGGACCGGACGGTTCAACCCCCCGCCGGGTCGGGTCGGACCGAGACCCGCCAACAGGAGGTTCAACCCAACCCCCAACCCCCTCCCCCCCCCCCCCCCCCCCCCCGGTCGGGTCGGGTCGGGCCGAGACCGGCCAGTAGGATCGGGCAGGTCGAACCGGTGCGGTCGCCCAGCGAACTAGTGGGTCCAATCCAAAGGGTGACGGATGGCTCGCGGGTTCGTGGCGGTGCGGTGACGTGGACCGGGTTGAGTCGTATCAGGCAGGTCGAACCGGTGCGACCGCCCAGCGAACTGGTGGGTCCAGTCCAAAGGGTGCCACCAAGGGGTGAAGAGGTGCCTTTCCAAAAAGGCACCACAACTCTTCAATATATATATATAGGCCCCTGCATATTTCATTTCACTCATTCCAAAATTCAGAAGTTCATTCAGTTTTTCAAAACTTTCCAATTCTGCATTAGTAGAATCCGAAAGTTCCAAATATCCGAGTACGTTCGCCGATAACTTCCGATTCGTAGTGCAACGGTCTGAAGTTTTAAAATCGTTGTATCTTGGAGGCGATTGTTATTAGACGTATTGCACCTGAGTACGTGACAAATTCGTCTTACGGATATAGAGTCAAAGTCTAGCCTTAACTTTGTCAGCATTTACATCTTCGTCTATACACTTTTTACATACCAATTACTAACAAATTTATGATGGGTTGATCCAACCCGTTTTTAAGTTTGTTTATACAAGTTGGCCCAACCACTACAAACCACCACAAATTCGAGTACCACTTTAATCATAAAATTAATCATTATTAACAAATTCTTACACACACGTCATATTTTACAATTAAAAATTATATCCTACACTATAATCAGTACTACCCCAACCACCCAAACAAACATTATTTGTTTACTCTCTCAGTCACTAACTCAAACCACTATCCCCAGCCAATAGTACAACAATCATCCCCAGCCCCAACCAAACATTGCTCCTGCTAAAACATAACATCAAAGGCAACGAATAACAATTGGGATGAATACCTTCTCCAAAAAAAAAATAATAATAAACAAACAAACAAACAAACTGGGATGAGTAGATTGACTATATGTATAATATAGGAAAAAAATCATAAATGATCTAACAACTATTTGCTTTAACGAAATTGGTCCCATGGATTTAACATTTTTTAATTTGGTCCTGTAAATTCAGAAATTGTTCAATTATAGGCCAAATGGGTAATCCTTAATTAGTCGAAAATTGGCACGTGAGTAGCATGTGCCACTCTAATTTCGAAGAATCCGGCCACTGCGCATGGCGTGGCGAATTACATGTTATGTGGCTTTCTTTTTCATTATTTTGTTATTTAAAAAAATTAAACATAAACAATTTTTTTTTTTTAAAAAAAAAAAGCATGAACATAACTAAATAATACCTTACCTATTTGCGCGATTCATAGGAAATAATATAGGAGTCAAGAACTCTAATTTTTAAGCCCCCAAAATCTCAATTGCAGTGTCTTTTTCAAGTGTGTGTTTGCAGTTGGGGTTGGAGTGCCATTGTTTTTTGAGCTCGCCAGTGGTGACGTCCTAGTTCGTGGCCGGAATTTCGTCGATGAGACGTATTTTTGTTTAACGATCGACTCAATTCAAGAATCGTTTTCGTAGCAAAGTGAGTATGTTGCATTACTGATTTCTCTCTCTAAATCCCGATTTTGCGAGTAGAAGACCGTTCTTCATCCTTTACCTTGAAGCTTGTGGATTGATGCGCAATCTCTCCAATCTGAATTCAAGGAGTTTTGGACTCTGATTCGTTGTTCACAGTCCGTCAACACACTCATGTTGGTTCCTCTGCCTCACTGAGTTGCTCGCATAGATTTAGCGATTTTGTGAGAAGGAGACTAGGGTTTCATTTTCGCCTCTCTTTTGCAGAAAAATGGCGAGCAGCGGAAATTTGGGGAAGAAGATAGAGCCATTTTATTTGATTTAATTTGTCTTACCTGAGTTGGCTGCCTACATGTCAATTTATTAAAAAAATTACAATAAGCCACATCATCTATTATTTACCACGCGGATCTTTTGGCCGTAATCCCCCAAGAATCGACAGCACGTGCTGGTCACGTACCGTTTTCTGAATCGATCAAATCTGACCTTAAATTGAGCAATATCTAATTTTATAGAACTAAAATAAGAAATGCTAAAATTTGTGGGACTAACTTCGTAAAAATAAATAATTATGAGACGATTTGTGTTTTTTCCTGTATAAGATATATCATGGTGCTAATGCTATAATAAGCGCAATAACTTTGGTCTATTCGTTGTGTTGCCGTCTAATTAATAAATTGTGAAACATATGGAAAGTGAATGAAAAACGAATTGGCCCTTTTCTTATTAATTCTGCTTTTTTATAGGCGAGTCACTCCATGATTTATATAATTTGTCCTCTAATTAATAAATTATGAAACATATGGAAAGTGAATAAAATATAGATCGATCCTTCCCTTATTTTATAGACAGGTATAGCAACCTTATGTGGACCGGAAATAAATATAATTGCCATGTTGATAATATTTTGTTATTATATTAAGTAAGATGTTAGTAAAATAATATATTATGAATGTTTGCAATATTCTAATTTTAACATAATTTTTTAAATTTAATAAAATAAATTGTGAACTTATCACAGTTTTACAATTCGAGTAAAATGTTGGCATCTATATAGCCAATTTTTACACGTTATATTCTCCATTCCCCTTAAATTATTGATATTGAAAAAAAAATTGGAACAATTATAACGTGATTATTTTTTCTTTTCAATCATCTATAATATATGCAGACTATTCTCTTAAAATTAGGGGTGACAATGGGCGGGTTCGGAGCCGGTATTCAGAATCCCATCCTCATCCTGATTTTACATTCCAAATACTATCCCCGCAAAATTTCTCACTTAAGAAATCTGGTTCGAGAATGGGGACTTCCCGTTCGGGGAATGGGTCCCCCGCGGGGAGTTGGGTGCCTCATATATTTTTTTTCTTTAACTCAAACTTTCTTATTTATTATACAATTTTATAATTAAATATTAATTTCTGCTACCTTCAGAAATCTTTGAATCAAGTTCTACTTATAATAACTAAATAACATGCACCTTATATGTTATTTCAATTTATTTAAATATGAGAAATATGGTGGAATTTTACACAAAAGTAACAAAGAACTTATGATTAATCCTTCAATAATATACGTATTATACATATTACAAAATGACAAATGCTAAAATAAATAATTAAGAATTGGGTATGAAAAATCCAATTCTAATTCAGCGGGGATGGGGCGGGGAGTATTGATCTCATTCTCATACCGTCCTCGCTTTTTTTAAAGTGGAGAATCCTCATCCCCACTTTCACTCATGCTACCATCGAAAAATCCTTTATTCAATAACATTGAGTCTCAACGAAAATAGGCTCCCACGATAATCTTGTCACCCCATAGTTAAAGCTCCATTTAATGATCTCAACCATTTGATGTGATTGTTGTAAAATTTATTAACTAGGTATTTTGTAATTTTTTAATTGAAAAGAAAGGGAATGACTTTATTTTCTAGTTTGATTATTATTTGTTAACTATTTTCCAGAATTTTGAGACAATACCGGATCCAACATATAGAAGTTGATGGTCAAGTTAGACAATCATTGGTCAAAAGTTGACCATGATTCAAATTAAAAAAATATATATTAAGTTGGTATTATTTTGCAAATTTTATAAAGTCATACTAATTTAGTATAATTTTGTAAAAGTTTGTGATTATTTTTACAATTAAGTCAAGTAGAAAAGTAATGTGCTAAAAATATTTTTTAGAATTAACACCAAACAATATGTTTCTCCACACCATAATTATTATTATTATTATAGGATAATTTTATTATACCTTTATATATTAATACACGTATAATTTCACCTACTATGACGGTAGTTTACAAGTTCCATTTTAACATGCTACATGGGTTCTCGTGGGTCTCTTGTTTGGACCTTTTATTGATTTTATATTCTCGTCTTTTTTCCTTTTTTATAAGATATTTTGCTTTTCCTTTTTTCTGTTTTCCATTAGAAATTACCTAGCTGTTCTTTTAGTCTCTCTTGTCAATTAAAATATTTCTTTCAAATACGTCAAGCTTTAATACTTTGAAAACAAATTTTTTTATACTCTATAAAATTTAAAGTATATATGAAAAATAGAATAAGATATTTTTTTTAGTATTGATTGGGATGGGATTGATGGGAATCAATTCCTGGTAACTAACCTAAGTTACAAAATACTATATCAACTGAGCTACAATCGATTCTCCAATAAAATACATTTGGTATCTTTCTCTATTGAAAAACACGATAGGTTCCTAAATATTATTGTAACTATCCAAGAAAATAACACTAGAATCTTCCATTGGCTTCCACCCTTACGCTATTTATAGTAATACTTCTAATGTTGACAAAACAAATAATTTTATATGAAAATATTTTACGATTAATACAGTTCTAACACGATTAATACAGTTCTATCCAAACCTTTTAAAGTATATACAATTTAATCCCGATCTTTCACAATTCACTATTCAATTTATTCTAATTTTATCTTGGGCTTAATTAAAAGGTCGGAGTTTTATGGGTCAAGGACTCGAAATATATGTCAACTATCAATTCAGTATTAAAAGAAAATTTATATCAATCTAAAGCATAAAAGATTTAAAACTATCAATGAAAAATCAATAAATCTAAAAGTATTAGAGGATTTGTTTGGAAAATTGCAAAAGCCACAAAATAAAATTATCTGGAAATGACAAGCAGGGAAATATACGTCAAAAGTCTTTCACTACATTATTATTTTTTAAATTGTTAGATTTTTTTAATTTGTTATATTTCTAAAATTTATGTAGTTCTGTTTTCTTTTGAATTTTTTTTTAATTATGTAATTTCTTTTTTAAGTTCATAATTTAAATTCATGTATAGGTATTTCACTAAAATATTTTTTTTATTTAAATACTCTTTTTATTAATTTGTATATCGTATATAAATATTTTTCAAATTATTTAATATTTTAGATATATCAAATAATAAATTTAAAAATAACAATGTAGTAAAAGACTTTTAACATATATTTTTCCTGCTTATCATTTCGAAACAATTTTATTTTGAAGGTTTTGTAATTTTCCAAACATGTCCCTTGTCATGGTTTTAGATTTATTGTTTTCATTGATAGTATCAAATATTTTAGATCAAGATTAATATGTTTTTTTTCGATACCTGAATTGATAGTTGACTTATTTTTGGGATCATTGACAAGTAAAATAAATATAAAGTACTAGATCCAAGTGTTCTAGAAAATAGTTTGCATGAGAATCATATAATTTTTTTGAAAACATATAGAAAAATCTTTCAAACAGAATCTTTAAAAAATATATCTACAATATTGAAATAGCATCAATTAAACTAAAATATAATGTTTAATGTTCTAGAAATGATATTTTTCAATTATAGGTTAGTCTCCAATGGAAAAGTCGTTATGCAGATATTTACATGTATAACATTACTTGGTAAAAAGATAAAATAGTAAAAAATGAATATAGAGGAGAATAACGATCTCTAGTATAATTTTTATTAGTAAAACTAGTATCGCTTATGTGCGATGCCCGAAAATTTATTTAAAAAGTAATTATCTTATTAAATTAAATATAATATTATTTAATATAAAAATTTAGAATTATTATATTCTAACTAAATGAATATTTGAATAATCATTTTTTTTTTTTTTACGATCAACCTGAACTTTGCGCTTTCCCACCTTTGCAACCTTTGGTAGCAATTTTCGGAGAGAAAAGAAACTATTTAAAAATAATAAAAATATATAGAAAATAAAATATTTATTTTTAAATTCTAAAAAAATATTTAATATATCATAAACTTAACTGAATAAAATGTAAAAAATATTTTAATTAAAAATCAATTTTAATAAGAAAAAGACCGAATAATTTTGATATTACTTCAAATAACTTTAAATATTTTTAAAAGGATTTTTTTTTTTTTTAAATAATTAAAAAGATACTTATATCATAAAATTTGACTTTTCACAGATACTTCCACATGTCTTAAACGAAATTTTATAGATTTTAAAATAAATTTTCAAGATAACTTTCAAACAGTTTGAATAAAGTTTTAGAGTTGAAAAGATAATTTTCAGAAATTTATAATAGTTTTATGATTTTAAAAAATAGCAATTATTTTATTTTTCTTGCTTAAAATGATTTGATTTGAACTTCTTTTATAAAAAAACTCGAATTTATAATATATTTTCAACACGTTTAAGTTAATTTTCTGGTATTTTAAATGAAGTTTAGAATTTAAGAAATTAATGTTATTTAAATATTTTCTTATATTCTTTTATTTTTCGCACTTAAATTGCTAGCAGGGGTTGCAAGCGTGAAAAAACGTATGGTTCAGGTTGTGATTGAAAAAAAAAAAAAAAAAAAAAAAAAAAAAAAAACTGAAAAACGCACATTCTACATATTGCAAAATGATATAAACCCACAATATAAATAATGTAAATATCAATTTCTCCCAAGTGATATATGGATTTAATATAACTTACATTTTATAAATATATTATTTTATAAATTTACATTAAGATAAAATATTCAATGTAATAATAAATTATATCTACTTTTAAGAATGAATATCTCCTAATATTGAAACCCAAACATATATTTAGTGTGTGTGTGTATGTGTGTATCCACCTTAACATATGCGAACCTGCAATAGCTTAATTGAAAATGAATACTAAAACAAATATAAATACATGAATATCACACGACACACCAAAACATATCAACTTATAAGAAAATTAGTGTTTTCTTTTATTTTTTTTCAATTTTTTTAAATATTTTGATTATCCAAATAATTTTTCAAAATTTAACTATAACTATTTACTTTATTTTAAGAAAAATTAATTTTCAAGTTTTAATATTTTACATGGTGGTTTAATATACTCAAATACATTTTAGATTTTAAATAAATCTTGATATTAATAAAATAAAATTTAATGATTATTCTATAGTTGGACTAACAAAATAAAGCATATGAATTCTTTAATATATCTTAATAATATATGTATATGTTGAAATTTTTATTTAAAGATACAATTTATATATATATATATATATATATATATATATATGTCTGTATATTTTGCTTAGGTTGCAAAATATGAAAAAATGGAACAAAGTATTTTAAATAGAAATATAGATTGTAGCACATGTAAAATCTCCTAGTTTAGATTGCAAAGTGTAATTATTATTTATAACGAAATAATATTAATAAATAGAAAATATGAATATGTAATAAAAAATAATTTCAAGATTAATTATCATATATAAATATATGTGAAAATCATAGTCCCATGATTAATTATAACAAATTAATATTTGTAAATATAATAATTTCATTAGTCAATCATTAAATTATACATTAACTTTTACTTTTAATTTATTAAAGTATATATTCATTTATTAAGGAAGGTAATACTTTTTTTTTGAAAGAAGAGAAAAATCCATTATATGCTGGAATCGGCCAGCTCCGATGGACATAGAAAGTACGGTGGAGAATCCCAACACTAGGATTCCAAATTACAATTCTTAGCAAAAACAATTAAGTTATGCGCCATAAAATTCTCAAGACAAGGAATCCAAAAGAGATGACAATTCGGAACAAATGATAGGAGAATTTTATTATCTTCAAGGATAGGTATGCATAAACCCGAGTAGTCGACCGCCCCCATGCTCGCAAGAATAGCAATACTCGAATCAACTCTAACCTGGAAATCCGAAATACCAAGGTTACGGGCTATAAGAAGAGCTTCCCGGAGCGCATAAAATTCACAAAGTTCCGGGTCGGTATTGCCGGGAAAATTCCGAACAGCTGCATGGATAAAAGAATTATTGGCACCACATATATATACCCCAGCGAAACAGCAATTCGTTGGTTCATGAGTCCCACCGTCGAAAAACACTAGGATGTTGTCCGAATGGGGCGGATTGCATGGAATCTGATTAGGGAACTGACTTTCCACAGAAATCAGAAGAGCTTGACGATAGTCGATCAGAAACCGAGAGGCCATCATAACTAGATGATGAGGTTGCAAATGGGTAGCGGTGAAGATGGATTGATTTCTCCCATACCAAATAAAATTTGCCAAAGTGATGATATACTTAGTAATCTGATGGTTTTCAATCATGATTAAGGATTGCCACCAAAGCCCAAAAGAATCTTGAGAGAAGCTGAAAATAATGTCAAGTAATCCAGAAATAGTTCAAACCGAAACCGCAAAGGGGCATGTAAAGAATATGTAATTGTTAGAGATATCAATTGTAGAGCAAAAAGGACAAGAACCATCAACATTGAGGTGTCTGTGAGCAAGATTTTCAGCAGTGGGCAAGCTATTAATTTGAAGAAAAAAATATAATTAATGCTTTAGAAGAAATTAAGAATGCATTAAATATATATTTTAGGCGGGAAAAAGTAATTTACTATAATAACCCTCATTTTACTTATATAGATTCAGAATCCAAATTTGGATTCACCGTTGAACATTTTTGAAGTTGACCCCTTTAAAGTTGATGACCCAATTAGTCATTAACCGGTCGCTTCTAAGTTTGAATCTGACGGCTATGATTAAATAGAATCAAATTCAATGGTGCAGATTTCCAAGTGTATTAACACTATTATAGAACACCCCATAAACATAATATACTTAACATAGTTATTAAAAGTTAACAATTAAATATAGGCTTGATTGCGAAAACAAACACGAACTTTCATTAAATTGCAAATTTAACACAATTTTTCAAATTTTGTAAAATAAATCACGAATTTAACATAATTTTGTAATTTCAGTCATTAGTCATTTTTCAGATAAATTGTGAATGTGTATATCTATTTATGCCATGTAATGCGATATAGGATGTTATGCTGAGTTACAAAATAAAACTAAAAAATAATTAATGAAATTAGATCAGAAATCGAGACGAACTTGTATTCTCAACTTGATACCTAATTTCTCATACCTTGTTGATTATTTGATACTAAAAATCACTTAGATTAGAGAAAATAATCACAAATAAAAAATTTATGCCATGTTTGTGATAAATCGAAAACTAATTTTATGACTCACACAACAATTTTTAGTTCATATAGTTGGATAATGCTCATTGCATTAGTAAAGAGAAAAATGATTCGAGTTGAGACGAAAAGTCTATTACGACTTATTCAATTATGTACCACTTGATCCGGATTTTTATTTTTTATTTTTTTTTTAATTTTTATACCAACATAACACCCTACATGGTGCAAATAATCAACATATTGAGAATTTATCACTAGAAATTGATTGATGATTAAAATTGCAAAAGTTTACTAAGTTCATGATTTATTTTACAAAATATAAAATGTTATATTAAATTTGCAATCCGATGAAAGTTCGCGTTTTATTTTGCAATTAGGTCTTACATATATCAGACGTGTATTGGTTACACATCAATTTAATCTGTTCAATTTAACAGTTAATTATTAACTAAAAATAAGCTTTATATATTTTAATTCGAGATAAATAAAACCTCATAAATACTAAAATAACTACAAATATTTGTAAGTATATAATCATTCTAAAGATAATAAATAAATAAGTAAATAGAAAATATCAAGAAAAATATTGAATTTTTTTTTAATATAATTTTAGGATATTTATTAAATAAAACTAGAAAGAATCATAACAAATCTCCAAGTTATTTAATATCCCAAAATGTGTTAGGGCACCCACAATCCACACCCAAATGCTACCTGACACATCACTGTCACGTCACTGCCACATCAAAAGTTCAAACCCCACTCAAATGCTACATATTTCCCCTAATGCAACCTAGGTCCAATTAACACTATTTGACACTATTTGAGGGTCCCACCTTAAAACCACCATATTTATTTTCATATCTTCAATTTAATTAAATCTTATTTATAATTTTAACATGTATAATTAATTAATTAATTAATTAATATTTATAATTTGTAGATAAAAATTAAATTGTCGAAGTTTTTTTTAAAAATAAAATTAGTTTCGTAAAAAAAAAAAATTAATTCGATTTTTAATACAACACGAAATAAAATTTAAAAACAATACAACACAAAATAAAATTAAAAAAAAAAACATGTTTTCCCACGCTTAAAATATATCTAGGTAGAGTTATGATGCGCCCATATGTGCTCAATTAAGTCAGCCCGGAGTTGATGGTGTTTTTCCTTATTATCTCGAAGATCGGCGCCTCTTTGCATGTTGAAACCCCCGATTGAACCTTGAAAAAATTGAGTGTCTGCGTTATTGTCGATGTTCGGTTCGTCCGTCCAATTGACTGCCGATTCTCCTTCATCTTCAACTATCATGTTATGTAAAATAATACAAGTATACATGATATCTTTCAACTTACTCGTGTACCGAAAACATGCCGGACCTTTAATTATTGCAATCTTCCTTGCAGCCTCTTGCATTTGCTTAAAATGACTTCTTTTCAGATCAGTACGACATTGAAAGCTCTTGACGAAGGCTGCTCATTCCGGATATATACCATCAGTTAGATAGTACCCTCTACTATGGGGCGTACCATTTACTATGAAATTTACTTCCAGGACTTTTCCTTGTAGAACGTCATTGAATAGAGGTGATTGGTTGAGCACATTGATGTCATTATTTGAACATGCAACTCCAAAGAAGGCATGTCACATCCACAAGTTCGCCTATGCGATGGCTTCAAGCATGATCGTCGAAACTCCATGATCGCCTCTGGTGTATTAACCTTTCCAAGCGACTGTGCAATTCTTCCATTCCCAATGCATACAGTCGAGACTACCTAACATTCCGAGGAACAATGTCTCATTTCATGCATATTGATCAAACGTTGACAATCCACTGGAGTTGCTTTTCTTAAGTACCTCTCTCCAAATATGTCGATTATGCAGCGACAGAAGTTAGACAAGCATTCGATGCCTGTTGTTTCTGCAACTCGTAAGTACTCATCAAAGAGGTCGGCTGGACCACCATATGCCAATTGGCGAATTACGGATGTGCATTTCTGAAGCGGGGAGAAACTTTTTCTTCCTAATGCATCCTCCCTCTGCTGAAAGTATGGATCATGTGCTTCCAAGGCATCGACTATTCGAATGAACAAGTTTCGCCTCATCCGAAAACGCCGGCGGAATACATCGATGTTATATGTTGGGTTTTCGCAAAAGTAATCATTGAATAGGCGGGTGTGCGCTCCTTCACGATCTCGTTGGACGTATCTTATTCTTTGTGGAGGACCAGATGAGCCTTCAACCGCATCGAGCAACAGCCTCTGTTCATTAAGAATTTGCAAGAACATTTTATCGTCGGCATCATCAATAAAATGATCGCACATTGCTGCATCGTCTTCAGCATTGCTATTGTTGAAGGGGTTCGAAGACATTTTTCTTTCAATGTGAAAGGGTAGAAAATGAAGATGAGGGAAGCAATTGTTGTTGGGGGTGTGCTGCAAATGCAATACAAGTTTCTATTTGTAGAAGTAGTTTCCAACGTCTAGTTTCCAACGACTATTTTCCTCTTGATAGTTTCCAACAGCTATTTTCTAAAAGATGTGATTTGTAAAGACAATTTTTTAAAACTAATTCAGAATATATTTGATATTAACAAGACATCACTGCATGAATACAAGAACATCAAGTGCAAACAAGACATGAAATACAAGCAACAATGACACATCGTCCAACAATTTAACTATGAAAATAACTACATCCCCTAATCTCATCTCTTCTTTATTTCATCGCACATTTGAAGGTGCATGTGGAGTTGTTTCCGGGTCATCCTCGTGGTGTCTCTCATGATTATGTTGTAGTCTCTTCCATGTTGCTCTCGATCGATGACTTTATCTCGTCGTAAGCATCAGCTTTTCCCTTGCCCTTCCTCTTTGTTGCTTTCTGTCCGATCGGACGAATGCGGTCTGAATCGTCATCTTCGTTGTTGGAAGATGATGTGTACGCACCCGACACATAAGTCTTTGTCTTCTTTTTTACCGCGATGATCACAGTTTTGCTAGTTAATCCACTTCGGACAAGCACTGAGAACCCTCCACATTCCAAGAAGCATGTTGAATTCAATATTCTTGTTAGTAATTGACCACTGCTTCAACGCATCCATCAGTATATCGGCATCGCTGCGTTCGCTTGCCCAATTTTCCTTCGAAGTAATGTAACTTGCATTAAATAGAGACACGTGCTTCGCTGCAATATAAAAGTGTGTATTCATCGGGCCCCATGGTCGTTCAATGAAACCTGCAGGACATTTTTTGTTGTAATCGACTGCGATTCTTTTCCACATCTGATCCAACTTTTGAGTATTGTCGATCGCTGAATCTTCACTTATATTCACCCAACATCGAGCTAGCCGCTCATTTTCATCTTCATTTCATCTTGGATTGTATGTCCCTTCTCCCTTGTGAGACGTCACCTACGCCGTCGGAACATGCATCTTCGTCGAGGTTAATATGCTCGAGCCCCACAGGAGACGAGCGTGGTGGGTATGGGGAAGTTGTCCCTGAGGACAGAGTGTTGCATTCCCTGTCGGTACTCGATCCGTCTATACTCGCTCCTCTGGACGAGTACTGGGGGGTCGTTGTTGTACTCTGAGGAGAAAATTCATAAGGAGAAGGCGACATAAAAGGATACTAGAAGCCTTCATTTGGATACGCAACATAAGGAGCACCGTGGGTAGCCATGGGGTTCATATGAGGATATGGATGAACTGGGAAATTTGGAGGTGGTATCACATTGAGTCGAATAGGAAAATTTTGGGGGCTGGTGGTGGAAGTTGGCAGACGAGGATTGAAATTTTCTTCCGCGTTCGAAGAATTATTGAACCAATTTCTCGCTCAAGATCTTCCTGCCATTAAAGGAGTAATTTGCAAAAAACAAATATGAAGAAATAGTGGGAGAAAATTATAGATGTTGGTGAAAAAATGAATATTTTTGCATGTATTTACAGGAAAGAATATCGGTTACAATTTTTGCCAACTGCCGAGAACAATGGATTTGACCATTGGCAATAGTAATATATGGCCCCCATTTGATCACACAACATAAAAAACCAATATTCAAATTGAATTAAAAAAGAAAAAAAAGAGAGAGAAAAACGAAATTAGGAAGGTGGCCAACAAGGATGGGCGCGGGCCCCACTGTGCTACACCCCTCAGGCGCGCGTGGGTGCCATGTGCCCGCGCTGACCCTCAGATGTGGCGTTTGATCGCCACTCTCGCTATTCATCACTCTCGGCTAGCTCTCAAACTTCAAATTAATTGAACCTTACCCATTTAATTCAAATGCTACCCCACTTTCACAATACAATCCTGCCCCTTCTTTCCTCCAAATTAACCCAAATGCTACCTACATTGCAGGTGCTCTTACATAATATTTTAACATAAAGTGAACCACCTAACCCGCCAATTCCGCGGGATGCGCCAGTGACAGTGGCCACCCAGTCGTGGAGCGGGGCGATTGTAGTTGATGTCGTCATTCCGGGTTTCCTGACGGAATTATATTGGGGAAGATGCATGGGACGCGAGGGAATTCCACATAAGAACTCCAATCGTTTATTTATTTCTTAAAGAAAAAGGGAAAACATAATGATAGGGATAACCCGATCAGCTCGGGTCGGGTCACCAACCCGAGCAGCTCAGGCCGGGCTAACAGCGAGGCCCAGCATGCACAAACCTGAGCTCAGGCCCAGCAAGCGCGCCAGCAAGCACAAAGGCCCAGGCCCAGCAGGCCCAGCAACACGCATTCTGTTTAGCGAATCAAATCTGTTCCGCGAATCAAGGCCATGATCTTTCCCCAACTGCCATGCAGATGTGGTGGGCAAGATTATAGGGGTTTAGTTAGGGTTTTGGTTTAGTAGTATAAATAGGTGAAAAGAACTCTGAATTAGGGTTCGCACTTTGCATTCTGTAACACGCACTGTAAACTCCGTGTTTGAGTAAAGAGAAACACCTCGGCGATTGCCGTTTCCTGCCCGTGGACGTAGATCTCCGGATCGAACCACGTAATTCTTGTGTGTTCTTATATTGTTTACATAGATTACCGTTTAATTGTGTGATTACCGGATTGTGCTTTATCAAATTGGCGCCGTCTGTGGGAACGACAAGGCAGTTTTTTGAACGCGCTAACCAACAAATTTTGACGTAATTCTTAATCATGGTGACGACTCGTTTGAATCAAGCTCGCCGCGGGGATCAATCCGACCAAGATCCACCCGTGGATCAAGTTGTGCCGCCAAGGCAATTGCCGGCAGGGAGTACATCCAATCATCAGGGTAATCAAAATCCTCCACCCCCTCAAGACCAGCAAAACCCTAATATTGCTGCTGCTCAACCACCGGTAAACATTCAAATCACCCCTGAACTGCTTCAAGATTTCTTGCAAGAGCATGCACATGTCCTTCAAGATTGGGCAGTTAATCGCTTACGTCCCGCGGGGCCTGCCGGCCATAATGCTAATCCCGTGGTGCCTCCACCCCGCTCACGCGATCAGCAGGACCCGGGACACCGCGGTCGCCAGGATCGACGACGGGAACGACCTGGTTCTTCCGAGGACCAGGGGAGTTCTAATGAATCACGACCTCGTAATGAGGAACCCGCTGATGTGGATCGCCGCCGTCCACTCAATGCGACCAAGAGAGTTCGCTATGCAAATCCTCATGCTCTGGATCTTCAAGAGTATGAGCGAGTTCAACGTAACGTTGAACTGGATAGAATCCTGGGCCTTGACGCCAATGGGGAGATCATCACGCCGTTCTCCCAGGAAATCATTGCCACTTCCCTTCCCGAAGGGTTTAAACGGCCAGCCATACCTCCTTACAATGGCACAGGAGATCCGGCCAATTTTCTTGGGGCTTTTCGGCACAGCATGCTCAGCCATGATAGCATCACATCCCTCCAGTATTGCAAAATTTTCCCTGAGTACTTACAGGATGAAGCTCGGGTTTGGTTTGATTCACTCCCGCGTGACAGCGTATCCTCCTTCAGAGAGCTCGCCGAGCACTTTTGGGCGCGGTTCGAAGCACGGGCGAAGCCCATGGCCACCCTGGCCGATGTCATGAATATGGAACAGCGGGACGGTGAAACCGTTACCCAATTCCTGGACCGTTTCACAGCGGTAAGCCTCAAGGTGGGGAATTGCCCCGACGATGTGGCCATCAACGCTTTTATGAATGGACTCCGCCCCGGAGCACTCCACACCGAGCTAGCTCGGAACACCCCGGTCACAACGCGAGCACTGTTCAAAACAGTGTGCAAATTTGCTAAGGCCGAGGAGCAGACTCGTCAGAAGCGTGAGAAGCACGCAATCAAGCGACAGGCCGACAAAGCACAAACTGGGCCTAATGTGCGACCTAGCGCATTTTCACGTTTGACCCCGGGCCGTTCAGAATCCCGAAGTGAAATTCCACAGTTGACTCCGTTGACGAAGTCACGAGCTGAAATCCTATCTATTCACAAGAATGATCTGCGGCCTTGTCCGCGGATGACCGTGCCACCTGAGAAGAGAAATCGTGGCAAGTGGTGTGCGTACCACCGAGATCACGGGCACGAGACAGAGGAGTGCCGGGAACTCGGCAAGGAGATTGAGGACTGCCTCAAGAAGGGTCTCTTGCGGCAATACGTCGCGCGAACCGGAGACCAACCTCGGACAAACCACAATGGGGGTTCGTCCCACAACCGCGGAGGTTATCACGACCGAGGCGCTCAACAAAATCGGCCACCATGGCAGAATAATCGGCCAGGACCAAATAACTATGCACGGCAAGACTCTGGCAATCGCCAGCAACCACGTCTCCCGCTACCACCTCCTCCTCCGGGGGGACCCGAAGACAACGCACCCCCTCACGTGATAAACGTGATATATGGAGCCTTACCTACCGGGGCTTCACGACATGCCTTAAAGGCAGAAGCTCGACGTCCTCCTCCCGAGGAGCCACGTCATAAACGCCTCCATCAGTCCGAGACTGTTAGCTTCACGGATAGGGACCCTGTTCCGGAGATAACACCTCACACGGACGCTATTGTCATCGACATGACTGTAGCCAACATAACAGTCCGGCGGGTCTTCGTGGACAATGGGGCCGCAGTAAGCATTATATTTGCGGACTGTTTCGAAAGGATGGGGATTTCCCGAGACCAACTCCGACCGGCCCCCGGGCCACTACAGACATTCACTCAGGGTGAAGTCCGGCCAGAAGGTATCATCACTCTCCCGGCGTCGTTGGGGACTTATCCGAGGATAAAAACTATCTTCGTGGACTTTTACGTGGTGAATTCTCCATCACCATATAACATGATATTGGGACGGGACTGGCTCACCTCGGCAAAAGCCGTATGCTCCACGTATCACCTCGCGCTAAAGTTTCCCACTTCGCATGGTGAAGTGGCCATCCGCGGGAGTCAGCGGGTTTCAAAAGAGTGCATGTATGTGGCACTCAAAAAGACTGCCAAGGTTCCGCCCAAACAGCAGCTCCAGGTGACATCACCGGCCCCAGAACCTCGGGGAAGTGCCCCATTGGGGGATGCTACTGCTCAAGTCCCGCTAGATCCGTCTAAGCCGGACCAGACAGTCACTGTAGGCGCTGTGGATGTACCATGGCTGCATCAGGCCATTATTCAGACCCTGCGAGAATATTCCGATGTTTTTGCATGGTCTCCTCTAGATATGCCTGGGGTTTCTCCCGAAGTGATTACTCACAAGCTGAACATCGACCCCAGCGTAAAGCCAATCCAACAGAAACAGAGGAAATTCGCTCCGGAGCGAAATGAAGCCATTCGAGTTGAGGTGAAACAACTCCTAGATGCGGACATCTTGTTCGAGGTATTCTACCCCTCTTGGTTATCCAACCCGGTAATGGTAACAAAAACCAGTGGGGCATGGCGGATGTGTGTTGATTTTTCCGATCTCAATAAGCACTGTCCGAAAGACTGCTATCCTCTGCCCTCCATCGACCAAAAGGCCGAGGCCATTACGGGGTACGTGGCGCTTTGTTTCCTGGATCTGTACAAGGGCTACCATCAAATTTTTATGGATCCCCAGGACGCCCTCAAAACGGCGTTTATCACTGCCTTTGGGTGCTACGCTTTTAAGAAACTGCCCTTTGGGCTCAAGAATGCTGGAGCCACCTATCAGCGGCTAATGGACTTTGTCTTCCACGACCAGATAGGTCGTAATGTTGAGGTCTACGTCGATGATTTGGTCATCAAAAGCTCCTCTCATCCTTCATGTGTGCAGGACATTACCGAAACATTGCGCACCCTGCGGCGCTATAACTTGCGGCTCAATCCGGCAAAATGCACCTTCGGTGTTGGCTCCGGGAAGTTTCTCGGATACATGGTTTCACAAAACGGCTTGCAAGCCAATCCAGCTAAACTCCGTGATGTATTAGATCTGCAGCCCCCGAAAACGTTCAGGGATGTTCAACGGCTCACAGGTAGTTTGGCGGCCTTAAACAGATTCCTATCAAAAGCAGCGGAGCGCCAGCTCCCATTTTTTCGAATCCTGAGACAAGCGAAGTCCTTTGAGTGGACTCCAGAGTGCACCGAGGCCTTCGAGGCCTTGAAACGTCATATACAGCAGTTGCCGACCTTGTCAGTTCCTCTCCCCGGAGAGCCGCTGTACTTATATCTGGCTTCCGCCGAGGAGGCTGTCAACGCCGCTTTTGTGCGAGAAGTGGAGGGGGTTCAACATCCCGTGTATTTTGCAAGCCGGGTGCTTCATGGAGCCGAGACGCGATATTCCGTGCTAGAAAAAACAGCTTTGGCCCTTGTTATGGCAGCTCGCCGACTTCGCCCATACTTCCAAGGACGTGAAATACGAGTCTTGACTAATCACCCTATACGCCAGATCCTTGTGAAACCCGAGGTGTCTGGGCGCCTCGCCAAGTGGGACATTGAGTTGGGCGAATATGACATCCAGTTTCTCCCCCGCCGAGCAATTAAGGGTCAAGCACTTGCCGACTTCCTGGCCGAAGCCCCGGCAGACAATCATGAGTCCCCCGCAGACAATGACACACAGCACCACGTCACCCATGCTCCTTCACCCCGGAAGTGGCAACTATTCGTGGATGGAGCATCCACGGTCCGAGGAAGTGGCGCCGGACTACTTCTCATCGACCCTGAGGGGGTTGAGGTTAAATATGTCATCAGATTTAAATTTAAGGTGACTAACTATGAAGCGGAATACGAGGCCGTCCTCGCCGGGCTCCGGCTCGCTCAATCTTTAGGTGCTCGTCACCTAGAGCTCTTCACGGACTCCGAGATCGTGTCCAAGCAAATTCAGGGGACTTATCTCGCCAAGGAAGAAACAATGGTCAGGTATCGCTCTCTAGCACTCAAACTCATGTCAACTTTTGATGCAGTTGTTATCCGGAAAATCCCGCGTGCTCAGAGTTCCAGGGCAGACGCACTCAGCAAGTTGGCCTCCGCGGTCCAAACTAATATATCTCCGGATATCATGGTCGAAGACCTCTCCCATCCAGCAATTCATGAGGCTACAGTTTCGGTACTGACCGACGGTGATCCGAACTGGATGACTCCGATCATTCAGTATCTCCGAGATGGGATTCTGCCCACTGACAAGCTACGAGCTCGGCAAGTTGTACTCAAAGCTCCCAAATACTCCCTTCATAATGGAGTTCTATATCGACAATCGTACCTACAACCGAATCTCCGGTGCCTCGCCCCTGCCGAGGCCATTCAAGTTCTGCGGGAGGTTCACGAAGGGGCCTGCGCAAGCCATATCGGTTCCCGGACTTTAGCAAAAAAAGTTCTCCGCTGGGGATACTATTGGCCTACCCTGTTCAACGATGCTCACGACTTAGTGACTAGATGCAGCAAGTGTCAGCAACACTCCCGGGTAAAGCATTTGCCACAGACCGAGCTCACCGGAATCCAAGGTGCATGGCCGTTTATTCAATGGGGTATTGATATTGTTGGACCCTTCCCCGTTGCTCCGGGCGGGTTGAAATTCCTGGTCGTCGCCGTGGACTATTTCACTAAGTGGGTCGAGGCCGAACCACTTACAGCCATTACTGGTCAGAATATATTGAAATTCGTATGGCGCAATATTGTTTGTCGCTTCGGCATCCCGAGCACTATCATCTCGGACAATGGTAAACAGTTTGCCAATGATCCATTCCGTTCATGGTGCGAAGAGCTCCACATCAAACAGATTTTCACTTCGGTGGCTCACCCTCAAGCCAACGGGCAGGTTGAGGTTACCAATCGGACACTTCTCACAGGAATAAAGAAGCGCCTGGATAACGCCAAAGGTCTCTGGGCTGAAAACCTTCCACAAGTCCTCTGGGCTTATCGCACAACGCCGCATACATCCACCGGGGAGACTCCTTACAGTCTGACTTTCGGTTCTGAAGCTGTAATTCCTGCCGAAATCAGTGTGCCGAGTCCCCGACTCCTCACATTGGTTCCCGAGGATAATGACGATGCTCTCCCGGCAAATTTAGATGAGCTGGAAAATCGCCGTGAACAATCATTCATTCAGCAGGCCAAATGCAAACAACAAGCAGCCCGGTATCATAGCCTCCGGGTCCGAGGTACTCAATTCAATGTCGGGGACTTAGTTCTTCGACTCAACTCAGCCAGCAAAGCTGCCCCCGAAGGGAAATTGCACGCTTCCTGGGAAGGCCCCTACCGCGTCATTGCTGTACACGACTCCGGTTCCTATCAGCTTGAACATATCAATGGGACCCCGATCCCCCGAAGTTGGCACGTCACAAACTTGAGACGCTTCTATCTGTAAAAGCCACATCGCAAGTACTATCTTTCCTTTAATTTCCTTTATAGTTGTTATTTCTCTTTCTACTTTTGAATTTGCTCCGGCATTTATCATTGAATAAAACTTTTCGGTTCATGCACCTCGTTGTGTTTTTCTTTACGTTACGGGGACGCCCTAACGATATCACATTATTAATATTAGTCTCCGGACCATTACGATTATCCCTCGGTTCGCCCGAGGAGATTAACATTAAGTCCCCGGACTCATATCACATTCTCGTCTGTTTAACCGAAGAAGTGTTCTCTCCCGCCTGATCCGTCCGGGGAGATGTTACTCCCGCCTGATCCGTCCGGGGAGACGTTACTCCCGCCTGGTCCGTCCGGGGAGTAATTTATTCATACTGTGTTTCCGAACACTCAACTACGTAGTTAACAATCGATAATAATTTTTACGGTGTTCCCGAACACCCAGTACAAGTCATTAATAACTCGTTGCTTTCTTTACACTCGCATATATACACTATAACGGTTTTATTATTTCCAAAATAATACAACATCAAACAGTTTTCCTAACTAATACAACAAAAATCTTGCTAAAGATTCACTACGTTATTATCTATTTTTTTCCGGAGTCTTCTCCGAGCCAATACCCGAAACCACGTCGTCTTATCTCTGATTGAGAATGTCCCGTCCTCCGGGATGGTTCTTGCACGTTCCGACGGTGCTCGGTTTCACTTCGGCTCCGGCGATGACTCATTGTTTGGTGACCCCGGTCACCTACAGCGGGCTCAGTTCTTGTTCTTGGCCCTGACATGCTGGCCCATTCTGCATGGCCCCATTCTAGTGGCGCCAGAGGATCCATCACCTCGGGGGTTTTCTCAGTACCTTCCCTTGTCTTGTGACGAAGAGGATTCGCTGTTTTCTGCGGAGTTGAGCTTTTCCTCCTTTCTCTCTCCCGAGTGTTGGCCCATTCTACAGCATCCCACTCTGCAGCTGGCATTTCGTCGATCTCCTTGGCCAGTGCCATAACTGCCGGTCCACTAGTCTCTGGTTCCCCGGCGTGAGTCCTTTCCGGTTCTTGGGGGATATCAGGCTTTGTGCTCTTGCCCCGACGTCTCTGTTTACGGCTGGGCTCTGGTTCACTTTGCTCGGCAATGTTCAAAGCTTCATTCCGAGCTTTGATTTTCTTTTCAAGCTCTACCAGAAATCCTAGCACCAGCCGGCCCCTTATGATCTCAGGATCATTCGCCTCACCTCGTTCACTCCGCCGTTGGATGTCTTCCCGAACCTCGGCCCGCCGAGCTTGAATATCTTTCGTTGATAGTCTTCCGCTGTCCACAAGAAGACGCTCGCACTCTTGCTGGTTGATACGGAGTTGTTCTAGTTCAAGATCCTTCACAACGCAGTGTGCTTTGTACTGCTTCGTTTGGTGTGCGGACTCTTTCCACGAGCTCTCCACCTTGGCATATCTTTTCTCCATTAAGGCAAGATTCCTCGACAGCCGGGGAACTTCATGCAGCATCAATATATCTCGCTCTTTCTGCAGCCAGACTATTGATGAGTTGAGTTGCTTTATCACCTCATACGGGTTTTCAATGTTTTCCTGGCAAAGGAGACACCTCGGTTTTCTCAGACTTTATTATTATTCATACATTGCGTACATAAGAGAGAAGTAGCATTTATTATTCATACCAAAGAAGATTTTTCATTACTAGAGAAGACAGCTCGGGTTTTCCATTACAAAGCAAGTGATTACATGGAATCCTATTTACATGCTTATCTACTCTACAGTCTTCTCATGAGTTGGGAGGTCACTGACCTCTCCGGGGGTAGGGTTGGCTTCACTTCCTCCCGGGGCCTCCACAACATTACTTGTATCCTCAGCTGCCTTGCTGGGGCCTTCGGTCAGAGCAGGGGGAGTAGCTAGCACCTCTGGGCGGGGAATGGGAGCTCGGTCTCTTAGCTCCCGTACATAGAAGTCGTTACGAAAGCCCAGGAAGTCCTTATCCTGGTCCTCGTTGCACCGCTTTATGATGTCAGGAGTAAGGATTGTGTTCTTCTTGGCTAAGGCTTCAATCAATGGCCACTTCGGGGCCTTCGTCAGCGCCTCAAAGTATGCGCCATCTTCATTCCCGACCGCGTCGTAGTCATACCCGAAGCCGTCATAAACGTTGACCTCCGGGTATTTATCGTGAATCATCTCAAGCAGCTCGCTTCGAGTGGCCGTATCACCCGCAGCCACGAATGTGCTCAGGAACTGCAGGAATGTCCCGGTTTGCATCAGCTTCTCAGCAAACGCTTCCAGCACAGCTCCCTGACCCGAGACGACCCTATTCAGCTCCTCCCGGGCTGCATAGAGGTCACCTTTTACACTGGCAACCTCGACGGCCTGCTCGCGCAGTTTGGCCGCCTCTCTCTCGGCCACCGCTGCCCGGTCCCGAGCTGCTTTGACCCCCTTTTGAGCCTCCGCGAAGCCGGCCCTCAGCTTAGCCACCTCGGCTTCCAGCTCGGCAATCCTGCCTTGGCAGGATTCCTTTTCCAGCCTGCCCACCAGCCCGCGGACAGGCTCCAACAGTTTCTCAAGTTCGGCCCCCGCAGCCGACACTTCTACTCCTTGCCCCTACATTGACTTGCTGTTATAATGGGTCTGTGCAGAAAATAACGAAGTCATTTACGATTATACCTCGTGACCCGGGGTCACATGCAGTTTTTTCGGAGGAGGTGGAGTCGTCGATGAGGTAATCCTTCTCTTGGTGCTCGGGGTCAGCCCCGAGAGGGGAATGGTGTCTTCAGGGTCCGCCCTGTGGCTACCCCCAGCCGATACTCTCTGCAGCTCCGGAGTTTTGGAGCTATCACCTCGGCCCCCCGAGCTGGCTTCGGTGCTTTTCCTAGCAGCGCTCTTGAACTTGCCCACTGCACATGACAAACACACATTCAGAGATTGATATTGTTATATTATATGTAACTTATGACGGAATAATAGTCCTACCCTCTTCGGCATCTCCATTTCCTGAATAATATGGACTAAGCCCAGCCTTCTCCAGTTCCTCCTCGGAACAGAGGGTTTGGAAAGTCCCCACTTGCAGGAATATGTGCCTCACTTCGGTCCCCGGATTCTCCACAGGGGCGGTATCCTGCACCTCGTCACTCCTCCACTTCGGGAGAGCTATCTTATTCCTAACAAATATGAACTTCTCCTTCCACCCCTCTACTTTGCTCGGGTTTTGAACCTTGAACCCTCCTCGGGCTCGGGGACTAAAGGAATACCACCCCTTGGACTTCCCGAAGTTCTTTAACTGGTAGAAAAACCTAAAAAGCTCTACAGTTGGCTCTATTCCGGCCTGTTTACTAACTACAGTGAATCCTACCAGCTGCCTCACCGCGTTCGGCGCTAACTGGCAGAGGGCAATACCGTAGTATTTTAACAACTCTACGACTATGCCCCACAGCGGCAATCTCAACCCTACTCTAAGGGAGTCGATATATACGGTCATAAACCCCTGCGGTGGGCAACAGGCCCTATCCACGGGGGTAGGGATTATGTAATCAAGGTCGAAGGGAAGATAAAATGATGGGAGTTCCCTCTCAAGTTGCTCCCGCGACATCCGTAACGCTATGGACGACACCTCAAGCTCCACCACCGGGCATTTATAAAACGATACCATCATAGTGTTGCACTCTAAACCATCAACTCTGTCTATGGTTCTAATATCATCCCTCTCCGGGATGATATATGATATGGGGGGGATATCTAACGGTTTATCTGAGCCTCCTACTACTTTGATCGAGGCCGAAGATGGGGCAGAAGATGAAGAGGATGACATACTTATTTGGTTTGAATTCGAAAGTGTGGATTTGAGAAATTTTTTTATCTCTGTTGAATCACAAGCGCAGATTTCCTCTTTTTCCCGCTTTCTAAACAGATGAATTGCAATGGAGAAGATGAAAAGTTACTGTGCAGTTACTCCCAATATAAATGCAAAAAAATCGACGGCTCTGATGCAGCCTATTCAAATTCAGTGATGAAGATTTAGGCGTGCTCTTCACGCGCTTTACAGTTACCGAGGCGCGTGGGGAACAGCTGCCTTGGAACTCGCAGAGCGTGTCACTTCACGTCTCTCTCTCATTATGGCGCCGCCAATCACATCACCCTCACCCTTCCTCAGGAAGATTCAAGATACACTCCAGTGTACCTTCCACCTCGGTCATGCTACCACACTCCGGTGCTCCTCCCATTTCGGCCGTACTTCTCACTCCGGTGTACCTTCCACCTCGGCCAGGCTGTCATATACTTCCAACGCGTTTTTTGCGTCTGGAGAATTCGATATCTCATCACATGTCCCGTGCACTCCGGCCCAACTCGGCACTACGTCCATTGACTGCTCCGCAGAGTCCCTGGGGCGCGGACAGACTCAGTCACGCATAAACACTTCGGCCTGCCAGAGACCCCGGTTTTCCTTCCGGTTTTCCTTCCTTACGGTTCCACCCCGGTGACAACCGAAGCTCCTACCTCGCTCCGGCTGGGGTGGGGGCATCTGATAGGGATAACCCGATCAGCTCGGGTCGGGTCACCAACCCGAGCAGCTCAGGCCGGGCTAACAGCGAGGCCCAGCATGCACAAACCTGAGCTCAGGCCCAGCAAGCGCGCCAGCAAGCACAAAGGCCCAGGCCCAGCAGGGCCAGCAACACGCATTCTGTTTAGCGAATCAAATCTGTTCCGCGAATCAAGGCCATGATCTTTCCCCAACTGCCATGCAGATGTAGTGGGCAAGATTATAGGGGTTTAGTTAGGGTTTTGGATTAGTAGTATAAATAGGTGAAAAGAACTCTGAATTAGGGTTCGCACTTTGCATTCTGTAACACGCACTGTAGACTCCGCGTTTGAGTAAAGAGAAACACCTCGGCGATTGCTGTTTCCTGCCCGTGGACGTAGATCTCCGGATCGAACCACGTAATTCTTGTGTGTTCTTATATTGTTTACATAGATTACCGTTTAATTGTGTGATTACCGGATTGTGCTTTATCACATAACACATTTTGTATTCGATCCACATAAAACGTTCTTTCTGCAAAATGCAGTATGAATCTATTTTAAAGGATTCAATCCTTATATTTACACCAAACCCACACCACAATGCTCTATAGAAATTATAAATATTCTATGCTAAACGTGATTTTTAAACATTAATATAGGTCGAGCTTATCCAATACAATCGCAAATCACCACCTTAAAAAAAAAAAAAAAAAAAAAAAAAAGGTTAAGCATGTACATGTGGATGCGTTAGGTTAGCCGTACATAATCCATTTTGCCGGCATACAGTTTATTGGAGTAAATTATCCTACCAGATCGGCCAAAAAAAAATTCTGAGACCAACATATGCAAGTCGATATACATATAAAAAAGAGAAGCTATGAGCTCGATCGAAATATATTAAAAAAAATCAAGTCATATTGAATATATTATTCAAAAAAGAAAGAATAGCTCGGCTCGTAAAAAAAAAAAAAAAAAAGGTAAAGAGTGAAAAATGAAGTTGGATCAGAGTTTGAATAGAAGAGTAGGCACGCAGGTTGAGTGTTGTTAGCTTGCTCCTTCCGCCTAAGAGAACTCAACTCACCCAAGGAAAACCTGATGGGAAACTTCGGAATGCTTTTTACAGAATATAATTCGAGAATAAAAACGATGAAAATGAAAGTGGCAGGATGGCAGAAGCCCAATTTGGGCTAGGTTGCATTTTCGCCCAATAGCTTGAACTTGTTACTCTTTTTAAACACTTTCCACCCTCACTGTTACATGTCATAATATAAATTATAGGTACATACAATCCATAAGATAGCATACTTCCCTAATGTCTGCCTACATCAACCAAGAAGCATGTGATGAATATATGAGCAATTAGTTGCTGTCACAGTAAACTTAAATACTTCTTTATTTGGCAATTGTGGAACAAAAAGACCATACCAACAGAACAACAAATATTATGAAAACGGAGGTGCATCAACTCCGGACAGGGTAAAGCATACCATGTTCAACTCAAGCCTGAAAATTAATACTAAAAAATATATATACATATACATATATATATTAAAAAAAAAAAAAACTCGAACCTTCCCCACCTGGGTCCCTACCCCAGGGTTATGTAGGAGAGGCTGTCCATGCAGGACACAGAATTGACATGCACAGGAGACCCTCGTCCTCATCGACAGACTAGAACCATGTGATTAAATTGGGAAAATGGACCATCCTATGTGACTGGACAAAGACCATGCGAAGATTATGATTCACAATACTAATAAAATATTAGCAATTTGTTCAAGTAAAACTAACTAGATTATGTTCTCTAAAACAGATGCGGTGAAAAGCCAACACAAGCATATATAATGTGCTCTTCCAACACAAGCATATATAATGTGCTCTTCCGGCGCAACACAACATACTCCAATCAACATATATTACATCTCCAGCATACAAGCATATGAGGTGATCAAATGTAGACCAGCATTAGGGTAGACATCAACAAAACTGAAAATGTCATAACAGGTGACACACAAAGCAGCTTGGTAGAACCACCATATTAAAACACCCAGTTCATCAAAAACCCAACCTAGAGTCAGAAGATGCTTAGACTAGTACATGACACCATAAGTAGAGACTACAGGAATTACTAGCTATCTAACCCAATAGTACCATCAGTAGCCATCTGGGCTCCAGCTTCGACTTCTGCTCCTTGAGCCGTATGGAGACCTTGAGTACGATCTCTCCCTATACCTCCGGTCTCTAGGTGAAATTGATCTGCATTCAGAAGAAAATTTGCTTTCGTGACCCTTCCACTAACAAACGTTGAAACAAATGTTCAGAGCAGAAGTACACATACCTCGAATAGCGTCTTCTCCTTGGAGAAGGAGAATAGTCGTCAGGGCTTCTAGAGTACTCCCGTCGATAGCGTGGAGAGGGAGAATATGAACGTCTGTGTCGAGGTGATCTGGAATAACGGAGGGAGGATGACCTGCCTCTGCAAATACATACACCTGAAAATGTCAGTCTACTTCCATTTATGTAGTATTAAATTGTGAAAGGAACGGTAAGAGACTCGGATTCTATTAACCTTATACGCTCGCGTGCCCTCATTTCTGAAGGTTTCTTTCTGTTCTCCTCAGCAAATACAACAGTCAACTCACGTCCAAGAAGAACCTGACCGTCCATCTGATACTTGGCTTCAGCAGCATCATCAGGGTCAATGAATTGCACAAAACCGAAGCCACGTGGTTCTCTGCACGATTTACATTATCCAAATGGGAGCTGGTAATTGAACTGAATAAGGACTCAGCACACTTACAGAGAATTAAATGGAGCCACCAATAGTCGAGGGAAAGCAACAAATAGTTAACTATGGAGAACGCAAGCTCGCCCACGAGATTACAGCAAGGTAATTACTAATAGCTAACCTGCTTACCTTGTGACAGCATGGTAATTCTTCAAGACTTGAAATTCTTCAAGACTTGAACTTCGTCATAAATGTTTTCACACTCAAACTTCCCTTCAATCTTCAAGTTCATTAAGATGACCTTGACTTCTAATTACTTCATTCTTGTCTTCCAACACTTTCAGATAAGAAAATAAAACGATTCTCATAAAGAAATTGCAAGATAAGCAACGGGCCTAATCAGCGATAATAGAACAAACACCAATTGACATTTTTTCATTAATCAGTTCAAATCAATCCTCATCCAACAAGATACTCAATTCTAAAAACTACTCACCCTGTGTAATAGTCACGTGGTAGATAAATATCCTTTAGCGGACCAAATTCTCCAAATGGTTCACGAAGATCTTCAGGCCTAGAACATAGATCAACAAACGAGTTAGAAAAAGAATTGTGCAGGGTAGAGATTGTAGATACAATGATCAACAAACCAATAATAGTATAGTGAGCAAAATACCAACAACTCTACTTATCCCAACCAAACTAGTTATGAGAGGGCACGTAACAACATTTTGAAAATTGATGAAGGCTTTGAAATACTCATATGTTCTATAGTGTTGTTACATTATGCTCCCCATCTCTTCTTTCATTTCCTTTCGTATTTCCGTTGCATTCTCCATCTCCTTTTTTCTCCATCTCCTTTTTCTTATAAAATTGTTAATCATGTATCTATTATCAGTCTTTCTCAATGTCCTACCTTTTTTCAAAGCATTCACAAAACGCAAAAAAGTGTACATAAGAAATCAAAAATCAAACATCAATGCCTTGAACAATTCATTCAACATATCATGGAGAACACATAGAAAATTAAACCTAGTCAGATCTCATAATTTGTAAGTGCACACCTGCAACTCTAGTTATCTCAACCAAATTGGTTATGAGGGGGCACGTAACAACATTTAAACTTGATGAAGGCTTGGGAATACTCATGTTCTATAGTGTTATTATGCTACCCATTTCTTATTTCATGTCGTTTCCTATTTCCATAGTCTTTCTCCATCTCCTTTTTCTTGATGAAAGTGCTAGTCATATATCTATTACAGTTTCTTAAGAAAAACTATGCATACACAAAAATCTTATCAGTCGTTCTCAATATCCTACCTTTGTTCGCATTCATAAAACACAAAAAAGTAAATTTAAGAAATCAAATATCAATCCTCAGAGCAAACGACAACAGCTTCTTGCACAATTCGTTCAGCATATAATGGAGAACACATAGAAAATTAAACCTGATCAGATCTGTCATAAAAGCACACCTGCAATCATGGCGGAGGTTGCGGACCAACAGACTTGTCGGAAGATCTTTCCCACGGCTTCTGTAGCGACCCCTTAGGCTCGGGCTTCGGTATCTCCTGCTGTAACCCCTAGGAGATGGACTTCTGCTGTATCTTCTACCCATTTCGTAACCTATTTATTCACATGAAATTATTGCAAATCACCCTTATTAGGATCGCAATTTTTAATTTAAATTTCAGAACATCCCCACCAAGTAAACCACAAAATTGAAGAATCATGCACCATCACATCTCACGAAGATAAATAAAAGATGACGCATTAGACATCTTATTGAGGGAAGAAAGAGAAAATCACAGAAAATAGTCGACCAAATTCTACAGATTTCATTAATTCAAAAGCAATCAATTCAGAATCAAACATCAAACGGAAAAAGAGCTGTAATATTAATTTTAGGGTTAACAAACCACCCACAACTCGAACAAATTCCAATAGAAACGCAATGAGACCTCTTAAAAAGTTTGTGGGAAAACCAGAAAATTAACGAATCATTACAAAAATCTGAGGGAAGACATAAATTTGATACCAGAGAGACGATCGCAGGTACCAGAATTAGAGCTTCGGTGATTCTCTTTCTTCCAAGACGAATATTGGTGGTGGTTATATAAGGATATGGTCTGGATGCTTCTCGAGAAGCTTCTGTTCAGATTGGGCTTTTTACCCCATTTAAGCCCGATAAGTATTATCCGCACCGAGATTTAGGTGGGCTCAACTGTTGATGCTACCCTTGTTGCAGCCCAATTTTAAAAAATAGGCCGCGCTTAAAATATTATTTGTGTGATGATTGAATTAATTTTGGGTTAATTAGAAATTCACTACGTTGTGATCAATTATCAATTACAACATGATTCTTAAAATATAATGGGAAAATGCACGGGCTGGATATGAGGCTTCTTTTAATTTATTTTATATTATTCCTGCTCTACGTAGCGTGATTTTTTGCTAAGCCTGTTAGCATTCTTGTTTACTCTACTATTGCTTTTGTTTCTCTTTTTTGACATTTGTTGTTTCTCTTTATTTTCTTTTACTTTAATATAACACCTATTTAATCAATTATCAATTACAACATGATTCTTAAAATATAATGTGAAAATGCATTATCTAACATTTTTTTTAGATAGACTTATGAGCTATTTTGGGGCTCCACTTGATGATGAGAACTCCGAAATTTAAAATCGGTCCCAAATAGACGGTCACGTGGAAAATCTTTTTTTATTATTATTTTTTTTATTTCTCACACTTTAAGAAACGAACGTTGCTTCAATATTTAGAGCTGAATTTGATTTTTTTTTTTTTCCTTTTAGTTTATAATCACACGTCATTTACACACCTCCATTAAAAAAATTGCAGAACCGTCAGAAGAACAAAGAAGAAGAAAGATGAGCATTAGATTGTAGAAGAAATTGAAGGCGCAAGTGTGTCGACTTGGCAATTGAAGACAAAATCTTAATTGTTCACTCTCATCCCCACCCAGTCAGCAACTATAATTAAAAAATTAATTGAAGTCATTACACCTTAAATATTCTCAATTGAGATTAGAGGAAGTTTTGGATGGATTCGCAAAAGACAAATAATATACAATTGATTTGGAAAATGCAATTGATTTCTGATATTTGTATTTAATTTCTAATGTAATTGCTTTGAAATATGCAATTGATCGAGTGCTTTCAGCAATTGAACGCTCATCTTTATTTGTTTGTTTATTTTTTTACGATTGTGCAAATTATTTTAAGTGAAGGTGGCAGATGGCTTGTGTTTATAAATAAAATAATAGCAATGATGCTTATTAAAATATGTTAATTAAAAATAATAATTTTCAACGTGGTCGCGTATCTTGGCGAGATTTCAAGTATCGGGCTTCATATCATCAATTGGGACCTGGAAATTGCATATATATATCTAATTGAAAAAAAATTGTTAGGTGGTGCATTTTTTACGTTAGGTTTCAAAGATCATATTGTAATTGATAACCACCAAGAAGATTGTGCATTTTTGTGTAATTACCCCATTAATTTTTGGATGGGTTTACCATTAAAAGAAAAAGGTTTATAATAATAGGGTGGGTTATGAATAACCCAACTCCTCAAAAAGATAGTTTTTCTACGGCAATTATTTTAAACATGACTAGTACAATAAGTTACTAATATATATAATTATTGAAGCATGTTGTTAGTTTTAAGTGTATGTATATATATATAATATATATATATATATTAATATTAAATAGTTGTAAAAATTATTTGTAGTGATGAAATTTAAATCAACTATAGTAGTAGAGTAAAAAATGGAATAAAAATCAACAATTAAAATTTATATAAGAAAAATGACTATAATGGCAATGTGTATAGTCATTTGCATGCACACTATTTTAAATTTTGAAAGACTTCTTTGTAAACCATGTTGCTTGTGGATTCCAAAATCTTGTCATTTTCATCACAACAAGACATTATCGATTCTCTTCTAGTTTTAACTTTGGACATAGCAACATACAATTGTCCATCAGTGAAGACCGATCTAGGTAAATAAAATCCAACCAAAGAAAGTGATTAGCCCTGGCTCTAGTTTATTGTCATAGCAAAATACACAAACATCGGAAATGCCTTCTTTCAAACTTGACTGGTAATTTGATGTTTGAAGGACTCATAGACAATCGAGGGATATAAATCTTTGTTCTAATATTTTTCTCTGACAAAACTCTACCTTTTTTATTACATTTTTCCCGGTAGTGTGTTCTGTTACATAGACCGCAAATTGCTTAATATTTCTTAGCAACATCATAGGGACACCAACTTTCATAACCAACTTGTGATTAGGAACTCCTGAACACCTTATGTTGCTCAAGAAATCAAATGTAAATATATGTGTATTAGTATTTGATTATGCGTCTACTTTGTCTAAACTATCATCACTTAGGTATTCAGTTTTCTCTCCTAATAATTTCTCCAGTATGTGCTCGTTAACTGCTTCAACAACATTATGTGTTTGCGCCAAGATTACTCTTTTTCAAGATATGTGGGATCTCTATATATTTCCAAAAGGTCGGGAAATGTACTTTCGACTATAGCTGCAACAGGATCTGATGCTTCCTCAATAAATATATCATTTGGTATTCGGATTTGAATATTCCCCTTGACATAATGTCCAATGTGATGCCAACATTCAATTGCCAATCTGAAATTTTTTTAATCTTTGTCTTATCAACTATGAATTGATCAACACCACATAAAATATACGTATTCTTTGTACATGTCAAAACTTTAATTACAATGAATCCATAAGGAGGATTAATTTATTGTTGAAAATAATATATTCCCTAGTTCCTTAGGTGCAACAGGAAAAATCTTACAAAAATGTCCTCCTAGTACAACGACTTTTCCTCCTACTGGAAGAACAACACAATCGGGATTCACCTTTTTTAGCACAACTTTCAAACTTCTATCTAATGGTTCGAAGCAGTCCTTGTTCATAATTGGAGCCTCATCCCAAATGATCTACTTTGCTTGATCATGAACTCAGCCAAATATGTTCAAGAGTGTATTTTACATGCAGTGCTTTTAGTGATATTTACAGGAATCTTGAACCTCAAATGTGTTGTCCGTTCTCTAGGAAGAAGTAAGGATGCAATGCCACTCAACACCACATCAAACACTACCTCACCCTTCTATCTAATAGCAACAGAGAAAGTATTCCAAATGAATGTTTTTCCGGTGTCATCATATCCATAAACAAAGAAAAGTCCTCCGATATATTGAGTCACATCATTGAGTATTTCTTTGTAAATTTTCCTCTGCTCATCTTTCAATCTTGAGGGCAATCTATTATGCTCCTGCTTCATCAGTTTTTATCGTACTTAGCTCTTCTTGAATAAGTTGATTCTATTTTTATTAGGAAGAGGCATTGGAGAGTACATTTTTAGAGACTTGTCATTCATTTGCAACAAATTTTCAAGCTCAACAAGTGTGAATTTTTTTATTTGATATTTGCCCAACTCCAAATCTAGTTCAATTAAAAGAAAGAAGTTGTTAAACAAACATTTTGGTAGCTTAACTGTTGAATACTTGAATCATAAATTGATACAATCATGAAATTTTCTTACAACTGATATATTGTAATGATCTTTGACGACGGACAATGTCATCCCCAAACAAATGTCATGTTTTCTTCCCAAACATATTCAGGTCTTGCAAGATTGTTTGAAATCAACGAAGTTACAAAGAGATTTCTGATATAATTAGCAGAATCCCAAAAACTTGTTTTTGTTATACCATATATGTATTATTTATCGTCCTCAAGTAGCCCCATTGCATACCATGCATATCTGAATGTAGGAAATTTAACTTTGAGAATCGTTCTTATGTCCTTGTATGATGTTTATTATATAATTAGTCATCAAAATGTAAAAAAGAAAATTCTCTAATTTCAGTCTATATTAGTCATCAGAAAGTGAAAAAAAAAATATTTTCATTTCCATCCATGAGAAAGTAAAAAAAAAAAAAAAAAAAAAAATTAGATGTACTTAGTCATTTCCGTACACGTCCAAATTGCAAAATGACAATAATTGTGTCACCACTATTTGTTTGTTTATCAAGTCAGGAGCATAATCACCCCCACACTGCAAAAATTGGTCTTTTGAGACAACAAAAGTGGTCTCAAATAATGAATATTTGTCACAACTTATGAGTGTTGGGATAGTCAAACAAGTCCCACATCGGATGTATGAGAGAAGGATCATGGACATATAATAAAAAGAAAATATCTTCATTGGTATGAGGCCTTTTAGGAGTAGCCCAAGAACAAACCATGCGCGCTTGGCCCAAAGCGGACAATATCATACCAACGTGGAGATGCGGGCTCGGTCAGTGCATAACAAGTGGTATCAGAGTCATGGTTCTAGACTAATCGTTGTAGTGGAGATTCTCAAAGTGCCAAACAAAGCAGCGGGCCCGGCTTCGACCAACAGACCAAGTGGACCAGGTGCGGTCCGGCTCTACAGAAGGCCCGACTCTGACTAACGGACCAGGTGGACTAAGTGCGGTCCGACTCCACGGACTAGGTGAGATGTACCTAGAGAAAGACAGGCTCCCCAACAGAGACGACATATCCGGCTCTACGAACCAGGTAAGGTACCCCTGGGTAGGGCTAGTTGTTTGAGGGGAGGTTCGGTGGTCAAGGGCAGGCTCCTCAGCAGAGACGACAGGTGCGTAGCAGGCCCGGCTCCGACCAACAGGCTAGGAGGACCAGGCGCGGTCCGACTCTACGGAAGGCCCGGCTCCGACTAACGGACCAGGTGAACTAAGTGCGATCCGGCTCTACGGACTAGGTGATGTGTACCTAGAGAAGGGCAGGCTCCCCAATAGAGATGATATGTCTGACTCTACGGACCAGTGAGGTACATCTGGGTAGGGCTAGTTGTTTGAGGGGAAGGGAGGGGGTCAAGGGCAGGCTCATTGGCAGAGATGACAAGTGCGGCTCTAGGAACCAAGTGAGGTCATTTGAGGGGAGGTTCAACGGTCCTTTGTTCAGACGAGGTGAGGTACACCTTAGTAGGGCTAGTCGTTTCAGGGGAGGTTCGATGGTCCTTTGTTTGAAGGGGAGGATTGTTGGAATAGTCAAACAAGTCCCACATCGAATATACAAGGGAAGGATCATGGGCATATAATGAAGTAAATATCTCCATTGGTATAAGGCTTTTTGGGAGTTAACCCAAGAACAAAACTGCGCATGCTTGACCCAAAGCGGACAATATCATACCAATCTGAAGATGCGAGCTCGGTCAGGGGCTAACACTGAGTATTTGTCATCACTTTATTATAAGAGACAATGTGTCGTCACTAATTAGTCGCCTCAATAACTTGGAAGCAAATAATGTATTTGTGACAACAAAAGTGATCTCAAATGCGCCTCAAATATTTTTTTGCAATAATTAGTTGCCTCTAAAAGTAGTTTTAAATTGGTCTAAAATAAATTGTGAAGAAATTTGTGACAAAAAGTGGCCACAAATAACTTATTATTAGTGACCACAATTGTGGTCTAAAAAAATGTTATATAAAACACCTCACTTATTGTAGTCCATAATGTGACTCTGAGAATGTTATTCCATATTGAATAGTTTTGTCAATTACAAATATAATTAGTTAATAATAATAAAAAAGTTTAATTTTTCATAAGATCAACATACTCTAAATCATGTAGATGTGCATTCACTCGGATAGTTGTTCCACTATTCTTCTTTTGCATATCCTATATCACCCTATACATATAATTCACCAATAACATCTAAAAGATAGTAAATAATTACTATTGACATCTAGAGATAGGAAACAAATGGTACAAATATGAATGTATTTTTATAAATATAAAAAATAAGATAAATTTAAAAAAAAAAACGATTATAAAAGATTTTATTAACCATACAAGCCTATCAATTGTAACTTTAAGATCAACTTATCCAACATTAATTTTCTCAAATGGAAGAAAAACTGAAACCATATACCGAAACCACAATGGAAGGAGCAGGTTTGAGCAGTGTATACTTGTAGAAGCTCAAACGATAGGAGATGCTTTGTAAGAATAGAGCCATATTTGTTTTGACCTACCCCAAAATTTGCAACCCCATGACATCCACCTCCTTCATTATCCTCGAGAACTTTTGAGCCTAGGTTCTACTGGCATTGGCTTGTATCTTTGTTCCCTATTTAATTTTTGGGTTAGTCACGTAAAAATTCACGATATTTTTGTCAATTATCGTCCACAACATGACTTTTCAAATATGACATAGAAATACACCACATTTATGATTTTTTCAATTCAATACACCCGATTAAGTTTTATCTTCAATTGCTGATGTGGGCCCAGAATTGAGATTTTAACCTCCGAATTGCATACGTGTAGTTGTTTGAATTCTTTTAACCCTTACTCTTCGCATAAGTCACTTTTGATTCAATTTTACCACCATTTCTAAACCGCCACATTTATAGCGATTTTATCATATGAAGAGCAGTTTACAGAACTCGGTGACATCTCCTGACCTAAATTACGCCTAGCCCATCTATCCAACATGTTTCGCTACAGAGGATCATGAGCCAAGTGATGGCGGTTGGTATTGGTTTATGTAGGGGCAATGGCAGAATCTAAAACTTCCGGTCAGTTAACTCATGTTGGTGGCCTTACTATACAACTAAACTCATTGTGATGGGGGGTTGATTTAATCCACCAGAGTTGCTACAAATACACACTTGAAAAATAAATTAATTTATACCATCATGCAGTGTGCATCGGTGTTAGTTTCCAATTCTTTATCACTTGTGAAACAGTAAACAATAATTCATATTGTTCACACATTTCCCAATAGTAGATCAGTCACGCATGATAATATATAACAATATATCCTAGTAATTGGAATGTCTAATTCACAAAACATACCTTGTAAAAATATCTTACCATACCAACTACATGATTATAATCTTTTGTGGGCTATCAAATGATGCCTTGTTGTTCATAACCATATATATTACATGAAACAACATGTTGGTAGCCATTTTCAAACACGCAGAATATCGTCTTATGATTGTTGGTAAAACATGAATACAATCTTCCCAAATAAGTTTTCAAAATGTGAGAGGAATTTAGCTACGGTAAAAAGTACCTAAAACTAGAAATGGAGATCATAAAGCAACTGATCTCCAATATATTATATGGATCCGTGAGTGAAAGTTTTTAATTGAAGATCAATTGTAACACCCCGAATTTTATGGTCTATTATTTATTAGTTAAAAAAAAATATTTAATTAATGAACCCATTTAAATATTTTTCAAGCCCAACATGCATCATAACATCATAATTTTATATTTTTTTCAAAATCAAGTTATTTGAGCCCAGCTTGAGCCCAAATCATAATATATTTAATTTCATATTCGTAAAGGGTTGTAGATTACTGTGTATCTTGACCAGATTCTTAGAATATCAAATAGATCATTTTAGATTTCAACTAGATAATACTTTATAATCCTATAGGATATCTAATTAATAGGAGATTTACCCTCGTTATAAATACAAGAAAATAGAACAGATCGCTACATATTTACTCAACGCAGAGAGAGGGGGAGAGGGGGAGAGGGAGGGGGGGGGGGGGGAGAGAGAGAGAGAGACTCACGCAGAAAAAAAAAAAAATATTACTCATCCTTCCTTAAAGTAACCGCTGCTCGATTTTCTCCTCCATCTGTCGTTACCTTTCTTCCTCCTTGTTTCTACAGCAGCAGGTAATCTGCAGATTTTCCCTTCTTAAAATCTTTAATAACATTATATAAGTTCTTGTTCAAACCTATTCTGTTGTTTCGAGTGTGAAATACCGTTGGGATAAATTAGTGTGTGACTATACATTTATTTATTTATGTGTGTATCTGGAGAGAGAATAACATATTAATTTTGTCTTGGAGTGTTTTGTGTGGATGTGATGGAGACTGATAAAGGAAATAAAGGAAGTACAAAAAGAAAATAAGTCTAGGAAAAAGACGAAAAGAAGAAGGGGAATGATGGGGGTATCACATGAGTCTACCGACGGACATCGATGGTAAAAAATACAAAAAAAAAAAAAAAAAAAAAAGGTGGCGTAGATAGGCATGAGATATAATGAGTTTGGTATTAATTGTAGGAGGGAATATAGGGTTGGTGATTGGTGGAGAAGAAAAGAAAAGAAAAAAATATATATATAAATATATAAAAATAAAGGAAAAAGGAAAAATGGACGTAGGAGATAGAGAATAGAGAGTAGTTTGGTGTGTATGTGTGTGTGTGTGCGCACGCGCGCGTTGGTGCTTAGGTAGGTGTGGGTGTGTGTCACATTATGGGAGATAGAAATGTAAGTTGATGGAAACAAATAGAGAATGTTGGGGTATTGGGATGTGTCTGCACATGAGAAAAACAAAATCGGAATTGGTTCAAGTCCTCACTACAAGAATTTCACAGATAGACAACGGATTTTATTCGTTGTTTATTAATAAAAAAAAATTGTTGTTAATAGTGGTGTTGTTAAAAGTACTACTTTTAACAACAATGTCAAACTGTTAATTGTTCATCAATAGACAAAGGTTGTCACAATAGTGTTAAACCGTTGTCAATTCAAAATTAGACTACATGGGGGAACCATTGACGATTTGATAAAACTATTACCTTTAACTATAAAGACAACGAATAAAATCCGTAATCTTCCTTGGAAAAATAATAATAAGGATGAAAGATGTCCTTGAAAGACTATATGTATAATTATTCTATCATCGTAAAAAACTGTTGTCTAAATGGATATTCTCATAAATGTCACCCATTACTCAGACAATTGTAAATTAATTAAAAAAAACTTGATAACATATAAAAATCATATGTCAACAAGTTCATCAACATCTAATAACCGCAATAAATTCTGAAATGTTGAACTAAACAAGTCCTACAGTAAAACCAAAACCAACTCCTAGTTACAACTCCAATATTTATGTACAAAAATGACAGTCCACCCTTCCACCTGAAAATACACAAACATTTCTATGGATGTCTCGGACTTTACCACCCTGCTTATCTAAGAATGTGTTCATTTCTTTCTAACTAGCTCAGTACACTATATACCAAGATATGAAAATAAGATGAACTTTTATCTAATTTACATTGATATGAGTCACCTGTTTGATGATCAGTTCAGAGTGAGACTCAGAGACTGAGGATGATTTCATTTTCGAGAGGGTGACATTGTGGCAAATAAAAAAAAGAGAGATATTCACTGAGACCCCGAGACTGGGGATGATTTCATTTCCAAGAGGGTGACATCGTGGCAAATAAAAAATAAAACTATTCCATCAATCACATGAACACCCACTAAAGAAGGAAAACACAGGAATGAAAAAACATCCAAGGAAGTTTGTGCACTGAAATGTCGACTTTCCCCACTAGCAGTAGGTTACAATCAACATTTGCACTTGTGAGACATGTAATTAATACTATGTTGTAAGTGGGGGGCATTCCACGTGGCTTATCCATAGTGTAAACTTATCTAGCACTTCTTTTCATTACACAAAAATAGAAGATAAATCTTTTAATTAGAAACGCTTCCCTACCCACGGTGGACCAATGTTCTAAAAATCGCTAGTCGCTAGTCGCTAGTCGGTCGGTCGACTGGGGCCTAGCGCCTAGAGTGCCTAGGCGGCGCCTAGACGGGGCCTAGGCGGCACCACCTTAGACGAATAATTTAATTATTTATAAATATTCAATAAGTAAATAATATATAAAAAATTTGAAAATAATAGCAACCTATCCTAAACAAACTATATTTTGCCTGTTAGCTAACATAATCAAGGATAGTGCAATATTTATATATACCAAAAACAAAGAATACTGCAAAACTCAAAAGACAAAATTCAATAATCGATAAGCAATATGTGAAGCATTATTTGTCATAAATTAACTTAATTGAGTTCAGGTTCAGAAAAAGAAAAACAAATTTAACTTAAAAAAAAAAAAAAATGGCTAGGCGGGTTAGGCGGCGCCTAGGCGGGTTAGGCGCCGCCTAATCGGGGCTCGGCGGCGCCGAACTCGCCCAGCGCCGCAAACGAACGATTAGGTCAAAAACGGGTCGGGCAGGGGCCGCCTAGCCCGTTTTTTAGAACACTGCGGTGGACACAAGTTAACGTGTCCACCACTAATGTGTTATCCTAAATTTGAGATAAGGTAATTAGTTACAACACATGAGATGTTGACACATCAGTTGATCGACATATTAACTTGTGTCATGGTGGGTAGAGGAGCGGAATTGATATTTTAATATACAAGGATTCAGATTTTGCTTATACGATATTTTGTGCTTTCACAAATTAAACTAACAAATAATCTTTAGAAGAATAAATATAAATTACAAATAAAATCATGGTAAGGATATTACCAACCCTAACAACAGAATATAATAGAATAACGAGAAAAAGTGATAGTGTTATACCGTAAACCTCTTATTTGGTGGTCTCTCTCTTTTTGCCTCCATCACCACATTAGTTTACGTTGTAGACAATATTTGTTATTTTGAATCTAAAATTATGTGCTTTAAAGATAAAATATATTAGCAGAAAGGTATTGAAGGCATACCAAAGCCTAGCAAAACAGAAGTAATATTTGTACCATATGTCCACTATTGTAATATGTGGCTTTCTTTCTCCATCTTCCCCCATTATTGCTTATGTCTCCAAGCGCTCCATCAACTAGATCTACTATATTAATCAAGCACACCACTTTAGTCATTCATATATATACAAAAAAGAAGACGATGAAGATCGAATCAAAATTAGAGTTGGTTCCTCTGTTACACTACTTGTTTCATCTTCCTTTACACTATTTGTTAATTAGTGAAATATAAAATGAAACACACAAATATAACATGTGATTTCATGTGCTTAGTTGCATGATAAATAAGCCTAAATTAAATTTATTTCTTCAACCACATAATTGAATTGATTTTTCATTGTACAACCACAATGTAGTTTTCAAAAATCATAATTACGATGTGCTACCATCAATTCATGAAAAACAAGTATTTAAGCAATAATACACCTATGATAAGATTCAACATCCACAATCCAACGTAATATAAGAACCAACCTTGATCATCAACACCACTATAGCAAAACAACAAAATTGGAAGTAGAATCAGCACAATAATCATGAGAGAAAATCAATTGCTAATTTTTTCCAACATGCAATGTGAATCCATAGTGTACCTAAAGCATGCACCAGGGAGACCCGCACCACGTGCCACTGTTAGGCATAACAACAATGGAAATTACACCATGAATCATCGTTGACTAGGATGTGTCATCAGTCTCCACCACCATTCTCACCCGTATTTTGGCGTTCCATCTCATTTGTAACGCCTCCTTCACTTTTTCCGCTTTAACCACAAAAAATTGGTACTCCAACCTTAGGGTAATACTCCACCTCGAACTGATTTTCCCTAACTGTAGTCTCAATCACACCAACGCCGCAGCACCATCGGCGCGATCGAAGCTCTACGCTCATCGTAGTCCGTAGGCCTACAAAGATCTCATCGATTGTTTTTTCTTTATAAAACAGTGGCATCTCCGGCAACGAGGCGCTTGGCGTTCACGAACCTGCTCTAACTGGAGTCGTCGTTGTTGTTGCAACAACCATGGTCAAGGTGAAATAAAATTAGGGTTCAAATACGTTAGAATACCAAAATTATGGTTAATCTAACAATGAGGAAATCAAATTAGGGAATCTGAGAGAGGAGAGATGGCGCGATAGAGAGAAATGAGAGAGGGGGAGCAATGGATGGAAGTGTTTTTCGACGATGAAGATTTGAGAGGGGGGAAGGGGTGGGGAGTGATCATTTTCTACAGATATGGGGTAGAGAAAGTGTCGCGTACTTAAAAAATAAAATTTAATTATTTTAGTTAGAAATTTCTTAATTTTTTTACCGATAAACCACGGTAGTTGAAACTTATTGACGACAATGTTGTTTATTAGCCAGAAAACATGTCAATAGACAACAACACTTAAAAATGTTGTGTAACCATTGTATATTAGCGGTTTTAACTAGTAAACAACAGATTTACCGAGACCCATTGTTAAAAACTTTAACAACAACACTTTAAAAAAAATATGTGGTCTATTGACTGTTGTGTATTACTAGAATTCTTGTAGTGCTTTAATGTTGGTCCCAACTTTTAAATTTCCCAGTCTCAACTTTCAACTCAGATTCAACGTTTATATAATTCAATCAGCTTTAAATAATTTTTTTTTGTATAATTTCACATAGATTAATTAAACCACAAGATGTATATTGTGGGATCCTCTAGTCAAGTACACGGTAATTATGCATTTGCACACGCCATAAAAAAATTCAATTTTTAAGGTGGGTTCCCTTTCAACTTTGTTTCCATTAAATATTTAGCTTGATGTATGTATATGTTATGTGAATTATTAATTCAGGAACATTAAATTGTTCCAACCATGTTATCCTAGACAGTTGATTTATACGAATGTTACGAGTCCTACGCATTATATGTTTATTATATGCTTTATCTTCTATATATTTAATTGCAACAAATTGAACCGCATGAGCTGATGTAGCTCACCCCCTCTGAAATTTTATTTTACAGGTTAAGGAGCCGGCGATGGAAGTGGATGGAATTGGGTTGTTTAATAGTAATAGGGTCTTAAGATTTCTCTTTATTTTATTAGTTGACTTGAATTTCTTTAATTTTGTCGGGTACTTGAACTTGTTGCCATTGTTGGACTAACTTTTGTTTTACTTGATTATTGTTGGATTGTGGTACTTTACCTTATAAATTTGTTTAAAATCTGTTGGTAGGAATTTATATATTTTCTCAGTAATAAAGGTGGAATTTAGTTGTTTATTCTACTTACTTAATTGGTGAAATCTTATTCTACTTTTTTTTTATCTCTTGTAAAAATATTATGATACTATAGTTGGTATCAGAGCATGTATACGTTTTTGTAGACTCGCGGAAAAAATATTTTGCAAAATTGTATTTCGAATTTACTTACGTGGGTTATACATAAAAATAAATTATTGTTAAGCCCAACCCATCCACGCTCCATCGCTCGGCTCAAGGTACGAAATTTTTATGAACATTTTATGATCATATTTTCATAAGATTTAATGCATTCATGTTATTTATGAATCTTTTATAGTCCATGCATTATGATCAAAGTGTATAGAATGACGCTTTGCGGTGGGAGAAACTTCTTCTGCAAGAATAACTTATGGAAGTGGTCTAGGAAAACCAAAAAGTACACCTCATCACCTCATAGAGTGGTTTAATACCTAGTTTGTTATTAGACGTATTTAGATTCGGGAGTTAGGCAGGGCACTACATCAATTTTGGATGGGTGCAATGGAAAGGCCGGACGAGGAGAAGATTAAAGTAGACGGTTCCAGTATGCAGTAGGAAAGCTACTGGAAATGTATGCATTTAGGAGGATTAAAGTGGAGCCACCTTTGGTACCGTCGGTCGAAACTGAGCCTGAAGAGGAAGAGGATCCAACAAAGGAAGAAGTGGAATCCTAGGAGGATCCAGAGGAGGATCCGGAGGCTCAGGGTTCTAAGAACAATATGCATAGTAGAAACAGTAGTGATAGTGATGTTATAGCAATGGCGGACGAATAGAAGATTGAGGGTATGCATGCGCATACCCTGTTTCTGCCCAAAATATTAATACATATATTTGTAGTTTTATACTCTACAACAACGAGCTACGAGTCTTCGTAGATATTAAAATATCAAATGATAATGAAATGTTTGATGACCCCACCATACTAACCTCATGATGGAGTGGCCACGTAAGTAAAATAAAAATAGAGATTTGAAAGTGGCGCCATTACTTTTAACATTAAAGTTTTTTTTTTTCTTTTAAATAATGGTAAAAAGACTTAGAGTGCCTTTAACCTTTTACAACTTCTTCAGTTCTTTTCCTCAGTTTTTTTCTTTTCGGAATCAACTCCGCTAAGTCAATTATTTCTACCCTTTTTTTCTTTTTGTATTATCGTTAATAAAATTCAAGTTAGTTTTAGATTACAAAAGAGTTTATGGTTGATATCATATGAATAAAATGACTATGTAGGCTTTCAGAATGAGGGTTTGGTGGACGTTTTTACCCTAAGAGTAGGTCATGTGTGCACCCAACACACAATAAACTTATTGTGCACTCCTCAATTTAATTTTGGAATTAGATATATATTAAGGGCTGCATTTGATTTACCAAAACACATTGGTGGCCTAGCGGTTGGATACCTTGTGCGTGCACTGAGGTCTTGTGTTTGAGCCTCACACATTACAACTTCTGATTTTATTTTTCTTTTGATTCAGTAACTAATAATATATATATTAAGGCCCGTTTAATGACACATACGAGACACTGGCCTAGGTGGTAAAGGCGTGTGCCCCTGCCCTTTAGGTCACAGGTTTGAAACTTGCTCTTGTTCCTTGTTCTTCTCAAATTTTTTCTATATATGTGCGTGCATTATTATTAATATTAATACATTGCGCCATGTTTTTTCTAACAACATGAGATGGTGGCCTAGTAGATAAACACTTGCTTGTGCATGTAGTGGCCTGAGTTCGAGCCCTATTAAGTGCTTCTTATACTTTTTTAAACAACGTAATATATTATTAAAAAAATTTATATATTATTAAAAAAATGTGTATACCTGTAACATAATATATACTATTACACAACATAACATATACTATTACGCAATATAACATATACTATTAAATAAATAAAAAGAGGTAAAAACATATAACTATAATATATACTATTACGCAATATAACGTAATAACGTATACTATTACGCAATATAACATATACGATTAAACAACATAAAAAGAGGTGAAAATAACGCGAGAGCAGGGTTTGAACCCCTGATCTCCGCGTGCCTCAAAGCGAACCCCTAACCTCTGCATGCCTCAAAGCTTCTAAACGCTCCAAACGCGGTCCTTATATATCCTTAATTCCAAAATAAATAAGGGAATGCACAATAAGCATATTGTGTGTTGGGTGCACATAAGTTTTTGCCTTTTATTTTAGATGTATGTTACAATCCTTAGAGGGGATTTTGATGCAAGTTTGTTGCCCTTTCTTTTCAATTTTATGTAACTGTGTCAGTATTTTTATAGGGATTTTGGGTATAAGTTTGTCTATCCTTTCTTTAATTTAGTGTTATGTTACTAATTTTATTGTGGGGAATTTAGTGGAAGTTAATTGTTTATTCTTTCTTTTTGGTTTATGTTACTAACTTTTATTGGGGAGTGCAAGTTTGTTTATCCTAACTTTATGGATGTATGTTACAACGTTTTAGAAATTGCGATTGGTGTTTTGATAGATTTTTTGTATATATTCTTTTACGCAGTCAAAATTCAAGACTTGTGGTAGCGTCGTTTCTTGCTACCAAATTAATGTGTAAAAATATACACTTAACCTTATCCTACTACTCTAACTAGTAGAGTGGCAAGTAAGGGTCGATCCCACGAGGAACGGTCGAACAATTTTGCTTCATTGTATTAAGCTATTATGATCAAGAAATACAATGTAAATAAACTAGAAAACAATAAAGAAGTGGGGGGAATTTAATGAATAACAACTAACACCTAAATAAACAAAGACAAATAAAGAGATTTTTTTTTTTTTGTTTTTTTTTAAATAGTAAAACAAGTCACCCTTGATCATGCTTCCCCTTGGTCTTAGACCATTTATGCAACTATTGTTAATGCCCTATTCAATTGTGATTCTAGCCCTTATCTCAAGGCTATTAACAAGCTCTAATAGCCTTGTTATCCCTTAATCTTAGTTAATCAAAACAAGCTCTTCGACTGACCCTATTCAGTTTAACCGAATCCTCGAACAAGCTCTCTTAGATTCAATCACCAAAAGCATTAAACACTAGGACAACGAGATAAATTCAACATAAAACTTGCAAGCTCGGTTTTAGTGGTTGAACTTTGTGTTATCACCAATAAATAAATCTATTGTTTGCTACACGGGAATCGAAAATCCTACAATTACGGATAGTAATCTCCTATTCTAGCAACACATTCACAAATCCCTTAAAGGGTGATCAATCCAATAATTAATTCATAAATGTGAGTCAATAAGAGCAAATAACACAAAATACTTGAATACACAATATTTTCGGTAACATTAACCGTAATAATCACATAAACGTCTTAAACTCAATGTTCCACAATAATCAAGGGTGAACAAAAGGGTGCTAGTCACCCATTTTACCTAATACAAAGATAAAATAACATAAAATTAAAGAAAACATGAAAATAGGATAGAAAGAACCAAAAGTTAGGGTTGAAGATTCCATTCCTTTGCTTCCAATGGAGAAAAGTGGCTGATTATGTGAGGGGGATGGGTTCTAGGTTAGGTTAAATTCGAATGGGATGATATATATGTAAGGAGAGAAAGTGATAGTAAAAAATAGGCAAAATCGCATTCAGGATTTTAAAACAGGGTAAGGAATCTCGGCCGAGATGCAAGTGTGTCTCGGCCGAGACGTGAAAAAGAGATTTTCAACTGGTGGGTCGAAGGCTGATCTCGGCCGAGACGTGAAAAGAGGAAATTAGGGCTTTTCAGGATTTGACTCATCTAGGCCGAGATTGGATTGCATCTCGGCCTAGATCTTCATCTTTTGAATTTCTGAAATCCCTTGCAGACTCATCTCGGTCTAGACGCATTATCTGTCTCGACCTAGATTTTCAATTTTGCAATTCTTCATGAAATCCCCTGGAGACTCATCTCGGCCGAGATTTGCATCCTGTCTCGGCCGAGATCTTCAGTTAGCCCTTCCTTTTGTTGCCTCGATCGATCCCTCGACTCCGCGGTCGTCTGATGTTCTTTTTCGACCCTTTTTCACCTGTCTTAACACAAAAACAACACAAACGCATTATTTTGCCCATGAGAGTATAAAAGCACTAAATACACGTGATTATGCACATTATTGACACTAAAATGACACTAAAAGTGCCCTAAAGTGCGTGCACGAAACACGTGTACCAACTTGATAAATTCAAAATGATGGATAAGAATCATCTTTCCAAGAAGAAGAACAAAATGAAGAGTAGTACTTTAGAATTATTTCATAATAAGAAAGAAAAGACACAAGAGGGTTCTTCCTCCTTTGGTTGCACCTCAAAATCTAAGTGGAAATAGTTCAAGTAAAACACTTACTTTATGTCTAGAGACCACTGCTGCTCCAACTAAAGAAAGAGAATGTTAATTTGACATTAACTCTCTACCACATGATCCAGGAAAAAGGAAAGACTTTCTTGATTATCACCCAAGTGATCAAGATGCAATGAGGAGATAATATATTCAAAGAAAAGCTTGTCAGCCACGCGATCATGATGTTCCTCAAACAAAAATTGGAGGTAAAATGTATCGTTTTAATCCAGATTGGTTTGGCAAGTACACATGGCTTGAGTATAGCATTGAAAAAGATGTCGTGTTTTATTTTGTTTGTTATTTATTTAAAAATGATGTTGGTATCTTGGATGGTGATGGGCATGATGCTTTTGTCAGAAGTGGTTTCCGAGGTTGGAATAACCATGTGATCTTGCTAAGAACATTGGGAAGATTAAAAGTGTTCATAATCAATGTATGAAGAAGTTTGAAGCCTTAGTTGATCCAAAATCATCCATCAATAATTATTTGGCTTAGTAACGTAAAAATACAGGATCTTTTGGTCAACTAACATATACAACACGACCTTTCAATTTTAACGTATAAATACATCACTTTTAATTTTTTACAATTTAGTACACGCGAGCTAATTTCAGGCTCCGATTGCTAACTTGGAGCCCGAAGATGTTGGTCCATATTTTCTAACGTGGATTATAACTTTTTATTTAAAAATAATCATAATCAATCTGGTGAAGATTTTCTCTAACCTTATTGAATGTGCAGTAGAATAATAACCTCATAAAGGTTTTTCATTCTCGTTATTTCCTTCCCAGACTCTTCTTTAATGGAGGACAAATACGTGAACTTTCTCATTTATTCCTTTTTTTTTTCATTTTTAATTGTGATCTATTACAAAAGGGAGGGCTTGTACCATTATTCAGCTTTTCCTCACTTTTCATTGAAAACTGGAAACTAATTTTAGATTTAACCATTATTTGTCTGCTCTAATTGAACACTGTGGCATCACATAAGAGGTCGATTGTTGGACTCTGTTTCCTAAGTTGTTGTTTGGGGATGCATTTCATTCGTAACGCCATCAGTACAATGAAGTTATGACTATTAGAACATATAATAAGAGAGCTCCGCCATACAAGAAAATTCATTAAGGGAGAAAAGTCGTTTGCCAGTGAGGACAAGGATTCATACCCAACATCTGTTATTAATTTGTTTGCCACGTCTATCAGCAAAATATGGGCTGAAATAAAAGAAAAGTATTTATAATTCCACGTTAGAAAATATGACCCAAAATTTTAGTTTCTTGCTCCACATCAGCAATTAGAACTCGAATTTAGCACGCGTGCATTTAATTGTAAGAAATTAAAAGGCGGTGTATTTATGCGTTAAAATAGAAAGGTCGTGTTGAATATGTTAATTGATCAAAATGTAGTGTATTTTTATGCTATTAAGCCTAATTATTTTCTCAACAAACTCCACATGCTAGGAAAGAGTACTGGACTCGCTTAACTGCTTCACTTGATTGTTTAAAATTTCTATTACTTCAAGGATTGGCAATAAAGAGGATTTTCTTGAAATTTTGAAGTGGTATGTAAGTTAAAATGACGATATTGAAAAGGTCGTGTTTAAAAATGCACCGGGAAATAATCAAATCATCGTTCCTCCAATTCAAAAAGATCTCATCAATTCTTGTTCAAAGGAAACACCTAAGGCTATTATGAAGGAGTTGGGTGATTACCACTTTGTGATATTAGTAGATGAATCTCGTGACGTTTCTTGTGAAGAGCAAATGGTTTTTTGTTTGCTTTATATGTTAACAATGAAGGAGCGGTAGAAGAATGATTTGTTGGTGTTGTGCATGTTAAGAGATGCAATTTACTATGTACTTTTAGAGCATTCATTGAGTCCATCTAGAATTTGTGGGTAAGGTTATGATGTGAAGGGCAACAATAATGGTCTAAAAACGCTGATAAGGAAAGAAACTCAAGTAGCATATTACATCCATTGTTTTGCACATCAACTTTAGATTAGACTTGTTGCAATTTTAAAAAAGGAATGATGATTGTGGTTGGTTATTTGAAACTCTTTCCAATATGTTGAATATTGTTGGAGGCTCTTGTAAGCATCAAGAAATGCTTAAAGAAGCTCAAGCTAAAATAGTTGCAAAAGCATTTGAAGATGGTGAACTTGAAAGTGGGAAAGGTTTGAATCAAGAGTTGGGATTGGGAAGACCAGGTGATGCTCATTGGGGATCTCATTATAAGTTGTTAGCGAATATTATTGCTTTGTATCTTGCAATTCGTAAGGTACTTAAAATGATTTATAATAATCTACAGACTTTGGATGATCGTGCAAAAGCCGATGGTGTTAGTTATGTACTTCAGTCATTTGACTTTATTCTTATGGTGCACTTGATGAAGACTGTATTTGGAGCAGCAAATCAGTTGAATACTGCATTGCAAAAAAAGATCAGACATTGTTAATGCAATATCGCTTGTGAAGCTGACTAAAGAGTGGTTGCACATATCAGAGTAGGTGGATGGGGATCTGTCTTGCATTCATTCATGTTTTTTTTCGTGGCAAAAATTGTATTGGTGTTCCTAAAATGGATGATGAGTATGTTCCTCGAGGAAGGAAGAATCGTAGGTGTCGCAAGCAAGACATTACATATTTTCATTATTATCGATTTGATTTTTTTGTTTAAATAATTGATTTGCAACTCCAGGAGCTTGACAATCAGTTCGATAAGGTAAGTACATAGTTTCTCCTTTGTATGATTTGCTTCAGTCCTGTCAATGCCTTCTCTTCTTTTGACAAATCAAAATTGCTTAGACTAGTTGAATTTTATCCTGATGAGTTTTTAAGTGTTGATTTGTTGTGTCTTCAGGATGAGCTTGATACTTTCATTTATGATATGTGAAGAAATGATAGATTTTAGGGCTTGAAAGATATTGGGGAGCTCTCCAAGAAACTTGTTGAGAAAAATAAGCATGGAATATATGTCTTATCTACTTGCTTATAAAGATGGTGTTGATCCTTCCTATGGCAACGACAAGTGCAGAAAGAGCATTTTTCAGCAATAACTTATGTGAAGAACAAGCTACGAAATAGCATCAGGATCAATTTCTGAATGATTGCTTAGTTACTTATATTGAGCGAGACGTGTTTCTAAAAATAAGCAATGATGACATTTTAAGCCACTTTCAAAGTATGAGAACTCAGCGAAACAACTTTAATCTTTCATTAGTCAAAGATTTTTGTTTGTAACTCTTAAAACCATATATTTTATTTATGCTACTTCTTTATTAGGACTTACTTTATTTTTTTGAATTGTATCGTTTAATTTTTTTAATGTTTCATGTAATTATGCATAACTTATTTGTAATTCCTAGATCCGCTACTTTGTTATATCTTGGACTGAGCCCGTAATTAGCCTTGATCAGCCAATATTATTGGATTAGATAGTATGACGATCCTTTGTTTTTATTTTATTTTATTTTATTTATTTCTAGTCGTAGGGATGAAAGCAACAATGATGATTTATTTTCTTTATGGTCTCGAACTTGGATTATGAATAAAATTCATTAATTTATATTTGATGGAACCATCTTTTCTCCTTTTTTTTTTTCTTTCTTTAGATCCCCACTTCTTATTTCGTTCATTTATTGTTGTGTTTCATTTTTGGTGCTATAAGTAGGTGTGTTTGGAATGTAGGGCTATGGCGACCAGGGATAATAACGGGAAGAACAACACACCTCCTGCTAACTAGGATGCAAGAGCACAAGCTGGTGCGCACGATCTGCAACAGATGTTGGCTGGCCTGGTTAACCTCCTGTAAGGGGCAAACCATAATGCTTCACCTCAGGAGCCCACGCAAGCGCATATTATTGCACAGTTCAACAACTCCAGACCACCAACTTTCCAAGGCACTAAGGGACCAACTGTCATGGAGGAATGGATGCTTACCTAAAATAACATCTTTGACTACATATGTTGTACGGAGGTGCAAAAGACATTGTGTGTTGTCTTTCATTTAAAGGGTGATACGAGGACCTGGTGGAATGATTATTTGAGGCTTTAACCTGTTGAACTGCTTGACGACATGACCAGGGAAAGGTTTAAGGAGATCGTGACGGAGAAGTACTATCCCCGAGTCTATCAAGAGAAAATGGAAAGAGAGTTCATGATTCTGAGCCAAGGGAATGTGGCGGTTACAGATTATGAGTGGAAGTTCAACCATATGTTTAGTTCGCGCCTCACTTAGTTGATACACCGCAGAAGAAGGCTTAGATGTTCAGGAACAGACTCCATGCTGATATTCGTCACTGTCTGGTGGGGTTTGGTACGATGAGTTACACAGATGTTGTGTCGTTTCCGAGGACGATTTCTTTTTTCAACGAGAGTAGTAGGTAACACCCCTAATTTTATGATATATTATTTATTAGTTAGAAAATAAATTATTTAATTAATTAGCCCATTTAAATATTTTTCAAGCCCAACATGCATCATAATTTATATTTTTCTCAAAATCAAGTTACTTGGGCCCAGTTTGAGGCCAAATCATAATTTATTTTTCTAATTCCATATCCGTAAAGGGTTGTAAATCACTGTGTTTCTTGACTAGATTCTTAGAATATCAAATAGATAATTTTAGATTACAACTATATAATACAATCTAATCATACATGATATCTGATTAATATCCCAATAAGAGATTTACCTCAGTTATAAATACAAAAAAAAAAAAAAAAAAAAAAAAGAATAGATCGCTACATAGTTACTCAACGCAAAAAGAAAAAGAGAAAGAGAGAGAGCCTCAAGCAGAAACAACTATTACCCTCCTCCCTTAAAGCAGCAGCTGTCCGATTTTCTACTTCATCCACTGTTTGCTTTCTTCCTCCTTGTTCCTGCAGCAGCTGGTAATCTGCATATTTTCCCTTCTTAAATTCCTCTATAACATCATATAAGTTCTTGTTTAAATCTATTATGTTGTTTCGAGTGTGAAATGATATTAGGATAAATTAGTGTGTGACTATGCGTTTATTTATTTATGTGTGTCTCTAGAGAGTGAATAGTATATTAATTTTGTGTTGGAGTGTTGGTGTTGATATGATGTAGACTGGTGAAGGACATAAATGAAGTAAAAAAATGAAATCTAAGAAAAGGACAAAAAGAAGAAAGGGAAAATAGGGTGTCACATGGGTCTACTGGTGGACATCAATTGTAGAGAATTTTTTTTTTGGAGAAGGTGGCATTAATAGGCAGAAGAGAGAAGGTGTTTGGTATTATCGTAGGAGGGGAATATGGGGTTGGTGATTGGTGGAGAAGAAAAGACAATATATATATATATATAAGAGAGAAAAAAAAAATGGAAAAGGACATGGGGAGATAGAGATGAGGGGGTAGTCTATTGTGTATGTGTGGGTATGTGTTTTTCACACTATTGGAGATATAGATGTAAGTTGATGAAAAAAATAGAGTGTTAGGGTATTGTGATGTGTTTGCAGACGAGAAAAACAAAAGGGGGATTGGTACATGCCCTTAATTTTGACTTTTACCTGTTTCAACTCAGATCCAACGTTTATATTATTCAGTCAGCCTTAAATATTTTTCGATACAAATTCACATAGACTAACTAAACCACAAAATGTATATTGTAAGATCCTCTGGTCAAGAACACGGTGATTAGACCTTTGCACATGTCATAAATTTTATTCAACTTCTAAGGAGAGGTACTCTTTCAAGTTTGTTTCTATTAAATATTTAGTTTGATACTATACATATGTATGTTATGTGAATTATTGATACAGGAACATTAAATTGTTCCAACCATGTTATCATGGCCAGTTGATTGATATGAATGTTTCGCATTATATGTTCATTATATGTTTTATTCTTCTTTATATTTAATTGCAACAAACTGAACCCCACGGACTAGATGTAGCTCATCGTCTCTAGAAATTTATTTTTCAAGTTAAGAAGTCAAGTGACGCAAGTGGATGAAATTGGGTAGTTTAATATTAGTATGGTCTTAAAATTTCTCTTTATTTATTAATTGACTTGGATTTCTTTAATTTTGTCCGTGCTTTAATTTATTGCCATTGTTGGACTAGTTTTTTGTTTTGCTTGATTTTTTTTGAATTGTGGTACTTTACCTTATAAATTTATGTAAAATCTATCGGTAGGAATTTATTTTGTAAGTATTAGAGGTGAAATTTATTTGTTTATTCTACTTTATTTAATTGGTGAAATTTTGTTCTACTTTTTTTTAAATCTTCTGTAAAAATATTAGGACGTTACATCAATTATATTGTAGGTCTAAGGGAGCGAGTTCAAAAAAGGATGTTACATCAATTGTATTGCGTATTTTCAAATGGATTAGGTGTGAGCGAAAGGAAGTGAACGTTCGAAAAATGATGCAATTTAATCATAAGATCATGATATTTGATCAAGATGTACGATCTAACAGTTATGATTAATCAAGAGATGCATCCATTCACGAAATGATGTTTGTGAGTCTATAAATAGGCCCAAGCATTTGCATTTCCGGTCACTCCACGACGAACTACGACATCACTACAATGTGCATTCTTATTTCTGCAATTGTAGTTCTCCCAAAAAGGTTTGAATCTAGGGAAAGTCCTGATTATCGAGTAGTTCGATGATAACTTTGGTTTCATTGTGCAGCAATCCTAAAGTTTAAAGTTATTGTATTTTGGGGACAATTGCCGAAGACCGTGAGCACTTGTATAAAGGGCAATATCGTCTTGCGAACTAAGAGTCAAACTTTTGCCACGACTTAACTAGTCTCGTTGTTTTAAGAGTCATATTCAAAATCTTCCTTTTAGGTGATCAAAATGTGTTAAATAGTTAAATAATAATTAAAAAAATTATAAAGTAGGTCGTCCCGTCCTCCATCTAGATGGGCAAATTCATAAAGAAACATAGCCTAAAATATACGATAAACTCCATAAACAAACATAGCCTAAAATATGTTCAGTTGTTTAACGGAACACAAAATATATTTGTTTGGACAAAGTAACCAGCTTTCTTTGGAGTATATTTAGAGGAAATGAGGTGTTGGTAACCCAACCTTGATTTTTTTGAGTGTGTTTGATATGGATTGACCGTGAATATGTTTGTTTATGAATGGAGATGATACTCATCGGATTAAATTTGACCGTTCGTTGATCTCCACTCCTCTTTTCTCCTTAGATTTCGGGGAATATTTACTCAAACACGAAGGCAAAAACGAAGACGCGAATGGGTCGAGTGCGGTTTTGTGTTGCCATCAACATTTTCGGTTTCTTTTCATATTGTTGAAAAGTGAGTTGATGAAACTTGTTAGCCTCCCTTTGAGTATGTTTGTGAGCTGCTATTTTCTTGTTGTAGCCCTCGGTACCACTTCATGCTAGTTGTGGACTAGTTTGAAGTGATGATTCGACCAAATGACTATAATAAACAAATTGAAGATTTAGGATAGCTATTAATTGATGTTTCCTCACATCGCCAAATTCTTTTGTAATTGTATCTTTTTATTTATTTTTTTAGTATTTTTTTTAGTACATGTGATAATAATCCACATTTAGTTTTTTTAGTATGTCTATTTATGGATGTGGTGAGGCGTAAAGAATATGTACGTGAATATTTTGGTAATATTAATTTTAAATATAATGTCTGTTTTTAATAAGATATGGTAAAATTTATAGGATACTGCCAAATCTTCCTAAAGGTATCAATCATGTTAAATGGTTAAATAATACTTAACAAAATTATAAAGTAGATCGTCTCATCCTCCATCCAAACGGGAAAATCTATAAACACACATAACCTAAAATATGTTCGACTAATATCCATAAACAAACATAGCCTAAACTATGTCCAGTTAATCTAACCGAGCACAAAATATATTGGTTTCGACAAAGTGACCGACTTTCTTTGGGATGTATTTAGAGGAAATGAGAGTGTTAATAACCCACCCTTGATTTTTTTGAGTATGTTTCTTATGGATTGACCCTTTTGAATGGAGAGTGGATCTGTCCAATTCTAATAGTTATATTGGTGATTATCTAATTTAATATATTTTAAATTAATATTTTAATAAATTTACATATTTTATTCCATAACAAACACAATATTTAAAATTAGACACAACGTTCATAAAAACAAACATAATATTCAGAATTCACACAACTTAAAATAATGTGATGCATAGCCTACATGCATAAACAAACTTATACCTTTTGCAAAGGTGTGTTTTAATGAATTATTATTGGAAAAATGTACAAATTTATCCTTGCACTTGTTTCTCAGGCTCAAATTGGACCCAAACTTTTTTTTTTTTATCCAAATAGGCAATCGAACTTTTTAATTAAGTCATATAAACCCCTTAAGATCTAAATTCAGGACAAATAAAACCTTCATAAATATTAAATTAACTAAACACATTTGAGAAAAATAATAATAAATCTAAATATAACAAATTAAACATAAATTGTAATGTGAAAAATAAAGAAAATATTTAATAGAATTCTTAGAATTATTTAAATAAATTAAAGAAAAAAATTATACTAAAATTTTAAATTATTAAATATTTTCTAAATTTGTGAAATGATTTTATATTATTTTAAATTAATATATAACTTTGACATATTATGTTAAGTTCTTATTTTTATAAACATATTTTTATTTAATTAATTATTTTTTTATATTTATTTAGTTATTTTAATATTTTCGAGGGTACCATTTGTCTTAAATTTAAAAGTTCATATGTGCATTTGTTCTTGTCCTGTTTAAAAAGTTTAATAGTATGTCTATGTGAATGTAAAATATTTTAGGATCTAACATTTTCCCAATTATTATTATTATAGTCTTTCTATAGTACAACGATTATATCAATACAACTTAAATGTTAACCATTATATTTACATACTTTTAATCACATCCGTTTAATTTATTTTTACCCACTTTATCTAAGATCCTACTCCATCCGTTCCATATTAATTGACGTTTTAGGATGAAAGGAAAGAATTAAGGATTGAATATTTTGACAGATATACCCTCAGCAAAAAAATTTACCAAATAAAAATATTCATGATAGATTGAAAAGTAGAGATATTTTAGGATTGAGTCGAGGGAGAAATTTGGTAGAATTGGTGAAAAATATGTAAAACGACAATTAATTAGAAAAGAGAAGAACATCCTAAAACGACAATTAATATGGAACGGAGGGAGTATTTGACAACTGTAAAATTTACCCAATCTAAATTTAGGTCAATCAATTTATTAAAGACTTCTCAAAATTCGACTTCAGTTATTCTTCTTTGTTCTTGTCTTTTTTTCCTTTTCTTTTCCATTTTTTGTGTTCTTTCTTCTCTCAGTTTCTTCTCTCGATTCTTCTCTTTGTTTTTTATTGTGTATTTTTGGACTATCTACCATTTAGTTCAGTAATCAGGAAGAGTTATGTGAAAATGATGAATTAATTCTACAAGCGTTGATTTAGAGAAGAAATATCAAGTGATAATTTATGATTCGTATATGATTTAAACTGAGTTGCACATTGTGGGATATAAGCTCTTTTATATTATCAAGTAAGGATTGAGATCAACTGCAATATTAACAATTATTGTCTGCCATTGTTCACCTTGAATGGAGAGAAAAGAGAATTAGCCCCTATCTATATCTCCAAGGGACCCTCATTGTGCGTTGACACAGTATATGAAAGAATATTACAGAATTGTAAATCTGTACTTGTCATCTCAATGATAAGCGGAAAAGACTTTGTTAAAACGATGATTGATTGAGAGATGGGTTGAGAGATCTCGATGTGTGTTTACGCGATGTGCTAGTTGGAGATGATGGTTAACAACATCTCCCTAATTATAAGTTCCTTTCGCCCTGAACAAGGAAAAATACGAAAACTTTTATTATAGAAAACATAGGATAAAAATGAAAGATTTGTTTGAAGAAAATAAAGCTGTTTTAATTTTAATGATGAAAATGAATTTTTTTCCATATAAGGAAAGTCAATTTCACGACTTCGATTCATAAAACTCTTACAGTTAATTGAGTGAAATTCTGCACACCTATGATTAAGAATCAGGATGGGAAAATAGAAATGGGTGAGGTTGAAGGAGAAAAAGATAAAAATTATTAATTAAATTAGTTGTGGGCTCCTATATTTTTTTACTCTATAAATGTTAACCACATTAAATATACTACAACATATTCACCATAAAAAACCCTATAATATAGTAATATAATGGATTTTTATTGGTCAAAGACTTGAAAGATAGGTCAACTATCAGTTTAGGTCTTGAAGGATAATTTATAGGCAAAAACTTGTGTGCACCTAACACACAATAGGTTTATTGTGCACTCTCCTATTTAATTTGAAATTAAGAATATATATAAGTGCCTTGTTTGGATAAATTTACAATAGCACCATGTGGTGCAATGAATTTGGTCTGCTTCTAGAAGGTTTAGAGTGCGCGAAGGTCCAGGGTTTAAACCTTGCTTTTGTGTTGTTTTTTTTATCTCTTTTTATGTTGTTCAATAGTATATGTTAACTTTGCTTTTGTGTTGTTTTTACCTCTTTTTATGTTGTTCAATAATATATATGTTATATAGCGTAATAGTATATGTTCTATTACGTTATAGTACATATTATAATTATATGTTTTTAACTTTTTTTATGTTGTTTAATAGTATATGTTATATTGTGTAATAGTATATGTTATGTTACAGGTATTCACATTTTTTTTGAATAATATATAATTTTTTAAAATAATATATTATACTGTCTAAAATAATATGAAAAGTGCACATATACCATAATAAGTGGCAATTCAGAATTTTACAAAAAAAAATTAAAGCGCACTGGTTGAGGCTCAAGCTTGAGATCTTAGCGCACGCGCATGATAGTTCAACCACTAGGTCACCAACATTTATGATATCAAAATGCAGCCCTTAATCTAATTCCAAAATTAAATTGGGGAGTGCACAATAAGTTTATTGTGTGTTAAGTGCACACATACTCTAATTTCTATCAATTCAGAGCCTAAAAGATTTTGAATTATTAATGGAAGTCCCATAAATCCAAAATCATTATAGGACCTGTTTAGAAAATTGCAAAACCCAAAAAATAAACTTATCTCGAAGTGATAAGTAAGAAAACATACGTCAAAAGTATTTTACTAGATTATTTTTTCAAATTATCGTGATCTATCTAAAATAATTAAATATTTACAATTTTTTTTAAGATGTAGAAATTAACAAATCAGATATTTACATAAGAAAAAATGTATTTTAGTGAAATATATGTTTACATGAATTTAAATATTATGAACTCAAAAAGAAATTACAGACTTAAAAAAAAAATTCCCCTCGTATGAGTTAAAAAAGAAATTACAGATGTTTAGAAAAATAAATTATAAAAACTAAAATTTCAATTATAAAACTACAGAAAATTGAAAAAAATAACAAATTTAACAAATTTTAAATTGAAAATTTTCAGTGCTTATCACTTCGAGACAATTTTGTTTTGTGGATTTTGCAATTTTCCAAACAGACCCTCTAATGATTTTAGACTTATGGGTCTTTCATTGATAATTTCAAATCTTTTAGACCTTGAATTGATATAAATTATCTTTCAGGACCTTAATTAATAGTTGACCTATCTTGTGAGTCCTTGACCGATTAAACCTCTATTATTATTATTATTATTATTATTATTATTATTATTATTATTATTATTATTATTATTATTATTATTATTATTATTAGGGGGTGTTTGCAAACAATAGTACTTCTAGATAAGTGATTTTAATTGATTTTGTAAAAAAGTTAGAATTTGGTAGTGTTTGGAAGAAAAAAGTGATTCTAAATAAATTAGAAATAATAAATAAATAAACAAATAGTTTAATTTATTTGTAAAAAGTTAAAAGCTACCAAAATCTATGATATAGGTGATTCTCAAAAGCACTTTTGAGAAGTGATTTGAGACCCCTAGTATGATATTGCAAACACTCATTTAATTAGAATTGCTTTTCAAAAGTGATTTTTGTGTTGCAATTGGGTTTGCAAACACCCTATTATTATTATTATTATTATTATTATTATTATTATTATTATTATTATTATTATTATTATTATTATTATTATTACTGCTGCTAGTCTGCTACTGCTTTTCTTTATTGGGGAGTTCTTACAATCTTTAAACCCTCCAAAACCCCTCCTCCGCCGCTCTGTCTCCGCCCCAACAATTCAGAGTAGCCTCTGCCGTCGGAAACAACCTTACTCTGGTATACGTCTAATTGTTTGAGTATCCGTTTCCTCACCTTAGTGGAGTATTTGCAAAAATGGCACCGCCGTCAAAGGATTCTAAATCCAAACCCAGAAAGAACCTTCGAAGCAACTCCAATGGCGGAGTTTCGTCCCTTCAGCTCGAGGACGATGTACCCGACTTCCCCAGAGGTTATCTCACTCTTCCTCTCTCGGTCATGCGCATTTGATTTTACGTATTTCCTTAATTTACGGTAGAAGTGGCTTGTAGTTAAGATTCTGAGCTCGAAGTCAGTAAAAAAAGGGGTGGGGGGATCCTAAACTACTTTACATTGGCTGCTACGCTTGTCTAATTGGGTGTATTTGGTCGCATTTTGAAATTTGTTGCATAGGTATTTCCATTTCCTAGCAGTAGTTGAGGAGTGATGAAGGGCAGGATTTTTTTTGTCTCTGTCATTTCTTGTTTACATTTCTCAATTTAAATTAGTGCTTCGTAACCTTTGTTTTGCTCTGATTGAGCAGCATTAGCGTTATTTTTTTAGAGTTGTACTCAACCTCCTGGTAGAAACTAATATGTTTTAAATGCTGTGTTTTTTTTCCTTTCCATATATATGTTTATATAATATATTTCTTGGCCATTTAGGGGGTGGAGGTTTGTTGAGTAAAGAAGATAGAAATGAGGCGAGGGAAGGCAACGACTTCGAGACAGACCAGAGGGCACTTAAGAAAAGGAAGAAGGAAAAGAAAGCACGAGATAGGAAGGATTCGGCAGAGGATGATCTGGGATCACTCTTTGGAGATGGAATTACAGGGAAATTGCCAAGGTTTGCCAATAAAATCACTCTAAAGGTATGTTTTCTTTTAGTCTTTTTCCCTTCCCTAGCCCATGCTTTACTAAATGGGCCCCCGCTCCCCCCCCTCCCCAAACACAAGTAATTGGCCATTGTTCACATTCAGTTTATGCCAAAGAATTTTCATGAGATTCACTGTTATATGTCATCAATTTGTCTATATGCTCCAAACGCCAGCTTTCATTGTCAGTCTTGTGCCAAGGTGTGATAGGACATGGAATATGGTAAACAGGTGAAATAAAATGCTAATTTGGCATCTTTCCAGTAATTGTTCATGCAGCTTGTGTATTCCATTCACCACATAACACTTAAGTCTACTTGTCGTTGATGGCTTACTTTCCAGTTCATGACTTTAGGTGTGAATTAGTGAGTTCAACTCGTGCGATCCATCTTACACCGTTCAATTGGATCTCCATAAGTTCCTTACATGCACCAATATATGTTTTAGTTGTTTCTCTAATGTGAATATATACCTAATATATGTGAATTATTCTTTGCTCAAGTCTATCATGGGGAGTGATGAAGCCAACATAATAGAGGAGAGGGATCATGATTAATGTGTATTATTTACCTTTGGTATCTTTTTCTCCATATACCTATAAGAGTTAAACAACTTTTCACTCATTGTTGATTCCGCTATAATGGAAATGGTTTTAAAATTCAATGTCCTTTTTATGTTTTTTCAGAATGTTTCTGTGGGAATGAAGCTGTGGGGTGTGATTTCTGAAGTAAATGAGAAAGATGTTGTTGTTAGTCTTCCAGGGGGCTTACGAGGACTAGTTCGCGCATGTGATGCATTTGATCCTATTGTGGATGCTGAAGTAAAAGGGGTATCCTACTCTGCATTTGAACTCTTTTATGAATGATTTGGAATTATTATTAATTATAATATGATGCAGTAGATGCAACTCTTTTATCTTCTTCATAGAGGGAAATGAACTGCTAAGATGGCGAAAATTAAAGATTGTCATCTCTTTCTAATTTGATATTTTCTTCTTCAACATGGCAGGATGTGGAGAATAGTTTCCTTTCTAGAATATATCATGAAGGGCAGCTTGTCTCTTGCATTGTATTGCAAGTAGATGATGATAGAAAAGAACTAGCGAAAAGAAAGATATGGCTTTCTATGCGTCTGTCTTTATTGCACAAAAGTTTATCACTTGATACTATTCAGGAAGGAATGGTATGTAGTTTCAGTTTGCAACACCTTAAATGTACTACTTTTGTTTAAAGCTTTCATTTGGTTATTTCTTATTGGCTATAGCATGTCCCTTTATTGAAGGTGGACTATTCTAATGCCATCTGTTTCCTCCATAGTTATTAGACCCACTCATGGTTACGTTTGCATGATCGAAGAGCCAATTTTAACTCGTTCTCTCTCTCTCTCTCCATATATATATATATATATATATTTATATACATGTGTGTGTGTTTAAGTTGTCTTAACTGTATGTGAAGAGTAATTATCTGCATTGACTATTTGATTCCTGAAAATATTCTTGTATTTCATAGTAGCAGTCGAGTTATTGGATCTGTTTTCTTCTTTGAGATTGCTTATCTTTTTGTTGTATGCAACTTTTGCTTTACTATATGCTCTAACAATCGTTCTGCTTTCCTTGATTTCAAATGTTTCTATCAAGTTGAAGAATCAGAGTGACTGGTTTAAAGTGTTAGAACATGATGTTATTAGATTCCAAGATAGCACTTTTGTCATTTTGATCATAAAATATTAGGAAGTAATCATTTCTAAGAGTGATGAGGTCCCGATTATTTCTGTTGCATATCTTTTCCTTTTCACCTGTGAAGAGGTGAAATGCTTTTCATTGGACATTCTCTATTCTGTTGGTTATATGTGGTCTCTTACTCTTAATAATTGGTGCTTCTCATATTTTGTGAATGAGGTGTATGCTCCCTCTCCCTCCATCTCTCTCAATATTAAAGACAGTAAAAAAATTCTTATGTATTAAGGCACTCATATTTTTCTTCTTTAGCTTGTGCAAGATTTTTTTTACTTGACAACTTTGTGCTCTTATGTAATATACAGGTGCTAAGTGCGTACGTGAAAAGCATTGAGGATCATGGTTTTATACTTAATTTTGGGTTGCCTTCTTTTGCGGGATTTATGCCAAAGCTCAACCAATCTGGTAATTGATAGTTTATCATGTCTTCTACAATTGTTTAACATGGATGTTGCTTCAAGACCTAATTCCAATAAAAAACAGTAGTGACTGTTGAGTTTGCCCCTATTTTGAAGTTCTTAGTGTAGTTGGTTATGAGTGATTTTGATGGTAATACACAGGTGCCCTCGTAGTCATGCTTCACCTATCTTATGTAGTTTTTGTTATGCTGCATTTTCATGCTAATTAACTATTAGTTTCGGCATTATTCTAGTTTGGCAAACTTCAACAGTTTTCTTTGCAATAATAATCTGGAAATAGAGTGCGTGGATTGGTGCAGTATATTATATGAATTGATGTCTTTCAAACTAGAATACTAAAGGGCTATTTAGAGATTGAGGTTTACTGTACTTATGCTTCTTGCCCTTGTACTCTTATATTGTGTAGAGAAAGGTAACACTGGAGTAGGGATGGGCCAGCTTTTACAAGGGATTGTAAAAAGCGTAGACAGGTCTCGGAAAGTAGTCCATTTAAGTTCCGACTCTAACATGGTTTCAAAATATGTGGTATGTTCCTTTTATTACCATGCTAAGTTGCCAACTTCATTTATTGCGCGGGAGTGCCATCCTTTTACTAATTCACCATTACCATGCAGACCAAGGAGCTTAAGGGTATTTCAATAGATCTTCTTGTTCCAGGGATGATGGTTAATGCTCGGGTTCAGTCAACCCTCGAAAATGGCATCATGTTATCCTTTCTTAGTTACTTTACTGGAACTGTATGTTGGCATCTTCGTTTTTATGATTAAAATGTCACCCACATGTCATATTCTTGTTTCTTGTCTTTCTCACGATTATTCTTTCTTCCTTTGCAGGTTGATTTATTTAATCTGGACAAAACGTTTCCTTCTTCAAAGTGGAAGAGTGATTATGCCAAAAATATGAAGGTAATGCTTGTGTCTGTTTATATCGTTATTGAAACCTATGCCACTCAACAAGAGCTCATATCATCTGGTCTGGATTGCGGAGAGTTACCGAATTATCTTTGGGTTTGTTCTGGTAGTCCTGTATCGGAGTTCATATATGTGTCCGACGGCCATGAAGATAGTTATCATCAATTGTTTCTTTTATTAAAAGAATAAAGTACTCCTTGTCTCTTTTTGATTTGACAGAATAAAAGAGCGATTAGATAACGGTAAGGCTAGCTCCAGTAGATGAGAAAATTAGGCAACAGGATTAAAAAGGTTTGGACTTGTGCAGAAAGTAGGGAATCTTTAACCCAATGCAAAAGAGAAAGGAGTAGACCTTATATTTAAATATGAATTAGAGAATGTGTGTTGACCGAAGATGATGGTATGATATACTCAATATAGCTGACCCTATATAGTGGGTAGACACTAGTTTTTTCTTGTTTTTGTTTTAAATTTTCTTCCTGATGCACTAACGTCTGACTGACGCTATGGGACCATATAAAACTCTGATCCTGATGATGATCTAATCTTGCACTTTTATATTTTTGACGAGTGTTCTGGTTGGTAATTTACTCTTTTCTTGTTTTGTAGTTTAATGCTCGGATCTTGTTTATTGATCCTTCAACAAGGGCTGTTGGTTTAACATTGAATCCACTCCTCGTCATTAATAAGGCTCCATCACCAGTAAGTTTCTTTTACCTAGCATTTTACTGCTGCTGCATTTTTTATATTCTCATCTTAGCTAGTCATTGTACTCAATGTATTTGTCTATTTAAGTTTTACAAAATTGTATAGTTTTCTAGTGGCATGCTTTAGCTTCTTGCTTTTGATCTGTGTGTTGTTTCTTAATCCCTCCTAGCCTCTCTCAACATCTCCTCCATGATAATTTCTGAGTTAGGAGATATTTATTTGTTTTTATTTTTTGTTGTGACCAAGGTTGTCATATGAACTTATTTGCATGCAGCTTGTTAAGATTGGAGATATCTTTGATCAATCTAAAGTAGTCAGGGTTGATAAAGGGTCAGGTCTTCTTCTGGAAGTCCCTACTTTACCAGTCCCAACGCCTGCTTATGTCAATGTAAGTTTATAAAACTTCTTGCGAGTTGACTCTGTCTATGGACTTGATCTTTTAGCTGATCTAATTGTGAGAATTTCAGGTAATTGACATAACTGATAAGGAAATCAAATTGGATAAAAGTTTCAAGGAAGGAAGCAATGTTCGTGTTAGGGTACTTGGATTTAGGCATTTGGAAGGGCTTGCTACTGGTACTTTAAAGGTTGTTCATGCTAATACCAGTTCTCTACAATATGCAACAATATCATCTCTTTTCAATTACTGGAGAAAATTGCAACGTACCATTCAAAGCTTTTTCCTCCTTTGTTTCTTCTATGCAGACTACTGCTTTTGAGGGTTCGGTATTCACCCATTCTGACGTGAAGCCAGGAATGGTGGTAAAAGCTAAAGTTCTTGCAGTTGACAGTTTTGGTGCTATTGTTCAATTAGCCAGTGGTGTGAAAGCACTGTGTCCTCTCCGTCATATGTCAGAGTTTGAGATTGCAAAACCTAGGAAAAAATTTCAGGTTGTTAAATATGCTTGTGTTGCAAGAGTGTTTTCTGCTTTTGTGTGGATTAAGATGGTATATACTATTCTTCTTTGGTCTCTTTATTCACTTTAATGATCCATTTCGTAACATGTGCAGGTCGGAATTGAGTTAGTATTTCGTGTCCTTGGTGGCAAGTCCAAGAGAATCACTGTAACACACAAGAAGACTCTTGTATGCATTCTCCTAGCTTTTATTTTGTCTAATTTACTTTGATAGTCTTTTCCATTCCTCTGATATATATATATATATGTATATGTGCTATGTAACTCCTTTTGACTTAACCGTTGTGTGAAGTTCTAAAGCCCGAGCTTGATTTCCTCCATATACGGATTTTTACCTTGTATTAGAAGTTGTTTTCAAAAGAGCTAATTCTGGTATAGAGATTGTTTATATGGTTACACTTGGGAAGTGAACGTGTTAATAGACTATTAAATCATAATTGTTTCTGCCATGGGGAACTATCAAAGTCAAACTATTGGTGTCTTAAATTACTGTGTCGGTCACCAGGCTGAGGAGAGTGAGATCACTTAAGGCGAATTAAGGAAATTATTGATAGTATGCTTTCATGTTGTGTGTTAATAGTTCTTTTAAGTTTTGAATGTCAGCAGTTGGTAAGTAGAAATGGCTTCTGCTGATTTGTTTAGTCAGTCAATTAAGTTGTATCTAACGGCATATCTTGTGAGGGTTCCAGGATTCATTTACTGGTGTCAATTGATTTTGACATTATTTAACTTTTGCATCTATTGATTTTTATTGTATTGCTTCCCTGAATGTATTTATGTTGTAATTATTTCAGGTGAAATCGAAGCTAGAGATTCTTAGTTCTTATGCTGATGTGACTGATGGGTTAGTTACTCATGGGTGGATTACGAAAATTGAGAAACATGGATGTTTCGTTCGGTTCTACAATGGGGTTCAAGGATTTGTTCCCAGGTCGGCCAGAAAGCACTTGAAAAAGCTATATCATGTTATATTGTTGTGTTCTTAAATTCTTGAGTATATGGATTCCTCTTCTTTGCCAGTCTTGTCGCACCCTTGATGCCTTAGAAAAATGATAGGAAATGACATATTTATCTAACTTGCCCTGTTTGATTATCCTATGTGCTGAATTCTAACTTATTCTTTGTTACAGATCTGAACTTGGTTTGGGTCCAGGCAGTGACATACATTCCATGTATCATGTTGAACAAGTTGTCAAGTGTAGAGTTGTCAAATGTATTCCTGCTTCGCGCCGAATAAATCTCAGTTTCAACATGACATCTGCAAGGTTTTTTGCTTGTTGAACTTTGTCGTAATATGTTCTGGAATTCTATAGTTCTTCCTCTGTTATTTTGTGTTTTTGTATATTATGATTTTTGCCACATTATTATTCAGTTTTTTGTTCTTTTCTTTTGATTTTTATTTATCAGTTGGATGCAATTTATGATTTCTCCATGGAATGATAAATTGCACAGTTAAGATCTCTTAGTAAGTGCGCTTTTTGGGTAATTTCTTTTCGTGCATCTTCAATTGGTTTTTGTGCTTCTTATAAAAAGTAAAATAAAATAAAATTGGGTTTTATGCTGCATGACCAGCACCCTTTTTTTAATATCTTTCTTCAATTGTGGTAAGTATGTTCAATGTACCCTCTATGTTCCCTCAAATATCGTGACATTGCTAACTTCTTCCGTTCCCTTCATGTACGTAGTGAATCATTTCATTTGAAAATTTTCTGCTTATATTTCCCTTTCGTGCTGAAATATATGATAGGGCATTAGTGGATGATAGCATCAAACCAGGCATCCTAGTCTCTGGAGTTGTCGAGAGTATAGCTCCTCACATAATCGTAGTGGGTGTCAACAATTCAAGTCGTATCAAAGGCAGCATCTCGCTTGAACATTTGGCTGACCACCATGGTATGTTTACGGCATTGTTAGCATAGAAGTCTTTATTTGTTTTAGAATTTCCAAAATTTCTCTCATATATATGTGCATTGTCTTTTTATCTCTGTTTTAAATGTAACAGGCCTTGCCACTTCATTGATGTCTGTTATGAAGCCAGGATATCGTTTCGATAAACTATTGGTTCTTGGTAATCTCCCTGATATTCCTTAATAACCCATTATGATTGATCTAGCTGAATGTTGCTTTCTTCTGTTATGCATGTCGGTAACTTTTCTATTAAATCTTTGATCCCGTCATCCTCATCATTTCCAATCTAAATAAAAGATGAGAAATGAAAAGTAAGGTTATATTCTATATGACAAGAGATAATTTCCAATCTAAATAAAAGATGAGAAATGAAAAGTAAGGTTATATTCTATATGACAAGAGAAAATGGCATGAAAATTGCAGCATGGTTGTAGTTTTGCCCAAAAGTTTAAGAGTAATCAATCATTGAGCATATCTTGTGATCTCTTTTGAGCCTTCTCATGAGCATATGCGAGAGACATGGATTATGTTTCTTTTTAGTAGAAAGATCATCTTAAAGAATTGAGTTTTATGATGATTGAGATTCATTTACATTATCAAAATGTTGCAGATATTGAAGGGAACAATCTTATACTCAGTGCCAAGTATTCATTAGTTAACTCAATTGACGATCTTCCTGTTGATGTTAGCCAACTCCATTCTCACTCCGTGATTCATGTAAGAATGTTTTCATCCTTCTAATTGTGCTTCTACTCGTCAGTGTTGGCAAAATTGCTTAAAAGCTTTTCTGTGAATGTTTTTCATTCTTAATGAAATGCTTTCAGTCGGGCGCAATGGGCTATTAAATTCCTCTCTGGCCTAACCAGAAATTTTCACCTTTATGAACCTTCATTGTGTAAACTTTTTACTTTATCTGTGGTTGATATCTATTTGTTTGCCAGGGTTACGTGTGCAATATAATTGACTCTGGGTGCTTTGTTCGCTTTATTGGACGATTAACTGGTTTTGCTCCCAAAAGCAAGGTATAAAATCAAAGAAATGTCCTTTTCTCTTTAAATGGATTAACTAATTATCTAATGGTTGTATTAAGTATGGATTTATGGGCTGTTTTTGTAGGCTACTGATGACAGGAAATTGGATCTCTCTGAGGTCTTCTATGTTGGGCAGTCTGTTCGTAGCAACGTAATTGATGTATGCCTAACATTGGACCTTAGTTTATTATTTTAAGGATCCAGGAATTCGTTTTTAATCTGGTCTATGTATTATCTTTCCAGGTTTCTAGTGATACAAGTAGAATAACGCTGTCATTGAAGCAGTCATTGTGCTGTTCTACTGATGCATCTTTTATTCAAGAATACTTCATTTTGGAAGAGAAGGTAACACATGAATCTGTAAATGATTGATATTAGAAGAGACAATCATGATTTAGCCATTTTTCAGGATTAGAGTACTACATGACTGATAGCATGACGTGAACACAACTTGTAACAAAAAATTCAGAGATGAATGACTAAGATTATCCGTAAAATGACACAAACACGCATCTTCAAATTTAGTTAAAAATATGCTTATTACAATTTTTATAATAAAATAAAATTGATAACATGATTACAAGAGATTGCAACATGATGGCATGAATCTCTACGGGGAGTCTTCTATTGCTAATCATTCTGCAGATACCTGGTGTGGTTTATTTTTCATATTTGAGGTCATCTTTCTACTTTGACCAGATCGCAGGGCTGCAAGCATTGGACTCTGAGGGTCGCCAATTGACATGGCTTGATGGATTCGGCATTTCTGCTATTGTCGAAGGAAAAGTACGCGAAATTAAGGAGTTTGGTGTTGTTATCAGCTTCGAGGGATACAATGATGTCTATGGCTTCATCTCGCATTATCACTGTAAGTCATTGTGCTAATACTACGTACAACTATGTTTTTATCATGTTGGAAAATGACATGATATAATTCTTAACAGTGGCTGGAACTACCGTGGAAAACAACTCGGTTGTTCGAGCTGCAATTCTTGATGTTTCGAAGATTGAACGCCTTGTGGACCTATCTCTGAAGTCAGAGTTCATAAATAGAACAAAGGAAGACGGCTCTACTGTAAAAACTCTTAAGAAGGTTAGCCTTGAAGTAACAAATATGTTCAAGAATGTATTTGTAGGTTTTGCCACGTAGTCCCAGGCATATTTTCATTTGAGAATTATGCTTTGGATATATCTTAGCTTTCTTTTGGTGTTTGTGAGGTTCTATTTTAAATGTGCCTCTTCTATCCGAGGTGATTAGACCTTTAATCTTGCATTCCTTTCCCCTTACATGTTTCTAGAATTATAATATTCTTGTATGCAGAAACGCAAAAGAGAGGCTCATAAGGATTTAGAAGTAAATCAAGTAGTGAATGCAACTGTCGAGATTGTGAAGGAGAATTACTTGGTTGGTTCCTATTCATTGTTCATTCATTAAATTTAGATATGTCGTGGCATTTACATGATGCTATACCTTCTCCCCCACCCCTCAAAACAGGTTCTCTCTCTTCCAGCTTATAATTTCTCCATAGGCTATGCATCACTAACTGATTACAACACCCAAAAGCTACCTCCTCAACAATTTATCCATGGACAGAGGTAAAGTTTACTAATTTTCATTGTGTAGAACACTGATTGGTTTGTGTATGCCTTATTTTCCTTTTTCCTCTTCTTGAATTGGACAAGTGGTATAACTCCTAGCAATATTCATTAGGGCACAGAATACTTTCAATGACAATGACCATCTTGATGGAGATAAATTAATTAATGAAAGTAAAGTTCTTTCTTCGACCTTATTGATTAGAAGAATTAGCTTATATGGACCATTACTCTTTTGATACCAATAAAGGCGTAGCCTCTGTCAATGTATTTCGTTAGATAGAGACTTTTTTTACGCTTTCTTTGGGGTGGTAAAATATTTCTCATAACTTTGACGTGCAGTGTCCCTGCCATTGTAATGGCTCTTCCAACTCCCGCAACCAGTGGGAGATTGCTGCTGCTTCTCAAATCTTTAAGTGATGGCATGGAAACATCCAGTTCCAAGCGTGCAAAGAAGAAGTCTAGCTACGATGTTGGATCTCTCATTCAGGCTGAGGTACTTTCTCATTTTTTTGAGTTAAGAACCGTTATTTCGGGTTCAGATTACTTTATAGTTTGCTATATGTGAGCAACTTTTTTGATCTTTAAGTTCTTTTCCTGTGCTTGAATACTGTCCTTGAATTTTTTTCAGATTACTGAAATAAGGCCTCTTGAACTGCGAGTGAAATTTGGTTCTGGACTTCATGGAAGAATACATATAACTGAGGTCAGCTATCTTTAGGTTCTTGTTGTTAAGATTGGGAACATGTATATCTTCCTTTTTTGTTTAACCTTTTGTATTGAAGAATTACAATGGTTTGTGGCAGGCAACTGATGAAAATTCTGCTGAAAATCCCTTTAGTAACTACAGAGTTGGACAAACATTGCCCGCAAGGATTGTTTCGAAGAGTACTAAGCCAGAAAACATTAAAGGATGCTTCGAGTTGTCAATCAAGCCATCCTTTCTTAAAGGTACGACTAAAATTGTTCATCTAATGACCTTAGCCTGATGATGCCTACTTAGATCTAATATGTAGAGTAGTTCATAACTGTGAACTAACATAAGCATGATCTCTTAACATCACCAGTGGTAGCATCAAGCCTTCAATTCACAATCTCGTTCTTATGTTTATTTGCATGCTTTTATATTTAACATTATCGGTTCTGGCAAACTTGTTTTCTTCATGTACATGGATAATTTGTACTATTTCTCTTTTATTTGACTCGTGTCACCAACTTTGGTGCATTTGCAGATAAGTGTCCCATTTTGTCAACATAATTTTTAATTTGTGGAAACCTGAGGTCTTTTTTAACCGACTCATATCTCCAACTCGATGCGTTTGCAAATAGCCTTTCCATTTAGTCAACATAATATTCGATATGCATTTGCAAATAGCCTTTCCATTTAGTCAACATAATATTCGATATGTAGAACCCTAGACTGTAATACACTTTGTATATCACATCAAATACTTGATGTCGAAGGCTACAACGGTTGCATACAGATAAATATCCAATCTATGGAAGTTTGCAGTGATCTGCAGAACCTTTTACACTAAACTAAACATTTTTCTACAGTATTTTAGCAAGCAAACTGGTATCATGTTAATGTAAATGTGTATTACCCTTCCATAGAGTCGCTGATGGTCTTTTCTAATCTTTTATGGCGTTTGTCTTTAGGTTTTGTTGTGATTTGTGCTTGTTGATGCTTCCTATGCTGTGGTTTCCAGGATACCTCAGTGATTACTAATTTCGTTCGGTCTTACTTTGTCACCCTTTGATACCCTTTTTGTCTAGGTTTCTGTTGCATGAGAATTTGATGCATGCTTACATAAATGCCTTTTTTTGGTTTGTTAAAAGTTAAAACTAAGTGGGAGCATTTCTTTGAATCCCCATCATCTTTATTTTTTGTTTCTAATAAAATTATAGTGTCCAATATCTATGATCTTGGATGGAGTTTGGTCACTAATTTATCTGAACTGCATTGTGTATGTAGGATATACTGAAATAGCTAAGTCTTTGTCAACCGAGGAATTCAACTACTCATATGGACAACATGTTTCTGGTTTCGTGTATAAGATAGACCCTGAGTGGGCCTGGCTGACTGTATCTCGGGATGTTAAGGCTCAGTTATATATTCTTGATACTTCGTGTGAGCCTGCTGAACTCGCAGAGTTTCAGAAGCGGTTTTCCGTGGGTAAAGCTCTATCAGGTTATGTAATCAGTGTGAAGAAGGAGAAGAAGTTGCTCCGTATAGCATTGCGTGAACCAGATGATAGTTATAGGGAACTCGAAGGATCTGATCAGGACCATCATTCATTACGCCATTTAGTAGAAGGCGCAGATGTGGGTGGCAGGATTTCTAGAATTCTTCCTGGTGTTGGTGGATTGCTGGTACAAGTTGATCAGCACCAGTATGGCAAGGTTCATTTTACTGAATTGACGGACTTGTGGGTTGCAAACCCACTTTCTAATTATCATGAAGGACAGTTTGTGAAATGTAGAATTTTGGAAATTAACCGTGCTTCTGTTAAAGGGACGGTCCACATTGACTTGTCCCTTAGATCAACTCCAGACGCTCCACATGGCTTGAAATCCACTAAGCTGAATGGTGACACGTAAGACGATACCTTTGCTAAATTTTGGGCTAGTCCAATTTTATGTTGCTTATTATGCATGCTTACTATTCGATATCATGGAATTTTTTACCTCTTTGTATTGCAATCTTCGTGCAATTTTTGCACTTCTGTTTAGTGATATTAGTATTTACTGGCTATTCCATATTTATTACTGAGATTTTTGGTATTGCTTAATGTTTTCTTGATCAGATATTGTTTCACGTCCATATTGATACCCGTAGGATGTGGTTCTTCATATGGTTCTTTTTAGACTGATAATCATATGCATTTTGTAATTGTTTGCTGATCTGTATTGCGTTCCCAAGTTCACTGCTACATTCACTGGCATTGTTTTCCAGTGATTTCTGGATACTAGCTAGTGAATACATAACATTTCACGAGCCCTAATATTATTGCCTGAGAAAGTGTTAAAATTGATATATGTTGCTGAATTAGAATGTAAAAAATAGGTCCAAAGATTGTTGAAGACAGTATTGCAAGGTGTTTTTTTTTCTCCCAACCTACTTATACCTACATGATAAATGCATGAACGCAGAGCTATGTATTCCAGAAAAACACCTACAAGGTATCTGCTATATGGTTCCATACATGTTTTCGATTGAACCATCAAACGTGTAAAACTAAGTCACAAAAAGTTTAGGGTTCATGTGGCGGACATCTTTCTGTTTTGAGCTATGAGTAACTTGGATATGTGGAATGAGGATGAATTCTTATGTAAATGTAATCTGTACCAATAAGCACCAAGGTATTATGTGGGAGAGGAAGAGGGGAAAAGAAAATATAATAATAGTAATAAATAAACTGGCTCTACCTAGTTTGTTGGTTTTGCATTTAGTCTATAAATGATTTCATGAACTTAATCTTCCAACTAGTCCCCTTTTTGACTCTCTGCACAGCAATTTGAAAAGTTTCTAGCCATAGTTCAATTTACAGAAAGACATGGGTTAAACAAAGAATTAATGTTGTTATACGTAAATGTTTAAAGTTTCTGGTGTCACAACCCATGTTCTTTGTTTGCAGGCCTACTAAAACCCAACATGTTGACGAAATAACAGACCTTCATCCAAGTATGGTTGTGCAGGTACTATCTCCATCTATTGGTTTTCACAGAAATGCGAACAGCCCGCCGCAGTTTCTTGCCTTGGAAATACCATGGTTATTGGCATTAGTTCGAGAGAACGATTCAGTCAAACTCTAGTCACTTGCTCGTTTACATGTTTCGCTTATAAATGGAAATCCTAATATGATTTCATTTGTGTCTTAACATTGATTCTATTTGTTACCTTAATTATATGTATATCTATGTATTTATATATATATATATATCTTATGTTCTCTCGCTGGTCTAGGGTTATGTGAAAGATGTGTCAGCAAAAGGATGCTTTATCATGCTTTCACGGAAGATAGATGCCAAAATTCTCCTTTCTAATTTGTCAGACAATTTTGTTGAAAATCCAGAGAAAGAATTTCCCGTTGGGAAACTTGTGATTGGCAAGTAAGTATTCTTAATTGAACATTTCCATTCTGATGTCAGTATGCAACACTGACACATGTAATGCAGAGTGCTATCTGTAGAACCATTATCTAAGCGTGTTGAAGTTACCCTTCGCACTTCAAGTGCATCCTGTGCGCCAAAGTCGGACACCAATCACCTAAACCAAATTATCGTTGGAGATATTGTTCATGGAAAAATCAAGCGAGTTGAGTCTTATGGGTTGTTCATATCCATTAATCACACAAATGTGGTGAGTAAACTGGTTTCCTGGATTTCTTAATTCCAACTTCCAGGTCTAATATGATTTTTGTTATTGTGTTTGAATATGAAATTCTACTGAACTTGTCAATTTTGCTCATGCTTGTCTTCTCGCTATAATTAGCAAGTAATATTTGGTTATTCGGGATACATATGAGCAATGGTAGAAGCCAAGTGATTCAAAACGTTGGGTTTACTTTAATCTTGCGTTTACAGGGTGTCAACATCTAACAGTTTTCTTATAGCATCATCGAGTCACCTTGTTGGGGGATGTATGATACATTGGTTACAATCAATAGAGACCTTTGCATCGAAATAGTGACCGAGTATTTAAACTGGCTCATATGCTTATGATTCTTTCTTTTGCGCAGGTTGGGTTATGCCATGTTTCAGAGCTTTCTGATGATCATATAGATGACATAGAGATGAAGTTTAAAGCTGGTGAGCAGGTGACAGCAAAAATTTTAAAGGTTAGTCCACTATTTAGAGTTAATTGCTGTCAAGTTCATGCGAAGAGAAAAAAGAATGAATGGAGAGGTGCCTCAGTTTATCTGTTTGTGTTTTTCTCTTTTTTTTTTCCCTTTGTTCTTTTGGCAGTTAGTAATTTTAGTTGGGAGTAAAAGAAAAGCACTATGAAATGTGTAACATTCGTACGGATAATAGTGCTACTTCTTGAAGCTCTACCGGTGGTACCACTTCGAGTTTTTGCTATCTCTTTGCTTTACTCTTTATGTCCTTCCAAGTTGTATAAACGTCATATGCGTAATTAATGATGATCCAAGAGTAGGTTGGAGGAAAGTAGTCTTTTGATTTTTTTATCCCTTGTTAAATGTAGCCTTGGGGTTTCTTTCAGGTAGTATGTAGCCTCATGCTTCTCCAACCTTCACTTAAGTGTTACTTATGTAACTTCCTTTCAGGTGGATAAAGAAAAGAATCGAGTTTCTTTGGGGATGAAGAAGTCATATATCGCAGATGAGGAAGTACTGCAGACACCTTCAAGTCAAATTTTAAGCACTGGCGTAAATGGTCCTGTTGTATTAGACGAGCCAGCAATGTCACCACAAAGCAACTCAGAAAACACAAATAGTGACTCTAACGTTGATCCTGATTCAATATTAGCTGATGCTGAATCTAGGGCTCTCGTGCCACCTCTTGAGGTTCCACTGGATGACATAGAAAATTTAGATGTTGAAGGTGATGTTGGTCAAAATGTAGAAATTGCTGCAAATACAGACACCATAGAGGAGAAAAGCAAAAAGGGAGCAAAAAAGAAGGCTAGAGAAGAAAGGTAAGGGTTTCTGTTCCGAATTTGTGTGGGAAGTGTCCTCTTACTCTATCTTGTGTTGCTTGTGTTGTAACATTGAAGCCTAACTTAGTCATACTTCTGTTTAGAGAACGCGAAATAAGAGCTGCCGAGGAGAGGCTGCTTGAAAAAGACATCCCAAGGAACAGTGATGAATTTGAGAAACTTATTCGGAGTTCCCCAAACAGCAGCTTTATATGGATAAAGTACATGGCATTTATGTTATCTATGGCTGATATTGAGAAGGCACGATCTATTGCTGAAAGGTACTAAAGTTCAGTATGTGTTCTATTGTCAGTATCACAGTCATCATGTATACCTGAATTCTGCTTTTTAGCTTATTCTTTTAGAATTTGTGAGATCAGAAAGCTTAGTACATGCCCTAAATAAAACGTGATTGATGGTAAGGGTTGAAATGTTTGAGAGTAAAACCTTGAATACCTAATTTTAGGTCAAGGTTCGACCTTGCTCTTGTCTATTACATTCATTTTCAAGCAAACTCGTTGTGGATTATATCAAGTTGTTTGAGTAAAGGCTGATGGATCTTGAACATCCCATTAAGTGGGCGGTAAAAATGAAGTAGCTCTTGACTGGGGCAACATGCAGGGTCTCAATTCCAGGAATCTTGGACCATGCTTAGTCCTCTTGACACGTGTCTGGTGGGGGGGATTAGTAAATGGTGTAGCATACAAAAATCGGGTGAGCCTTGTACGAGGCATACGGTGTTAAAAGTGTTATTTACTGCTGGGCATTACACATGGGCTTGTTGATGATGAGTATTACGGTCTTCTTGTTTGTTGGGTGGTTAAATTAAAACAATCTCAGTGTTGAACTTGTGGATCATGCCAAGAATCTTGTTTAGCATGATGGATAATATCTCAATCTAGGAAGCCTTATCCTTTTTTACAATGAATGGAGAGCGTGGTTTACCTCTCTCTCTCTGACTCTCTCAAGAAACACAACTTTGACTTTTTGTATCAGGGCTTTGAGAACACAACTTTGACATTTTGTATCAGGGCTTTGAAAACACAACTTTGGCTTTTTGTATCAGGGCTTTGAGAACAATAAATATTAGAGAAGAGTCCGAGAAGCTAAATATATGGGTTGCTTATTTCAACTTGGAAAATGAGTATGGCAATCCTCCTGAGGTAGTATTTGTTTTCTTAAACAGAAATAAGAATGTTTCGACTTTGGTTAAAATTTTCAACTTGAATTTTCCTCTCTCAGGAAGCTGTTTCAAAAATATTTCAAAGAGCATTGCAGTATTGTGATCCCAAAAAGGTACATCTTGCCCTTCTGGGCATGTATGAGAGAACCGAACAACATAAATTGGCTGATGAGCTTCTCGACAAAATGACTAGAAAGTTTAAGCATTCTTGCAAGGTATACAAATATCGTTCTTATGATTTTCCATTATTATTCGCTGCCGTTGCATTTTGCCTCCTGTGTAAAGTGTATTCCTTGTGGCATTCAGGTGTGGCTAAGAAGGATCCAGTTTCTTTTAAAAAGTAACAGTGATAAGGTTCAGAGTGCTGTAAATCGCGCTCTTCTGAGTCTCCCCAAGCATAAGCATATCAAATTTATTTCACAGACTGCCATCCTTGAGTTCAAATGTGGTGTTCCAGATAGGGGAAGATCCATGTTTGAGGGAATGCTTAGGGAGTACCCTAAGCGAACGGATTTGTGGAGCGTCTATCTAGATCAAGTAAAACTCTTGAACTCTCTCTCTTTCCCCCTCTCTCTTGTAGCTCCCTCGTATAACTTGTGTTGAAATCAACAGGAGATTCGGCTCGGGGATGCAGATTTGATTCGCGCATTATTTGAGAGAGCAATAAGTTTGAGCATTCCGCCGAAAAAGATGAAGGTGAGCTTGCACTTGGTGCTAAAGCAACACATTTGTTTAAACCTTGTTGATCATATATGCAAAAATCTAGATTTTATTGTTATGTATAATGCTTTTATGATGATGGTGATGCAGTTCTTATTCAAGAAGTATCTCGAGTATGAAAAGTCGATTGGCGATGAAGAACGAATCGAAGATGTGAAGAAAAAGGCTATGGAGTACGTAGAGAGCACCCTTGGTTGATGTGTTTGATACACGGAGATATTTACACATGTTTCGAAAATTTTGACAGTTTTGTAGAATAGTTGTGTGTAAATTATGTCACGATGTTTACTTATGAAACCAACATCATTATATTGTTTGCAGTGCTACAAATATGTTTCTCAGGCTTATTGACGAAATTTGATTCTTTTTACCTGATATCTGATTGATAGTTTGCCAGCTTGTAATATGAAAGGAATAGAAAACCCATTTAACCTATTACCCCCTCATTCGAAAATAATATTTGCATTTTAAAAAATATGTCCTTAAATATGTTTTAAAAGTAGATGTATCATTGTATTAGTCAAGATAAAGTGGAAATTTCAGTTCCACGAGCCGGATGGGTCAATTTAAAATGAAATCGTGTAATCACGAGAAGATGTTAAAACCATTTTTACAGTAAAATACCGGGTTGTTCGAAACAAATTGTTCTTGATACCTAGGATTTATAATAAGAGAAGATCATAAAATGAGATCATGTCATATGTGTTTCGTGATGTCATTGATTAATACAAGACGTTTAATGATTATTTTAAAATATGGAACATAATTTAAACAATTCGGTCGTTTTCAGGTATTAAACAACCTAGTTTAATCAGGTAGCAAATTGTTTAAACTAGAGTTGTTTTTTTATTAAACAACTTAAACAACATAGTGTTTTAACCAACCCAACAGTTGTTTAAACACAAAACAAGCTTGTTTTAAATAACTCAGTCGTTTTTAATATAAATCAAACATATTATTTGCACAATATAAACAATAAAAGAAAAATTTATATCATATAAATATATAATGATAATCTTAAATCTTAAAAAACATAATGTTTGTAGATTGATAAACAATATAAAGTATGCTATGAGAAAATAAGAACAAACCGGAACCTGCAAAAATAATCGAACATGATGATGGAGCTATGAATAAAAGAAGAAGAAAAATGGAGGATTGAGAGAGTTGAAAGAAAAAAAAAGGAGAGAAAGCAAGAAGAGGAGAAAAAAGAGAATACATATGATGAAAAAAGAGAGGAAAATCAATTTTCCTTCAATTTTGAAATTTTGAAAATATTAAGAAATTTTGAAAATATTATTTTACTTTTTAAATTAAGAGGATGTTTGGCTGAATTTATAAACTTTTCAAAATATCTTATAAGATATTTAAGAGCTTATAAGTTCATTCGAAGTGTTTGAAAATATTTTTTAAACAAAATCTTATTTTATTTCAGAATAAGATGTTAACAACTTATAAGCTGTTTTTAAAAAGTAAGGAGATTACAACTTAATTCTCAAATAAGATCTTATTTTGAATTTCTAATTTATTTTTTTATTATTTTAATTACAGAAATGTCATTACTAACATTTTATTGTCTTATTATAATCAAACACTTCAACAATTTATTTTTCAAACAAGATTTAACATCTTATAAAATGTTAGAGTTAATAAGATATTTTGAATAAGCTTAGTCAAATACCCTCTTAGTTAACCATGCGGAAGACCATTTTTTATTATAAGCCTAATTATCTGACCTCCGCCTCCCTTAAATTGACCCACTAGACATAAAAAAAGAAGTGAAAACCCCCAAATCCATCACTTTATGTAACAAACATATAAAATATATCAGCTTTGCAAAAGCATATTAAATCTATCATTTTTTGTCTTTTTGTGCTCATTCCACTCTCACCTCACTCCCACCTGCAAACCCATTTTTTCCTTCACTTTCAATTCTCTCTCATTTTTAATTATTTGTACATTTTTCCCTTCTCTCTCCTCGTTTCTTTTTTTGCAGACTTCATTTTCAGTTATTTCTCTCTCTTCTCTCTTCATTTTACAGAGACGCCATTGTCATTTTCAAGCTTTCATTTTTTATCTTCAACATGGCACGATCGGCACGACGTCAGAATATTATATTACTGATATTAGTGGCACATGTAGGAATGATATTGCGTACTCGTGCCATGACTAATACACTTCGTGCCATAAAAAATATATCTCGTGTCATGATATAACTTGACACGACATGAGAATAAACAATTGCTAGATATTATAGGGCAGCGGCAGACGTCAGAATATTATATTACTACTCATTGCATGACTAATGACTAATACACTTCGTGCCATAAAAAATATATCTCGTCGCCGACTGGGGTAAATCTTCCATTAAAGAGACAGAGAGAAAGGGAAAGAGAAAAATGAAATAGAAAAACCCCCAAATATGTCTTGGATCTTAAGAGAAAATGATGAAATTTTGAAATGAAGAAGAGAGAGAAAGAATGGAGAAGAGGGAGAAAAAATACATCTTCCGAAAAATAGAATAGGAGGAGAGAAGAGAAAGGAGAGAGGAGAGAAAAAAAGAAAGTAACGTAAATAATAATATAGTGATAATTTTGATATTAATTGAGAAGTTTATTAAATTCTATATATCCTTTCCCAAATGCAATAGAGCAAAAAGTTTTCCCAAAAAAGAAACAGTACAAAAAGTCAAAATTCAGCGCTCCTTTCTCCTTCAAATCGCGTAAGCTCAGCCCAATCTCTCGTTTCTTCTTCAAATTGCACGAAGCAAAAAAAATGGCGGTCTTAATCTCTCCTTTCTCCTTCAGATTGCGAAAAACAGAATTGTGGTCCTAATGTCTTCTTTTTCCTTCAAATTGCTCAAAACAACAAAATTGCAGCCCTAATTTTTTGTGTTAAATTCGAGATTTATTGAGTTGTAGAGTACAACAATGGGGAAGCTCTAGAAGATAAACAAAACGATTTATTATGCTTAGAATCAACCTGTTTCCTCCTCACTGGGTTATTGAAACCTCCACCACCATTTTCTATATATCAGAAAGCAATCCCATGACACATTCTCATAAACAATTGATTTCGATATTGAATTTTATAGAATCAAATTTGTAAGAAGGTTTAGGAAAGTCGCCGAATTCAGAGGAACATAAAGTTGGGTGAAGTGAAATGGCAGAGATTCAGTTGAGATTAGAGAAAGGTTGAAAATGATGGGAATGTTGACATTGTAGTGTGTATTGTAAGTTTTAATCACGTATACATAATCGCAATAATAAACATGGATTTTGGAATTCATGATTTTCACATTCGATGACAAATAAAATTAGGGCACTAACCTTGAGACGCCATCGATTGATTTTCCTTTATGGTAGACATTGATTTCTCTCTCCTAGCCCTTCTTTAGAACATAGTACTTCTGATTAAATTAGGTGATAGAAATAATGTAACTCTGTTATCTTTTGTAGGCGGGGAGAAAACCAATTCCTGAAAAGATTAGGATTATAATGCAATTAAGATTGCTATCCATTCACGGTCTATCAACTTGAAAATAATATCTTATCAGATATATCCTGACCAAATATTACCCGAAAGATTATTTATTTAAACCAATAAGATATTTAAAATATCTTATTAACTTAATTTGATGACACGTGGGCCACAATAATCTTACATTCTCCCACTTGGCCAAAGTGACAGAACTAAGCTTTCATGTTTTAAATAATAACGTAATTTGCGCAATATAACAATAATTTTTAAGTTCATTGGTCAGACCATAATGTCAATATCAAATATAGACAAACACGGGTCGTGGCGGTTCTACGTCATTTTACTCGACAGAGTTCCTTCCATGTACCACAATATTAGTTTTCTACTTAATATGACTCATTATTTCAATAAAAGTCCACATTAATGTCTCAATTAGAGACAAAATCCTATCATACTTTATGTCAATATTCATGTATACATCAATAACAAAACATGATATCAATCAGTTCAGAAACAATACATAAAAGAGCTCAAAATATCAATTACACATCATAAGTTCGTTAAGACCTTTCAATAATGCCCATACTTTCGACATGTCCAATAAATATCGTTGGAGGCAATCCTTTAGTCAACGGATCCGCGATCATGAGATTGGTTGCTCAATTGACATCTTATGTTTCCGAACTTCTTCTTCTTTAACGGCAAGATACTTTAATTCCATATGTTTGGCACCTTTGGAATACTTGTCGTTTTTATAGAAGAATACTGCTGCAGAATTATCACAATAAATTTTCAGCGGTTTGGCAATACTGTCGACAATTCCAAGTCCTGAAATAAAGTTCTGCAGCCAATTTCCTTGAACGATGGCCTCAAAGCATGCCACAAATTCAGCTTCCATAGTGGACGCAACAATTACAGACTGCTTCTCACTCTTCCATGAGATTGCCCCTCCAGCTAATAGGAACAAGTAGACGAATGTTGACTTTCGAGTATCAACATATCCGGCATAATCTGAATCTGAATATCCGATCACCTCTAAACGATCAGATTTTCGATAAGTAAGCATGTGATCCTTCGTTCCTTGCAAGTACCTCAATACTTTCTTTGTAGCTTTCCAGTGGTCCATTCCTGGATTACTTTGGTAACGACCAAGCATTCTAACAACAAAACTGATGTCTGGCCTTGTACAAGTTTGTGCATACATCAAGCTACTAACAATCGATGCATAAGGAATATCTTCCATTTGTTCACGTTCCAATTCATTCTTTGCACATTGCATAAGGCTGAACTTATCTCCCTTCTGGATTGGAATAGGGCTTGATGAGCACTTTTCCATCCTAAACCTCTCTAGAACTTTATTGATATATGCTTTCTGAGACAACCCTAACATTCCTTGTGATCTATCACGAAATATTTCTATTCCAATCACAAAAGTTGCCCCACCCACATCTTTCATTTCAAAGTTCTTAGAGAGAAATTTATTAGTTTCAAATAACAAACCAAGATCATTCGTTGCAAGCAAAATATCATCACCATACAGGATCAAAATAATAAGCCTACTCCCACTAACTTGCAGATATATACATCGGTCAACAGTGTTTTCCTTAAATCCAAACGAAGTAATGGTATCATTGACCTTAAGATACCATTGACGAGAAGCTTGCTTAAGCTCGTATATTGATTTCTTGAGTTTACACACCATATGTTCTTTTCCTTCAATGAAGAAGCCTTCAGGTTGATCCATATAGACTTCTTCCACCAAATCCCTATTTAGAAAAGCAGTTTTAACATCCATTTGATGTAACTCTAAATCTTAATGAGCCACCAAAGCCATAATAATGCTTAAGGAGTCTTTCCGAGACACTGGCGAAAAAGTCTCTTTGTAGTCAATGCCATTTTTCTGAGTATAACTTTTGGCAACTAGTCTAGCTTTATGTCTTTCGATATTGCCATTCGGGTCGCGTTTGTTCTTGAAGACTCATTTACACCCAACTCTTTTACATCCTTCTAGTAATTCTACAAGATCCCAGACTTCATTATGAGCCATCGATTTCAACTCTTCTTTCATAGCATCCAACCACATAGTAGAATTATTACTTTCCATGGCTTGTGAAAAGGAAACTGGATCATCATCAATTCCAATGTCAAATTCTGACTCTTGTAGATAAACCACATAATCATCAGAAATAGCAGATCGTCTTGGCCTTACAGACCTTCTCACTATTTGTTGTTGTGGTTCATCTGTTGCAGGTTCATCAATAATAGGTTCATTATTGAGAGTTTCTTCATTTATATGTTGTTCTTGTAAGTTGTTCAGCGGTTCAACAATTGTAGGAACAACAACTTGATATGAAGACTTAGGTAAAGGAATTTCCAACCTTACTTCTTCAATATCCACTTTTCGTGGTTCAACACTCCCACTAATTTCACCATTTTCAATGAACCTAGCATTTCCAGTTTCAACAATTCTCGTATTGTGATTCGGACAGTAAAACCTATACCCTTTCGACTTTTCTGAATAACCAATGAAGAATCCACTGATTGTTCGTAAGTCCAGTTTCTTTTCTTGTGGATTATAAATTCTAATCTCTGTCGGGCAACCCCAAACACGCAGGTGCCTTAAACTAGTTTTCCTACCCGTCCACAGTTCAAAAGGTGTTTTAGGAACTGCTTTGCTAGGAACCCGATTTAACAAACACATGGCAGTTTTTAATGCATACATCCACAATGAGGTGGGTAAAGAGGAATTACTTAACATACTCCGAACCATATCCATAAGAGTACGATTTCGCCTTTCTGCTACTCCATTTTGTTGTGGTGTACCCGGCATAGTGTACTGAACACAAATGCCACGCTTTTCATGGAATTTAGCGAATGGGCCTGGGCATTGCCCAGATTCATATGTTCCATAATATTCACCACCTCTATTAGACCTAATGATTTTCACTTTTCTATCTAATTGACTCTCAACCTCATTAATAAACACTTCTAATGCGTTTACGGAATGAGACTTTTCTTCCAATAGATAGATATAACCAAAGCGTGAACAATCGTCAATGAAGGTGATAAAATATCTTTCTTTTCCGAAGGAAGGAACATCAAAAGGCCCACAAATATCGATGTGTATTATTTCAAGAAGCTGTGTGCTTCTCGTGGCTCCTTTCTTTGTGTGTTTTGTTTATTTTCCTTTAATACAATCCACACAAATACCAAGATCAGTAAAATCTAAACCATGAAGGATTTCAATTTTTACCAACCTTTGTAATCTTTCTTTGGAGATGTGCCCCAAACGTTTATGCCACAAGTACGCAGAACTTTCATTGACTAAACCACGTTTAGTTCCAACATTATGATGCAGGGTTAAAAGAGTTTCAGCAAAAACATGATCAAGTTTAAACCTATATAAGCCATCATTTAGGATGCCATAACCAATAAGAAGATTTTGTTTGAATAAACTGAAACATCCATTAGCAAATTTAAAACAATATCCAATAGAATCAAGTTTGGACAAGAAAACTAAATTACGAGAAACGGAAGATACATAAAGAGTTTCAAACAAATATAAATAATGTCCGGTATCTAGAATTAACCGATAAGTTCCGATGGCTTCATAGGAGCTTTGACTCGATTTTCCATGTAGACGAAGTTTTCATTTAGGTTTGTGATTCGGTTCGTAAGGAATCCCTACATCGTATTAGAAACATGAGTGGTACAACCAGAATCAAGCCACCAAGTATTATAAGGAACATTAACTAAGTTTGATTCGAAACATACTAGAACATTCAGTGCACCTTTCTTTTCGAACCATTCTTTACGTTTTTTACAATCCTTCTAAAAATGTCCAGGTTTATTGCAAAATCTACATTTAGGACTATCTTGTTCCTTTTTCTGGATTTGGGCAGATGACTCATTCACTTTATGGAGTCCTTGCTTGCCCTTTCCCTTCTTTCCGGCTTTCTTTTTAGCTCCTTGATTCATTGTGAGATGAACATAATGAGACCCCTGATTCTTAAGCCTTGCTTCCTCCTGAACCAACATTCCTTGAAGTTCATTCACATTTCATATATCTTTCATGGTATTATAGTTCATTTGGAAATGTCCATACTCAGGGGGAAGTGAGTTTATGATAAACTGCACAAGAAAATTATCATCCACTTTCATCCCCAATGACTTAAGTTTTACTGCAACGTTCGTCATCTCAATGACATGCTCATGCATGCTACAAGAACCATCAAACTTCATGGTGGTTAAAGTAGCCATTAGTGTCCCAGTGAGAGACTTATCAGCAGTTTAGGAACGTTCTTTTACAAGTTTCATAAATTCCTTAGCACTTTCAGTTTCATAAATTCACAAGTTTTTTATATTGTCTGCTACACTCATTCGCATAAACATCAGGCTTAATCTGTTCGATCTAACCCAGACATCATGGTTAGCTTTTTACATAACTGCTTTTGTCAGTAATAACAGGTTGTCGAATTGGAGTGAGTAATCAAGATCCAAAACACCGAGATGAATTGAATTTGTTCACTCCAGTCAGAATAGTTTAGTCCATTAAATTTTTGAACAGATGTAGCAAGCGAATGAAGAGCAACAGGAATAGGCACTGCAAGGATACATATTATTATACATATTAATGCTTTGAGTAACATAAACACATTTTCAGGTTCAATAATCAATAAATGTACATTGATGTTCTCCTTTGGGAGATACAACAATATTCAATCATAATCATAATGATGCTTGTTAGTTCACCATAATTTGATAATTGAATATACACTCGAACTATTTTGTCATCTTTGGACATACAAAACAGTCAACATAATATACCAATTGTCACATTATATCATAATTTACAAAAACTAGCAATCCACATTTGGGTGATCTCTAATGTCTTATAAACATGAATTTTGATAATCCACAAATTTAAAGATAAATTATATCCCAAGCATCACATCCATATGGATAATCAAATATTTATTATATGATTTAAAATTTATTAAACTTTCAGGTCAGACCACTTTGGTGATTAACAGACCAACATCAAATAAATTCAAATCATATAATATTAATAATTAATTAAAGCCTAAAACCTTCTATCATAATTTTGATTTTAACATAATACAGTGACCTATAATGCAACTGATCTATTATACAAGGTAACAAGTCGATGGCTTCAAATTAACGTAACGAGCCTATGTTACTGATTCTGGAAATATATATATATATATATATATATATATATATATATATATATATATATAGGGCCGGACCTAGTCAATTCTGGGCCTGAGTCGAGTTTTTTCAGAATGGACCCCTAAATTATAATTTTTCTTCAATGGACAAACAGAAAAGAAAACACATAAAAAAAATGATGCATTTTCATAGTGTTAAAAATATTTATATCAAAACATAATAAAAGACAAACAAGTTGAAAATAAATATTTAAATACAACTCGCCTCACAGTTTATACCGCAAAAGTATTAACCAAGGGGTCAAACAATAATTTATATATATATCAGCATATTCATGTGGGTCCAAGACTTCAAATCATAATCAAATTGAAATATATATTTTCAATTAACTCGAGGCCCATGAACCGCAGTTTACAGCAAAAAAGAGGCACTATGACTTGAGCAAGATTTGAACCCGCATTTACACAACCCACATGTTGTTACCTTACCGCTAGACCACTTAACTCTTTCATGTAATATTATGAACAGATTAATATATATAATATGTGTATATATATAAATATATGTAAAAATTATTTCGAACCCCTAAAAAATTGTAATTTTTTCGGGCCCGAGTCGATGGACTCTTCCGCCTAACGGAAGGTCAGGCCCTATATATATGATAAATAAACCATCCAGGTTCATGACAATCAATCATATATGAAATCATCACGTTTTCATCAATAAAATAATTATGCCCATGACATCATCAAGAAATCTTCAAATAATTTGATTACAGCAATAATCAACATCATCATTGACTTCGTCAGATCTTGACATTTATCTAAATAATTCATCAGTCTAGCAATTATTACCATGACAAAACTAACGGGTGTTTTATCATCAATGAATTAGACAAAATCAATTCGATAAAGTGATTATAATTCATGATTGTAAAATCTATTCGGTGAATAAAACTGAATTAATTGCAGCGAAATAAAACATAATTCAAATTATTACCGAATGCATAAGTCTCAATTTTAATTATTGGGGAACGAAAAATCATGAGTTCCATAACGATGCTCTGATACCACATGTAAGTTTTAATCACGTGTACATAATCGCAATAATAAGATTAAACATGGATCTTGAAATTCATGATTTTCACATTCGATTGACATATAAAATTAGGGCACTAACCTGAGACGCCATCGAATGATTCTCCTTTATGGAAGAAATTGATTTCTCTCTCCTATCCCTTCTTTAGAACAGAGCACTTCTAATTAAATTAGGTGATAGAAATAATGTAACTCTGTTATCTTTTTATAGGCGGAGAGAAGACCAATTCCTGATAGGATTAGGTATATAATGCAATTAAGATTGCTATCCATTCACGGTCTATCAACGTGAAAATAATATCTTATCAGATATATCCTGACCAAATATTATTCGGAAGATTATTTATTTAAACAATTAAGATATTTAAAATATCTTATTAACTTAATTTGATGGCACGTGGGCCACAATAATCTTACATGTATATGTTGGGAAATTCAATCATCATTATGTTTATGGCAATTCCATTTTCTGGTGATTTTATCCTACTTATCACAACTCCCAAATTCAACCCTAATCTGGAAGATAAACCCTAACTTAGTGATTCTACAATCTCACTCACTAATTCAGAGGGAAAAAAATGTATCTCATCATCTATACATCAAAGCGAAGTTAACACTATATATACTGTCCCTTGAATGCACAAAATCGGATCAGAAATAGCTGAAGAAGTTGCACCCTGTTTTCCCAAACAGGAACCGTTGTCAAAGCCTGTAACAAATATTGGAAACATAACTGTTAGTTCATTCTTTAACTCAGCTACCGGTTCTCTGCTCCGGTCCGGTTCTTTAACTTCCAACCCGGTTCTGGACTCCTTGTACTGAAATACATGTGTACATACTTTGATGAAATTGAAACTGAATCTAACTGAAATTAAACTTATACTATAACAAATCATAAACTATACTACTAGGAATAAGAAACTGTGAGAGTTAGAATAACAAAATATATGATAAAGTTGTTCAGAATTATTTTTATATAAAACTATAATTTACTGAAACTGAACTTATACTACAAAGAATAACATGCTATACTATAATACAAGTGTAAAGAATATAATGATCAGAGCACAATTATGAATATTTAAAACTCTACTATACTGAAAATAAACTTATGCTATAAAGAATCAGAAACTGTGATACTAACTTTACTGAAACTGAACTTATACTACAAAAGAAAACACACAATACTATAACCCAAGTTAAATAAGCACTCACAATCTGCAAATAACAAACCAAATATCAAAACGACAAAGCACTCCCATCTGCAAGTAACAAGCAATTCCAAAACATTTTGTAAAATAGTATAATTAAATAAAAAATTACACTCATAAATCTTAGACTAGACCAACCCCGAATAAATGAGATTTGGATCTTGTAGCTAATGTGAATGCACCTAAAAGCTAAGGCAAAACTAGATCAAAATGCGATTAGAATTCGGAACTAAAGGACTAGGAACATTGCACATTTTGTGGCTATTTGGGTGTAGTACTCCACAAGGGAAAAATTGGCCATTGCATCTGGTGTTCTGCATCTAATCATCGGAGCTAACACCACCCTGAAAACCATATACAAAATTTAATACCATCTAATTTTATTTTATTACGAAGAAACATAGAGCAGTTGAAAGAACTCGTGGGAAAGATGGAATTTGCCCATCTTGTAAGTAGAGAAGAAAGATTGAGTTGATTGTGCTCCACCCGGTGTTGTATCGTTTATGAGAACACGAAACTTGTATGAATGAACGAATCTCTATCCCACACACGGACACGACACACCATCTCAAGTATCTACCATCAGTCTTTTGGTTTCTCTTTCCACCTAAAAATAATATCTCAATCCAAAATTCTCTCTCTCTCTCTTTCTCTCTCTCTCTCTCTCTCTCCCCGTCCCTCCCTCCCCCTCTCTCTCTAAATTTTATTTGGTTTATGAAGTAGGTCACGTCTATGGCAACTGCCCAAAGCCTTTTCTTACAGGAACTAAAACTCAATTGGAAACCACACATACCATACAACTTCCCCCAATTCTCGTCCTACAAATCATTCGCTCATATTAAAATTCGTAAAAATTCTAAAAACCTCAGAATCAAATGATTCTACACCACCACCTCTAATAGCAAAGACAATAATCATTCAACTGCCGATCGAGATTAATAAAACAACACCAAGAAATGAAAATTAAACAAAATCCAGTTGAAGTTGTTGCTAAATCCATCGTAAATACCTTCAAAGCGTTGCAGAAACCCGCAACAACTGATGTTCTTGTAAGGCTCTCTCACTTGTTCATTGCTAGTAAAACCATTTCTCATAATGCATGCTTTCATACTTGATTCTGTGAAGATCTCTGACCATATGTAAGAAACTCAGGTTGTATTTCAGTCTTTGAAGCTTATTTGCATAAGTTAACTGAGGCTTTATTGCATTTGTATGAGGCTTTATGGCCCCCCGATTTAACCCATCTGCCCACTTGACTTTTGCTTACACTTAGCTCTTTTGTAAGTCTTCTGATTGTGCTTCTTTTGGAATATGTTATGACTTTCATAGCTTCTTCATCTAATGCAACAACCCGTGATGAAACTGACCTGATCCTAATTTCTGGAAATGAAACTGGTTGACCTTCTGAAATCTGGTTCTTTGCAGATTGCAATAAGCTGAATCGTCCGAACTGAAACTCCAAATGATGCTCCGACATCCTTCGCCTTTTCATTCTTCAAAATTCCGTTAGTGTTGTTTGCTAAAAGAGTTTGAGCTATAAGAAGTCCATCTGATGGAGTCAAATGTAGTCCCTTCCGGGTGTTTGTCATATTCTGATCTTCTATTGTGAATCTTAATTTCAAGTTTGTAAATGCATTCAATGCTGATTTTAGGGATATATATAATGTGTTTTTTGAATGATTGGAATGTAATTTAGCTTAGGAAAGAAATTTGAATATAATTTCATATTTTATTTAGGAGTTTTGTAATTTCAAAATCTGAAATTTGGTGGGAAATTTCCCCGAAATTATTTGAAGGTAAATTTCCAGAAATCCAGCTTTTAGATCTATCTTTTCTATGATTTTGCATATTTTTTTTACTATTCATCATTTTGAATTCAGGAAAAGGGAGGAAAGTGTTAACACACTAATTCATCCCTTAAAAACAGAATAAAATTCCCTTAAAAGTTAAAGGAAAAACACTTCACTGTTTTTTCTTAACATACGTGCCCGATTGACCCTGCAAATTTAACCGGAACGGAGGGAGTATAACCTCTTTATATTCATACTATATAAATTGATAATTTCTTCGATATATAATACTACCTCCGTCCCGGCTATTCTTGCACTGGGAAAGTTGACACAAGTATTAAGAAAGTTACTTTTTGGGATTTTGTTGACTTTTCAAAGGTGAATTAAGGGTGGAGATTTTGAGTGTGTAGATTGTATTATAACTTTCATTTTTAAGGGGTGTGCAAGTTTAGCTGGGACGGACAAAGATGGAAAATGTGCAAGTTTAGCTGGGAGGGAGGGAGTATAATTTAACAAGTATAAACTCTTTATATTCATACTCGATAAATTGATCATTTCTTCAATATATAATATAATTTAGGGGGATTCTATTCACACCACTAAATCCTCTCTTCACACCACCTTTTTTTTTTGGACAAAAATAGCCATGAATAAATAGACTAAAATGTCCTTTTTTATCTCATTTTTTTTAATTAAAAATAATTTATGTAGAAAAATAAGTTAAACTTCTCCCCATACAATTTAAATCTTAAATAAATAATAAATAATGTTTATTGAAACCCTAATTCATCAATTAATTACACCAAATCACATACAAACTCATAATTCCAAGAAGAAATCAATCATGGATGAAGAGAAACATAATGATATATCGTGTTAAAAAATTTGGTGTTTATCCGTTGAATTGTGCGCGGTTTTCGTACGTTAACAGCATGTTAATTCGGTATTTATCCGTTGAACCATTGTAATAATTCCGGTCAGTAACGACCATAGTGTATAGTAAACTTATACGGCGGCTTATGACCAAACTATAGTAAGAAGTTTGTCCATTACCTGCCGAACTATATTATCTTGTTTGGCCATTGCTGACCGAACTATTATAAAAAAAAATTGCTAGAATTATCGGCGGTTTTTGTACATGAGTCACGTGTTAATTCGGTGGATATCTGTTGAACCATTGTAATAATTTTAGTTAGTAACGACAATAGTTTATAATAAAATTACGATGACTTATAAGCGAATGATTGTAAGAATTCTGAAATGGACTTTTGAAGACTGAAATGGGAGATGAAAAGCTCATAAAAATTATGAGAAATGAGAGAGTAAACGTTGCTGTGCTGAATTCTGAGAGTAAACGTTGTTGTGCTGAATTCTGAGAAATGAGAGAATAAACGTTGATGTGCTGCTTTTTGTCTTTCAACATGTTTTTATTTAATTGATTTTAGTTTTTAATTACTAAGGGTACAAATGTCTCAAAATGTGGTATAGAAAGTAAAAAATATAAAAAATGAATATATGATGTGGTGTAAAAAGAAATAGTGGTGTGGAGAAAGGATTTTGTGGTGTCAATAGAATTGGCCTATAATTTAACGTTAATGGGTTGGTGAACAACCCTAAAATAGGAGACTCTTCACATTTTATTATTTTTCATATTATATTATGTGCCTTCAGTGGGCTTATGTTGTAGAGCCCATGACTTGTATCCACTATTTTTCAATTGGGCCTGCAAGTCTAGAAAAAATCATATGATGGGCTGTTCGTGAGCTTGTGGTGAGGAAGCCCATAATCGTATGTAATTTGATGAAAAAGGATGAGGACATTTTCGTCACTTGAGTAGCATCCCTCGGGACCTTTAATATTAGAGACTAGGGTTTTCTTAATCCTCACCAATCTCCTCATTCAGCAGCTTTGCCCACCTTCACCCTACAACCAGACGCCGTCGCAGCTCCAAGGTTTCATGTCCACCGCACTCTCTCCTTTTTGTACGTAAGTAATTGATGCGTAATGGTACTGGTTATTGGTTGGTGCAGGTGAAGTAGAAGATATGGAGGCCGCACCGGTGGTACCTGCAGTAGTAGCAAACGAGGGAGAGAAGGTTCAATGCGCCGTTATGCTGTTCAACCGCTGGTCCTATGACGAAGTTCAGGTAACTCTTGCGCATTTCTAACGCGTCCTTGTAGATTATTCATCCGATTATTGTTCTCGTAATTGGAGCGCCTATCTTTGCTGTAATGAATCACTTGAATGAATTTATTTTAGGCGCGTTTTAAAGGTTGATTGGAATGTATATGTTGTCCATGACTTGATTTGGTTGATGATCCGTTTTCTTTTAAGTATGTTTGAAGGTGGCTTAGGTTCGGTGAATGTCCTTTTTTCTATGTGGTTATTTCTGGTTACAAATAATTTTGTTTAAGGCAAACTGAAACTCTGTATTGAAATAATGCTAAATGTATTGAACTTGAACCCCCGTCTTTTCAAATGTTTGGAAACTGGTGCAGCTATGTTCGTTACGAGTACATTAAACTTATAAAAGGTCACGTCATCACTTAAATTGAGTTTTAATCGTTTCCATCTCTGTAGCTCCATCTTTGTTGTCTTACTGATATTCCTTAGTTTGTGGAAGCATAATTTTTGAAGCCTCAGCTCTACGCAGCTGTTTTTATTACCTATCTTATGTTTTCCTTATCAAATGATACTACTAACTGATGCTGAACTGTTCTCACTGAATAACCTCAAAATGCGAGACTTGGACACCACACTCTTAAATAATCAATCTGTCTTCAACTGTCTCCCACTTACGGACCATCTAGTACATTATGCCGAGTTTCAAGTGCAGAAGGATTAATTACAAAATAATGACCATAGTTGTATGTGCATTATTTGAGTTCTTAGGAACTATAATTTCCACTGGCCTACAGGCGTTGTAATAAACAATCATTTGGAAAAAGAAGGCACAAATTTCTGAAAATGTGATATGGATCTTATTAGCATTTTACCATATTTGGGTAAGGACCCAACCGGCACACAAAAAAGCAAAGTCACATTACCAATATCTGTAGTCGACATTGCATTATCTTTTAGCTATACAATTCCCCCCTGGCCATTGTTTTGTAATGAACGTTAAGACTTGCTTATGGGTTGTTGATGGAAGAGTTTGGATATTAGTGGTGGTAGATCTTCAAAGAGAGAAGTGCTTGAGAAAATTTGGGAAACTTTTCCTTGTCAGAATTGATTTTACCTTTGGATTTTAAGTTGTCTAAATTAACATCGTGTTCTACTTCCGAAAAAATGTGCTAGTATTGTTTCTTCAATTATGTTGTATGCTATTTTGGTATACTTTTTTTCGGGTTCCAAATTGCCATCAAGTTTCTCTGTACATGAGTCAACAACTTACCGATCAAAATTATAATTAAATCCACAGTTTGGAGTGTATAATGTTCAAGCGTAGCTTGTCTTCCGTGAAAGTTGACCATGATTAACATACTAAACTCGTTATCTTATGTTTTGGCGATATGTATCTTTTACAGATCAGCGACATCTCCGTGGAAGATTACATCACGGCAACTGCAGCCAAGCATCCAACATACATGCCTCACACAGCTGGAAGGTACCAAGCAAAGCGTTTCAGGAAGGCTCAGTGCCCCATTGTCGAGAGGTTGACCAACTCCCTCATGATGCACGGCCGCAACAACGGAAAGAAGCTGATGGCAGTTAGAATCATTAAGCATGCCATGGAGATCATCCATTTGTTGACTGACCTAAACCCCATTCAAGTCATCGTTGATGCTGTCATCAACAGGTATAATGAAATTTATTTGAAAATTATTCCTAGCTTTTGAGTATGTTCTAAAATAATTTGGTGTTGCAGTGGGCCAAGAGAGGATGCCACCCGTATTGGGTCAGCCGGAGTGGTTAGAAGACAGGCAGTTGATATCTCTCCCCTGCGCCGTGTCAATCAGGCTATTTACCTGCTCACAACTGGAGCTCGTGAAAGTGCTTTCAGGAACATCAAGACCATTGCTGAGTGCCTTGCTGATGAACTTATCAATGCCGCCAAAGGATCTTCCAACAGGTAGGGACAAAACCTTATTACCTCTAATCTCAACAAGTTGTGCTTTTGATTAAACTAATTGGGACCATTTCGTTTGCAGCTACGCTATCAAGAAGAAAGACGAGATTGAGAGAGTTGCCAAGGCCAACCGTTAAGGGGTGGAATTTTGGTAGTTCAGAAAAGAAATGGTGGTATTATGCTTTATGTGAGCAAAAACTATAAATCAATGTTTTGACTGTCTAGAATACATGAGCTTTTTTATTTTTTCTTTATTTTGGTTGAGAATTCAGAATTTGCTTATTTAAATCTTAATTATTGCAAATCATGTGTTTTGGAAGTATAATTTAGTTTGATTAAGCTTTGAATCATTGTTATACCGAGGCTAGCTGTCATGTGTACCAAATTATTTTCATGTTTTCAAATCTTACTCTCAGTTCACCGGCGAGCTATTGCAACAATGTGAGCTGTCATGTTTTCAATTCTCACCATCAGTTTACCTTCCTACTTTATCAGCTTCAAATTTAATTTCGAGGATGTACAAAAGTGCCGTTTTTTGGTCAATTGGTATTTGTTTTCTACCAAAATATATATGATTTTTTTTTTTGTACAAAATTATATATCGAACCATTTTTTAGTAAGTTCATTACACAGGTCAAGTTTTTATTGATGGAAGCAGCTTTTGAGCCGGGACAGCGGTAGGTTACAATAACTGTCATTTTCTACTTTTAAGAGTATAAATATCGATTTATTTATAAAATCTAAGTATACAAAAATAAATAAAGCTAATAGGCTAATTTTATTTAATAAATTTACTGTCAGAAAATTATTCAACTAGCTTTTATGTGTAGTTTAAATCCAATATAAATAGAACAACACGCAATAAATAGTCAAATTTAACACACATAATAACGAAATAAACAGTTGTGTTTTATTGGACCTAATACTTCATTTTTATATAAAGTAAAATTTTCATAAATTAATACTCGATAAAATAATAATCTCTCTATGTCAATAATTGTCTCAAATCTCGACACTTGGGCAGCTTCAGTAAATTAATAATTTTAATAAATTAATAAGATAATAATCTCCAAAAATCGCAAAGATAACTAGGATAACTTAGTAAAATATGAATCTATTGTTGTTTGTTTTTTATTAAAATTTAAATCAAAATGAATTTCATCTTTAATTTTTCTCACGACATCCAAAAGCTCTGGTGTTATAACAAAAACATATGAAGGATTATCAATGCTATTATTGCTTCGGTTTTGAATTATGGTATTGACAATTTATTCTAAGCTTTGGACCTCTGAACATGCTTTAATTATGATTTTTAATATTCATGTATTTCCTATGTAATTGAGTTTAAGTTCGTTCTATATAAATGCCTCAATTAATTAATTATTAATTTATATATCAGTTAATAACTGTCTAAATTAATAAAATTTTACAGTCCCAACAGTATTAATTTAGAGAGATTTTATTGTACGTGATGATGCGCTACCACCTTGGGAGGGAATACAATTAGATATAGATATTGCTCGGCACAAAGTGAGAATTTCCTCACAATTAAAGATGCTATCGGATCTAATTGATGTCGTCGTGAATCCCATCAGTCAACCCTTTACAATCACATTTCACCATAAAAGATTTAATACCACTTTTAACGATAGTACGAATTACAAACAACATAGCTAATTCAAATCCAAATCCGATAGATTCATTCTTGGAACAAGCCACATCAGTGTTGAGTTTCTAGCACTCATTTGGTGGTCTTTTCCATTTGGACAATCGAGCCGACCTACTACTAGTCCCGCCAATCATGATCCAATTCAAAGATCATTTTTTGGGACTTTTGAATGATTTCCTTCCAGTTGAAACATTAACTTTTGAAGTAGAACATGTTACGAGTACACTAAATATGCCACGCCATATATCCCACCATAATTAATCTATCACCTTTCATTGACGTCATACAAGACCAAAAGACGTTTTTGGACGACCCATACTTGTATCAACATCTAGTCGCACTGGGCTAAGCTTCCAAATATGTTTAGTGATCCGATAATTTAACATCGAAATCTTTGCCACACAGTTCAGACACTGCATCCCCCTCCCATCTACGAGATTTCAGTTTGCACTTAGTCGGTGAAGCATCATGGACCGCCCTCCATAGAAATATGCGGACGTTCGTAGGAGCCGAACTTTCCACATCTGCTGCCATACTTTATCAATGGTGCTGGGAGATGTAGCAGCCTGAGGTATAACAGAAAATTGTTCAATGGCTATGTGGAATGTGGACTTTACTGAAAACAGGCCCCTCTTCGTTCCATTCCAATTCGTACCCACCCTCCACGCGCGCCATGCCCGCTTCTATCAACTCCCTCGATGCTAACAAGCTTCTCCTAATATAATTCGGTTGATATATGTGTATGTACCCTAGATTTCCTAGTTTGATGTTTCTACTAGTTTCATTGTAAAAAACACTTAACGGATTTAATACACTGGTTGAGACTTTTTCTTAATCCATTCATACTTTGATTCAAAAAACAATTATTATACGTGATATGGGCGTTGAATTAACATAACAAAAAATTAGCAAATGTATATCTTTTCTATAAAGTACATGTTGTTTATTATAAATTAATATAGTGACTAAAGTATGTTTATATTATATTGTTACTTCTAAGGACAATCAAGTGATTAGATAAATATTTAACATTAATCTTATAGATAATAAACAAATGATATTAACGGTTTTATTTTCTCTAGGTCATAGTTTTTTTAATACTTTAAAATCTAGAACTTAAATAGATTTTATATTAAATTATATTTCAAGAGCTTTCCAACAAAATGTATTACAAGCACATATAAGAATTAACTTGCATTATTTTTGTTTTTTATATTAAGCATTACAAACGGTTTGATGCTTGGGTTAACAATGAAGATTATGTAAATTATCTAATAGGCATTTGTTTTTATAGATTATGTGTTTATATTTGAAAATTGGTGTAAATAGTTATTAATATTATTATTTTTATTTTTACTATATTTTTGTCATGTTATTTACTTTATTCTAAACTAGAATTCTTCCATCGTTCGATGCACAAATTGTTAATGTATCATGAATATATAATATAAATGATGTATTTATATAATTATATTGTAATATAATAAAATATGTAAATTTATATATTTATAATAAAATAAAAGTGCTTAAAAAAATTAAAATACATAAGTATAAGTTATGAGATAGTCATATTCACTGATTTAGGGTGTGAATATCTTTGTTATCTTTTCATAAAGTCGTTCTAATCTTCTTTTATGGTTTATAATTTATTGAGCATTACTCAAGTTATTCTTTTAGAATAACTTCACATTTTCATTTTGTATAAAATATATTTAATATCAATATATATCAAAATTTAACCAAATAAAAAACTACATATAAAAAATGGTATACCTATTTCTAATTTTTTAAATTAATGTACATATATAGTTAAAACAAATATTAACTTTATTTTGTCAAACTAAACCGATTCACAAATTACTTTAGTCGATACACCGAATTCTTTTTCATATTTTATTAATGTAAATCCAACAAATTTATGCCATGTAAAACAAAATAATTTTTATAACCCAAAATTATTTTATAGATAAACTAAAATATAAAAATAAACTAAATAATCTTATCTAAATATAAAAGATTTTTTTTTTCTAGAAAAAATATATTTTAAAAAATAACCTAAAATTTCGGCTAATATGTTAATATCAATATATCTTTGGCTAATTCTTTGATATTTAAAAAATATCTCCTAGCATATATATTGACGGAATTTATGGTAAAATTTTGCTAATCACAAATTTCAGCTAATTTGTTGATATTTATAAAATATTTTCCCAGCATATATCGACGGAATTTTCGATAAGATTTTGCAAATCACAAAATTCGGCTAATCAATTGAATATATCAATATTTGGAATACAAAATCTTTTGCTAATTGGAATACAAAATTTTATGGTAAGATTCTACCGACCGTAAATTTCGACGGATTTTCGAGTTATAATTGCAGTATAATCTTACCGGTTACCATAAATTTGTGATTATAATTTTAACATAAAATTGCTATTTTCTACATTAAGTAAGTACGTTTGTACGAAAAGATACTAAGATTATTATTTATAGAAGGTTTCGATTTAATTATATAGTAAGATTCAGTGTTTATGACTTTATTGCCATTCCACCTTTTTTTTGACAAGCCACTGCCACAATCTTCTCGATGGTTGTTGCCATAGTATGATATATGCATATTGTTTTTTTTTTTTTTTTTTTTTTTCCCTCTCTCGGTGCTCTGAACTTAAAATGTATTTCTTCTAGCATGAAAATTATGATTGTCACCATAGTTTAGTTTTATTACAATAGACAACAAGGTTGATTGCTACGACTACATCGTTTTCGTGGTAAATTGCAAGTTGATTGAACTTAATCTCATGTCAACATGTTTAACTTTTGTGACAAAATAAAATGCTCATAAATTTATGGCAAATAAGTTTTTGTGCCACTATTTTTCTGATATATTATTGCGATAAACTTAAAAATGTTATTTTTCTATCATACGTATCCTAATTATTATATTTCAATCCTAATTTTAATATTACTTTTGACCTATTTTATCCCATTTATGTTTAAATATTTTAAGGATATAATATTGTAATTTCCTACCATACGTATCATAATTATTACAATTCAATCCTAATTCTAATTCGTATTCTATTCTAAACACGTGTTCTAACTATATACCTAAGCATTCTAATTGAGTTATTATCGATGCGTACAACTATTATAATTGTTACAGGGAAGAGACAGGCTTTAGTGTCAAAGTGAAAAACTCATGGTTCAAAAGAAATAGCTGAGAGAAATACGGTGCAGTCTTATGTTGTAGTAGTTAACGATGTAAACTGCCTCCGAAAGGAAACAAGAACGGGTTGGCTAGCTACGAGGATGAGGTTATCGGATTCGAAAGGTGGCGGATACTTGAGAGCACAACCATCTTTTCATAATCACAAGATTCATACTGATCAAATATTGAAGCACGAAGCTCCCATATATACTTCTAATTAGTGATGGATCAAGAAATTGGCTCGGGGGGTCATCTATAAACAGTTCTAGGAGTTTATCTCCTAAGGTAATTTTTTTTTTTTTTTCTAACTACGTTCTATGGTTTATGTGGCAATTTTTTTACCAAATGTGCGACAAATTCTAAATAGGTTATAATCAAATTCTTTTATATTAGGCTCTACTTAAAATTTTGTATAAAGTACAATAAAAAATAATATTTTAGAAACGCTAAGAGGAAGGATTATCGTTGTGCGTCCCCTAAATATGTCTATGAACCTCAACAATAGTCAACTTTATAAATGAACCTAGAAATTACTAATAACTTAATTAGATAAGATCAATAAATTAATTTAATTACCAAAAAAAATTTAAGATATAATGTTTCTATATTCATTATATTTTATATTAATATTTATCTCTATTTCTTATGCATTATAATACATAGATTAATTAATTCAACTTAAATAATGGAACTATTTATTTTATTTTATTTTATTAAGTTGTATTAAATTCGATGAAAACATACATATGTAGTAGCACATTTTGATGGGGTCAGGGGGCCCAGTGCACCTTGGCCCCAAGGTAGGCCCGTCAATGCTTCTAACTATCTATCCTAATCATATAGTAAAGCATCGTGCCTTATGCATCGTGTAAGAGGTTCAACACAAAAGTATTCCCACGTGTGCCACAATCACTGTCTCAATTTTTGGCTAATGATCCTAAACAAATTAAGAAACAAATCCAATCTGAATCGTTTATTGAACGAGATATCTTTGAGAGCACTCTCGATTTTTGCCTAACCCGATAAAATCAAGAAACGAATTGAATTGCTTATTGAACAAGATTTCTTGGAGAGTAGTCTTGATTTTTTGTAACCCTGGAGAAATCAAAAAACGAATTGATTGCTTTTTGAACAATTTTGCTTGAAGAAAAGTCTCGATTTTTGGTTAATCCTGGAGAAATCAAGAGACGACTTGAATCGCTTATTAAACGAGGTTTCTTGAAGAGGGACAAATCAGTTAGATTATTATTCTGGTATCTTGCTTGAATTTTAGTTTCCATCAGGTTACTTGTTTTTTAGTTTAGCCTTTTCTAAGGAAGTGCAACAGTTTGACATTGAAGGTGTTTTTATTACTGAAAACACATGAAAAATAACCAATTTTCAGTAATAAGACATTCACCTCTTTTACAGGTGAGTATTGTTGGAGGATTCTGGGAAGAGGACACTGAAACTTGTATTTTGAAGTACTTAGGAACAATTGAAGAAAAGAGAAGTTGTTCTGCGAGAGGACTAAAGTACAACCCAAGTATATTCCGACCATATACTGCCGATTGCAACATCAACAAGTAAGAAATTACCTTTTGTGTTCAAATTATTGCTTAAAAGTTTTGATGTTTCTTTTGGTAATTATTCCAGCTTCCTCTATTGAAAATCCTGATGAATCAAGTTGTTTACTTCAAATTCAGAAGAGGCTGCTGAATTCAGAAAAAAAAAAAAAGAATAATTGTACAACGATATATTCTCTTTGCTTAATTTGAAGTTAAATACGATAAAGAGCTCACATCTGAAAGATATGAAGTTTATATCCCATATGTTGAACATATGCTATTATATTTAGTTTAATCGTTAGTATAGATGTTTTTAATCAGTTTTCCTTAAAGAGGAATTTCTCCACATTCTAGAATATGAATAAAAAATGAATCATACAAAAATATGTAACTATGCCCCGTTCTATTGTTTAATGTAACATTATAGGAATTTCTTAATCTCCGTCTAATTTTTCCAACAAATCAATTGCTTTGGAAAAAAAACCACTTTTGGTCCCATAACTATTCACTTTCCACTTTTAGTCCCACAATTATTTGCTTATTCAATTTAGTCCCACATCTCTGATAATTGGCCCAATTTTGGCCGGAAGTTGTCAAATTGACCGAAAATTGGCATGTGACTTGCACATGCCGGTCAATTTTGGGGCTTTCCAGTCACTTAGCTGATGTGGCGCCGGAAATGGGATGAGGATTTTTTAACCGATTTTTTTTTTTTTTTAATTAATATGGTGCCAACTCATTTTTTAGAGGACATGTCATTTAATCTCAATAATAATTAAACAAGCACAAAAAACTGAAAATAATTTAACATAACACTCAATTAAAATTCAAAAAGTGAATATCTAACTAAACCCACCCATCTTCACCTTCATTGCTTCAAAACACACGAATGGGCATTTGAACCCTAGCTTCTAGAATTGTCCCCTCCCAAATCCATCAGCAAGACGAACCCCATTACCAGCAGACGAGCGCGTGACGCCGACAAGCAGCTCGTCTCAGTCGCTACCGCTTCACACTCGTGGACAACGAGCGAATGGTCTTCGTAAGGAAGAAGGAGGCAGTGGAATGGCAACCCCCAAGCTACGGTACGTAATAGCTACCCCTTTTCTTATTTATATCTGAAAATGTTGGTGAATGCGCGAAACTGATTTGGAGGATGTAAAGTAGGGTTTGCTTGAGAATTTATGTTCTTTTATGCTTGTTTTTTTGTCGAATGTTGGATGTGGGTTTTGTGTTTTTTATTTCGTGGGTCCCAATTTGACTAGTATTGTATTGAATGGGGACAATAGATGTGGGTGTGGCCTTTATTGTTGTTTGGTTGGGGACAATTGGGTCGAAATTGGGATTGATTATTGTATTGTATGAAATGGTCCCCACTACCCTGAATTTTAATATTTGTGCCTATTTTTTTTGCACTGTATATTATATAATATGTGTGTTGTGTCTCTCTTGTTTTTCTTTTTTTTTTCTTTTTCTTTTTGCAGATCCGAAAACCCGATATATCAGTGTGATTTTACATTTTGGGGTGTATTTGCGGGTATGCCTAGCACTAGGTATGTGGGGGGGGGGGGGGGGGGGGGAGGGATAGGTTGGTGTTTGATTGGGTGAAGGTTGATGAAATTAAAAGGTCTGACATTGACCATTTTTTCTCTAAAGCTGGGGTTAAAGGGCTTTTAAAGTACCATGTCATGTTAAGGAATGGGGATTTTAAGTTTCTTGGTGAGGATGACGATATTAGGAAATATGCTAGTAGCTTTCTTACATGGAGAGAGATGAATGTGTATGTCGAAGAAGTACTAGATGACCTCCCAAATGAAAACCCTGAAAACGAAAATCAAAATGAAAATGAAAGCGACCCTGACTATGAATCGTTTGAGGATCCAGATTTTATGATAGGGAATGAATACTATGATGAGGATGACGATGTCATATTAGATAACGTTGGCGAAGATTTGGATGAGATAGACCCGACGAATGCCGGGGGGGGGGGGGGTAGTTACTTTGTAGAGTGCACCGTGGAGTCAATTGGTGGGTTGGAACAGGGTAGTGGAAGTGGGTTAGGTACTGAAAATATGAATGCCTAGATAGGGGTCAAGGGAGTGGTCGTGGGCAGCCTGGTGGTAAAAAGGACAATCGTAAGCAGCCCGTTCAGATTGAGTCTAGTGATAGTGAAACTGACAGTGGGGAAGATGATGACTTAGTCGGGGAAGGGAAAGATTCGATGAGATTAGGGACAGTGAGGGAGAGGAGGGGGGTGACCCGAATTACCCAGTCTTTAATCCAAGGGAGACGTATAACCCTAAATTTGTGAGCGAACAGGTGTTTGCAACCAAAAAGGAGTTCAAAAGAGCCGCTCAGAACCATGCCATAAAGCATAGACGGACAATACGCTTCACAAAGAATGACAAGAGGAGAATCTACGCCAAGTGTGCCAACAAACGATGCAAGTGGAAGATTCACGCCTTGAAAATCAGGGACGAATCATCTTGGCAGATTCGTAAATACGATGCGAAACATACCTGTGCTGCTTCAGAAGAACGCAAGAATGTCACTTCGACATGGTTGAGTGAGCGGTTCTTACAAAAATTTCAAAGTGATAAAAAAAGGAGTGTGCAGGGGTTTATGGAAGAGGTGAGCAGTGAGGCTAGGCTGACTATTTCATGTCAGCAGGCCTATAGGGCCAAAGCCCGAGCAATGGAGATGATAGAAGGGGACCCCGACGCCCAATATGCTAAACTTTGGTCTTATGCGGAAGAGCTCAGAAAGACTAACCCGGGTTCTACCATTATACTAGGCACCTAAGTTGATGGGAGAGTTACAAGGTTTTTGCAAGTTTTATGTTTGCTTCAATGCACTGAAATTTGGCTTCAAAAATGGTTGTCGACCGCTGTTGGGTGTTGACGGTTGCTTTCTTAAAAGCAAACATGGTGGGATGTTGCTTACAACTGTAGGGGTTGACGGAAATAATAATTTGTACCCGGTTGCATGGGTTGTGGTAGAGAAGGAGGACGGGGAAACTTGGGAGTGGTTCCTCACTGTGCTAAAGAACGACCTCGATATTACTAGTGAGGGATTTCCTTTCATAAGTGACAAGCAAAATGGGTTGATCCAAGTGTTTGAGCAAGTCTTTCCTACAACAGGCCATAGGTTTTGTGTTAGACATATGCACAATAACCTTAAGGCTACCGGTTTTAGAGGACTCGCATACAAGCAAGCTATGTGGAAAGCAGCATGTAGTACTACGGAGGGTGAGTTTGCCGAAAAAATGAAAGAGTTAAAAGACCTGAGTGAGGGGGCGTGGGAGTGGTTTTCTGACAAGCCACCAGAGCAGTGGTGTAAAGCTTACTTTAGCGAAACACCGAAGTGCGACATGTTGTTGAATAATGTGTGCGAAAGTTTTAATTCTATTATCCTTGATGCGAGAGACAAGGCAATAATTACAATGTCAAAGTGGGTGAGGGAACACATGATGAAGCAATTGCAAAGGAATCGGGATAGGGCAAGTGCAAGATGGAAGGGCAGATTATGCCCTAGAATCAACAAAATCCGGAAGAGGTCAAGTGAGAAAGTACCTGACAGTGTGCCTATCAAATCTAGCTCTCGATTTTACCAGGTTCGTTACTTCTACGGGGGGGAGGGGAGGGGGGGGGGGGAGGGATGGGGGGGAGGGGCAGTACACTATTGATTTGGAGAAGCTTGAGTGCTCGTGTAGGAGTTGGCAGTTGACGAGTATCCCTTGTGCACACGCGTTGAGTGCTACTGCTCATGAGAGGCTTGAACCAACTGATTTTGTGGATAAATGTTATGGATTTGCCACCTACATGCGAGCCTATGAGCATCCTATCATGCCCGTGAGCTACGACACTCTTTGGGGTAACTCTCTATATATCCCACCCCTCCCTCCAAATTTTGGCAAGAAGCGAAGACCCGGAAGACAACCAATGGACGGTAGATTAGAAGAAGGGGAAACTCAAAACAAGACAAAGAGAGTTGGTAGAAGGCCAAAAGTGAAGTTGCAAAGATGCGAAGGCAACAAAAGACCGTCAAGTGCGGTAAATGCGGTCAAAGTGGCCATAATTCAACAAATTGTGTGAATGAAGCCGTAAGTAAATGTTGATTAATTTCGTGTTTTTTCTGAACTGAAAACTAATATTTCTTTTTCATTAAGCCGATAGCAGATTCGATTGGTGATCCGGAAGGGGGATTGGATCCATGAGTTACTGTTGATGAAAATGCTCAGTCTGAAGCTGCCAAAGGGCAGGTTCGACCCTCTAAGATTACTTTTATTCTGTTATTCCTTTATCATTTTTGTGTTGCTTTCTAAACTATCTATTATTGGCCATTATAGCTTCAAATCTGCCAAAAAAAATATATTCTGTAATAAGAATATCAATAGCAACATATTTGATAATTTGATGCTACTGTTATGAACCTTGTTCTTTATTTCAGTTGGTAATGCTTAGCAGCAACTGTTATGAAACTATTTTTATGCAACACATTTAACTCGGATGCTACAGATTTAATACTTAGCAGCAACTGTTATGCAACTGAATTTACAGCCAATCCGATTTCTAGCAAAGTTTTTATTCATTTGCTGAATATCTTCTTGGAGATTTAGTTTTATACTTATCTAAATTTTAATATAATGCAGGGGCTTTCTCTAGATCGTAGCCCTGTGAGAGTGCCGAAACGTAGAGGCAGACCCAAAAAGGTTCATAATTATAATATAACTATTGAACACCATTAGTCCTTAAATATTATATTTATTCAATTGTATAACTTTTAGGGTGCCGAGCAACCCGACGCCTCCAACAAGAGACCGATAGCTAATAATATGAATCCACATGAGGTTTGACCACATTCCCGATTTTCTAATTAGTGTAAAATTTGTGACCGAAGAATTCATTACTCTTTTTTCCATTACTCAGATTGCACCACCACGACCGACCGTGGAAGAACTTGATGACCAAGGTAGTGGGTTGCAACCTGAACTCAACACTCAGGAGAGTCAAGTCACTACAGCTTCGTGTCTTAAAACACGACATGCTGCTTCAATTCAAGGTCCATCAATGTATCAGCAGCTACAAATGGGCCAGACGCAGCTTGAAACTAGAGTCCAGATTAGAGCTCCTCCACCATTTGCGACCGCCAATTCAGTTACATTAGAACTGAACCGATACGCAAGAGGAATGATAGCAATATTGTAATTGAGGGTGGACAAAAGTACTTGAATCTTGCATCGCAGACCACTAAGACCAATGACAAGGGAAGAACAAGGCGTAGATTGTCCTGCTTACTATTTCAGTTGAATGCAGTGTTTTATTCTTCCTTATATATGATACTGTAAACAATCATTTTTGTTCCGATCTACACATTGCGGAATTCAGCTCGAAGGATATGAAGTGTTTGTATTCACTTTTAGCTTTTGTAGTGCTTGTATGCACTTTAGTGGTTTGTATGAAATGCGTAGGTGCACTATTATTTTGCTTTTTAAGAAGTGCCTAGGTTTATCTTAGACTATCAATATTATGTTTTTTGTAAACTTGTTTGATGTTCAACATCAAAATTAAGCACTTGATTGACTATTTGGTTTATGGTTGTATTTGACTATTGTTTGGAGGATGTTTATGTGTGTTATTGCATTTTATGGATTTAATATAGGTTTGGAAAACTTGTTTGTACAAACTAAACCATGCCAAAATTTTGTGAGATACTATAATATATGTATTGACAATGAACAATATTTTTGCCCAATATGCTATATCATAATTTACTCTTAATCCTAGCATTTTTTACTGCCAAAACTAGCTCACATAAAACATACTATTCTTTCGTATTAACCACCATTTTAAAGAAAATCTCTTCCACTTTCAATTGTTCACTAACTAACTGTCATTTTTTGAAAGTTTAACAAAGTGTTTAAGTTTATCATTTTGAAAAAAATGATCTAAGCCAGGAACACTATTTGGTGTTCACAATATCCTTCTCAAAACATTGAAGACAATAAAGATCATCAAGACCAACATAATGCCTCTAAATTGTGTGCAAGCCACGGAAATAGTCTGATTCAACATCTAAATTCAACATTCGGACACAACAGGATGCCTCGGAACGTGGGCAAACTAAGGAAATAGATCAATTCAACATCTTAGTTCCACTTTCGGACACATACCTAACACGAACAGTTTCAGACCAAACAAAAACGTAAAACAGAAATACGATAATGAGACCAAGTAACATTTTGTAGCATCTCGAACGAAATTCAGATTTAGTCTTCAAAGCTCTGTTTTTAGACACCAACTTTCTGTTTTGAATATAAATCCTCTTATATTGTTCGACTAGAAGTTCGTTTTCTGTCTCACTAACGCACAATATTTCTTCCAGCTGTAATTTGGTGTTTTGTAGAACCTGAATTTCCGAGTTCTTCTCATCGAGCTTGCGTAGGAGCCCCCTAATAATTCCCCTACCCCTGTGACAGAGTTGTGGATCGATCCATCGAAGAAATTTGCAGTGCCCTTCATTCTGATACATTATGCTAATTGGGTCAAATGAACAAGAATCAAACTTAATATTGCAGATTGAAACACAAAACTAACTTACGTGGTAATTTGAGCACCCGAAGAGTCGACGCCCAACATTCTCCTCCTTCCAAGATGTAACGATGGCGGCTGGAATTCGGCAACGACAGAGGGTACCAGTTTGAGAAATCCCACTAGAATCGGACATCTTTCAATTGAGAGATTTGACGCGAATCTTTTGATGTTCTTCGTGGGGAAGCTTGGTTAAGGGGAGGCGAGATTCAATTTTGACAGGAAAAATACGTTGATTCCTTGAGGCAATAACTTAGGGTTTCAGCTTTTCTTCAAGTAAAGGGAAGAAGTTCTTGAGAAGAAAGAGTTGTGTCATTTACGGTGAGGAAGAATTTTATGTTAAATTATTTTCAGTTTTTTTTTGTGTTTGTTTAATTATTATTGAGATTAAATGATATGTCCTCTAAGAATGAGTTGGCACCATATAAAAAAAAAAAAATCGGTTAAAAAATCCACATCCTATTTTCAGCGCCACATCAGCTAAGTGACCGAAAAGCCCTAAAATTGACCGGCATATGCAAGTCACGTGCCAACTTCCGATCAATTTGACAACGTCCGGCCAAAATTGGACCAAAATTGGACAATTATCGGAGCTGTGGGACTAAAGTAAAAAAAAAAAAAAATTGTGGGACTAAAAGTGGAAAAGTAAATAGTTATGAATTGGACAATTATCCCCAAAAGAATAATGATACTTCTTCACATACAAGTTTTTCTTGTGCTAGGGATATTCTTTGTCAAGAACAAGAAGGAATGTATATTGTGTTTTTCATTTTCACTATATTAATTTCTTTATGATTGTACATTTTAAGTATTTTTATTAACTTAAAACGCCATTACACCATCATATACTTGTGTCCAGACTAATGCATTATTATAATATATTTTCTTTATTGTTTTTTGAATTATGACATATCTCAATAACTTCAGTATTTTACTGAATTACATGCATCAAGTTAACAAATTATGGCCACTGAATATACAATGTCCATAAGGCTTTTGAAGACCTACCAAAAATCCCACAACATCCGATTAAAGATGTTAAGAGTAGGATCATAAGTAACTTACGGACAACCACCAATAAAGATTCATAAAACAATAATGATGGATGGTGAGGTATGTAATGTGCAATAATTTTATTGTCTCAATCTTCATTACATATTTCAAATAATGATTTACTTACTAAAATTACTTTTGTAGGGGGGGTCCCAAATTGCAGTGATAATGTTTGGTGAGGACATTCAAAGATTTCAACGTGAAATTGCCCTCAACAAAACATATATCATTAAAGATGCAATAGTAAAACAAGTTAATCCTATGTATCCAAGTACACATCCATAATTTGAGCTTATACTTAGGAGTTTTAGCACCCTTACAAAAGTCTCGGAAAGTATACAAATAAAAATCACCTACAATTTTGTGAAGTTCAAAGACATACCCCAAAAGCAAAAACAAAATGATCCATTTGATACGTACAAATTCTCCAAGTATTAAATCAAACTTCAAATTAAAGAAATATGTAAAAGTAATCCTAACATCATCATAAAATGTACAGATGTCTACGACATATTGACAAGGGTAAAGGAATACATGAAAATTTGTACTCATAAAAAGGGACTCCAAGATAAGAGAGATTACTATCATGAACAAAGAGTAAGTCAAAATTATATTTATAATTATATATAAGCGCGCGCACACACACACATATAGAAAGAGCTGGAGGTGAAGGGAGAGAGAGAGAGAGAGAGAGAGAGAGAGAGAGAGAGAGAGAGAGATGGAGTACGTGATTCATTAATATTATTATAGAATAATTTTTCTACTATAATATCTATGAAATGTAACTTGCTTATTGATTTTACAGGTACCAATTTATAAAAGTAAATCTATGTGAAAATAAGGAAAAAAATGAAAGGCAAATATTAGAGGAAATAGCCAATTTCCCTCACAAAGATTACATCAAATGAATTTAGAGGTAATCAATTAAAAAAATTAAAATATGAAAGTATTAGAAATTTGCAATTAAGTTAAAATATATTTTCATGTTAAGCGATCTTCAATTACAAACAACACTAACTTCAACTTTATAAATTAATCCACCTTCCAAAGAGCTTGAGGATATGCAACAATGGTAAGAGCTCTATATATAAGTTGAGAAATATAGTATCAGCAAATTATTTTAAAAGAAGTATATACGAATAGTTAATATATTAAATTTTGTGCAGGTCATGCACCATTCAAGATTCGTTGGATGCATGCAAAATATCAATTATCAAAATGATTAAAAGTGCAAGGAGAAAATACTCGAGATTTCATATAACAAAAGGAAGGTTTGATCAATGTAAAAATACAAAAAGTATAAGTAGACGATAAAATATAACTAGAAAAATAAAATCAAAATATACATAACCGTATATTTTAATGTTGGTTAAAAACATATATTAAGAAATCTACTAAAAACTCATTCAACGAAATTAAGAAGTCAATTAACTTAACTGTTGTTATGTTTATAGGATATTATTTTCTCGGAATGGTTGAAGGTGTTGCAAATGGGGCAAAAATATGGTATGACTCCTGCAAAATTTGCACTTGATCGTTTACAAAAATGAGACTACTGCAATATACAACAAATGCTATGATGAGCCAACGGAAGCAATACTAAGGTTCAAATATGTCTATAATATAATCTTCATGATACTTTCATAATGACATACACATTAACATTAAATGATATTTAATATTCTACAAGTACATAATAAAACTAAACATTCATTATGGAATCTACAACGCAACAATAACATTGATTGATGAGATAACAACAATATATGTTGGATGCTCATCACAGGCGTACATTAAATCCATAGAAAATGTTATAAATTACTTTGTAATAACCAACATTAATAAGTTCGTATATTGGAAAATGCAATCTTACTAAGATAAAAGGTGTGAGGTGCTTAATTAATAGCAAAAGATGTCTTACAAAATGCAAATGATGTGAGATTCTTAATTATTGCAGAAAATAAAAATACTAGACTATCGAGGGAAGATTGAATGCAATAACAGAGACAATCGAAATGATAGAACCCGCAGAGAAAAAATAAGAGAAAAAGAAAAAAAAAACTACAACAATACTTAAGGATAAAACTACAAAAGTGGAAGAGAAGAGAAGAAAGTGAAAAACAAAGAAAAAAAATAAGAGGATGAAGAAACTACAAGAATGGAGGAGAAGAAGAAACGGCGGACACAAAACAAAAGTAAAAGATTGCATTCAACTGGAAGCGATGATGAGGTGATAGAGATTACAAAAGAAAAAGTAGAGAGGACAAAAGCACAAATTTAGTTTTGGAGGATAAAACTACAGAAGTTGAAGGGAAGAAAACAAGAACAAAATCAAAGAAAAAACAACACGAACAAACTGAAACAACGAAAGAGAAGAAGAAAGGAAGAAACACAAAGAGAAAAATAGATGACAACATTCAAATAACCAGCGTTGATTAGCAAACAGTCAAACAATTTTGGAACAAACCACAATAAAAAGGGCCTCGGTAACAAGGAAGATCAAGGGGAGACAAAATAGAAACTAGTGCATCCGTAAAAAGAAGGAATTATGCAATTTCGAAATAATTTCCAAGATAAATATGGTTTTTTTTTTTTCCTTTTTTATTTCTTTATTAAAATAGATGAATAGTCTCATATAAACCAAATTGAAGCAATTCATTTTTATGTATTAGGACAAATTTGTGACGTTACAATTTCCAATAGGTTACTTATATTATTTATTATTAGTTAATTTAGTAAAGATTTTGTATATCTTATTCTACATATTATGTTTGGACTTTTACTCAAACTGACATTTAACAATTACACTATTTTAGGACAATTTTATAGAATTTTTTTTTTTTTAAAAAAAATAGGTTACTATTGAGATATGTTCGATTTCAATTAATTATAAGGGAAAAAAGTGGACTTATGATAACATTATGATTTTTTATATAGAATTCTTCGGAAAAATAATTTATTTTTTGAATACTTCCTAAATATTTTGAAATTGCTAAAAATAAACAAAAAAAGTACAAAACAAGTGCCAAAATATAACTTCTAAAATTAAAATACTAAGTGTGCACGTGCAACGCACGTCCCAAAATCTAGTTATATAAAAGCGGCGAAGATTGACAAAATCATACCAAAACTTATGCAGAAGGCTTTCTATACATATATATATATGTATATTTATTTATATAATATTTATCTTACATTATTTTCACCATTAAAATTGAGCATGATAAAAAGATAAATCATTATTTATATCTAAAGATTCAAAAAGTAAATATTGGGAGAACGAAAATAACAAATAAAAGTGGTAATAATGTAATACATTGCAACTCTGAACACAAGTTAATACTTTTGAATCTTAGTTTGTATCATCTCACATGTTTTAACTTCACTATTATTAATTTTGGTATAGTTTCCATTTATAAGTTTTTTGTTTTCATATTGCTATTCAGGATAAGGATAAGTATAGATGTATGATAAATTCTCATGTGCACTAATTCCACGGTGTAATTCAGGATGGATATCATGAATTATGCTTAAATATATTACTTGTTCTGGGAAAATGTATTATAATACCTTTACCCAAAATATGTGATATCTTTAAACATAATTCATGATACCTTTTAACCATGATACCTTTACTCAAATTATGTAAATACCTTTAGGGATAAATACTAATACCTTACTCATGATCCCGATTGCACAAATCTTAACTGGTGTACAAGAGACCTCCCCTAGATATATTGATTGAGAAATTGTAAAATATACTATTAGAATATACATAAGGCTTGTAAGGTTATTTGCCCATGACATCACCTGTTACACTTTTGTGTTACATTTTGTGTTTCACTCATTCACTAACCGACACGTGTATTGTATGATGTCACAAATTAATATGTGTCACCTAGTGAATTGAGTGTAACAGAGGATGAAACACCTAATGTAACAGAGAATCCGAATTGGGTTATTTGTTGTCGTTAGAAATAGGGGTGTGCACGGGACAATACGGTTCAGGAATTTAAAAAATTTAATACCGTCCCAAAGTTCGGTTCTTTCAAAATCTAAGATCTGGAATCGATTCAAAACATATAAAGATCCGAACTGAACCGTCCCGAAATTCAGAACAGTTCGGTACAATTTTCAGATCTAACGGATCTAGTAAGATGGTTTGGTTCACTACAAGATACTCCATTATTCAAAGATTTTTTTTAGATTTTTAATATAAAATATAAAAAAAATATAGATGTACTCATATCAAAGTTGCAACTGATTAAATTAATCAAAGCTATAAGTAAACTTTGGCACAATGTTTTATTCAACTAAGAACAAAAAAATAGAAAGTCATACTTCTAGAAAAATTTGATAATAGAAACTATAAAAATAACAATCTTGAAATCAACAATCCAATGAAATCCTTGGAAAAATGATGTCTCTAATGTTGTGATCTTGAGTTAACTCTGTAAAAAATACAAAAAAATTAAGGCACAAGCTTCATATAAAATTTATAAGAAAGTTAATTTTATATACATGCAAAAATTGATTGCCTAATTTTCATTTTTCAAGATCTTCTAATAATTCTTCAACTATGAAAGATTTCTTAGAACTTCTCAACTAATCTTGGCAATAAATTAGTACTTCAGTTGTAGTAGGAGTTAAAGAACTCTCAAAGTGATCCAAAGTTCGCTACCTGTGCTAAATGTTGATTCAAAAGCTACAGTTGATGACTGAATGACAAACATCCTAAGCAATATAACTTAATTTCGGATATCGAGTAACATGACATTTCCATGAATCCAACTCATCAAAATTAGTAACATACGTTTCCATCGGCTCCCCCCAAGATGTTACATTAATACATTGAATGACTAAAATATCCCTAGCAACATAACTTAGTTTCGGATATCGAGCAGCATGACATTTTCACGAGTCCAACACATCAAAATTAGTAACATCTGTTTCCATCGGCTCCCCCAAAATATTATGTTAGTACAATAGAAAAACGTTAAAACTAGAAAAAAGAAAGAGAAAAAAAAAGAAGAAGATTCTACCGTAGGTAAAAGTGTGGGAGTATAAAGTAAGGCATGTATTAATTTTTTAATTATAATTTATATTTAATATATTAACTAGTAAACTATCCTATATGTATGAAATTATTAATGTATTATGTATTCGGTGTTCGGTATGGGACAGTTTAGTGCAGTTCGGTACCACTTCGATATGGATATTTAATAAATATCCAGAACTGTACCATAAATTTTTTCGGTACAGTTCGGTTCGGAAAAAGTCAAAAGTCAACGGTTCTTTTTCGATTCTGTGTGCTTTCAGTTGGGTTTTCGGTACAGTTCGATAAAATCCGAGTTCCATGCATACCCCTAGTTAGAAATGTAGCAACGAATAATTATAAAGGAAATAAACCTATTTTCTAAAGGATGATTTTTTATATAAAACGATCTATTTACCTAAAATATTTTCTACCTAAATACGTCTAAAAGAATTCTAGGAAATAAAATTTCCTTCTAGGATAAAATAAATCTTCAATGTCCGTTTAATGTGTTTATAAGTATAAATAGGGTTGGACCCCTAAAAAGGTATAAATAGAGTTGGAAAGCCAATTTATATTCAAAATGTCTATAAAGTTTCTTACTCCACATTTTCTATATCATATTGTTTGTAGAAAAAATATGAAAATTAGATAGTGATTTGTTACAAAATGGTAATCACAAAATGTTTCAACACCTAAGTGTTATATAGAGTGTTGTAGCACATTGCGAACCACTTTAATATTTTATCTCTTGTTTTATTTTCACCTTGCTGCATAATCTTACTTTACTATGATTTTACCACTATTTTTATATATATTCATATATTTATATTAATACTGAAAAAACTAAGTATGGATAAGGATGAGGAAACTAAACCTTATCCAAACTTAACCAACACTCGATGTTTAGAAATTGTTGGAGTTGGTTTTCCCTTTCTTATCTTTGTTCTCAAAAAACCGACTGGAGATGAAGTATAAAAGCAGAAAACAAAGTGAAGTTCGGTGCGAAGAAAAAGTGTGAGAAAAAAATTAAGAGTGAAGAATCAGAATTCAAGAGATTGTGAAGTTTCTCAACATACTGACTTAGTTATATCTTGTGAGGGATTGAGAGAATTACTGGAATAGAATTGAGAGAATTACTGGAATAGAATGGACTACGAATGGTCTAGACGATAAAGAAACATATCACATACTCCCCCCGTCCCAAAATAATTGTCATTTTAGCAATTGTCACGTGTCTAGTGACTAATATGTCATTTTAAAAGTTGTATATTTTTCTATCTATATTCAATTTTCAAGACTCATTTAGTCCATGCCTTACAATATTTTGGGACAAAATTCTATTGATAGCATGACTGACCGAACTGTTGCGATGCGGTAAAATTAATTAAACCTAGCTACCCTTCTAGCTCGTAGAAGTGGTAAGTAGGGTCGATCCCACAGGGAGAAGGAAGACTCTTAGTGCTTAAGTAAATCCTAATACTAGCAACATATATGAATATATAACTAATGGGGGTTTATGAATCGATGTATATTAACTAAGGAACTAAAACAGAAATTAAGCAAATTAACTATGACTTGTTCTACCTATAAAATAACGAATCCCAGCCCTTAATCTTATCTCCCCCTAGTTATTACTACCCTGTGATAGATGCAATTATTAACCAATTTTATCCTTAAAACTCCTACCCCGAGGTTAGCAACAAGCTCTGCTAACCTCGTTATCCCTTATGTTTAACTAACCAAAACAAGCTCTTTGGTTAGTCTATCCAGTTGAGTGACCTCAGAATAAGCTCTCTGGATCTCATTAACCGGACGCCTAAAGAACTAGGATAACGGGATAGACACGGTGTGGACCTCGTAAGCTCGGACCCATTCAGACCGAGCTATATACTACCCTAGCGATATCACTCACTATTCGCTACTAAGTGGCTATAGGTTCGTAACAATTACGGATTACGATTATAACCTAGCGTTACTTATGCAATTATAATCCTAGGTGATCAATCTAGCAAATAAATACACAAGCATTGAAGGATAAGTGAATAGTATAACAACGTTTTGAGAATTCAACCGATTAATAATCACCGTAAATACCACAAAATAATAACAACTAGGGTTCGACTCGACTAAGGACTGAAATAACCTACTAGCCGCTCATGGCGGTGACAAAAGACAACTTAAACTGAAAATACATAATTGAAAGACTTAAGGACTAGAAAACCCGAGTATTGCCGATCTTGATTGCTTGTCCCCTTCGCAATCTCTCAATCTTGCTCTCCTCTAATGTTCAAGTCCCCTATTTCCGAGCATAAGGATCCCTTTTTATAGAGGAAGTCAATTTGGGTTGATTTTGGGCTTTAAAACGGAATTCTTGTGGCCCAAGGATTAATTAACCGCCTTAACGGGCCGCGACCGCGCTCATGGGCCGCGCCCGCGCCCGCTCCTGGTCCAGCAACACGCCGCGGTCGCGCGTAATTGCCGCGGCCGCGCTACTCGTCCAGAGATTTTACTCTTATTTCTTCACTTTGACCGCGGCCGCGCCATTTTGCCGCGGTCGCGGTAATCTGTTCTTTATTTTCCGGCGATTTTTCCATCCTTTTGACATCCGGACTTCAATTCCTCGTTGTGCATCCGGCCGAGTACGAATACTTAGCCTTAATTCACCTATTTAGCTCAAAACGAAAACACAAACGTTAAATAGTCCAAAGGCACTAAAACAACCCAAATACTCTCCATTCTACACGCAAACATCACAATTCATCACTCTAACAGACTTAAAGTGCATAAATAAACGCGTGTACCAAAATCCCCCAAACTTAACCCTTTGTTCGTCCCGAACAAATCTAAATCAAACAACAATCAAGACACGGGTTTTAAGGCACTTTAAGTGGCAATTACGAGTTTCAGAAAGGTTTTCCAATAAAACATAGCAACATGATGTAACCGAGCATAATTGATAGAGCAATTTCAACTACTTTCATTGCTTATGATTTTCAACAATTGATCCTCACCGGAATTGTGTATCACTCTTCTCTCAAGTGTTTAGGGTATGCAAAGTACTACACTCACACTGACTTATATGCAACGACCACCATATGCTTGCCTCTTATTTAAGTCGGACCTAGTACTCAGCATGTGTGGCAAAGAATAAAAAAGGTTTTTAATTCGGTTGTAATAAAGGCTTAGGTAAGGTAGGATAAAATTTGGATGAAAGTGACTAAAATGTGGACTAACCGAGTTCTTCCTACTCAACCACCCCTCAAAACAATCACTCACATCTCACTCTCCCAATCTCAGTAAATCACCCCAAGGAATGACTTCTTCTCCCCACGTCCGCATCTGTGCCCGACGATCATCCTCCGTCTTGTGTTTTATGGTAATCCTTATTATGTAAAAAATGCAAAAACATGAAAGAAAACTAATCTAATGCTGAATAAAAAAAACGAAATAATAAAAAAACCGTAAACATCGGGTTGCCTCCCGACAAGCGCTGTTGTTTTACGTCGTTGGCTCGACGGCTGCATGTTCCCTTAGCGTTTGTGCCAAGGTGGTTTCCACATGGGCCCAGACCAATTCAGGCACTTTACCCCATTCTGCCTTTCATCTTCCTTTTTACGATGCCGCACCAATGCGGACCAATTCAGCTTACTCCTGCACCTATTCTCACAATCATTCTCAACAAAAGGGTTAGTCGCATCAGGTGAGAAAACAGAATTAGCATCTTCAGGATGTCCGATAGCATCATAAATATTTAACTTAACGATGTGGCCATCAAATTCCATAGTCAGAGTCCCTTTACCGACATCAATCTTTGTTTGGGTGGTGTTCAGAAACGGCCGCCCTAACAAAATTGGAGAAAATGTAGAGGAATCTCCTTGCATGTCCAAAACATAGAAGTCAGCGGGGAATACTAGGTCACCTACTTCAACTAAGACGTCTTCAATTAGACCATCGGGGTATGTGTTACTACGATCTGCTGACTGAAGTACTATCCTAGTTTCTTTCAGTGGTCCTAGTTTTAATGCATGAAATATTGTTCTTGGCATTATATTAATGGATGCTCCTAGGTCTAGCATGGCACGTTCAATGTTTATGCCCTCTATTCTACAAGGAATGACAAACATACCTGGATCCTTACATTTTGGTGGCATCTTCTTTTGAAAGATTGCTGAGACGTTTTCTCCCATCAGGACCTTTTCGTCCCCCTTGAGTTTACGCTTGTTGGTACATAGCTCCTTTAGGAACTTGGCGTATCTGGGGATCTGCTTGATAGCATCAATCAAGGGAATGTTGATGTCAACCTTGCGAAACACCTCTAATATCTCCTTCTCTTTGTCAGGTCGTGTCGGTCTGATCATGCGACTGGGGAAAGGAAGTGGCGGAGGCGGAATGGATGCAGAATGTGTCGATTTCTGCTGAACAGGGGCCGCGGCCGCGCTGGGTTGCCGCGGTCGCGCAACTTCTACAGAGAATTTCTCTTCAGGATCGTCAGGTTGGGCGCGGCCGCGCATGTCTGCCGCGGTCGCGGCTTTGTCTGCTGCTGTCTTGTCCGAAATGTCATTTTTATCATATTCCAATGGTTGCCCGGGCTTCTTAAGCTCTCCAAGCTGGTTACCACTCCTCAATGTGATGGCACTGACATTTCTAGGGTTCATTTCAGGTTGTGATGGCAGTTTACCACTTTGCATATTCTCTAGTCTACTTATAGCAGTTGCCATCTGGCTCATCTGTGTCTCGAGATTCTTGATGCTTGATGTTGCATCCTTTTGAAATTGCACAGTGTTTGTTGCTAAAGTCTTCACAATATCCGCCAATGATGAGTCAGGTGCTTGTTCAGCTGGCTGCTTTGTGTAATACATACCTCTAGGTGGTGGAGGTCTGTTTTGCCCACTTGACTGGCCTTGCTGATTTCCATAGCTGAAATTCGGATGATCCCTCCATTCTGGGTTGTACGACTGGGAATATGGGTCGTACTTTCGGCCTTGGAAGTTTCCAGTTCCGACAGCATTGGCGTGTGCTTCTAGCTCATTACCCAGAACTTCGCAATTATCGGTTGTGTGATCGGTAGTATCACATATTCGGCAGGGTCGGGTATTTGAGCTCCCCCCCAAAACAGCCTTCTGGACCATTTTGGTAAGCTGATCAATCTTAGCATCCATTTGAGAATCGTTCACCTCCCTCACTATCCGTGTTGAAGCATCCCGTGTCCCGAATTGTTGAGTCTTAGCCGCCATTTTCGAAATGAGTGCTCTAGCAGCTGTCGGGGTTTTGTCACATAGGTCTCCCCCACTGGCAGAGTCCAGCATGTTCCGGTTTGACTGCGTCAGCCCTTCATAGAAGTACTGGATGAGCAACTGTTCTGTAATCTGATGTTGGGGACATCTGGCCACCAGCTTTTCAAAGCGTTCCCAATACTCGTACAAAGTTTCTCCGGGCAGTTGTACCGCTCCACTGATTTCCTTCCGGATGTTCGTGGCCTTAGATGCCGGAAAGTACTTCTCCAAAAACTGGGTCTCCATTTCCTCCCAAGTTTTTATAGATGCTGAGGGCAGGTAGTAGAGCCAATCCTTGGCCATATCCTTCAGAGAAAAAGGAAATGCCCGCAGTTTTATCTGTTCTTCTGTGACTTTCGTCGGCTTCATGCTCGAACAGACGATGTGGAACTCCTTCAGATGTTTGTGCGGGTCTTCTCCTGCTAACCCATGGAAAGAGGGTAACAGGTGAATTAACCCTGATCGGAGTTCGAAAGTGGTGTCCTCCCCCAAGTCAGGGAAGGTTATGCATAGAGGCTGGTGAGTAGTGCCAGTGGTGGCCAATTCCCGCATAGTCCTTTCGGCTGCCATTGCTTCTTGCTCAGGTTCAGATGTGGAATTCTCGGTGGCGAAGGGTAAGGCTTCAAATTCTTCTAGATTCTCTCTTGCTTGTCTTCTCAGGATGCGATCTCTACGAGTTATTTCAGGGTCGAAAAGCAATTCTTTATTTTGGCGTGAACGAGTGATCATTCACTGCTAAAACAAAAAGAAACTTAAGTGAGTTCAAGTGTATCGCAAATACTAAAAGAAATAGAATTACGAGACTCAATATAGAACTAATAAAAATAAACACTTAAAATCTTGCACCGCTCCCCGGCAACGGCGCCAAAATTTGACCGCACTGTCGCGATGCGGTAAAATTAATTAAACCTAGCTACCCTTCTAGCTCGTAGAAGTGGTAAGTAGGGTCGATCCCACAGGGAGCAGGAAGACTCTTAGTGCTTAAGTAAATCCTAATACTAGCAACATATATGAATATATAACTAATGGGGGTTTATGAATCGATGTATATTATCTAAGGAACTAAAACAGAAATTAAGCAAATTAACTATGACTTGTTCTACCTATAAAATAACGAATCCCAGCCCTTAATCTTATCTCCCCCTAGTTACCCTGTGATAGATGCAATTATTAACCAATTTTATCCTTAAAACTCCTACCCCGAGGTTAGCAACAAGCTCTGCTAACCTCGTTATCCCTTATGTTTAACTAACCAAAACAAGCTCTTTGGTTAGTCTATCCAGTTGAGTGACCTCAGAATAAGCTCTCTGGATCTCATTAACCGGACGCCTAAAGAACTAGGATAACGGGATAGACACGGTGTGGACCTCGTAAGCTCGGACCCATTCAGACCGAGCTATATACTACCCTAGCGATATCACTCACTATTCGCTACTAAGTGGCTATAGGTTCGTAACAATTACGGATTACGTTTATAACCTAGCGTTACTTATGCAATTATAATCCTAGGTGATCAATCTAGCAAATAAATACACAAGCATTGAAGGATAAGTGAATAGTATAACAACGTTTTGAGAATCCAACCGATTAATAATCACCGTAAATACCACAAAATAATAACAACTAGGGTTCGACTCGACTAAGGACTGAAATAACCTACTAGCCGCTCATGGCAGTGACAAAAGACAACTTAAACTGAAAATACATAATTGAAAGACTTAAGGACTAGAAAACCCGAGTTATTGCCGATCTTGATTGCTTGTCCCCTTCGGAATCTCTCAATCTTGCTCTCCTCTAATGTTCAAGTCCCCTATTTCCGAGCATAAGGATCCCTTTTTATAGAGGAAGTCAATTTGGGTTGATTTTGGGCTTTAAAACGGAATTCTTGTGGCCCAAGGATTAATTAACCGCCTTAACGGGCTGCGACCGCGCTCATGGGCCGCGCCCGCGCCCGCTCCTGGTCCAGCAACACGCCGCGGTCGCGCGTAATTGCCGCGGCCGCGCTACTCGTCCAGAGATTTTACTCTTATTTCTTCACTTTGACCGCGGCCGCGCCATTTTGCCGCGGTCGCGGTAATCTGTTCTTTATTTTCCGGCGATTTTTCCATCCTTTTGACATCCGGACTTCAATTCCTCGTTGTGCATCCGGCCGAGTACGAATACTTAGCCTTAATTCACCTATTTAGCTCAAAATGAAAACACAAACGTTAAATAGTCCAAAGGCACTAAAACAACCCAAATACTCTCCATTCTACACGCAAACATCACAATTCATCACTCTAACAGACTTAAAGTGCATAAATAAACGCGTGTACCAATGACAATTATTTTTACCATCAAATATTGTTTTCTACCCGCTGTATATTTTGTCTTTGTCCCACCAAAATTAATTTCAGACTTAAAATTTAGTTGTTCTTAATGAATTAATTAACTAAATTTGCTAATTAGTCAAATAGTTAGATTATAGCCAAAGTAATTTTGAGAGAATAAATAACTTCTCTTTTCTGTGTACATGGTTTTTTGCCATGATGATTGGATAGAAGGTCTGAGAATCAGATTGAAACTGAATATGTGAATCTCAGCAAGACATCACAAATAACAATCTGAATGATTATATTATGAGGCAGAATGTGAATTATCCATCGGAATCGCTTAGAATGATAAAATCTTCTAACCTTTATCAGTTCACTGTTGGCGGAAACTTGTAGTAAAAGAATCTTCCCATGCAATTCTCCCAACCAATTATCAACAATTCTGATAACATCTGTCAATGATAACGTAAATTTTATCTTCTTAAAATTATTTCCATCCAGAAAAGCTTCACTTGCATCTTAAAAAATCTTCATATTCTGCAACAATGAAAAATTTATGAGAGTGTGTAAAAACAATGAATTTCTTAATAAATAACAAACAAAGCATATAAGAATACTCGCTTCGAGTATACAATCAATCTGCATCAATGAATTCTGCATCAATCTCCAGAAACAAATATCATCACTTAGACATAGTGACCCACAACATAAAAAGGTATTACATGCATCAATTTATTCACCATTTAGTTATTGCTTACTCTTGTTTTCTCTTTTTACATGGATTAACAGATTTCCACACGGAACAAAAAATGAAACAAAATAAATTGACCCACTGGAGTATCTAAGGTATAAGAAACTTTCAATTCATCCTCTCATACGAGATTCATTCCAACTTTTTGAATCTTCCGTAAGGGGTTGCTGTTGCTGCAACTCCTCAACTTTGGTAAGGCCACTGTCTGCATGCATGAATACATTTCACCATTAGTATTCACTATTGTAATTTACGAACTGCCTCCAGCCACATTGTAGAGTTCACTAATAATTTGGATATTTAATAACCAATCTAAAATGTAAATATTGCACAAAGCACACAACCATTTCCCGTTATTGTAATTTATGAACTACCTCTAGCCACGTTGTAGAATTCACTAATAATTTGGATATTTAATCATTAGTCTAAAATGTAAATATTACACAAAGCAGGCCAAAAATCATTTTTGGTTCCATAAGTATTTGCTTTTTCGATTTTAGTTCCACAAGTATTTACTTTTTAATTTAGTCCCATAAATCCTGAAATTATCCAATGTAAGGACAATTTTCGCAGGAAAGCACTAAATTGACCGGAAATAGTAACGTGCAACTCACGTGACCCTAATATTTGGGGAAATCCAACTATACTAAGTGACGTGGCATAAATTAGCTGAGTAGGACTTAAATTTCTTTTAAATTTTAATTCAAAATAAAGAGAATATCCACATCATTAATTCAAATATAAGGATCGTTTTATTATTTGCAATAAACAACATTATTAGTAATATTAAAAGTTAAAAGAATATCAAAACTAAACTTAAGTTTAATCATCAGCATCGAATAGCGTATTTTCACCCAAAAGCCACATACCCTAAAACATAGAACCAAGTTTCTTCGAAGAATATGTAAAAAATATTCCAGAAAATTTCCAAATAAAAACCCGAGAATTAAGAGTTATCTGCGACGAGGCGAGAGAGCAGCTTCGCCATGGTTTTAGTGCAGAAGAAGGGATTGTAGATCGCATCTTTCTCAAGTACAGATATTCTTTTTATTTTAAATTAAAATTTGATACAAATATAAGTCCTACTCAGCTATTTAATGCCACATCACTTAGTATCGTCCAATTTTCCCAAATATTAGGGTCACGTGAGTTGCACATGATTATTTCTGGTCAATATATCCAGTGTTTTTCCGTGAAAATTGTCTTTAAATTGGACAATTTCAGCACTTATGAGACTAAATTGAAAAAGCAAATACTTGTGGGACTAAAATCGAAAAAGCAAATACTTACGGGACAAAAATGATTTTTGGCCCACAAAGCACAACCATTTCCTGTCATTTATTATAAATAAATAAATAATAGTTATAACAATAACAATAGTAAGGTGAGGTTTAAAAATAGAGTACATTGGTTTTTCAAATGGGTTACATGATTCAAAGCCACAGACCATAATAAAACATTAAGCAAAGAGAATTTATTGAAAATTGTTTAGGCATGATAGAAAACATGCAGTCACATTCACATAAAACAACAGTGACTTGGATGGAGTGTAAATTGAATCAGCATAAACAATAGCCTTTGATTTCTCAATAACTAATATTATGTTAAAGACAATGGAAATCACTCAGTTCAATACTCCAAGCCCCAGCGTACAAGAGCCAATAAATATTGTCAGTTGGACTTTGGAATAAAAAATAGCAAGAATACCAGCATCTCTAGTTGTTGGAGATATTACTGTTTGTTGATTAGTTGATTGGTTGATAAGACTTGGTTGCGGCTGCATTGAAGCAGATGTTACACTGTTATAACCTGAAGCTTGGACTCCAATTCCCGATCCAAGTTGAGGTCAACTAGATGAGCTTTGAGCATTAAACTGAGAGGAGGCATAACAACAGAATAAATTTAGAAGGTGGAGCGAGATGAAAGTGTTCTAAGGAGCTCTGTCAAAGCAAAACTTAGAACATCCTCCATCTACAATAAGGTGATTGTATGACTTGGGCCCTGTCATCCTATTTTTTTTTTTTTTTTGAAATGGTGCCTTTTAGTCTATTTCAACATATACATGAACAGTGGGGCGTTCAGAGGGATAAAAACACTTGTACATGTAACATCAGCAAAGACAGTGGCTCAAAACATATAGAAGATAAAAAGATGTTTGCTTCCAATGAACAAGTCAATTGGCACATCACATACATCCTTTTCTTTTAGCAGTAGTTACATCAAAATTCTTATGAGGTGCAATTTCATTCTTACAGTTCTGAATTCACACTCATATGCATACAAAGAAAGAATTGATCATATGATCTCCTCTACTTAGCAAATGACTAAGCTAGCTCAATACGTTCGACATGAAAGTGTGGTGGTGCTTGCAGAAGAGTGACGAAGACCTCATTCAGTAATTACATTTTTCTGCATTCTTTTGCATAAAGGTAGAGGTGGAAGAGTATTCGAAGAGTAAGATACACCCACCCACCCCAAAAAGAGTGGTTCCTTCTGGGTTTGGAGAAGGGAAGATACTTGACATTATCCTATTCTGCAAGTGATATTATTCGAATCTATAAGAGACACACACATATTCACAGGCCTAACATGTCATCTGACCAATCAAAAGTGAAGTAGGACAAAGTTTTCAACAGAAAATAAAGGATGCATCGTCTGCTGTAAGAGTAGGCTATGCTGTTGAGTAGAGTATTGTTACTTTCCTCCAGTAAGAGGAGGCATGCAAAGAAGATTAGTCTGACCTAGCAGCTGTACCTGCTGAAAACCAGCCGAGTTCTCAGAATATTTATACGAATCAAGCGCTGAGTTCAGCTCGAACTCCAAAGAAAATAAAGCATGAGATTGAGCTCTGAGTTCTCTAATTGAAGTTTGCTCGGGTATCAACTCAACTCGGCCTGATCATATATACTTACTGAAAATGTCATTTATAAAATATATCAACAATCAGATGTCATAAACCGCTTGAATTTGAACTAACTTTCATAAGATACACTACTCTAGATTATTTTTCCATTATATACAAAGTTGAATGGCACGTAATAGATTTTTCGACTTGGATTCATAATTTTTAAGAAATTATATCAATAAAACGGATATATAGTAACTCTACAGAGGGTAGACTTACCAACAGCAGCGCCAGCTCCGGCATTGCATAACACTCGCTTCGAACTAGGAGCATGAGTATCAATAGTCATCGTGCAATCTACAACAATCCGCTTGCAAAAAATGAGCTAAATCAGAAATAATAACACCAAATACAATTCCAGCGCCTTGATAAGTGGCGCCAGCTGTGGAGTCCTTTGGAAGGTGGATTTACAAAGAAAATTCATTATTGAGAACGCTAAAAAATCAACTACCCATCTGCTTGAGAATTAGACAACCACTTATAGAGGAGAGCGTAGGTCGGATCTTCACAGCACATTCACTATCCAGATCAAACCGTCTGTTGATTGATCGCGACCAATTGAGGATGAGGATCAATGAGCTTGCCTTCAACACATCAACTCATTACATAGAAGAATCTTCCATGAAAATTTCTCAACGGAGAATCAAATAACTAATGAATTAGATATTTACACTTACACTTGAACCTTAGGACAATAATGGCTATGGTGATTCTACTGAAATTATACAAAAATCCTTCATTCCTTTTGTGAAAATACTGAAATTGTGATTTGAGAGAGGAGCGAAAGAATGAAAAAAGGGCACGCTATTAGAAGCTACAATTCGGAGAGTGAAAGATGTGGTTAAATGAACATGAACGAAATTGATATACATAATAATTAACATTGTACACTTTGCAATTAGAAAAAAACTTAATTGATATACTTATTTTAGTGACTTCAGAAACTATACATTAACGTCATCAATTACACATAAAGTTTTCAAGATGAAAAAAAGATGATGGGAAGACGGTAAAAGTAGGTTATATAATAATTAAAAAGAATGTATGTATGAAGAAGTAATCATAATTATAATGCATAAGGAGTGATATCGACTAAATTTTTATATACTATTGGTCTGTACAATGAACCAATCTTAATTAAATATATCTATGTGTTGAACCTTATGTTTAATTACATATCTTACAAACCTACAAAATCTATTCATTAATGTAATAGTTTTAATAAGTGATGTAATTTTAGTGGATCATGGAAAGAAATACTATGTTAGAAAATTGGAGAGAGAGATAAGAATCATAAGATTTACAATAATTGGAGTTTAGACTGAGATATAGATTTTTATTGCATTACAATAGAAGTAGTAATAGGACAAACGTGAAAATTAGTGAACATGAATAATCGCACATAATTTTTTAAATTATTTAAAATATAACATAAAAAAATTATGAAGTCGATAAAAATATATACATATATTTTAAGCATACGTAATTATTGGAGAATTGTATTTACTATGCTATATAAAATTAAAAAGTATAATAAATAAAATAAAACAACAATAAAGAAATAACAAATTAAGTTGTCTATGTGAATAGATAAAAAATTGTACTATGTGAGTTAGTATCTGATAATCAAATTAAAATATGCAGAAAAATGAAAATAGTAACATGTGAATGTTAATATTAGTATAAGAAAATAGATTAGATAAAAAAAAAAAAAAATTACATTGGAATAAAGTGCGGTATGACACTACAAGGAAAAAGGGCATTTGCCGCTAGTCTTTCGCAACTACAAGAGTGGTTATTAAAATAATTTCTTTCGTAACTATTAGTACTTACAAAAAGTATTTCATTCAAGTTTAACCAAATTTGCTACAATATGACAAACTCTTTTGCAACTACTTGTAGTTACAAATATATTAGTAACTACAAAGTTGTTGCAAAAAATTGTTAAAAATATATTAGTAACTACAAAGTAGTTGCAAAAAAACTTTTTGCATCTTCTTATAAGTGACTACCGTATAGTAACTACTTTTAGATATTTAGACTTGTTACTTATTATAATTTATACTAAAAATATTTTTGTGACTACTCTCCCTTTTTTTACCTACATTTTGTAGTGGCAACAAACCTTGTTTCTAGTAGTGTGGCCCAAATAAAAATATAAAATGAAAGAAACATAATCGGAATAGTTTAAACATGCACATTTATAAAACTTTTAAATAAATTAATGTGATGTGCGAATATTGGAAGTCTTCCACTAAAACTAAATACGAAATTAAAGAGATATATAAGAAAAAAAGTTAAACTGTTCAAAAAATGTTTGTTATATTTACATATATTTTGGAGCATGTATCTTGATTGAAGATTATGAGACACTATCTATTTACAAAACATCATTTATTTTATAATTATGTATTATTATAAATCACACATATTTTTCAAATTTCAGCTTAGAATTGAAGAAATTATTAAGGGAAATTAAAATAAGCAATCTTAAATTAATAAGTAAATTATACTAAAAGAATAGACTTACTACGTACTAAGAATAAAAAATTAAAAATATTTCATAACAAAAGTTAGATGTTGGGCCAAGATACAAGTTGTTGGAAGTTTTTCCTCACATTAAAATATGCAAAGAATTTTATGTACATATGTATGTTGAGATAATAACTATTAATTAAAGAAATTATAGAATTAATATGTTAGACTTAATATCTTTGCGTGTATCTAACAAATAATGTACTTATGGATGTTAGCTGATGAAGTAATGAGATGAACGAACTTGTATTTTTTGTCCAAATATCAGTTATTTGGTGATAAAACATAAAAAATTATACCTTCAGATCAACACCGTCTATTCAATTAATCGTCATATGACTTTATTCCTGATATATTAGTAATGTTGAGTTTATGTGTATTGAGAAGTAAATAATAATCAAAATAATAATACATCAAATTTATATATAAAATAGAAACTTTTGTAAAACCAATCCTACATTATATAATGGTATTTCATTTTATGAATCTTTTAACATTTTATAACTTGTTTTGTCAAGACTAAAACTATTTAATTTTTTTCTTTTGATTTTAAATTGCGTTTGTTTAATCGATCAAATCCATTTTCCTTTGTTCTCGCACTCAATAATTTAAGAAGTTGTGTATATATATTTTAGTGATAAATTATTATATTGGATTTTTTAGAATGAACGACTAATATCACCACACCAAAGTACAATTATTTTATGTTTGAATTAGTGTTTTTATTAGATAGCATTTATAATAATAACAAAATAGTGACCACGTGCAACACACATTCTTATTGCTAGTCCAAATTCAAATTCATTATTGGATCTATGTTTTGGAATTACAGTTCAATTTTTAGTTTTGTATTTACTTTTTGGTTAGTTTGGTTCTATTTTTAAAAATAAATCACCAATAAAAATGGACTAAGCCGAGTTATATAATTTTTAAAAATATTATATTTATATATGTGTGTGTGAAATCTATATAGACTTTAAAAATTATTCAGCCTAAACTATGAGAGTTTATCACTTCACGAACTAAGTATGAGACTCTTTAAACTTAACAGATGATAAAATAGTGCTATAATGAATTAGTTAATTTGCTACTTTGGTTGAATATTAATTGATTGTTTTTTCATAGTAAATAGGATTGTAATTTTCATAAAGCTTGACCAGATCTTGAGGGTGGTATATCTAATAGACCATATATTATCATTCAATCTTTACGTGTATATGAAGACGATCTTGGGGCCCTTCAACCCGCTTCATTTGCAGGCAAAAGTGGGCCTTGGCGTGCCATTATTTCTATCCATGTTTGTTATTAATATCCACCATATGCATACATTGTTTTGATCTAACATGTGCCAAATCGTGTCCACACACAAAATTACGTCATTTTAATTCAACATTAAAACTTACTCCCTCCGTCCCGCTCAGTTTTGCACACTGAGCTGGGCACGGAGGTTAAGAAAAGTCTGCTTTTTACTTTTGCTTTTACTGTTCAATGCTGTTTAAGTAAAAAATCAGGGAGGAGATTAATACATTAAACTTTCCCCCTCTTTTAACCTGTTTCAGCTCCAAATTAAATGTTAAAAACTGAATGAAACAATAATTATATTCTGGATCCCATCAACAGCAGCGAAAATATCAGTACAAAAAATTCCAGCAACAAATTCAAATTAGCTGTAAAAAATCTGGAAATTTTTTTTCCCTCCATTCCAAATCTGAACCTGGTCCTGAATTAAAGCAACTAAAACTGAAATTACATTTGAATTGTCCCTCCAAAATTTTAATCACATCAAACCTAACTCAATAAATACACCAAAAAAGCATTGAATCACATTCAATGCTGCCAACAGAATTTGTGTTCACAGCAGAAACAAAAAATTACATAAATGACTAACAACAGGAAAGGCCCTAAATTGTCTCCATCAGACCGCACCTTGATCTCGCAGTTTTTGATGGGGCATAGCACCGACGGAGTCGTACATAAAGGCCAAATCAAGGCCGCGGCAGCATCATTTGGAGTTTCCCGGCGGACTATTCAATACACTTGGGAATCTGCAAAGAGGCAAATATTAGAAGGGACACCGGTATCTTTCATCGACAAAAAGGTAAATGGCGGTAAGCAAAAAGTCGAACTCGATACTGAATTAATGAAGTTAATTCCGTTCTCAAAACGAGGCACCATAAGAAGGTTAGTTGTGGAGCTGAAAGTCAGCAAAAGCAAAGTCGGAAGATGGGTAAAATCGGGCTTGATTAAAGCGCACACAAATGCCATAAAGCCCGCTCTTACCGAGCCGAATATGGTACAAAGGCTGAAATACAGCCTCAGTTGCTTGCATAGGGATACATCAAACAATAAAATCAGGTATGATATGATGCATAACATAATACACATCGATGAAAAATGGTTCTACATGCAGCGAACATCGGAAAGGGGGTACAAATTAGCTGAGGAGGAAGACCCCTATAGGACATGCAAGTCAAAGAGGTACATTCCCAAAGTCATGTTCATGTGTGCAGTTTCCCGACCCCAATACAGCCCCGAGGGGGCACTTTTGTTTGATGGAAAGGTTGGAATCTTTCCTTTCACAACAAAAGCACCAGCACTCAGAAACAGCATAAATAGACAACGGGGTACATTGGTTACTAAACCAATCGAGTCAATAACAAAGCAAGTGATAAAGGATTGCTTGATAAATCAGGTTTTTTAATTTGCTATCAGAAATTCTTCATCATCTAGCTTTAAATCAGTAAGTCTCCTAAATGCAACATACACGGCTACATTGGTGACTTTACTATGTTTTTATTCCCAAAGCGTACACATATGCAACATATTTTACCATATTTTGCTTGATATTTTTGCATTGCGTCTACGAAATTTCAGATTATTCCAGCAATTAAAGCCAAATGGCCTGAAAATGCAAGCAAACAAATATTGATTCAGCAAGATAATGCTAAACCACATATCAACAACCATGATCCAGATTTTAGGGCTGCTGCCTCATCAGACGGTTTTAATATTCAGCTTATATGTCAGCCCCCTAATTCCCCCGATACCGACGTGCTTGATTTGGGCTATTTTAGAGCCATACAGTCCATACAAGTGGAGACACCCTCAAAAAATGTTGAAGATTTGGTCAAGAATGTTCTAAAGTCATATGAAGATTTAGAAATCACAAAGCTGAACAGCATTTTCTTAAGCCTACAACAGTGCATGATTGAAGTCATGAAATTAAAGGGGAACAACAATTACAAGCTCCCTCATATGGGAAAGGCAGCGTTAACACGGGAAGGGACACTGCCACAGGCTTTAGAGGTAGAGGAATCAACTGTGAGAGAAGCTATTGAGTGGTTGATTGAGAAAGAACAGCTTGGTGGGGTTTATGAAATTGATGGTTTGTTAAACGAATTGGGTTATTACTAGGTTAGCCAAATCAGAAAATCATTTTGTACTAGTCATGTGTTTACAGCATAAACACAAGATACATGTGTTCGTTTTGCTTAGGCTGTAAACATTTAGACTATAGTAAATGAAGAACATTTTGAGACAAAATTCATTTTATTGTTGTCTGTTTTTTAACCTATACCCTCAGAAAGATGTCATCATCGGGCTCGATTTAGGCTACCAAAACCATTCCAATAAAAGAAAGGGGCAGCTTCAAAGTAACCAACTCCCATCATCATCATTTTAATTAACCAATAATCACAATTTACAGCAAATAAACGGGTGGCAGAGAACAATCGGATAAAATCATCATTTAGGTTAGCCACCAGCATTTATTCCAGCAAAGAAATGGGCGGCTTAAGTAAATCAGAAAGAAATCATCACTTGAACTAAGCTACCAACACATTCCCTTCGTATACTGTTAGCAGCTAAAACTGGAGTTTAGGTGCAAACAATTTATCCATTTCGGCCAAAATACAAGCATTTTCCCCAAAATAATCTAGAGACAGAAACTAACAGTTTTGAAATTCGGCCAGATTACAGTCAACATCAGAATTTCAATTTTGCACAAATTCGGCCTAAATCCAGCAAACAGACACGAAGAAGGCAACTTAAACAACTCCCAAATAATCAGTTCATGCATCACAAACAAACCACATCCGTGAGTACCCTCAACAACAGAGCAAGCAAGCAACAACAGTTCTTATCCTGAACCAGAATCAATTATAAGCACAGACAGTGAGCAATTTAGAGCCTAATCAGAATTTCATCATTTTGCACTAAACTACCAGCACAGTCATGCTTATACAACAAAAAAGCCCTTAAAATGGTTAAGGTTAGATACGTAGACCTGAATATAGCCGGAACCCACAATCCGAGACATTGCATGTAGTGACTATTCAGCTCCTCAGCCGTAAACCACTCGCATGCCGGAGCCACATCAGAAATCGACGCGAGATCCGTTTCCGAAACAGGCGTGAAATCAAGATCTGGGCTGGATGCGAGGCCAGACATTGAAAGTGGACATGGATCGGGTTCACTGAACTCTGTTTCGCAGACGAACGATTCTTCAGAATCCGGGACATAACCTTCAATCTCCGGAGAATCGTCCAACTGAACCTCGAAACTAGGAAGAGGAAACATTTTTGGTAGGGACGGATCAAAGATGGACTAAAATCGGAAGTGAGATTACTTGATTTACAGCTTGAATCGATTTAGGGTTTGAGTGGAAGAGATGAACTCTGGCTGCGCAAAAAGAACAGGTAAGAACTGAAGTGGGAGTGAAACTAGGGTTCCAAAATTATGAGTTAAAAAACGGGCTAAGGGAAATGGGCTGGGTATGTCAATTGGGTTAGGTATATGGGCTAAGTAATTGGCTGCTAATTATAGGTTAGCCCACCTTTTTAATATAATTAACACCTAATCTTAAACAAAAAACTGAATTCATTAATGGCAAATCTGTAAATAACTCTAAAAATAATTTGCCATTTTTGGAGTGTGCAAAACTGAGCGGGACGGACCGAAATGGAAAGTGTGCAAAACTGAGCGGGACGGAGGGAGTATTATTCATATCCGCTTTTCAAAACGATATAATTTTAGTATGGAACATGATTGGGACACTTGTTATTCTTATCCACTTCTCAAAACTGTGTAGTTATAGTGTGAGACATAATTGGAACGCCATAGATTGTATTACTAGAACACAATATAATTTAGCTAAGGACTTATAGTAGATACCACAGACGTAAATGATATAAACAACAAAACATTTATTTCTAGTTTCCACCATTTAAATTTCTTTGAAAACAAAAGATTTATTTTTGTTTCTTCTATTTAAATTTCTTTTCTTTTTTTTTTTTTTTTTGAATTTTTTCATGTAGTATATCTATTGCTCGATGAGCCGAGTGTCGGTATTCACCTGCAAAAAAGAACCTCGGGTTTTCTTAGGATTCAGTAACCCCGAGTTGTCCTAGGAGTAGATCCTCTAATGCTTAAGTTAGAGGGATATAGATAGATCCGCCGATACAAAGAACTTGTAGGTTGTCCAAGGAATAGATCCTTGTGGAGAAACTAGAATTAGCTGGTTTTATATGCTAAAGATAGAATCTAGCTAAGCTTAGCCTATATGCAGAAAAAATGTATCAACGAAGAATAAACTTTTGTTCACTGTATAGTGGTTACAAGGATGAGCTGCAAACTTGTAGTACTCGATTCAAAATAAAAAAATGGTTAGGTAAACAACACAATCCTTGCAACTCCATCCTATCTAATCGTATGTTGACACGTGTACAACTAAAAAGGCTTTCTAATAATCGTCTAACAAACTTTTTTATGCATGCACATTTTAATGATTCTTTGCTCGAGCTAGTTTCAGATAATTCTTGGCACTTCTTTATTTCATCACTCCCTCAATCTAGAGCATGTGGATCAAGAATGCACAACTTATCATAAAAGTTATGAAACTACGAAGAACCCTAGGATTTGGTAATAATATAAGCTAACTATGAAGTAGAAGAGACATGAGACAGCTTGACAAAGCTATTCTTATAATGTATTCGAACAAGATGACAATTAATTTGCTCCAGATGTTTATTTGATTCATGGAAAATAGGATTCTCAGCAATATGAACCGATGCACGGTTATCACACCGTAATGTAACAGACTTAGGGATATCAAGACGAAGACCAGAGGTGATATATTGATACCCAAAGAAGCTCATACATAGTGGAGGCAAGTGCTTCATACTCTGCATCTCCTGAAGAACGCAATATAATGTTTTACTTTTTAGTCCTCCAAGAGACCAAACACTTCCCAGGATAAACACAACCCTGTAATAGAATGCTAGGTGTCGAGAAAAGCACCCCATACTGGTCACTTGAATTGATGACAATAATAATAAGGGCTTCTACCATACATAATAATGGCCTAGTAGACGACGACGACGACAATAATAATAATAATAATAATAATAATAATAATAATAATAATAATAATAATAATAATAATAATAATAATAATAATAATAATAATAATAATAATAGTAATAATAATAGTAATAATAATAATAATAATAATAATAATAATAATAATAATAATAATAATAATAATAATAATAATAATAATAATAATAATAATAATAATAATAATAATAATAATAATAATAATAATAATAATAATAATAATAATAATAATAATAATAATGGCTTTAAACCCCTAGCAAACGTTCCCTAGGACTGTTAGGACAAAAAAGTCCTAAAGAACGAGTACCCTTAAGATATCAGACCACATAAATTGATGCATCCTAGTAAGTAGAATATGGTGCACTAACATACTGACTGGCCTGATGGACAACATGTTGGAAATTGGCTTTGGAAGGTTAATGTTGACCAATTTTTGAGCAATTTCAACTTTAGATTCCATTTGTTGGAAATGGAACTCAGTTGCAAAATCATAATCTACGTCTCGAGTAGATAAATTTAGTGTATTTATGTTCTTAAAACCAATTTCGGGTGAATGAGAAACTAATGCCTAAAGGTTGCAACTTAAACATGTAAAGTTGGAAGAGCTAGAAGGGAAAATGTGGGAATTTGTCCCACATAGGAAAGATGGAGTAATTTGGAACTTTTTATTAAGAGGAGGACTTCATAAGAAGTTATCAAAGGTGCTCTCTAATGGTGGACCCTAGTGGGATTTTAGCCTTTGGCTAAATGGACCCGAGGATGGTGCATCCGAGCCCACGCACGTTGAACAGGTTGCATTAAGCCGCTTTAGAGGAGCACACACGTACGCATCGTTGCGAGGAGCTGGAGGAGGCTTAAAGTTTGTCAAGTTGGTCCGGACAGGTAACTCGACAAGCTCGTGGCTATTCGGGTTTGGGGTGATGACGTGACACACTAGCAACGGGGAACGAGAGGCACTGGGATGGTTCAACCGAAGCAGATCGGGTAGCAGACAAGCCCAAGTCCATAAACTAGTGCGGCTGGTCACTAGTAGAGGTGGCAATTCAGGTGGCCCGAGGCTGTTGGGACAACATTATATTTCGGGCAGGGCCAAATTTTGATCGGGCAAAAAATTAGTTGGCCTGGCCCAGCCTATTCCCCTATAATATAGGGTCGACAGTGGTCCGTCGGGCATTTGGCCCGTCGGACCTATTAGTACTTTGGGCCAAGATTTATATGTCCCAACCCAACGGACCGGGCCAATTTTGCCACTTGCAGTCGCCAGCTGGTGCAACCCATCGCCCTAGAATCGGTCCAGATGTTTGCTAGCGGTTGCTTCCAGGTCCAAACCGGCTTGCGCTTGGCCACACCGGTGCCACCAAAGGTCAAAAGGTGTCTTTCCGAAAAGGCACCATAACTCTTTGTAAACTATAAATAGACCCCCCATATTCTCAATTCACTCTAAGTATTCTCTGCATTTGTATTCTAGTCTTTAAAAGCCCTCCCAAATTCCAGTATAAGGAAGTCCCGAGTAGTTTGATAAAAGCTTTGGTTTTGTTGTGTTGCAATCCCAAGGCTAAAAGTCGTTGTATCTTGGAGACGATTGCTGAAGGCCGAGAGCACTAGAATTTGAGGCAATATCGCCTTACAGATAGCGAGTCAAACTTGTGCCTCGACTTTAGTAACTGTGTATTTTAGCCTTTCTTTCAAGTATACCTCACCGAAAACCAACACAACAAAGGTAATATCAGGCCTAGAAAAATTCAAATGTAAGAGTCCTCCAACAAGCCTTCTATATTGTTCAGACCAGGCAATAAAGTACCTAAATATTTCTACAACTTCAAGCTTGAATGAAGAGGAGTAGAGGTAGGCTTGTTGTCAAGACAGTTAGTATCTTTAAGGATATCCAACATATACTTCCTCTGATGGAGGTATGTGCCTTGAGTGCTTCTGGATATCTCCAATCTCATGAAATAAGTAGCTTCGCCCAGATCTTTTACAATGAAAGCTTTGTGAATATAATCATTTTAGATTAGCATGAGAGGAAATTGCATCTGCTAAGAGTGCATCATCTACGTATACGAGCAAGGTTATGAAATCAGATCCTTTGTGCCATGTGAAAAGGCCATGATCATGAGCTGACTGGACAAAACCATGAAAACCAACTTACTGCAAAACTCTGTGTTCAATTGCTTTGATGCTTGTTTTGATCCATAAAGACTTCGAAGTAGTTTACAAACCATACCAGGTTGAGCTTTAGAGTTTCCTTCAGGAGGGAACATATAAACTTCTTCTTTGAGAAAGCTATGTGGGAAGACATTATATGCAACTGCCAAAAAGGCCAATCAAACTTTGTGGCCACTGCTAAACCCTAACCAAACGACAAACCCTAGCATCAAAGCAAAGAAATAAGGCAAAACGATAACCTTAAACTAGCAGCGAATGAAATAAAAAGCAAAAATGGGTAGTAGAACAAAGAGTTAATGGTCACCTTAGAAAATATACTCTTATAAATTACCCAGAAAGATGAGATCGCTTGTCATCGAAGACAATACCATTGCAAATAAAGCCGATTAGAGAGCAAGAATCAAAGAGATCAAGAAGATCTTGCCGGTCCTACATAGGAGGACGATACTTCAAAACCAAGGGAGGCACAACCCTAAGCTACGAGGGATATGATTACTTTAATTATGTGTTCTATTTATTGGTAATTTATGGTAAAGAAAGATTTGTTGGAGAGAAAAATAGAATATAAGATTATAAGAATAGATTTCTATGCCCCTTTTTGTCCATCCCATAATTTCCACCTGAAAATGTAAAATGATTTTCTTTTGTGAATGGGGGGAAAACAATCATATATCGTCCCATAACTATAGCCACTTCTCTGTATATTTCATAGTTTTCTGCTTTTTCAATTTCATTCCATACATCTTGAGATTATCCTATTTTAGTTCAAAAATTCAAATTTTCGCTGAAAAATGCATGTGCTGGGGGCTTTTGCGCACATGGCACACCAAATTTATATCCAAAACTTTATGCTTTTTTCAATTTAGTCCCCTATCTCTTAAATTTATCCAATTTTCGTCCCAAAATTAACATTTTCGCCGAAAAAATCACTTGCCGGTCACGTGCTTATCAAAATTGAGGATTTTAATATACATGGCTTCGGAATTCTGATATGGAATTTATTTTTTAGGTTTTTTACTTTAAATAATATTCCACATCATATTTTATTGACAAATCATAAATACATTCTCAAAAATCAATAATGAAATTCAAATTAAAATGTTTCATAAAATACATTCTCAAAAAATGTTTCATAAATAATATAAAAAATATATTGTTCATCATCTTCTTCCACAACCGAAATCTGTAAAAAATGTGTTTATCATCTTCTTCCTCACGCAATCTTTCACCCTCTCAACCACAGCGCCCCGCATCTTCAATGCCATAGTCGAAAAGTCCATCTCCGTAGCCCGAACTCATTCGGGTCAACTCCATGGAAGATAAGGAAGCCCACAAGCCGATAGAATGTTCCCACATGGATGGAACAGTCCCGCCTGGGTCATGATAGAGGACAACACCACCGCTTGGAACGGGGGGCATTGATATCGAATGACTGCGCAAAGAGGCGACAACTTCTGGATCTGTGCGAAGAAGATGTTGGATCTCCGATAATCTTCACAATTTATTTTAAAGAGTACTACCTTCGTCCCCAATGAAGTTGAACACTTTCCTTTACGGTACGTCCCAATATAATTTGCACATCCTCAAAAAAGAAACTTATCTCACAATCTTCACCTTAAAAAACTCCACCCTCAATCCACTTTGAAAAATCAACTGAAAAAGCAAAAAATAATTTTTCTTACTATGTATGCACTCTTAGAGGTGCAATTTCATTTGGGACATAGGGAGTATTATATTTTTGGAAAATCATACCAGGTAAAAATACTACTCCCTCCGTTCCATATTAATTGACGTTTTAGGAGGTTCTTTTCTTTTCTTATTAATTGACGTTTTACATTTTTTTCACTAATTCTTCCAGTTTTCTCCCTGGACTCAATCCTTAAAAATCTCTACTTTTAAATCTATCAGAAGTTATCTCCTAAAATATTCCCGCTTAATATAGCGTTTTCTTCCCTCTCCTTCCTTATTCCACGCGCCTTATTCCCTCTCCCTCCTTAATACAGGCTTTCTTCCCCTCTTCCTCCTTCATTCCCCAATTTAAATTGAATAAAAGAAATAGCTTTATGGACTTCCCTAGTCTACATTTCTAACAGATAGCTTGATTTAATGATACAATGAAGAAAGTTAAATATAGCCTTATGGAATTGTCTGGATATATGTCTAATAACATTATCCAGAATTGTCTAGTATTGAGAAGCATACAATGGATGCTCTAAAAGATAGACATTATCTAGTACATCCATGAGAGTTTAGTGTATGTTAGTTGTAGGATGGAGATGAAATTTCAGAGAGAGAAAAGATAAATATTTAAAGATGCCGGAGTTTCACTCTCCAACGATGACGAGAGAAGATGGAATTTCAGAGAGAGAAAAGATAAATATTTAAAGATGCTAAATTTTAGGAGTCATATAAGAAAGATAAATAATTAAGTGAGGGATAAATTTGTCAAAAAATTTCATTCTTAATTCTTCCCTTTCTTTCTAAAACGTCAATTATTATGGAACGGAGGAAGTAACATTTTTTTCAAAAGTATCATTTTCCCAATTTTTTTGGAAAGTGGTATTTTTAGGTAAAAATATTAAATTTTCTAAAAAGTATTATTTTTCACCAACCGTCTTACCATAAGACGGTCTTACACAAGGTTTACGTATTTTTCGTGATTCACAATGAATTGGATATTTGCATTATATTTGAATTTTTGTAGTTGTTGTCTATGAGTTTGAGTTACAATTAAAGAAAAACAAACTAGTAAGTTAAATTTTTATAATTTTTCTGAAATATATAATTTTAATAGATAAATATTTTTAAATAGATTTTTTCACTTATTTCAATTTTTTTCTATTACTTTGTTTACTTAATTAATAGTTTGAATATTAAGATATTAATACATATACATACACCATCACTACAAGAAATATTACTAATAGTGACTGATTTTAGTGACGGACAATTTCCGTCACAATCTAATAACGGACTAGTGACAGAATAGAAACGGATAGGGACTACAAGAGTGTTTGAGTATTAGCAACGACTTTGTGACGGAATTCAGAGATGGAAAAAAATTCGTCATTAAACCGTAGTAACAAAGGGCACTAAAAATGTGGGGATAAAATATTTTAAGGTTGTGACGGAAATATTCCGTCACTAATCATGTATCGACGGATTAGTGACGAAATTTTAGCCGTTGCTATTTAGTGATGGAATAATGACGGAAAATATTCCGTCATTAATCTTGTATTGACGGAATACGGAATTTTAGTCGTTGCTATGTAGTGACGGAAAATATTCCGTCATTAATCTTGTATTGACGGAATAGTGACGGAATTTTAGTCGTTGCTATGTAGTGACGGAAAATATTCCGTCATTAATCTTGTATTGACGGAATAGTGACGGAATTTTAACCGTTGCTATGTAGTGACGGAAAAAATTCCGTCATTAATCTTGTATTGACGGATTAGTGACGAAATTTTAACCGTTGCTATGTAGTGACGAAAAATATTCCGTCATTACTTAATGTCCATGTAAATGATGTTTACTTAATGACCCGAAACTATAGTCATAAATTTCGAGAATAAATCGCGAGTTATATATTGAAAGTGATATTTCCGTTAATATCACGACATTTCATGCAGTTAATTGGTTTAGTCTATTTGAAACAAATAAATATAAATTTAATTAGAAAAAATAAGTAACTAAAAAAAATTAACGTATTTAAACCCGATTGATGAGGCGAAATTTTTCCATTTTATTTCCCGAATAAAATTCGTATCACGAATTATTAGTGATGCTAAATAATACCTGTATCCATATGAAACAAATAAACATAAATTTAATTAGAAAAAATAAGTAACTAATAAAAAATTAACATATTTAAACCCGATTGATGAGGCGAAAATTTTCCATTTTATTTCACAAATAAAATTCGTATCACGAATTATTAGTGATGCTAAATAATACCCGTATCCATATTTTGTTACTATGCTCGAAACGATCATTTTGGTTCCGTCATTACACTTGAAAAACTCGCGCTTAAAAAAAATGTGCGAATAGAGACTCAAACCTGGACCTAGGGGAATTAAATCAAGTTACTTACCACCAGGCCAGTTCTTGTTATAGTGAGTACTTGCATTTAGCTTTTACTTATTTAGTTATTTGGCTTTCAGAATTTCAACTTACCTAGGGTTCAATCAAAATTAACTCAGAGTAACTTTTCAATACACTGTTCATCTTCCTCTCCACCCTAATTCCGACGGCCTCCATATTCCGACGTATACAGCCGCAGCCGCCTCCACCGCCGCAACATTCATCTTTGCTTCCTTTCTGATGTAGTCTCGCTCGAAATCTTCACCGGCAACTACAATTGCAGATTCGTAGAATTGGTATAACAATCACCACCCTCCAAAGCTTCTTGTTCTTCGACTTCGTTCCAACCTGAAGCTCGTTCGACTTCTTAACCCGGTCTTTCAAAGCCCTCAACTCATCCCCCATTTCTTTGCAAAGATTTGCCAAGACCTGGACTTCCTGCTTCAAAGCTAAATTTTCACTACGCACATTAGCAAATGCACAATTCGTGTTGATTTCATCTGCCCACGTAAAAAAGTTACAGCCCCCAGCCTGAAAAAAATCAAATGATTAAGATTTCAAAAGACTAATAAAAAAATTCGAACAAGAAACAGGAACACAACTTACGTTCCAATTGATACAGCCGTAGAATTGTCGTCCTCTGTTGTCAGCGGTCCGGGACATACGTAAGACACAACGGAGCCCGCAATAACAGGTGGTACACCATCCGCAGTAGCAGCCTGTGGTGCGAGGTCCATTTGAGGCGGTGGATCGGGAAGAGCTGCTCGCCATTGTTGGAGGAAGAATACCCAAGCCCTAATTTTCAAAATCTGGGGTTTGGAGTGAAGATGAGATCATAAGTGAAAATCATGTTCACTTTTGTTTTAAAAATGCGACTTCAGTTGGGTTGGATTATGAATTTTTTTTTTTTTTTTTTCTGATTTAATGACATGGAAATCCTAATCAGCATGGATATACACGTGTCGCAATTCCCCTTATATTTTTTATCACGTGACACGCACGTGCTTGTTTCCGGTGACTTAAGTGATCGGAATCATATTTTGTCCTTAAATTGGACAACACATGGAAAATACGGGACCAAAATTGAAATTATGAAACATAGAGGACCAGTTTCGGACAGGCCCTAACATACAGGACCAGTTTCGAATTTTTCCCTTATTTAATATGTTATACATAAAAACATGAATTAGAATAGAAAAGTAATTTACTTTTTGTTTTAATTTATTTCTTATACAACAAATACAAAATCTAATCCAAAAAGAACAAACAAAAGAAGAGTCCGGTATAAAATGAGTGTGTGAAACGAAGATTAATTTAATATATTATTCGTCTTTTAATAATAAAGAAAAATGTTATTTTTGTTTTAAATATTTAGAAAATAATTCTAAGAAGAAAAGGAAAATCTAAATTGTCACTTATAATCCAGATTAGGAAATTTATTTTGTGTAGTTTTTACTATTTATAGGCAGTTATCTTATTTATTAACTATTACATCCCTTTTTTTTAGTTGTCATTCTAACTTTGAATAAGAAAATTAAGGGGTGTAAGGAAATGTCAAATCAACCCTCAACTAATTTTCTTAAATCCCTTAATTTTTTTTAATCATTTCTATATATTGTTGACATTTTCCATAACTATAGGGCTATTGTAATAAAAGTTGTAAAAGAATTAGAATGATAACTATTTACCAACAAAACGAAGAAGTTAGAATGAGGAAGCTCAAATATTGTTTTGTGTATGTTTATCCTTTAATTGTATATATATTGAAATTAAGTGGCTTATGTACATTTTGCAGTTTCAGCTAGTAAAGACGAGCATTTCTAAGAGGGTGTTGAGGAAGCTGCTGTAGCAAAATGAGTGCAGCAACACCTGTGAACCCAATATCTGTTTTTTTCCAACAATTAAATTTTAATTAAAAAATTATTTCAACGGTAATTTTAACGGAGCTTCTTGCTGTTGAAATTATTTCCAAAATTCCAACCGGCTCATGCCGTTGGAATTACCTTTGGAAATTTTAAAAATTCCACTGAATTTATGCTCCATTGGAAATTTGACAAGTTTCTTGTAGTGGAGGTAACATATTTACGCCACTTCAACATCGAAAAGATGAAAAATCTCAATTTAACTCAGCTTTGTGATGTCTACATGCAACTATCATGTGAGAACTTCAAATTTTGGCTAGAAAATAATCAAAGTTTGAGTAATAAAAAAAATTGAATGACGAAAATGGAGGAAAATTGCAGAAATCGTCCTATTATGATCAAATTTCCATTCTTTTCACATTACAAATGACGTGGTGTTACCGCTCTAATAAACAAAGTGACACAAAAAAGTATCATGGAGACCAGAATTTCCTCCGAAAAATAAAAAAAATATATCAAATTTAGTGTGGTCATGTGTAATGCACGTGCAATTATTCAATGAAAATTTCAATTTCCAACTAAAAATTGACCAAATTAAAAAGATTAAGGACTAATTTTTGGACCAATAAAATAATTACATACAATTTTAAGATTTTCCCGATGAAATTATAAATGTAAAAATAAAAGAAGTGATTTTTGAATCACCCACAAATTATAGTAGTACTTATTCAATTAACCCAGATGCATTAAATTATGTCCGGTCAATCTCTCTTTATACATCAAATAAGTGCTATTTTTTTTCTCCTTTTCCTCAGAGACCAAAATTGTATAGACAAAAGTCATTAATGTGTGCTTATAAGTAGCAACACTAAAACAATACTTTTCTAAGCGGGAATACTTTATTACAAAATATGACAATAAGCATTAAATGTTGTTGCATGACCAATCTAATCAAACACATGTGAACATCAATAATCCAACAGCAGTTAATGCTAACTAAATCCTATGTTATGCTAACTTCACTGAACACGTGCTTTAATTATCATAAATACGAAGGATATGATAGTAATTCTCTTCATAAGGTTTCATTTAGTTCTTATGCGGTGACCACCAAAATAACATTGACAAATTTTTTTGGTTGCTTTCGAATCAATTAATCTGGGTAAATAACAAAACTATTCCTATAATATGTGGGTAACTAAAACATAGTTTTATATTTTTTACATTTATAAGTTGATCGTGAAAATTATAAAACAGGTCATGTAATTTTGAGGTATGTTTCAAAATTAGTCCTTAATGGAATTTGGTCCCTTTTTAGTTGGAAATCAAAACTTTCATTGAATAAATGCACGTGCACTACAAATAACCGCGCTAAATAGGAAGTGTTTATTTTTCAGTTGAAATTTTGTCTCCATGGTCAATTATAGTGTTATAATAATAATAATAATAATAATAACAACAACAATAATTAGGGGCGGCACAACTTATACCAGTTGTTCTTTCTGATGTGTATGCTCGTTGCCATTTTTCTGCTTGTCTTATTTGTATGCTCGGGGTCTGATATAATAGAAATAATCCCCACAAGTTCTTATTGTGCATAATATTCGCTAGCCTCGTTCTTCAATTAGTCATGCATAAACTTATCTTGATCATCAATATAAATACGATATTTAGAAATCGCGAGGAAATTAGGAGTATAGGACTTGATAGAGATTATGAAGTTTTGAAAGAAATAGTATATTTGTGGTATTGATTCACTACGCAGTAGTGAATAAAGGAATTTTAATTTACTAACATTAAGGAAGAAAACTTTCAAACTTTAACTGTAGCAAATAGACTCACATAGAACTATCATACTAAATTTTCATAATTTTTCAAGAAGCATAAGTATGGATTTTGAATTTTAAAACTCGATTTGTTGAAACTGAAAATTATATGTAGTGGTAAAAACGGCTTTATAAATCAAAAACTACTTTTGGAACCCTTTGAAATTTTACATTAAGATGTGTACAAAATACATACCGAAAACTAGAATTTTTGAACAACTTTAAATACATAAATCGAATTTTATGAATTAGAAAAGAGAGATTTCCAGATTCTGCAATAAAAATCATGTAAAATAAAATATACGTTAAATGGAGTTGAAATATTTACCGAACATTAGAAACATAAAACACCACAACATAGTAAATGTTCGTAATTTTTTAAACGGTTAATTACCAAAAAAATCACGACCTTTGGTCCAATTTTCAATTGCAACATGACTTTTAAAACTTATCAATGTTGGTCACCAACTATAATGCTTTTTCAATTGCAACATCGGCTAATTTGTTTTACACTTGATTGTTTCTCCATCACCATCATTCGATGCGCTTGGACACGACCTTCATTTATTCTCGATCAATTTCACAATCCGTCAATTCTCCTGTCGTTAATTGAGTGTCGAAGAAGTGACATAATAACTTCAATCACCGATTAACGACAATGAAAATGACGGATTGTAAAATTGATTGAGGATAAATGACGGTCGTGTCCAGATTCATCTAATGGTGGTGATGTCGGCAGAATCAGGTGTTAAAAAAAGAGTGAGTCTTGTGTGTAACGGTCACACGTGTGACGGTCACACGTGTGACGGAATACACTTTTACATAATACATTGATACTTTTAAAAAATGATACTTTTACTACATTGATACTTTTACAGATAAAGGTATACTTTTGCTACAAAAGTGATACTTTTTTCAAGTGATACTTTTACAGATAAATATGGTACTTTTACCACAAAAAGTGATACTTTTTCCCGTCACACCGTGTGACGGTCACATACAAGTTTTTACCTAAAAAAATTAGCCGATGTTGTAACTGAAAAAAAAGTTATAGTTAGTGATCAACATTGATATGTTTTAAGAGTCATGTTGCAATTGAAATTGATCCAAATGTCGTAATTTTTTTGGTAATTAACCCTTTTTGAAATGTTCTAGGCAGGGGAAATAATTTTACAACATAGTGTTTTAGGATTTTTAAATGAACTAAAAAAAATGTTTACTTGTTTCCTAAGTAAAAATCATGAGAATGGGCTTTCATTCTAGAAGATGGACTCTCATTATAAACCATAAAACAATTTAAATAAAATATAATTAGAGGTTAAACTAAGAGGGTGTTTCGCTGAGCTTATAAGCTCCTAAAATCTTCTTATGTTTTTAGGAGCTTATAAGCTCTTGTAATGTCTTTGGCAAAAAAAAGAATGTTTAGGAGCTTATAAGACACAAAAATAAGCTCTAAGAGCTTATAAGATCTTAAAAAAATAAGTTGATATACCCCATCTTACTTCCATCTTATTTTTTAAGATCTTAATTATTACACTCAAATTTCACACACAATTCACACTTACACACACTACACACAATTCACACACTACAAACATTCACACTTCACACACTACACACATTTCACATACTAATTAAAATGTGTGTTTAATATTAACTTTAAATTAGATCCCAAATTTATAGCTAAATTATCATTATATTCAATTGCAAGTTTATAAGCTCTTTTATCCAAACACTTTGTTAACTTATAAACTCCTTTAAAATTACATCTTATAAGCTCTTGAAACAACTTATAAGATGTTAGAACTTATAAGATGTTTAACAGAAGTTTAGCCAAATACCCTCTGATATGAAACTTAATTTAGTAATAATAATATTATACGGGTGGCAAAGTGCCACTTTTTTCCAGCATTTTTTAATTTTTTATACTTTAGATGAAGTTACACACCGATGAGGGAAAACCCTTGTAATTTTAATTATAAAAAGCAACCGCGGAAATGATAAATAGTTGGGTTGTGGTAAAGAAAATGAAACTCCAAAAATAAATATTCGAAGCAATATATTCAATTTAAAAAATAAAAGTTTACACTATATATTAAGAGGTAGCATCGAATTAGAAGCAGCATAGCAATAATAACTATGGTTTGTTTACCGTTGGCAGTATCAACAGGGCTGGTGTCTCATCACAAAAACGAGAAGCCCTTCTCTTCACTCAAACTAAATTCGAGCTTCTGTCCAGCTGCTGCTTCTTCGACACGGAAGTCGCGTTTGGCGGCTTCCTCTGCAGATGCTGGAATTGGTGCAGAAGTGATTCCCAAACACCTCGCACTTATCATTGATGGGCACCAAAGATGGGGCATAAGTAGAGGATTGACAGTTCATGATGGTCACAAAGCTGGTGTCAACAACATCAATCATCTGGTTACTAACTGTTGTAAATCTGGAATAGAGATTCTCACACTCTTCGTTTTTGGAATTCAGAATTTTGAACGCCCCAAAGTATGTTTTTGCTTTTAATAACTACTACCCTTATCAACAGAGGATCTGATCTATCTCTCGATGCAGGTGGAAGTTGAGTTTCTGTTGAATACTTTGGAAGATTTCATACGATCAGATTTAGAGCAACTCACAGCACGGTACGTACACAACACACACAATATATATAGTTGATTTTGAAAGCATGAAAAGAGTGAAAATTGTATTTTATTTGGTGGTAGGCATAATATACGGTTTTCAGTGATTGGAAATACATCAAAACTAGGTGAGTCTCTACAAGAGGCAATATCTAACGCGGAGAAGGATAGCGAAGCTAATAAGGGTATGCATTTTGTAATGGCGATTAACTATGGAGGAAGAGACGACATCTTAGAGGCAACAAAAAAGATAGCAAGAGAAGTAGAGGATGGGGTGTTACGTTCAGAGGACATCGACATAAGATTGTTCGAGAAGCATTTGATGTGCAGCGCGAGTCCAGATCTATTGATCCGAGTGGGTGACGAGTTCAGATTGAGTGACTTCTTGTTGTGGCAAGTGGCCTACACTGAGTTTTACTTTTCCAAAGCCATGTTTCCTGATTTTGGAGAAGATCATCTTATGGAGGCCCTTGCTTCTTTTAAATTAAGGAAGAGACGTTATGGTTCAAGGTAAAGCTTCAAGGAATCACCTTCATTTTCATTTTAATTGCTTCTCTTCTTTTTCTACCCAACTCAGGGACTGTTGTCTTGTATCACTGTTTCTTTTGTCAATTAAATTGCTTCTGTCTACCCAATTAGGGTACTGTTGTATCAGTGTTTCATATCATTCTATATATATGTGGTACACGTGTTCGTACACACATTTTAGAACGCTTTAAGTATCATTTAGTGATGTTTTTGTGCGATTTTGTGTGTATTTCGTGCATATTATTCTCATTGGGCAAAATAATGCGTTTAGTTCATTTTCACTACAAGAAAAAATGGTATTTGCCACTAGTCTTTTGCAACTACAAGAGTGGTTACTAAAAATAAACCCTTTTGTAACTATTAGTAGTTACATAAAATATTTCATATAATCTTACCCAAATTTGCTACAATATGTCAAGCTCTTTTGCAACTACTTGTAGTTACAAATACAATAGTAACTACAAAGTAGTTGCAAAAAATAGTTACAAATGCATTAGTAACTACAAAGTAGTTACAAAAAAACTTTTTGCATCTTATTATAAAAGACTACCCTATAGTAACTACTTTTAGATTTGTAGTTACTAAAAATATTTTTGTGACTACTCTCCCTTTTTTGTAACTACATTTTGTAGTGGCAAAAAACTTTATTTCTAGTAGTGTTTTGTGTTAAAACAGGTGCAAAGAGATCGAAAAAGAGCATCAAAAGATCGCAGAGTCGGTGAATCGATCAAGGCAACTAAGGACAGAGCTAAAGGAAGATCTCGGCTGAGACATGATGCAAATCTCGGCCGAGATGACTCCCCAGGGAATTCTTGAAGATTTGAAGATCTCGGCCGAGATGACTCTCTAGGGAAAGTTCAGAAATTCAAGAGATCAAGATCTCGGCCGAGATGAAACTCAATCTCGGCCTGTTGGATTTGTATACTGAAAGCAAAACCTTTTGTATACAATGTTTCCAGTTCTTCACAGTTTATCTTCTATCTGATTATGTTTGCACTCACACTATGTATGTGTCCCCATATCTCTTGCAAATAAGTAGATCATATGGTGTGTTGCAGATCACAGAAGATCATATGATTCGTTAAACTTAATAAGATATAAAATGTAAATCACAACTCAAACAACTTGAGGACAAATTTTTGGTTTAGGCTGCAGTATTAAGTAGGAGTAGTTTATCTTGACTATTTACTTATACTGGTACGTATTTACATATTGATAAAATCACAGTTATGAATGCTTGTTTGTGTGTCACTTTGATTTACTATGGGCAAGAGTTAAGTTATAACTTTTATACTATGTATTTTGGGTGACAGCAACTTGCATATAATAATTGGTAATTTGGATTTAGGTAACCGTATCCGTTTAGGATGATGATATCCCCTTACGGAGCTCAAAAGGTTTATTGTACTAAACCCTGCAGGTTGATTAAGTTCAGGTACAATAATAAGGTTGAGTGGTACCATATAAGGAATAAATAAGAAATTAATTAATTTAAGCTGTCAGAGGCTTTAATTAATTAATGGATATTCGATATCTTAAATATGGGAATTAATTAAATTTAATTCAAGCCCCGACTCAACTCGGAAATAAAGGGGTAAGTCAGTGTTAATTCTCTAGTGAAATGAATTAATATTTATGAATTAATTATGTTCTAGACTGAACAAGGAAGAATTAATTCATAGTTAGGCCCATCTTTATTTCTTGTATTTGATCCTAGACTGGCCCATATAGACTCCTAGTCCAAGTAGGAATAGAGAATTAAATTCCTAATAAGGAATTAAATTCCTAATCCTAGAAGGAATTAAACTATCAGGCTTGGCCCACACTCAACCATGTATTATTAAAACATGGTCTCTCATTCAAAAAAAAATCACTGAATAGAGAGAAAGAGAGAGTAGGCGGCGGCAGTTTAAGGTGTTCCTTCACACTTGGAATTCTTCAAAGTTCGTCGTTCATCCAGCGTTGAGGATTGAGTAGGGGATACAGTCCAGAAGGTCAAGACGGGAGTCAGAAATCATTCAATCAAAAATCGACCTCTTGTGTAAACAGCTATCAGGTCGAATCCCTTAACTCCTATGTGTTATAGGCGCGTGTTAGGATTTATATAAATTTATAGATCCACCTCTAGGGTTAATCAATAAGGATACAAATTATGACAACCAGGGTTAATCAATAAGGATACAAATTATGACAACCAAGAAGGGTCTTAGGGAAGGGATTAATTATATTACTTTCTACAAGAGTATTGTAATAAATATTATATAATTCCATGTTTCATTGTTGTGTCGACGTGTCGGCCCATCTGATGAGGTGCGAGCGACTTTGCCACCTTATACGGAGGACGGAACGCCTACTTGTATTCCGGACAAGGTTCTCGACTATCGTTGGGTCCATCTTAAGGGAGTGGCCATCCGAGAAGCACTTATCCAATGGCGCCAGTTGGGAGGGAAGGAGGCGACGTGGGAGGAGGTGGAAGGGCTTCGCACACGTTTTCCTGATCTTAACCTTGAGGACAAGGTTCGTTTCGGGGAAGGGAAAGATGATGAGAATCCGATCATGGTGTGCGTGATGCGCAAGAAGAGGGATGAGAGTAACAATCCTAATTATTGAATATTATATCTTTCTTTTTGTTTTAATTCTTGCATGGCCTTAGGCCCATTTGTTTTTGTTTAATGATTGGCCCACGGGTTGTAGATTAGGATTAGCATTTATATTACTTTATGTTGAATTTTGGATTATTAGGAATATATTATTTCTTTGAAACCTAATTCCTGAATTGTTTTCTAGAATTCTGTCTCGAATCTCTAGCACAAGATCTTTCGATTTTCATCATTCTCTTCGGATGACATGGAGTAATACCTTTTTGGTAAACGACAACTAGAATGAACAGAGAAAGTTGCAAACAAGCTAAACACATGAATTATAATCGATGCAAAATCCAAATAGTAAGCAATTATGGCCTTTAGGCTACACCTTCCACAAGATATAAAAACTATAAATTGTCGAATGAAATCATAGCCCAGCATAGAATAGAAGTGCAATCACACAAATGTAACAGTTGTACGCACCATAATCAATGGACAAAATCTACAATTGCAAAACAATTTCTACTTGAACCTGAATTTCAATCATAATGATAACACATACAAATCTACGAACAATTGTTGACATCAAACACGAGTGTACTGCAATATATTGAAGAATGAATTCGTAAACACATCTCAATCCATTTCACAAAAGAAGCTGCTTTTTAATATTCATCCTCCTCCACATCTTCATCGTCCGCGCCTTCTGCACCAACTTCCTCGTAGTCCTTTTCAAGGGCAGCCAAATCCTCACGGGCTTCAGAGAACTCGCCTTCCTCCATACCCTCACCAACATACCAGTGCACAAATGCTCGTTTAGAGTACATGAGGTCGAACTTGGAGTTAATTCGAGAGAAGACTTCTACCACAGCTGTGTTGTTGCTTATCATGCAGACTGCACGCTTCACACGTGCAAGATCACCCCCCGGCACCATTGTGGGTGCCTGATAGTTGATGCCACACTTGAAACCAGTTGGGCACCTGTAAGTATATATATCCATGCAAAAGGTCACCAACAGGTCGAACGAAATATACCCAAAAAAAAGTGAGATCCAAGTAACAGATCAAACACACACCATCAGAAAGCTTGTGTTTATAGCTAGAGATCCATATCCAAAATTATACAAACGACACTGGCTATCTAAGTGATGTCTCAACATTCCACTGTCAACATAAGTATATTGCTATGCTCAAGCAGAAAAAATCCTAACTATTTTTTCCTTAATGTAATGGAAATTCCTAGATTGCAAGATGTCAATTTAACATAGTTACTAACCACTCAACAAAGTAAAATGGTCCTTCTAGTTTCATGGTAGCAACAAGAGCAAGAAGAATGTTCACGAACACAAACACACACACATATATACATACAGGAAATATATCATATTGGGGGGATGAAGACCAAAACGTGAATCATCCACATCATCAGAAGGCTTTTCGTAAGGAATTTTTATTCAGACATCCACATCCCAAACGGAGACCAACTAAACCATGGCTCTAACCATCTATGTAATGTCTTGCACATTCCACTGTTAATATAATATATTATATTGTTATACTCAAAAAGATACCGATAATACTCTCTCCATGGTGTAATCAAAATCTCCAAAACGGAACAGGAAACTTATCATATAGTTACTTACCAGTCAACAAACTGAATGGTCCTTTTAGTTTTAATGGTAGCAACAGCAGCATTAACATCTTTAGGAACAACATCACCACGATACATCAAACAGCATGCCATATACTTTCCATGTCGAGGATCACACTTCGCCATCATGCTTGAAGGTTCAAACACTGAGTTTGTGATCTCGGGAACAGATAATTGCTCATGGAAAGCTTTAGCTGCGGAGATGACTGGTGCATAAGATGAAAGCATAAAATGGATACGAGGATAAGGGACAAGGTTTGTTTGAAATTCTGTGATATCCACGTTAATTGCCCCATCAAATCTCAAGGAAGTGGTCAAAGATGAGATTGTTTGTGAAATCAAGCGGTTCAGATTCGAGTAAGTAGGCCTCTCAATGTCCAAAGATCTCCTGCAGATGTCATATATAGCTTCATTGTCCAAAAGCACCACAACATCTGTATGTTCTAGAAGGGAGTGAGTGGACAAGACACTGTTGTAGGGCTCTACCACTGCAGTTGAAACCTGGGAGCATATGAAAATTTAATTAATCAAAACTATCAATCTGAATAGATAATAATATCAAATACTTTCCACATGAGATTCAAGATTTGGATGGAGCACTTGATACAAAAGCAGTAAGAACCTTGAGAATACTCGGAACAAATTAAACAAAAATTGCATAAGACATGTGGCACTCTAAAACAATGATGGGGCTTTGCAGTTACAACCAATTTACCTGGGGAGATGGAAAAATAGAGAAGCCTAGTTTAGACTTTTTGCCATACTCTACAGACAAACGCTCAAGAAGCAGTGACCCGAGACCAGAGCCAGTGCCACCACCAACAGCATTGAATACCAAAAAGCCCTGCAATCCAGTGCAGTTGTCTGCCAGCTTTCTAACTCGATCAAGGCACAGGTCAACAATGTCCTTACCAACTGCAGCATATCCAAATTTAATTAACATGAAACATTGCACAATTGGGACAAAATGAGAACAAAGTTATAAGCAAATTGTACCTGTATAATGTCCTCTTGCAAAGTTATTTGCCGCATCCTCCTTACCAGAAATCAGTTGCTCCGGGTGAAAGAGTTGCCTGTATGTCCCAGTCCTAACTTCGTCGATAACAGTGGGTTCTAAATCAAGAAAAACAGCACGAGGAACATGCTTTCCAGCACCGGTTTCGCTGAAGAAGGTGTTGAATGAATCGTTTGCTATGCCGACAGATGTGTCGCTGCACGTGAAGAGGGACAAAAGACTCAGAAATAGGATACAGATAACAGAAAAACAAATGCTACGAATGCACAACAATGAAAGTAATTCTCAAACTTCACCAAAAACTCAAACTCACGAACACTTGTAATTTAACATTTTACCATCGGATCGAACAGAAAGCTAACAATCTCCACAGCATGAAATACGAGTATATCGAAGAACATTGTATGGATCTTCACATTACGAAATAGCAGTAAAATCAGGAAACAAAATTTTACAGAACAAAACAAACAAAAATTCCACCATTCCTAAATACATCGATCAACGGCATTCGCAGCAGCATCACGCTGAGAAACAACGTCAAAAAATAAAAGGATCTGAACAGGAAACGTAATTTCCATATTCAAAATTCAAAAACCTAAACATGAAACGTATCGAAAAAGGAGAAATAAGAAAAACACAAACCTAGGCATCCTCCCATCGGGCTGAATGCCATGTTCGAGGCAATAAAGCTCCCAGCATGAGTTTCCGACCTGAATTCCGGCTTGACCTATATGTAGACTTATAACTTCTCTCATCCTTGAAATTCGATTCTTCTCTTCTCTTCTCTGAGAAGATTATGTGAGTATGGAGAGAAGAGATGGAGAATCCTTGGTTGGAATTTCTCCTAGTTTGGGGAAGAGAAGAGGAGGGGAAGATTTGAAAAAGAAGAAGAAAGGCAGTTTACTATACAAGGGAGGGAGGTGATTTTTGTGGTGGGGACCACAGCTTTTAGTGGGCCTCTACAGGCTGGGCGGGCTCTGTCTCTTTCTTCAATTGCAGCCCAAGATATTTACAACATCAAATAAAAAATTAATGTTGAACAAATTAGTATAATAAATATAATTTGGTAAACTGACTTCTATGACTCTGTCAACAGGTCATACATAATATAATAATAAAATATGAGAGAAGAAATTGGCAAAGACCTCACATGGATCCTCTTTTCCACATTTTGTCCTGCTCACTTGTTTCTACTTCATAACTCTGTCATTCTTATATTTACGGCTCACTTCAAGAATTTGTGTTTTGGGACTAAGCTATATTTTTTATTCCTAATTTATAATTTTACGGTTTATGTTTTATACATTGTCGTTTCGTAATTTAATGGATTATTCTTGGTGTTTATAATTCATAAGTTTAGAACAATTCATAATTTTATTTTGTTCATATTTTATGGGTAATGCGTTCATTGTTTAGTGCTCGTGATTCATAATTTAAGTTCATATATTGTAGACTTCGATTTTAGAGTAACACACAAATATGACACGATAAAAGTGGGACAGATGATTTGGACTGCATAGAATTATGGTATGTTTCGGTTATGATGGACACATTCACAGTGGCAAATCCAAGATTTTAAAAACGAATACAATAGGTAGTTAACAAAAAATATATAAGTATTACTCCAATATATAAGATATATTCGTATATATAATGGTATGAGAGAGATATGTCTCATATTATGCATAGAATCTCCATCCTATCAGGAATATATTTGATAAGATATCAAAATATCTAATCAAATATATATCATAATTATATTGGGATCCATACAAAAATTTAACTTTTATGTACGGTAGAGTATTTAATCTTATAATTCAAAATTTAAAAAAAAAAAAAAAAAACATGGTTAGTTTCTATCTTGGAGGAATTTTGTTAACAAAATAAATAATTTGCTAGTCAAATAAATGAATAGTTTCAATACAAGTGTAAATAGATGGGAGAGTTCATATAACTATTGACTATTCAATTACTTAATGCTTGTCTAATGTACTTAATGACATCACAAATCTACTTCTATTATAAAAGTGTGAGTTGTTTCTTACAAAATTTGATTTGTCTATTATATCCTTAATGAATTTTAACTTTTAAGGTTAGTTTGGTAACTATATCTTTAAAGTTTTATTTATAAACTATATCTTTGAATTTATATTATATGGTTAGACAAATTTCATTTGGCTATTATATCATTAATGAATTTTAGTTTTTAAGGTTAGTTTATTAATTATATTCTCAAAGTTTTATTTATTTGGTTAGAGCCCTATATAATTCATCTATCAATTCATGGATATGATACCCTAAAAAAATTCATGGATATGATATATAATTCATCTAATGGCATAAGCTGAACCTACGTATTAATCATATTTATTTTTAATAATATACATAATATTATTATTTTTATTTTTATTTCTTTTGTAATTTTTTATCTCTTTTATAATGAGATTCTTTTATATAATTTTCAAAAAAGAAAACTGTAGAAAAAGAAAGAAAACTGTAGAAAACCATCAATTAGTAAACTTTTAAGGCTAATTTAGTAACTTTGTTTTTTATAGTTTTATTTATTTAGTAAGATTCATTTTATAATTGAGATTCATCTCTCAAGTCTCAACTTATGAAATTTTCTATCACATTTCATATAATATATAGTTCAACTGATGTCGTAAGTTGAACCTAAATATTCATAATATCTTTTATTATTATTCCTTTGTATGAAATACATTATATTATTCTTTTTATTTTTTTATATTTTATTAGATTCTTCATAAATTTCTAATAATTTTTCTAATTGGTTTCTCCTATAATTGAAGAGAAAAGAGAAAGACTGATAAGCACAAATGTAATTAATTACAATAAGTAAAATCTAAGAATAAAATGATTTGCATGTGAAATCACTAAGATTATTTTTTAAAATTTAACTTTTGAGTGAGTAAAAAGACATGTTAGAAAATTGTATTTTTTTTTTTTTTTGTGTGTATACCACTTTATTAAGTCCAACAATAGAAAATAATGTCAAAACAATTGAATAAGAACTATATGATGATAAAATGAATAGAAGTGAGAAAATGCACTGTGAAGAAAGATAACACAAACTTATGAATAGACTTTATTATTAGTAGTATAATAATTTTATTAACATAATGAACAAAATTATAAAAAAACTAACGTAAAAATTATAAATATTAAAGGGTCTAAGTGAATTTTCATTATAAAAAAAATTATAATAGCCGAGTCTAGGTAATATAATAGAAAAATCAAAGAATAAATTAATGTGAAAGTGTCAGATATATTATACTATGAGAAAAGAATACAAATATATATATATATATATATATATATATATATATATATATATATTGTAGTTAAATGTACATACAAGTTAATTATACAATGTAGTATTTCAAAATTTGGATTAAACTAGGCATACATTTAGCCTTACTGTTTAAATTTAGATTAGACTAGCAATGTATGGCAATGTTTGGTTGGGGCTGGGGTGGCTGGGCTGGGGGAAGTAGCTGGAGTTAGTGGCTGGGGTAAGTAGCTGGAGATGTTTGGTTGGGTGGCTGGGGTTATGATTGGAGTGTGAAATTTAATTATTAATTGTAAAATGTGATGTGGTATGGGTAAGAGGTAGTTATTAATGAGTGGGAGAATGATTAAAGTAGTGTTTGGATTTGTGATTGATGTCCCCCCACCAAACCCTAATACCCCGGCTTGGTCAAACCAGTCCAAATAAACATGAGGTTGGGTTGGCCAAACTGATGAGAGGTTGGGCCAATCCCAACCAAACATGCCATATATGTTTACACGCTAAATTTCTTTGTATGAGCATTACTAAGTAAATATAAATTGAACTATTATGCTTGTACGAAATGAGATTATATATTATATGTATTTTCAATGATTTAGAAGAATGAAATCGATATACTTCATAAGTAACATTTATAAACATTACAACAAGATAAAATAATAATTGATTTACGAATTTTATTGAATTCAAAATATATACGATAAAGTCATTTATATATACATATATATATATATTTAAGATGAAAAAGATGGAGGAAAACGGTAAAAGTAGCTTATATATGAAATTATTAAAAGATATATCTGAAGATATAAAAACTATAAATGCATCAGTAGTGATAATTTGTAAATTTAAATACTATTGGTCTATTCAATGAATCGATTTTATTCAAATAAATCTATAGATTGAACATCATTTTTAATCACATACCTTATACACCTACACAAATATACTCACTAATGTAATACTTTTAATAGGTGATGTAATTTTAGTACAATAAGGAAAAAACTGTTATGTTAGAAAATTAGAGAGACATAAAAATCACAAGGTTTATAACAATTGGAGCTTAGATCAAGGTATGAAATTTTATTGTACTAATAATAGAAATAATAAAATGGCAAACGTAAAAATTAGTGTACATGAATAGTTGCACCAGATTCTTTTAAATATTTAAGATCTAACATTAAACAAATTATTAAATTAATAAAAATATTATATATATATATATATATATATATATTAAGCATATGTAATAACTTGATAAATGAATTTACTATGCGATATAAATTACAGGGTACAATAAAGAATAAAAAAGAACTAACAAGAAAAAATGAACTAAGTTGTACTGTGAATGATTAAAAAATTGTACTATGTGAATGAGTATCACATAATTAAATTAAAACATGCTGAAATAAAGACAGTGAAATGTGAATCTTAATATTAACTTGACAATAGATTAGATAAAAAATAATTACGTGGGATAGAGTACCGTATAGTCTAAATAAAAAATAAAATGAGAGGAATAAAATCGGAATGCGTGGTTTAAACTTGTATATATAAGACTTTTAAATGAATGTGCAATGTTTGAAAAGTTAGGAGTATTTCACTATAACTAAATAAGGAATTAAAGACATTACAAATTAGTTAAAATATTTATTATATTTTATATAAATTATAGCATGTGTCTTGATTGAAGATTGTGAGACACTATGTATATAATCACCTTCCACAGAAAATATTATTTATTTTGTAATTATACTATAGTAGAATTTTTATTTTAAATAACGCATAATTTTTAAATTTCGACGTTGCATTGAGAAAAAAAAAAAATAATAATAATAATAATAATAATAATAATAATAATAATAATAATAATAATTAGAAAATAACTTTCATAACTAAAGTTGGATGTTGGACCTTGAAACTAAGTTGCTGGAAGTTTTTCCTTACACTAAAATATGTAAATAATTTCATGTGCAAATGTATGTTGAAATCGAAATAATTTATGAGAAAATTATAGAAAAGTATGTTAGGCCTAATATTTTCTGTGTTATATAACAAATAATTAAGTTATGAATGTCAGTTGATGATGTAACGAGACAATTAAAAATGTGTTTTTCTTCAAATGTCAGTGATTTGGTGCAAAACATAAAAATATATGTCTCATCATTATGTATAGGGCTCGTTTATTTTGGGTGTTTCATTTTCCCCCCAAATCCCAGTCCAAGGGATCGAAAATCCAAATCCAAATGATTAAATCAATCCTTTGGGGAGGGGGGGGGGGGGGGGAGGAGGTGGATTCAATAATCAACCTAATAGTCCTAAATTGTACACATAATACGGGGTACGTGGGATTGACCCGTTTTGGGAAATCAAGAAAGTAAACATTGGTTTATGTGGGATAAATAGTCCCAATCACACCCAACTTACCAAAGTTAACATGTCCATATAGTTTTCCAATCATGGTATAACTTTATTTAAGATATACTAATGATGACCAAGTTTGTGTATAATAAGAAGTAAACAATAGTTTGAATAAATCAAACTTTACATGTATAATAGAAAATTTTGTAAGACTAAATATTTCTACATTATATCATGGTATATCGTTTTTTATGAATCATTTAACGCTAATTATTATAACTTGTTTTATTAATTAAGACTAAGCTTATTTAACTTTTCTATTTATTTTTTATGATTCTTTTAATTTTTAGTTGATTCAAAATTATGTTTGTTTAATAGATTAATTCTTATTACATTGAATTATCTACAAAGTTGTGTATATATATTACATTGATCACAATATATAATTATTTTACGTTCAAATTAATTTTGTTTTAAATAATAGTAAAAAATTATAACCACGTGCAACGCACGTGCATAGTGCTAGTTCAAATAAATAGCAGAGTTCATGTAATTATTAATTACTTCAATTGGTTAATGGTGTACTTAATGACCCGAATCAATTCTCACTTCAAACAAAATTTTGAAGTTTTTTTAAAAACCAAATCTGTTTTAAAATAAAATTCACGTTTATAGGGTATTGAACTCTAAACCTTGCAATTAAAAGAAAGAAATACAACCATAGAACAAACATGAAGTTTATGCAATGGTGTTATCGCACCTGCACATTCGGGTGGAGGATGTGTTCATCCAAGTTACGTTTATTTTAGAAGAATATATTCATCCCTCGTCCGGAACCCTGCCCCCTTTTCATAAATCATGTCCCCTTCTTAGATAATTTATTACATAATCAATCATTATTTACATCATTTTTTTCACAATGTAGTAATATTAATCTACAAATCCCAACAAGTCAACAATATTTTAATTGTTACTTATAATTTATTACGATATATAAATATAAATGCATCACTTATTACCCTATTCAGTTTCTACTACATATCACTTAATCCTAAAACAAACATACACTTAGAGTTCGTTTCCTACTATAAATAAGGGGGGATATGCTTAATTAATCTACCCTAGTCCTACCTTTACTAGCATGATAGCCCTCTATGTGGAATCACGGAGACCGATGGATAGGGTTATTTAATCAAAAGCGGATATCTCCAAAATAATAATAAACGAGCCCTTATTTATTTGTATATGCTCATTTTGATGTGTTCATTCTCTACACCTTAGCCGAATCATACGTTCTATTATATTACACCAACAATTAGAGGTAGCAGTCGGATGGAATTAGCGGGTACTCGCCCACCCAAACCTAATAAAAAAAAGGAAAAATTAAAATTGTCCCATAACTTTTTACTTTTTCGGATTTAGTCTCATAAGTTACTGTTTATCGATTTAGTCCCACATCTCTAGTAATTGTTCAATTTTTGTCCAATTTTGAGCCAATATTGACCAATTGACCGGAAAAGGTCACGTGATCTTCATGTGCCGGTGCGATTTTGGGAATTTCAGCCAAAATTGTCCCATAACTTTTTACTTTTTTCAGATTTAGTCCCATAAGTTATTGTTTTTTCGATTTAGACTCACATCTCTAGTAATTGCTCAATTTTTGTCCAATGTTGACCAGCTGACCGGAAAAGGTCACATGAACTTCACGTGCCGGCGCTGTTTTGGAATTTTTGCCGATTTATTATTGATGGATTCCAACTCCTTGTTCTTTAACTCCACCTGTTTTTTTTTTCTTTAATGAGTAGCCCATTCTCTATCTCGATTACGAAAATAATTTCTTCGAGATTCATGCGGGCATTACGTAGGGCCTCATTTTCAGCGTTCTTCTCGTTAAGCCTTCGCAGGAGCCCTCTTATTATGTGTCTGCTTCTATCATATAGAAGTGCATCTATCTACCTAACACTCTTATGATGACCTTCGTTATGCCAAAATTATACCCAATATGTTTCAATTAATTCAATTCAACCTTGGGGTTAAAGCAAGAACTAAAAATCATACCAGGTATCGCGAGCAGCTGTAGAACCTACGCCCAACATTTTCTTGTTTCCAAGAGGTTTTAATGGAAAAATTCAAACCACAATCGCACATAGTGCTATTTCGCGAGCTATTGCTAGACTATGACATGGTTCTTTGTCTTTTGTGTTCTCCAATTTTGGGGGAGTTAAAGCCGCGACTTTCAGATAGAAAAGGTTGGAAGAGAAAAGTTGGATTTTTTTTTTGTAGAAGAACGCGAACTGAAGAAGAAGAAGAAGTAGTAGAAGAAGGGAGGCAAATTCTGATTTATGAGTTAGATTGGTAAGATATTACATTTTCTTATTTTGCATTTGCATTTTTGGAGTTTAATTCAATTCAGGCAAAAGAAAAAATATTAGTTGACATGGTAAATGATTTGCTGATGTAGTCTCCTAATAAAAAAAAATATTCCACCTTGAGAGTCCGGCAACATGTGACAAAAGTCGTCGGAATTCCCAAAACTGCGCCGGCACATGAAGATCACGTGACCTTTTTTTGGTCAGTTGGTCAACATTGGGCAAAATTGGACCAAAATTGAGTAATTACTAGAGATGTTGGACTAAATTGAAAAAACAATAACTTCAGAGACTAAATCCGAAAAGATAAAAAGTTATGGGATCATTCTGAGTTTTTCCCCCTAATAAAAATGTCTAGTCCGGTCTAAATGGGTATAGCCGTACAAGACACCTTTAGGGAAAAAAAAATGAAAGTAAATAAATAAGATTTGCATGGGGTTCGGGCATGTGCTTTTGGATATTTCCTACCAGACCAGTTTATTTTTGCGGATTACGGGATCAATTACACCAAGGGCATTCACTCATTTAAAAATAAAAAAAAAATTGATTATATATTACTCCCTCCGTTCCATATATTAATTGACGTTTTAGGATGAAAGGGAAGATTTAAGGATTGAATATTTTGACAGATATACCCTAAGCTAAAGATTTAATCAAATCAAAATATTTCTGATAGATTGAAAAGTAAAGATATTTTAGGATTGAGTCTAGGGAAAAAATTGGTAGAATTGGTGAAAAATATGTAAAACATCAATTAATTGAAAAAGAAAAGAACATCCTAAAACGTCAATTAATATGGAACGGATGGAGTATTATATAATACAAAAGTAATTTTTATTATTATTATTATTATTATTTTTTTTTTTTTTTTTTGTGTGTGTATTAGCTAATGTTATATTGTATAACTTCAAATGCTTTTTATTTTCATGTTGGTATTTTAACAGGTGTTTTCAATTTTTTTTATTTCTCTTTTCCATCTCATTCTTGAAATTTTAATTAATGAGTAGGGTACCTATTTAGATACCTATATTACTTAAAAAGCTTAAAATTTAAATAAGTGTTTGGTAGAGTTTAAGTACCGAATGGGCAATGGTTATTAGTAAGCGAGTTAGGATAGAATTTTTTTTTTTTTTTTTAGATAAAACGAGTTAGGATAGATATATATGAGTTATGTCATATATTTATAAACGGGTTTGGAATAAGCACGAGTAACATAAATTCTAAATGATTAGGATTAAATAACTCTTGAGTAAGTGGTTATTCGTCTTACTGCCATCCAGATCAATATTTTCTAATACTTTATGACGTGAGTACTTAGCAATGTTGATGAACTTGAAGAATCGAGTATTATATCTTTACTTGCTGATGTTGATGGACTTGATGAATCGCGAATTTAAATCTTTAGCCAATTAGTGGTATTCTTTTATAGTCAATGTATCAATGAATTCAATATCCTACAGACATTTTGGTCAAATTTAATTGATGGAGAAAAAAAAAATAAAAAAATTTAAACCTTCTGGACTGAATTCCATTTTCTTTTAACTCAAGTTTGTTATTATAATAATGGAGGGCCATGCTTAGTTTGAAACTTTAGGGTTTTTCATGATTTGTATCCATGTTATAGGAGTGAGATGAAAGTTAACATGAAATATGTATAGATCAAAATTTTGAATTAATCTGCACGTTGTCAATCATGAAAGGTGAAATTACATTAGTTGTCATCCACCAAACTACAAATCCAAAAATTATCCTACAGTGCTAATGAATCTACTTCTATTATAAAAGTGTGAGTTGTTTCTTATAAAATTTGATTTGCCTATTATATCCTTCATGAATTTGATTTTTTTAGGTTAGTTTGGTAACTATATTTTAAAATTTTATTTATAAACTTTATCTTTGAATCTTTTTTATATATAGTTAGACAAAATTTGATTTGCCTATTATATTATTAATGAATTTTAGTTTTTAAGGTTAGTTTATTAACAATATTCTCAAAGTTTTATTTATTTGGTTAGAGCCCTATATAGTTCATCTATCAATTCATAGATATGATACCCTAAAAAATTCATGGATATGATATGTAATTCATCTAATGGCATAAGTTAAACCTACATATGAATCATATTCTATATATAATTTTTTATTTTTAATAATATATATAATATTATTATTTTTATTTATTTTATTTTTAAGCTTCTTTTTTTTTTCTTATCTCTTTTATAATGAGATTCGTTTATATAATTGTCAAAAAAAAAAAAAAAACTATAGAAAAAGAAAAAAATCATTAATTAGCAAAATTTTAAGGCTAATATAGTAACTTTATTTTTTAAGAATAATAGACACAAGATTGTTGACATATGATCGTACTTATATTTTTTTATTATATAAAAATAATTGAAAGTTAAATTAAAAAAATGTCATTAACGAATTTTTGGGAAAAATAGATGAAATTAAATTAAATCTTTTAGTCTATTTAAAAAATGTAAACATTATATGTCAGAACAATATGTAAATGATTCACAATGATTTATATTACTATGTATAAATTATTAAAAAATTCTTACATAGTGTTTGGTCATATATAAAACAGTCAACTCTTATTATAAATATAAATTAGAATAATACTTATCTAATAGTAACAATTTATTTGTCTAAATTTGAATATTATAAATTTGCTACTTGCAATAATCTCCCTAAATTTCTAAATTATTGAAGTATCAATATTATAACACTGGGAAACAATAATACAATTTATATAAGTTATCTAATGAAAAATAAGATTTGAATATGTAATATTTAGACTAAAGTGTAAACTATTGAATTGATCAAATGTTAGAGCATAGTATTTAAACTTCATTATAATATAAACTTGAAGCAAGTACTAAAATGAAAGAATAAAATGACTTTGCATGTGAAATTGCTAAGTTATATTTTAAAATTGACTTTTGAGTAAGTAAAAGGATAATTGTATGTATTTTTGTGTATACCACTTTATCAAAGTCCAACAATAGAAAATAATGTCAAAACAATTGAATAAGAACTATATGATGATAAAATGAATAGAAGCGAGAAAATGCATTGTGAAGAAAGATAACACAAACTTATGAATAGACTTTATTATTAGTAGATATAACTTTATTAACATAATAAACAAAATTATAAAAAAAAAAAAAAACTAGCGTAAAAATTATGAATATTAAAGGGTCTAAGTAAATTTTCATTATGAAAAAAATTATAATAGACGAGTCTAGGTAATATAATAGAAAAATCAAAGGATAAATTAATATGATAGAGTTAGACATATTATACTATGAGAAAAGTATACGAAAATAAAAACTAAATATCTATATTATAGGTAGATGTACATACAAGTTAACTATTACAATGTAGTATTTCAAAATTTGGATTAAACTAGGCATACATTTAGCCTTGCTGTTTAAATTTAGATTAAACTAGCAATATATATGTTTACAAGCTAAATTTCTTTGTATGAGCATTCCTAAGTAAATATAAATCGAATTATTATACTTGTAGGAAATGAGATTATATATTATATTTATTTTCAATGATTTAGAAGAATGAAATCGATATATTTCATAAGTAACATTTATAAACATTAAAACAAGAGAAAATAATAATTGATTTACGAATTTTATTGAATCAAAAAAGTATACGATAAAGTCATTTATATATATATATAGATGGAGGAAAGCGATAAAAGTAGCTTATATATGAAATCAGTAAAAGAGATATACGAAGATATAAAAACTATAAATGCATCGGTAGTGATATTGTGTAAATTCAAGTATTATTGGTCTATACAATGGTTCGATTTTATTTAAATAAGTCTATAAGTTGAACATCATTTTTAATCACATACCTTACACACCTACATAAATATACTCACTGATGTAATACTTTTAACAGTTGATGTAATTTAAGTAGACCAAAGAAAAAACTGTTATGGTAGAAAATTGGAGAGAGACATAAAAATCACAAGATTTATAATAATTGGAGTTCAGACCGAGGTGTGAAATTTTATTGTACTAATAAGAAAAATAATAAAATGGCAAACGAAAAAATTAGTGAACATGAATAGTTGCAATTCTTTTAAATATTTAAGATCTAACATTAAAGAAATTATTAAATCAATAAAAATATTATATATATATATATTTTAATAAGCATATGTAATAACTTGATAGATGAATGTACTACGCTATATAAATTATAGGGTACAATAAAGAAAAAAAAAGAACGATAAAGAAATAATGAACTAAGTTGTACTATGATTGATTCAATTGTACAATGTGAATAAGTATCACATAATTAAATTAAAACGTGCTGAAAAATAAAGAAAGTGAAATGTGAATGTTAATATTAACTTGACAATAGATTAGAAAAAATAATTACGTCGAATAAAGTACGGTATAGTCTAAATAAAATGAGAAAAATAAAATCGGAATGCGTGGTTTAATCATGTATATATAAGACTTTTAAATGGATGTGCAATGTTTGAAAAAAATTAGGAGTATTTCACTATAACTAAATAAGGAATTAAAGACATTACAAATTATGTAAAACATTTATTATATTTTATATAGATTGTAGCATGTGTTTTGATTGAAGATTGTGAGACACTATGTATAGAGTCAACCTTCCATAAAAAATATTATTTATTTTGTAATTATACTATAGTATGATTTTTATTAAATCACACATAATTTTTTAAATTTCGACGTTGCATTGAGAAAATAATTAAGGAAAATTGAAATAAGCAATCTTAAATCAATAAGTACATTATATTAAAGAGGGTTATACTTAATAATATTAAAAAAAATTAGAAAATAGCTTTCATGACAAAAGTTGGATGTTGGACCTTGATACTAAGTTGCTGGAAGTTTTTCCTCACATTAAAATATGTAAAGAATTTCATGTGCAAATGTATATTGAAATCGAAATTATTTATTAGAGAATTATAGAAAAGTACGTTAGACCTAATATTCTGTGTATATAAACATATAATTGACTTATGAATGTCAGTTAATGATATAATGAGACAATTTAAAATGTGTTTTTCTTCAAATGGCAGTTATTTGGTGCAAAACATAAAAATATATGCCTCATTATTCCGTTTATAGTTTTTTAATCATCGTATAACTTTATTCAAGATATATTAATGATGAACGAGTCTGTGTATAATAAGAAGTAAACAATAGTTTGAATAAATCAAACTTTACATGTATAATATTAAAATTTGTAAGACTAAATATTTCTACAATATATTATGGTATGTCGTTTTTTGCGAATCTTTTAATATTAATTATTATAACTTATTTTATTAAGACTAAGGTTATTTAACTTTTCCATTTCTCTTTTGTGATTCTTTTAGTTCTTAGTTGATTCAAAATTATGTTTGTTCAATGGATTAATTTTTATTACATTGAATAATCTACGAAATTATGTATATATATTTCAGTGATCACAATGTACAATTATTTTATGTTCAAATTAATTTTTTTTTAATTAAATAATAGTAAAAATTTATAACCACGTGCAATGCACGTGCGTAGTGCTAGTTATATAAATGTAATAGCGTTTAGAGTGAAAATCACAAATTTGGATCCTTAAATTCTCTAGAGCACTTCACAATCATACAAGAAGAAAGAGAGATAATATATATACAGACTTGCTTTTTACACAAAAAATCAATACATATTCACATTTCCATTTGAAAACTAAAATTTCTCAAAATTCTACTTAAAAAAATTTAAAGAAGCCACTTTCCGTGCTACTTCATTTAATAATGGAGATGATGCTCCTTAGTATTGTATATTTGTATGTAAATGCGAGAACAAAGAACACTTCTCCCACTGTAACTAAAACCTAGGACTATTATCTAAGTAGTGAGTATTCTTACCACTTTAACTAGCCCACATTGTCTATTTCGTATACTATTAGCATGAAATGAGAGTAACAATATTCGAAAAATCATTGTCTAATGTGTTTAGTTAACGGGTTTAGATACAAGGAATGAATTTGGGAATGAAATGTGATGCTTGATTGTTTAGAATATACTAGTATGTGATGATAATATTCTGATTCTCCGATGGACCAAACTCCTCAATATTGTGGGAAATCATAGTTGTACCACACCCGTACCCCACTACAGTAATTCCGATATCCATTCTCATTAGCTTATTAGTTATTCTCTATTTTCTTAAAGTCTCCGTCTACATTCGAGTATACTCCGTCTAGGCGCTAGACAATCTTGACTCCTTATATTTTTTCCCCGACTCCTCCCCACCTAACCCCGCTTAGACCCGGTCAACCCCGCCTAGACCCCAATTAGTCCGCCGTCCGACTAGCGACTTTTAGAACATTGATTATTCTTACCAAGCAACCCCCTAAGTACATTCCATCCTGACCATCACAATCACTACAAGTTGCAGAAAGAGAGAGAGAGAGGTAATATATAAGACTGAGATCAGCAAAACAGTACTGAAAAATGACACAAATGCAACAGAGTGGTCACAAGCCATTGCAGCATACTGAAATCCTGCACTACATTAAAAACTAGATAGCAACAGATCATCCATGTACATATATCAGTGAGACATGCAACTAATGAAGTTTGTCTGACATCAACATCAGGGTCTCACTAGCTCCTGATTCATAAACAAGCTCCCTCTTTCCCAGCTATTTCTACCCTGCACCGTTGGGTAATACCCACGAGGGGTAGATGTGTGACTCATGTATCAGTAGTGCAGATGTAAAAAAATTGATCATTGATCTCTAATTAACTACACCCATGTCACACGTTTACCTCATGGTGTAGTGTAGAATTATCCCTCCTTCCCCCTTCTTTTCTGCATAACCTAGTCTAGCTTTACCTACCCTCGCAGCTGAGTATTACGATATGACGAGTTGTCACGTAATGAGGCATTGCGGGGCTTGTATTCCATCACATACTTATGAGGAAGCTTCAAATGTCGCTTAATATCATCCCCAAGTGCCATCACCGCCTGGTTTAAAAGAGAAGACACCCCCAAGAAATAAATAATAGAAAGAAAAGCAGGCTGACTTGTCAAAGTACTCATCGTGCAAGAAATGGAACAGGTTTAAGACAACGAAGAACCTCCTAACCTGATGATCACATGCATTACGATTCCACACACTCAAGATATCCTCATTGTATCTGATGCTCAATACTGCACCACAAGTGTTCTCATTGTAATCAAGTTGACCTCCTACTAATGCTAGAACCTGAAAGTAGGAGATATTACCGGAACAATGAATACATTATGTATTCAACTTTAGATGAGAAATCATGATAGCGAAATGCTTGCACATAATATCTCTAAATGGCGATCATCATGAGAAAGAATGCCTTGATAGCACTCATAAGAGTGTGAGGCATCCCCACCTTATCAGTGTAAGACTAGTTCTAGCCCGTCAACAAATATTAGACCTTGCATTGGGTAAGCCCCTTGGCAATTAGAGCACTGACAAAGACAGCAATAAAGTTTACACACACACACACATTTATATATATAACAGGAATCTAACGTTGCCTAGAAAATAGATGATTCTAAGTAGTTGATCACACTTTAACGCATCGATGTTCTAGAAAATGAGCAAGCCAACAAACTTAAGGCGCATAGCAGTAAAGGGAACTGGAAAACAATTCATGCACACACAAGGAAATACCCTAATAAGGGAAATTACAATACAAAATTAAATATGTGGAGCAAATACTGCCATACCAGATCCTCCCAGAAACGGCTTGAGACAGACTTATCAAATCTAATAATCCATTTCCCACCTTTGCAGTTTGCAGAATCCTGCGGAAATGTTTGTAACAAGAGTGAGTACTCCATCTTGAAAAGACAGTAAGCAACTTCTTACTAGCTCAACCTATTCAAAGCATACCTCCCATTGTGGACAAATACCCTCCTTGAATAGATGTAAATCAGTTGGGCTTGGCAATGAGGAGGGACGAGCTAAGTGGCAATAGCTGAGCCAAAAAGCTTCAACCTCAACACAGTAAAATAATTTATAAGAATAGTGTATTTAAACTTTAAAGAATTCAGAAGTAATAACAATAAAGCCTGTGGCTAAGGTGAAGACCATGTAACATATTTAACTCATTCATGAGGGAGAGAGAGAACTTACTGTACTGAAATCAACGATCTTCTTTACGTTGTCCTCATATGATGTTTGAATTCCGACTCGTGGAGTTTGCCGAGTGTACCAAAAGACAAACTTGTTCTGAAGATCACATATGTACAACATGATAAGATGATATACATCATTAAAAAAAAAAAATATGTTAAGAGGAAGAGGATAACCCAAATATCACACATGAATAAAAACTATCTGAGCCTCGATAAGGCTACAAATGAATGAGATACATATGCACCAATTAGCATTTGTCTCTTTTCTCGTAATCTATACTTCTTTATTCAAGTAAAAGAACTTATAATCTTCATTGCACTTGTGAGTCATTTGTATAACAAGCATATCAAACATATAGCTAACGGATAACTCCAACTGAAATAGAGTTTCTCGAATATATAAGGTGATTTTTAAGATAAACTCAAGTTTTCAACCAAAAGCTCATAATAATGGATAGAATTTTGATATGAAGAAAATAATGGCCACACTATTACATTCAGTTTTGCTTTCTTCAAACAGTTTGAACTACTCCTAACCAATAGAGTGAGAGTCCAATGCAAAATCTGCATTTGCTTCATTGCACATTAGATGCAATAAACAAGCATTTTTGGGCTAAGTTTGCAGCTTGACGCAGATACTTAGAGAAAGTAAATGTGGTTTTGGAAGAACGCAAAAGAATGTCTTAAGAACATATTTCCATCTAATGTTTTCACTGAGATACAATTTAAACTTGTTTGCACAATTAATGTATAAAAATACGATGAATCCGCAATGCTCTTCGTTTTCCCCTTTCCGATGAAGCAATCTTCCAGACGTCTAAACCAGCAAATTAAAATTAATAACAAACTAAGAATTAAGCGAAGAAACCGTTAAATTCTCCATCGAAAAGCTAATGATTAGAACCAAATTCCGAAAGACAACATAGAGACAATAAGTTCAGGCATACGCGCCATTGAAATGTACAACAAGAACAGGCACAGCTAAAAAGACGGAGAACCGGAGAAGTCGATAGTGATACTAACTTTGAGAGGATGAAGAAGAACAGTTTTGAGATCGGCGGCAGCGCGTTGGCAATGCCGATCATCGGAGAATGGCAGCAGAGTAATGTTACCGTTAATCTGTTCCCGTTTGTCCGCTATCAACTCCATTCGAGTTCTTCCTCTAGTATCAGCCTCCAGAGTCCCAACTCCGTCGTCCTCCTCGTCTCAGTTTACTTCTTTGCAAAACTTTAAACTAATTTCGAGTTTATTTTATAAAAAAAAGTAATTTCGAATTCGGGGAAAATGTGAATTGGATCCTTCTAAAAAAAATCTATTTTTATTTCAATTCTATTTAAAGTAAGAGATGTTTAGTCCTGTTATAAGTTTCTACTAGTTATGTCCCCGTGCGATGCACGGGAAAGATCTTAAATAATTCTATTTTATATACAATAATATTATTTTATTTAATGTTAAGAAATTAGAGATGGAAAAATTCGACACGATCCATTATCAAAATACGAACTTGTATGATAATTCTGAGTTCCCGTGGATGTCTATCGGACCTGGATCGTTATAGGGTCAACCTGATAAGAAATGATAAAATTTGGATCAACGATAAAATTTTGGTCGGACAAACAAATAATTGCCCTATAACTTTAATATTCTAATTATAACTTATGAGTAATAATTTATTTGGAAATATTGGAGTTGATTGATTCAGTAGAAGAAATTTACTTGAAGAAGAGTTTGAATCATGTAAGTATTAAATCTGATACCTAATCTTACAATTTGCAACTATTCTCAGTTTGTCTCATACAACCCGTATTTCGAGCACAACCCAACCTGCAACATTAGCTTCAATAACATATTGATATCACTCTAAGAAGAGAACTTACTGAATCAGAAACAAATGCCCTATAACAACCAATAGGAACAGCATCTCTCTCGCTACTTGTAAGTTATTTATCAAGAATCACACTGATTTAATTAATCATATGCCAAATAAAATAAAGCAAAGGCACAAAATATATTCAGAGATGAACAGTTAAGACATGAACAAATGCCCTCAAGCAAGTCAAAATACCGACAACAAAGACTCACCCCTTGGCAGTGTCAAACAAAATCGTCATACGCCCCTTCCACGGGAGGTGTCCGTGATGCGCCATAGCTCCATGGAATCATTCCTCAAGATTGCCATTGATGTAAGGCTGTCAAGTAAACCTTAGATAATGAGAATGATAAATTCAAGAGGATTATGAATATACCTTGGAAAATAAGTGAGAGGATGCTTTTGTTGAATGGTGATTTTTTTATGAAATGAAGTGAGATGTGATATTTATAATATCTTATCCCTACTTAATATAAAAGTAGGATAGTTTAGGATGATGTGTCTTCACCACCTTAATTTTAGGCTTTAAATAATAATAATAATAATAATAATAATAATAATAATAATAATAATAATAATAATAATAATAATAATAATAATAAAAATATTTTAAAAAAAAAGAGACCAATCAACGTCCCTTTCTCATCTTTTCTTTTTTTTTTTTTATATTTCCAACTACAATTTAAATTACACATAACTTTTTTCATTCCTAATCTATATTCGACAAATAATATATCAAATTAATCTTCTTGCTAGGATCTTTAGTTTGACACCCATATTAAATATATAAAACCCAATTACTTAAGAACAAAATATTAGACCTAAAATATAAACTATAATTTTTTGTAGTATTGAATTATTTGCTTAGTTTTGTAATATGTACTTAATTAAATTATTTTTATGGGTTTTAGCCACAAGTATTTAAATTTTAATTTTATAATAAAAAATAATCCGATTCTTAAATTTATAATATTGATTGTTTCATTATAATATTTTTTAATATGTGGTTATTTCTATAAAAAAAAATTATTAACAAAAATTGTAAAAAAAAATCCCCTTTACTATTACAGTAAGAAGAACACACATGTCATCTATATAAGTCCTCTATTAGAAAAAACACGTGTCAATCATACAAACTGTAGGAGTTTGTTTTTATTTTTATTTTTAAAAGGAAAAAAAAGAATTGGACGTACCAATCAATAAAATTCTCTCTTCAATTCTTTTTCTTTTTAACTTAAAATTTTGAATGTTTATAACTTTTCATATCAACTTAATTCTTGATGAAAAATCTATCAAATTAATCATTATTTCACGATATTCAAATAGACATCCATATTAGATATAATAAATTTGTTGGATTTACATTCTTCAATTGTATAAAAACTGTATGTTAGAAAGAAAAAAATATGGGTATGTTTGCTTATAATTTCTCTCAGTAGATTTAGGAGACCAAATTTCAATAAAGCACACTCATTAACTCTCTCAGCCAAGTTTGACTCAGCACTTCTCAACCTTAAGCAAACACACCCTATGTGTATTTATTTCCAATTATTTATTTCATATTAGAAAAAAAATATGGTATACTACAAAAATTCAAATAAATTATTTCACCTTTTTTGTGAAATTGGGTTTAAAATTCATATTGCTTACATAAAAAAATAAATGTTAATATTTACTTAATTTTAATACATAAAATATAGTAAAATGTATAATGACTTATATATGTTTTATAATAATTGATAGCAATATTAGAATTTAATCACATATTATTAATGAAATAGAATATTTTATCCTGTGCATTGCACAGGCCTAGTTAGGTCAAAAATCTCATAACAAAATAATCTAAAATATAGGAGTTTTAAAATCTGCCGATTTTTATCACCACAAATTAAGGATTTCAATTTTTTTTTTCAAAATTTGAATAATTTATAAATAATTTTAATAAATTTGTAAGAAAATAGATTAATGGTGGATGTCTTATTATTAAGTAAGATAAGATAATATATTTCAGTTTTCGAAACGTAGTGAATATATTAACAGATTCTCAATTAATTAAAATGGATTATGTATTCAGTCAAATACTGAAAGATATTCAGTTGCTAAAATTAAGGATTCTATGTTGTAAATTAAATTTGTATGTTTATTTATTCTTTATTTTTAGGGAGGGATACATAACTTCCACAAAAAATGTGATTTGATTTAATTTTTACCAAATTAGTTAGTTAAGGAACCTGTTTCCTAATTTATTGGAGTAAAAAAGGGTAGGTCAGTGGGCCAGCCATAAATTAAAATTTACAGTCATATAATAAATAAATAAAATTTGTATTTCCCAAATAAGTATATAAGTTGTGGGGGAGGGAGGGATGAAATGCTTTATTTTCAGATATAAAAATAATACATTTTTTAGATAGTTGGAATATAGGGTTTGTAATTAGTATTTTTTACCCTAATTTTATGCGATAAAATAAATTTGTAGATTTAATTGCATAGTAATTTCGATAAAAGAAATAGTTGATTTATTTAAGTATTGTAACATAAATAATATTGGTAAAGATTAATTCTAAAATATTATGGTTAAAGATTGATTTGTATCTTATGATTTGATAATTTTGTAAAGTAAATCTGGATACAACTAATTATTACTTATATTTAGGGACAAAAAAACTCATTCCAATATATTCAGCAACAACTTCCCTAATTTTGCGAAAACATTATCATTACATATACATATATACCAGATTCGGAGATATTTTAGGCATATATTGTGTTCTTTTTTTAATTAAAAAAATATTTTTTATTACCATATATAGTAAGCAGTTTGGGCGGGAAAACACTATTTTCTAATTTTAGTATAAATCCATTTTGTTTTTATATATATATAGATGTTAGTCCTCAGATCATAAAATAATTAGAATCGCACAATTTATCGGCGACTATTTCACGATCATATGTTTATTTATGATTTAGCTCAATAGATTTAAAGGATTAAATTTCAATAAAGCATATTCATTAACATCTTTAGTCAAATTTGACCTTATACAAATATACTGGTTATAGCTTATTCAGGAACCCTTATATTCAAGTGTGTTATTATAGACCTATAATGGAATGTTTGTTGTATTAAAATTCTTTCTTTCAAATATAGTGAGTGACACCATAAAAAATAAAAATAAAAACCTACATGAAATATAAATGCATAAAATTGCAAAAATTTTATTTTTTTGTTGGTTGGAGGACTGATAAGGTGAAAATGTGAAATTTAACAAGCTTAAATTATATCATTTGTGTTTAACCAGATAAATGCAAACAAACAATTACAGAAATGATGAAATTGGTCCAGCTCGATTGCGTGATCCAGTCCGCCCAACATTTTAAACGGGTTGGTGTATAGAAAATTTGATTCAATGTACCATCGAAGTCAATAGACCGAACTTAATGAAAAAAAAGTTCGATAAATTGTGATCCAATCCAAAAATTTAAGTATATTTTTGAAAAATGAGTTAGAACTCACCAATTTTATGCGAGGATCGTGCTAATTGACATCTCTAAACATTTGTAACATGACAAATTTTACATGGTTCCCTTTCGAATTTCATAGAACAAATATAAATAATGAAAGTTATGTGCGACTGCTTTTAATTTGGGCCTCTCCAAAGCCCATCTAAAATCCATAATTCTAGAAAGTTTAATAATGTTGGCCCAAATCAAGCTGTGGTTGGACCCGGTTTGGGGTGAGGGAGAGAAAAATCGAAAATTAATATGGCATTGTATCGAAAATTTAAAGTAAGCTAATGATATGGAAATCTAAAAATTTCCGGAATTTGATATATATACCGAATACAGTAATATTTTTGGAATTTCGATATATAATAGTGTACCAAGAAAAGAATTGATATATTGGTAGAACGTTAGTTCAGTGTATATCAATATACTTCCTCTATCCCATACAAAAGTTTCTTTATAAAAATTTATAACTTCTTTATTTTTTGTCAATTTGATAAATGTATAATTCTCCAAACACTATCTGTACGTACTTACACAATTTATTTTATTATTTTATTTGACTTGTTCAATCTGTTGGATCGAACAATCAGAGGATAATAACTGTTGATATATTGCTTCAATAATTCCGATTAAATTAAGAGTCCAATTATATTCTTTTAGTGAAATAGAATATAATTAATAAATTAATATGATAAGTCAAGAGTTGGCCGAGTCATAATTAATTTATTAGAACTTGATTTAATTGGGTCCGATCGGGTCCCTTCGGCGGCTCAATATGAACTAGAATAAATTATAGAGATTATAATTTATTATTGCAATACAATAAATATATTGGATATTGATAGATATAGAATATGGAGATATCCAGGATCTCATATATCTATCAGGATATGTTACTTGGAGAAAAAGAAATAATGTGACATTATAAAAATTAGGGTTAATTTCAAAAAACAACCTTAACTTCACGGGATTTTATACTTTGCAACCTAAAGAATTTATTTTTTTCCGATTGAAATCTGTATTACGCGATTTGAAACGAATTACAACTCCGGCCATATTTTCAGGCTATATAGGCCATGTGACTGGCACATGACCTATTTTTAGTGTATTTTCATTATTTAAAAATTCTAAATACATGTGTTTGTTAATTATATTTCTAATTTCTTTTCTACAACATAAAAATAATAAAAATAATTAAAATTTAATTTCAGATAGTTAATTAAAATAAGAAATTCAATTTTATTAAAAATCATAAATTCAGCGTCCTTCTTCTTCTTCATTGCGTATTCTTCTACTTATTCTGCAACAAAATTTTCAGAAAAAATTTCCTTCCTTCTGCAACAATGACGAATCTCAGTCCTTCTTCACCGTTCGTCGCCATTACCACATTCCTTCTTCACTGTTCGCCGCCGTTACCACATTCCTTCTTCACCGTTCGTCGTCAATCTCAGTCCTTTGCTGATTTTTTTATTTTTCGAATCAAAATCAATCTTGGCGACTTTCTCATAAGCTGATCCGATGATGCTTTTCGCCACATGCTAACCTTTTGGAGTGCTAGGATCTGTATTCTCCATTGTCAATTGGATCTGGAATAGATCGGCGTTTAGAGAGGGGGAGAGAGAAATTTTGGGAGAAATTAGGGATTTGGTAAGGTGAAGTTTGGTCTGATTATGAAGAATACACTGATCTCTCTTCTCTTTCTCTCTTCATAAATCGAAAATGTTAACTGTTGCGAAGGGAAGAAGTGGGAATCGCCATTGTTATTGCAGAAGAAGCATGAGAACACGCGATGAAGAAGAAGAAAAAGAAGACATTTAATTTCTGATTTTAAATAAAATTAAAATTCTTATATGAATATTCTAAAATTAAATTTTAATTATTTATTATTTTTATGTTGTAGAATAAAAGAAATAAAAAATAAAATTAACAAATACATGTATTTGAAATTTTTAAAATATGAAAATACACTAAAAATAGGTCATGTGTCAGTCACATGGCCTATATAGCCTGCAAATACGGTCGGAGTTGCAATTCGTCTCAAATCGCGTAATACAGGTTCCAATCGGAAAAAATAAATTCTTTAGGTTGCAAAGTATAAAAACCCGTAAAGTTCAGGTTGCTTTTTGAAATTATAAGTCACGCAATTATTCTCTTCTTCTTCTTCTTCTTCTTCTTCTTCTTCAATAATTTCGCATATACCATATATCCAAGGAGGTGTCTACACATCGTGTATTGCAGCACAGTTCGTGAGAACACCGGAGAAGAATTGTTCGTGAGAACACCGAAGAAGAATTGGAGGTTTCAAGCTACACGCTACAAAGGTATTAATTTAATCCTTCTAGCGTAAATTAATTAATTGTAGAACATAAAATAAATCGGTCGATCCTACAACGATGTATCCAATCTTCAATATTCAATATTGTGGATTGGATACGAATCGTGGTTCTAACAATTGGTATCAGAGCGTAGGTTTTGATTTTATTATATGTTCTTTATTAATTAATTTAATTAAGCATATAGTGTTGAGCGGTGTTTCGGTGTACAATTTATTATTGTTGTGGATGGATGTTTTAATTTTTATTGAACAATTTATGGCCTAACTTTATTGGTAAAATTTGTATTTTGTATTTTCGAGTTGTACAAAGGGGTGGATTACGTCTCAATGTTTTCCCCTTATTAGATTTTGAAATCGGGTACAAAATATGTAATTCTTATTGTAATTTTCATTTTTGGATGTAATAGAAAGCTGTTCGAAAGTTCTAGGGTCAATTTGAAATATTCCAAAGTTTTATAAAGTTGGTGGGGCAATTCTTCATCATCTCCGAAAATCGGAGGACTAATCTGCAAAAACTCCAGAAAATTACCATTGACGCATCTGGAGTTGCTGAATTTGACCACCGAAAGTCCCTTCACTGTCGCGCTCTAATCATGGCAGCACAACGGAAATAGGGAAGTTGGGCACGATCTGTTCGCGGCGGCGCAGATTTTTCGGCGAAAAGCGACGAGAAGAGAGTGGACGATGATAGCGGCTGTGAGACAACCTTCTCCAGTGGCGATGCTCGTGTCCTATCGCGATTCGTCATCAGCGACGGTGGTCGACGGCACAGCAGAGGCGGCGGCATTCCGCCGGTCTTCGTCGGAGGGAGACAACTTCCGGCACCTGGAAGGCTGGAAGTGATGGCGGCGGCGGCACCCTCTGCAGTTAGGTTTCAGCAACCGAGTCGCGACCCGGGTCGGGGTGATCTAGCTCGGGTCGTGGGTTGGATCCTTGTGCAGTTGGGTTAAATGAATGGGCCCATTGAAATTCAATTGCATATTGGGCTTGTTTCAATAAAATAAATTAACGGGCCAGAAATTGTATTTTTGGGCCTGATGGTTTATTTTGCTGTTGGGTCACTATTGTGGGCTACTGAAAATTTAATAATAAATCATGCTAGATCAAGAAAAATTGCAGATGGATCGTGAAATATTGGACCGGTTTGTGGTTCAATAAGTTTTTCATTTTTCCTGTAATTTTGAGTCTAGGATGGTCATAAATTTGTTCTTGTTTAATTATTGCTTATTATTTGCTTTAATTGTGCTTGAAATTAATTGTCATTCAGATAGCATGTCATATAGAATTGTATGAACACCGCTCTAGGTGCTAATCTATCATGCATATTCTTTATTTATTTCCTTTTCTAATTTAGAATTAGAATTGAGATTAATAAAGTAATTAATATTTAATTATTTTGAGAGTCAAAATAATTTGAAAAATATTAATTGGATAAAACCCAAATTAGTTTTATAAAATATTAAGTGTGTGAGGGTTAATTAAATCCACGACCTCCTTTATTAGCTCATAAGTAAGAATGTATGTATGTCTCGTACTAACTCAATTAGTCTCCCTATAGAAGGACTGCATTGTTTTTGATTATTTGATTAGGCCCAATTATGGTAGTAAATTTTAAATTTCAATTAATTATGTTTATCCTATAGATACCATAATTATTTGATAGTTTTTTAAATTTATTAAAATAAAGGTTATACACTTAAATCAAAATATTGTAAGGACTTCCTATAGAATATCCAAGCAATATTATTGAGGGCCAAATAAATGTGATACTAAGTCAATATAGCATGAGATGCGGGATATTTGATTTAGTGGGAGATCCCAACCTAGATTTAAATCAACATTTACCTCTCCTATGGAGGGGTATGCCTTGATTTTGGGGTTTTAGGTAGTCACATAATAATGTAGTTTATGGGTCTACTTATTACAAATTTTATTTCATGTTTTGAACATGCATTCATTTTATTCTATGCAAGCTCATATGTGTTGTTTTATTTCAGAAAAATGTCATCTAGCGCATTATCTGTAATATTGATTAAAATCAACTAGTGGGAGATAACTACATTGATTGGAAACGTAATCCATTGATTGTTCTCACTGCTGAGAAGTTGAAATTTGTGCTAACTGAACCTTGTCCCAAAGTGACCATGGAATCCAGTGATGAGGAACGTGAGGCTCATGACAAGTGGATTCATGCCAATGACATGGCTCGTTGTTACATTTTGGGTTCTATCTCAAATGTGTTGCAACAGAGGCATGGAGACATCTGCTGAGATCATGGAGAGTCTTAAAGAGATGTTCTCTCATCAAGGAAGCCAAGCACATCAGGCTGATATTAGAGCCATTATGAGTGAGTTATGAAGCCCGGGACGCCCGTTGGAGACATATGCTAAATTTGATCAGAATGTTTAATGTGGTTGAGGCTTTAGGTGCTGAAATTGATTCGGATACTTAGGTAGACATGGCACTGGAGACTCTCCCTGAGATGTTCTCCCAGTTCAAGGTCAGCTATAATATGAATAAGCTGAAAATGTCTCTGAATGAACTGATGAAAGAGCTCCAAAACGCTGAAAGCATTCTTAAGGCTCAAAATGGTGATGATTTTGTTGTTGCTTCTGTTGGACAATGATACACGTTAATCAGTCTTAGAGTTTAGGGTTTAGGGTTTAGGGTTTAGTTTAATTTAGTTTAGTTTAGTTTAGGGTTTAGGGTTTAGGGTTTAGGGTTATCAGTCTGAAACTGAATTCATCATCCAATCACCCTAAACAAATGCATAATCACTTGTATTCTTTATGTCTTTAGTTATGTTGTTCGAGACAAACAATAATTTAAGTTTGGGGGATTTTGATACACGTTAATTATGCATATATTTAGGTCGATTTAAGATCATATTTTATATCATTTACGTGCATATTTGACTGGGATTCATTTATATTTATCATATTTGGGTCATTTGACGTGTTTCGACTTGTTTTGAAGTTAATTAGGTAATTTTATTCCATTTGCATAAAGTTCGAAAAAGAACAAGTCAAATAGGGTTAAAACGGATGAAAAGGGAGTTAAAGGAGCAAAAGGACCAACACGGCCGCGTCAAATATGAACACGGCTGCATCAAAGTGGCCTAGAACATGGAAAAATGCACTTCCAACCAACACAGTTGCGTCAATAACCAACACGGCCGCGTCAAAATGTATCCCGAAAGTGAAGTTTTCTGTCAGCTTGACATACCTCTAGTATTTTGGCCATATCTTGAGATCCACAACTCTGATTGAGGTGAAATCAGTGGCGTTAGAAAGCTGATTCAAAATGCTACAACTTTACCTGAAAAGGACAAATCCCAAAAATGACCGGAAGACCCTAAAAAATGGCTTGGAAGTCAGACTTGAAAACCTGCCTGAGCAAAACGGCCGCGGCCGCGTCACAATGCCAACACAGCCGTGTCAGAAAGCCTTTCCTACGAGAATTTCCTAATTTTAATAGGATTTTGATCCTATCTTCCCAAAGATTCGTCCCCAACTCTATAAAAATTACCCCAAGCTTAGAAATCAGGGGAATCAGATAGAAAACATCAAGAACATCAATTACATCATCATTCTATCTAGAAGAAGTCTTGGAGGACAAAAAAGACGAAGATCATCGAGACGGATTCATCCGGGTTTAGTCGTTCTTTCCTAGTTTAATCTTTTACAATGTTTTCCATAGACTTTTGTATTGGATTATTGCTAGGCTTGAGTAGCTAATCTATTCGTGTCTTAGGGTTAGAGAGTAAGGATTATTATGACAATGTCTTGATTTATGTTTTGATTTATTGATTCCGTTCTTTACGTGTTTATCTCTATGTTTGTGCTTATAACTGAATTTAGCTTGATCACCTAGATTTAGTAATTTAGTTTAGCAATTCCGCTTCGAGAGGAGGGAATTGTTATCAGACTTATGACATAGAGCGCAGTTGTCTATGACTATGTAGGCCGTGGCTTAGGATCGTTTGGGAGTTATTAGATTTAATTGACTCGAGAGGGTAATTAGCTTAATTCATCAATGGTTTAATTGCTTCGAGAGTAGGGTTAGATTATTGTCGTGCTGCCTAATAAACACTAGAATTGGTAAATCTATAGGTTAATCATATTCAGCATTGAAGTAATATCCTGACATCGAGGCCCTAGGATACCCTTTCTCATTAATTGTTAGTTCTTTTTCCTTTTTCATTGTTTTGTCATTTCTAGTTTACTTTAAAATAGAACTCTTGCTTTTTCTTGTTTGTTGAGTGGGTTGGGAGTAGAGTGCCAGAATAAATTTGCGGGGAGGGTCAAAACCCAGAAGAGCCCATCATTTATTAGGATGTTCCTCAAATTGGTGGCTACTAAAATTTCGATCCAATTCATCTCATCATAATTCATGAGCTATAGATTAGGGTTGATCAACCCACCTCTCTCTCTCTCTCTCTCTCTCTCTCTATATATATATATATATGAGAAAATTATGCGCAAGTGAACTATAATTAATTATCTATATAATATGAAATAAAAATAGTAAATTTTAAAATATATATATATATATATATATATATATATATATATTTACTACTTGACTCAACATTTAGACAAATCGCAATCTAATACATATCAAAGACATGATGGAGGATAAGGAGGAGGAGGAAGCATGGGATAGAGAATGGCAGCAAGAGAAAAAAAAAACTGGGGGAAATAAAAGGCTGAGAAATATGAAAGGTAAGAGCACATGCCCTCTTATGATGCACACAAGAAGATGCAGTATATTCACAAAAGGTAATCATTCTGCCTCTAAGAAATGATTGTGATTACTTGGAATTTAAGAGGTATCAATAATAGGAAAACCCAAATTTATTTGAAAAATCTCATTAAAGAAAAGACGTCTGATATGTTAGCTATTTTAGAAACTAAGTCTGAGAACTCTGATTTGTTCTTTATTCAATCATTAGGATTTCAATATGTTTTGATGAATAAAATTGCTAAAATTTGGGTCCTTTGGAAGGACCCAGTCAGAGTGGATTTACTGTTGCATCTGATCAGTTAATTGATGTTATTGTGTGTAATAGTGTCATTAGGTGTAACTTTTTTGCTTCCTTTGTTTATGCTTCTTGCAATAAAAAGGAGAGATTGATCTTATGTGATGAGCTTAGGTTGAATTCTCACTCTTCTGATCCTTGGATTGTAAGTGGAAACTTTAATACCATACTTACAGCTGAGAAAAAAAGAGGGGAGGTCCCCTTAAGCTCAAATCCATGGATGATTTGGGTAAAATGATATTGGATTGTGGTTTAGAAAATTCAAGGTACTTTGGCTCTACCTACACATGGCATGATAACCATGTGTTTGTCAAATTGGACAGGGCCCTGATATCTTCCAAGTGGGTTAACCTCTTTAATAAATTTGAAGTTAAGCACTTAACTAAGGGCCTTTTGATCAATGCCCACTATTGCTATCCTTGCTTTCTAAATGGCAGGCACAGACCCTCCTTTAGGTTTATTAATGCTTGGTCTAAACATCATGATTTTTATAGAGTGGTTAAGGAGTCTTGGGATTTATTCACCGGTCAAAGAGGCATGATTAATGGTACATGTGTTCATGCATGCATTTTAGGCCGAATTAAGTGTCGTTTTAATGACATTTGCGTGCATAATTGACCGTGTATTGTTCATATTTGTATTATTGGATCATTTAATGTGTTTGAGCTTGTTTCAGGACAATATAGGACCAAAAACAAGTATTGAAGAAGTCTGGAACGAAGAATGAGCCAAGGATGAAACAGGAGGGAAGAGGTTCGAACGAACTACTGCGACCGCGATTTACGGTCGCGGCCGCGACCAATCCACCGAAACCCAGCCCAAAAGCCAAGTCACGGTTCGCGCCCGCGACCGAGTCTGCGAACCAAACCCTGCCTCAAGCAAAATAAAGGGTTCGCGGCTGCAACTTAGGTTTACGGCCGCGACCCGATATCTTGTTTTTAATCCTGAAACATGTTTTTGGCCAATTTTCAGCCCAACACTTTCTCCTCTATATATATAAGGTCAATTTCGAATTTGACCTAACCAATCACCCATTTCTCACACATATTTAGCCACCATTCACTTTTGGAAGCAAGGGATTGGAAGAGGGTTGAAGATCAAGATCATCAACTCAATCTTTTGGTTCATTCTATCATATTTTCATGTCTTCTTTGAATTTCACTTGTTTTATCTTTGTAATAGTTAATATGAGTGGCTAGCACCATTTTATTCACCCTTGATCAATGTGGAACTTTGAGTCGAAGATATTTATGTGATTATTGCGGTTAATGTTACCGAATGAATTGTGTATTCAAGTATGTTATGTTATTTGTTGTTATTGATTCACATTTATGAGTTGATTATTGGATTGATCACCCTTTAGGAGATTTATGAATATGTTGCTAGTAGTCGGGATTGTTATCCATAATTGTAGTAAACAATGAATGTTCATTGGTGATAACATAAAGTTCGACCACTAAAACCAAGCTTATGAGTTTTATGTTGTATTTATTTCATTCTCTTGGTGCCTAATGCATTTGATTATTGAATCTAAGAGAGCTTGTTCGAGGATTTGGTTAAATCGAATAGCGTTAGTCGAAGAGCTTGTTTTGATTAACTAAAATTAAGAGACAACAAGGCTATTAGAGTTTGTTAATAGTCTTGAGATAAAGGCTTGAATCACAATGAATTGGACATTAACAATAGTTGCTTAAATTATCTAGACCAAGGGGAAGCACGATCAAGGGTGGATCGTTTTTAATACTTGAAAAACAAAATCGAAAAATCTATTTTATTGTATTTGATCATTTGCTTACCTGATTTCTAGTATTAATTGCTTTCAATCTCGTTTAACTGCTTTTTATTGCTACTAGTAGGTTGTTAGTTGATCATTAAAAACCCCTCCCACCCTTTATTGCTTTCTTAAGTTATTTATTTCCTACATATTTAATTTTAATTGCTTGGTATTAAAATCGAAACTAATCGGCCGTTCCCTGTGGGATCGACCCTTGCTTGCCACTCTACTTAGTAGGGTAGTTTGTAAGGTTAGTATTGTTATTATAATACGATATTAATTTGGTAGCGTATTCAACGCGCGTATCGATTAACTTCCAGCAGAAGCTTTTTAGAATCAAATCTAGCCTTAAACTATGGAACAAAAATATTTTTGGTAATATTATGGATAAGGTTAAGATAGTTGAGGATAAATTGATTGAGCAAGAAAAATTTTACCTTAATAACGCAAATGACTCTGAACTTTGCCTTCTCAAACAAAGACATGTGAGCTTATTCATTGCTTGTTTTTGTAAGAATCTTTTTGGAAACAAAAAACAGCTTGCAAATGGCTGAAGGAAGGGGAAAAACACAACCTATTTCCATGCTTTAGTAAAGAAAAAGAGGTTTAAGAATAGGATTTCTGATATTAAAGTGAGTGAAACTATGGTTACTCATCCTTATACTATAGCCTCCTCTGCTTGTGAGTTTTTGAAAAAATGTTTTCTTCTGAGGAATGTAACCTGGATAGCCCTACTTTTAGCACTATCAAACCCCTCATAAACCAAACTGAAGCCAACAAGCTAATTGCTAGGCCTGAGCTAAGTGAGGTTCATGATACTGTGTTTGATATGGATAAAGATAGTATGGCAGGTATTGATGGCTTTTCTGCTCATTTCTTTCAAGCCTGTGGGAGATTGTGAAAACTGATCTCTTTGAAGCTGCTAAGGAATTCTTTCTGGGTATACAGAAGTTTTACTTGCACTTCAATTTCCCTTGTTCCTAAAAAGGAGCATCTTATCAGTTGGTCTGATTCTAGACCAATCAGTCTGTGCAATGTCATTAATAAGTCTTTACTAAAATGGTCAATAACAGGCTGTCCCACCTCCTTCCTACATTAATTCCTCCTCTACAAAGTGGATTTGTCCCTTCTAGGAACATAGCTGACAATATAATTCTTGGTCAAGAAATTGTTAATGATCTTAATGTTAAAAACAAAGGAGGGAGAATGAATTTAAAGATGGATTTGCATAAAGTATATGAATTGAATTTGGGGGCGGGGGGCGGCTCTGTGTTGAGAGCTCTTGATTCTCCCTTTTGATTAATGGTGTTTTAACTGGGTTTTTTAAATCTACTAGAAGTATAAAGTAAGGGGATCCATTATTCCCTAGCCTTTTTGCGTTGTTCTCTAATCTTTTGACCAATGGTTTGTTCCATTGTTTAAGCGTTCTCCCTCTCTCTCAAATAATTTGATTTTCTTTTTCTTAAATTTTAGAGGCACAAATACTTTGTTAATTTAACTTTACTTGCAATAGAAAAAAATTAACCCTCTTTCTTTAGTCTATAACATGACACTGATATTGAGTATTTTGATATAATATATTAATTTGAAACAAGCAATTATTTGTTGAATTGATTAATGTGTTTAAATTTGAACATCTATTATGTATTGTACTATTTATATTGGATAGAGTTGCAAATACAAATAAATTAAATAATTTTATTAGTGAATCTTATTATATAATAAAAGAGAACATTCCACAAAAGGCATCAAATATACTTCCCGCACATCCACCTCCTGAAAAATAGGTAAGTTCAAATAAATCATTACTAATTTACTACTTCCTCCATTTCAAAAAGAATGTCATTTTAGCTATTTTTGAAGAAATTAAGAATTAGTATTTAATTGGTATGTTTTGTGAAATAAGAAAATAATCATCTAAATTAAGTAGGTTGTTTAAGATAATATTGAAAGAATTGAAGTTTCTTTTTTTGGTAAAATAACACTTACTATGAAAATTTTCAAAGTCTCTAATTAAAATGACATTCTTTTTAAAACAGAGGTAGTATTATAATAAAGGATATATACATATAGTAAAATCATGTCATTAGATTATTTTATTTTGTCAAATTTATTCATAAATAAGTTATAAATTACCACTTATAATTGATTTGTCTTATAATAATTAAAACGCAAATAATATTTTCGGTACCTTATTATTTTTTGCAGCAAGAGATAACTTATAAAATGTTTACTTGTTTTTATATGTGTGTAAAATACGTACGTTGATGACAACTATAATTTGTGTATGGATGTACAATTATATTTACGTACCATATTTGGGTTTTTTATGGTTTTCCTCATCTTCTTCAAAATTCACGTCATATCATGAATTTTAAATTTAAATAGACTTATGAATAAATTGCATAAGACGAGAAATTCAACCTCGAAAGACCCATGGAAAAAAATGACATAAATTGAATTCCTCCATACTTATCAAAGTTAGTTATTCTTTTTCATATCATAGAGTGAATAAATCTTTCAAGAATATTTTATTATGACTAGAAAATTAAAAATAAATGTATATATTGCTGCCAAGCTTTTTGGATTGGCAAACACCAGCATCCTTCTTCATTTTTTTTACTTTAGATTTATTAGGATCTTTTTCTTCCCTAATCTAATTATCTAAAATAATTATTTTATACAAAATTACAAATTTATATTCTTTTGTTATCAATTTTTATATTTTTATATGCTAAACATTATCTATTAAGCTGTTTTAGAAATTAATATTCGTTAGTTCGTTTGAACTTCACTCCTATTTTATAGTTTTGCCGAAAACGTAATGCAAAAGTACAAAGTTTTAGAAGTATTCATTATCTCAATTGAATAACCAAAAAAATTGGAAACTAATTGTATAAGATTCACTTAATCTAAAAATAGTGATTTAAACACTGAATTTAGTTTTTGTTTTTAGCAACATTAATAGTTTAGCAGAAAAAATTTCAGTTACTATAAATAGTTTACTTTTGGTTCTATATATAGAATATAATAGATATAGCTAAAGTCCTTGGGATGATGATGAGAGTCGGTGCGGCTCTGTATGCTACAAGAGGACACGTGGTTCACTTCGGTTTGGTTCATCCAAACATGTCTTTAAATTATTATTATTAGTTTTGCTGGGCGTTAGATTATTAATTACGTCAGCAATAGTGGAAGCGGGAGTGGTCCAATATGACACTCACATTTCCGTCTATAATCATCCCACGTTTGCTACTTTCCGGCCCCTTCTTTCCTCTACCCCCTATATGCTCTAATGTTAATGTTTCGTTAACTGGATGTTTGGTTGGGGTTGGTTCGATCTTCGATAAAATGATTTAATTTTTTTTTATATTTGTTTAGATAGATTAATTCAATTATTATAAATCACCACAAATCTAATATTACTTTAATTAGAAAATTAATCATTACTAACAAACTCTTACACACATCATATCATATTTTACAATTAAATATTATATCATACACTATAATCACTACCCAAACCACTCAAACAAACATCACTTTTATACTCTCTCAGCCACTATTCCCAGCCAACAGTATCCCAACCACCCCCAGCCCCAACCAAACATGCACTTAATTTATAGTTCAGGACCGGACCAACGATTCAAAGGGGGTCGGTGCAACAAAAGAAGATGACGCCCCTTGAAATATTGGTTGGTAATTAAAATATTGATTGATAATATTGTATAAAAAATTTAATAAAAGTAGTGCTAGAGAGTGAGACCCCTTAAAATATTGGTTGGTAATATTGTATAAAAGGGCTATAAAAGGAGATAATATTATATAAAAAAGCTATAAAAGTAATGCTAGAGAGGCATCGAATTTAAATCCTCATCTAAACGAGAGATTTCCTCTACCAAAGCTAACCAAATAAGCTACATCTCTAACTATTCATCTATAATTGTTATATAACTTCTCTATACAAGTGTATATATATATAGTACTAAAAAGAGTTCAGGGGTCCTGGCCGGCGAGATGCTCGATGCGGCAGCACCGTCGCGACCGCCCCAAGGCCGCCCCTACTTTATAGTAGTACAAAAAAAAACTTTGAAGTTTATAAATTACTCACATATAACTACATATATTAATCAAGAGATTAAATAAGTCGTTTGAATGAGAACTCAGGTTTTACAAGTTTTTATATTCATTAAATTGTTAAAAGAAAAAGATTGTGTCATTCCAAACAAAACTCATATATGAAACAAGGAAGTACAAGCAGGGCTACAAGCAAAAAAAAATTTGTTGAACAACTTGTAAATGATCTTGTTCTTTTAACTCATTTTATAGATAAACATAACTTGAATATAATTGGCTCGTTCATTAATAGTTTGTGAACAAGTTTGTTAAAAGCCAATTAACAATAAGTTCATAACAATGATAATAATAAAAATAACAAAAACAACAATATTTATACTAGAAATAATATAACATTTCTTATATCACATCTCATATAACAAGAATTTGTTTAAATTCGCTTATTTGTACGAAAATTTAGGAAAATGTGATGTTTACTTGATGTTCGAGAATAAAGTAATTAGGGGTTATGAACACAAATGTTCATGAATATGGTCAAATTATTGTTCACAAAAACAATCATATACTCTCAAATATTGGGTGTAATTTAGCTCGAATTAAATTAACAATGAATGAACCAAATAAACACCCACAAACTCAGCTCGTTCGATTCACTTGGAGTCGTAAATACAAGTTACGACACCACGGTACGATAAGAAATGACAAGTTCCCTGAAATAAATTGCAGAGATAAAATAACACTATATAAAAGTTTGAAATTTTAAAATAAGTTGAATTTGTAGTCATTTATCTCAAAATAAAAATAATATTTCTAAAATAGTTTATATTTTCCGGAAAACAATTTATCTTACTTCTTATAAAAAAAAACCCATATTTCACAAATTCTACATAAAAAGGCTATATTCTTTAAATGAAATTAATAAATACTTATTTTCAAATTTAAAATAAAATAGAATATAGCACGATACAGAAATACTATAATACCAAGAATTCATATCCTAATCCCCACGCTATACAATATTAGATGCAGTATTTGGAGAACAATACCAGTACTTTATACATGACTATAGTTCTACATTAATATATGTATCAATATAAATTACTTTAGTGTGAATTTTACCCTCGAATTAGCCCAAGAATCTTCATTCCTGGGAGATGATCGGATTGAGATGTTCTCATTCGAATGTGACATGGGTCATCTTTACTGTATTTTATTTTACATCGGATGACCCATTTCTTCACGCTCACACGTACTCTATTACTTACATCATATTTTACAATTTGCAACACACTTTTTACGAATTCCAATATACCTTTTACAATTTTCAATACACATCCTACCCTACTATATCTTTAAACTAAAATACCTTTTTGAATATCTCGTCCGTAAATATGCTTTATCAAACGTGGTACATGCTACTACATCCCAATCCAATCATCCTTAAAGAAAAGCACAAGAATCTCCATTGCAGTTGTGGTGGGGACTGTTTGGGGATTGCAATATAAGGTGACATTTTAGATTCTCATTATATTACGTACATTTACAGAATTTGGACCAACAATCCAGACTGTATCTCCTTTCTCTTTCTCTCTACTTTTCCTTGATTACCACATATGTATTTATCTCAATGCTTAATTTTATCAATATCTGTGAATAATATTCGAATGAATTATATATAATTAAATTAGTGTATATTTATAAAATTAAAATAATATTAATTTTTTTTGCTTTAATCAATATATCTAATTTAATAATGTAGAACTCATTGGTGGATTATTTCCGAAGCGTGAAAAAGGAAGACCTTTAGTAATTGACATACGACGTTTACGGACTAATAATTCTATCATATTCTATCATTAACATATATTTGAAATATTAATGATTAGTATTATCTTAATTTTCATAGATGTGCCAAAGACATACATCCAATTACTAGCATTTTTTTATGCAATACACAAAATGCACATATATATAAAAATAATACTCTCTCCGTTTCCAGTGCTAAAAAAAAAATATTTACCGCTAGTCTTTTTATAACTACAAGAGTGGTTACTAAAAATAACTCATTTTGTAACTATTGATTATTGCATAAATTTTTTTATTCAATTTTTAAAAAAAATTGCTACAATATGACAAGCTCTTTTCAACTACTTATAGTTACAAATACATTAGTAATTACAAAGAAGTTGCAAAAAATAGTCACAAATACATTATTAACTACAAAATAATTGCAAAAAAAACTTTTTGCATCTTACTATAAATGACTACCCTATGGACATGTGGTTACTAGAAGTATTTTTGTGAACTACATTTTGTAGTGGCAAAAAGTCTTGATTATAGTAGTGTCCATAGTAATTGTCATTTTAGCTACTTTTTTCTTTTCCCAATTAATTAACGTTTATACCTGAGGCTGAGGGTATATCTGTTAAAATATTTTATTCTTAATTTTTTTTTTTTAAAAAAGGACAATTAATATGAAGCGGTGAGAGTAAATGTTTACAGTTTTACACTTATTACTATTGTGGCATGACTGCATTCCATTGAACGTATTACATGTAACAACGTCTTTAAAAGTCGGAATAAATGACTATTTTGTCTTTTTTCTTTTTTGTTTATGATTCGTTTCCATCCGTGCAATACACGAGTAGAATTTTTTTATTAAGTTGTTATTATATATAAAGGTAAATATGTATAATATTAAAAATCAAAATAAGTAATGAATAAGGTATGTATAAAGAATTTGTATGAAATGTTGTACTATAATAGGTAAAAAAAATAATATAAAATATATAGCATGATACTGGTATATGCAATAGTTGTATATTTGAATAATTGTATATTAGAGGTCACGCACACATACACACACATATATATATTTTTAATATTTAGTAATATTAGCATGAAATCTCGCAATGGTATTAATTCATTAAGCAAGGGTTACTAAAGAATATTATTGTGACGTATTTAAATATAAAAATAATCAACTTACTATATTTATAGTTAACATTATTTTTCTTTAAAAAAAGACACTAATTCAATCAGCAAATCATTTTAATTATTATATCTAAGTTTTATTGTACATTGTAACTATCACAAATTGGTTCATTTTTCATATTAAATTTCTTTATGACAAAATGATTCAACCAATCCAAAATTATCATAAAAAGACACAACTAAAATAAAAGAAATTAATCTTTTAAAAAAAAGTAGATCATTTTTTCAAATAAAATATTGTTTTGATCATATTTGACATTTTTATTTTATGTACAAAAATTTAAAATCGAAATATATCATAATAATCATAAAACGTAACCTACCCCTAAAAATGAAATGCAAAAGCTAAAATCCTTACTTGGATTAGTAAAATTAGCTTGGGATGATAAATCGTGCGAGTTGTATCGTTATTGGACCAGCTTGATAAGACTCAAATCGATAAGGACTAATATGAACTAGTTTATTAGATAAAAAACCGTAACCCGACCACAAACCGATAAAAAATCGATAACCCGACCCAACTCAACCCTTCAATATTTACATACATATTTATATCTTATTATTTTGTCCAGCTCACTAAACCTACTACTACTATTATTAATTCTTGTGAGAAGTACAAAATTAATTTGAATATTCAAGTACCCATTTATTCTATAGTAGTAGTTAATCTCCATTAACATAATAGATGGACACAAATATTAAAAAATGAAAGAAAACAAAAAATGCCACAACGAAGGTCTAGAACATTACGCAATTATTAAATAAAAAAATTCAAATTCTCGAATCAACATTTCTCCTCTAAGCTCTAGGTGGTTATGTTGGATTTGTATACTGAAAGCAAACCCTTTTATATATAATGTTTCCAGGTATTCGCTGTTTATCTCCTATCTGACTATATTTGCATTTTCATTATGTATGTGTCCCTATATCTCTTGCAAATAAGTAGATCATATGGTGTGTTGTAGATCACAGAAGATCATATGATTGCTTAAACTTAATGAGATATAAAATGTAAATCACAGCTTAGACAACTTGAGGACGAATTGTTGGTTTATGCTGCATTATTAAGTAGGAATAATTTATCTTGACTATTTACTTATACTGGTACGTATTTACGTATTGATAGAATCACAATGAGATAAGTTCTTCTGCCTGACCTTAGTGAAGAACTAGAGATCTCGTTGACTTATAGCCTAAATAAGATTACAATTATGAATGTTTGTTTGTGTGTCACTTTGATTTACTATGGGCAAGAGTTAAGTTATAACTTTTATATTATGTATTTTTGGGTGACAACAACTTGCATATAATAATTGGTAATTTGAATTTAGGTAATCGTATCCGTTTAGGATGATGATATCCCCTGAAGGAGCTCAAAATGTTTATTGTACTAAACTCTGCAGGTTGACTAAGTTCAGGTACAATAATAAGGTTGAGTGGTACTACTTAAGGAATAAATAAGAAATTAATTAATTTAAGCTGTTAGATGATTTAATTAATCAATGGATATTCGATGTCTTAAATACGGGGATTGACTAAGTCTAATTCAAGCCCCGACTCAACTCTGGAATAAAGGGGGTAAGTCAGTATTGATTCCCTAGTGCAATGAATTAATATTTATGAATTAATTATGTTCTGGGCTGAACAAGGAAGAACTAATTCATAGTTAGCCCATCTTTATTTCTTGTATTTGATCCCTGGACTGCCCATATAGACTCCTAGTCCAAGTAGAAATAGAGAATTAAATTCTGGGTAATTCTAAACACAACCACCATTTTACTCTTCACAGCCACTATTTTAAATTAAGTAAATTAAATCATATAAATTGTAAATTTTACGTTTTCTTATTTACAATCTCTTACTCTAAATAACCTTCCAACTTTTCTTCTCCTCTTGATAGCCACCGCTTTATGATTTTCAAGCCTTGACCGAACAAATATTAAAGTTTCTTGTGCTTGTAGATTGTTAAGTTATACGAACGAGACGACAAAATAATTCTTACAGAAAATAAAAAATTTCAATTTAGAAAATTAGAACTTCGACGCAAATAAATTTTGTGATACAAACCTCAAAAGAATCTAATCATAATTCATCAAAAGATTAAAATTTTGTCTGCAAATACTAATAATATTTAACGTTTTGCAGACATTAGATATTTTTAAGATTTATTCACAAAATTTATTTTCGTCAACGCTAAACTAAGTATTTTGCAGCCAAATTCCCTATATAGAGATTTTTATTTTCTATAATAATTCTTTTGTAGATCATCTCGTTCATACAACTTGGACAATCTGTAAACCTAAATAAGTTTAATATTTATTCGGTCAATGCTTCATAAAGCGGTGGTTACAAATTGGAGAAGAAAAATTAGAGGGTTATTTGGTATAAGGGGTTGTAAAAAGGAAAAAGGTAAAATATAAAATTTATATGATTTAATTTTACTTAATTTAAAATAGTGGCTGTGAATAGTAAAAGAGTGGTTGTGTTTAGAATTACCCTTAAATTCCTCATAAGGAATTAAATTCCTAATCCCAGAAGAAATTAAACTACCATGCTTGGCCCACACTCAACCATGTATTATAAATACATTGTCTCTCATTTTGTGAATATAGAAGAATTAACACCTAAAAAAAATCACGGAATAGAGAGAAAGAGAGAGGAGGCGGCGGGGGTTTAAGGTGTTCCTTCCCACTTGGAATTCTTTGGTTTAAGGTGCTCCTTCCCACTTGGAATTCTTCAAAGTTCGTCGTCCATCCGACGTTGAGAATTGAGTAGATGATACAGTCCAGAAGGTCAAGACGGGAGTAAGAAATCATTCATTAAAAAATCGACCTCTTGTGTGAACAACTATCAGGTCGAATCCCTTAACTCCTATAGATGCATGTTAGGGTTTATATAAATTTATAGACCCTATGAAATCATTCAATAAAAAATCGACCTCATATGTGAACAGCTATCAGGTCGAATCCCTTAACTCCTATAGACGTATGTTAGAGTTTATATAAATTTATAGATCCATCTCTAGGGTTAATCAATAAGGATACTGATAATGCGCAATCCGATATCCAAGAAACTTAATGAAAACCTACGTAAGCAATATGAGAAAACACAAGATTTACGTGGTTCGATCCGGAGATCTACGTCCACGGGCAGAAAATAACACTTGCCGAGGTGTTTCTTTTACTCGAACTTTGAGTTTACACGTAGTAATTCAGAATACAGAATGCGAACCCTAATTCAGAGTCCTTTTCTTCAATTTATACTAAACCCTTGTGAACCCTAACTGAACCCTAACTAATTCCCTATTATTACGCCTGTTTTCCGTTGCGTGGCGGTTGGGAACGGATCGTGGGCCTTGATTCGCGGAACAAACCACCCGTTGAGCCGACGCGTGTTTCTGGACCTGCTGGGCCTACGCGTGCTGGGCCTACGCGCGTTTCTGGACCTGCTGGGCCTACGTGTGCTGGGCCGGTCAGTGGGCTCAGGTATTAACCCGACCCGAAGTGATCGGGCCATCCCTATCAGATGTCCCCCCCCCAGCCGAAGCGAGGAAGGAGCTTCGGTTGTCACCGGGGTGGAACCATAAGCAAGAGGGGCCGTGGTCGCGGGCGCGCCGAAGTGTTTGTGGATGACTAAGTCTATCCGCGTCCCAGGGACTCCGCGGCGCAGTCTGCGGAAGCGGAACCGAACTAGGCCGAAGTGCACAGGACAGATAGCGAGATACCGAGTCTCCCAAAAGCAAGAAACGTGTCGGAAGTACATAATGACCTGGCCGAGGTGAAGTGTACACCGGAGTGTAGTAGTCTGGCCACAATGAAGGGAGCGCCGGAGTGTGGTAGTATGGCCGAGGTAAAGGGAGCTCCAGAGTGCAGTTTAAATCTTCCTGACGAAGGGTGAGGTTGATGTGATTGGCGGCGCCATCATGAGAGAGAGGGATGTGAAGTGACACGCTCTGCGATTTCCAATAAACCTGTTCCCCACGCGCCTTGGGAACTGTAAAGCGCGTGAAGAGCACGTCTAAATCTCCATCACTGAATTTGAATAGGCTGTATCAGTGCCGTTGGTTTTTGCGTATATATTTGGAATAACTGCACAGTAACTCTTCATCTTCTCCATTGCGATTTACCAGTTTAGAAAGCGGGAAAAAGAGGGGAATTCTGTGCTTGTGATTCATCTCAAATCCAAACTTCTCAAACTCTACCCAAGTAAGTATGCCTTCTTCTTCATCTTCTGCCTCTATTCAAGAAGTAGGGACTACAAGTGCCCCGTTAGATGTCCCCCCCCTTCGATATCTCATTCCGGAAAGGAATGAGATTAGGACCGTAGACAGGGCCGACGGCCTGGAAAGCAACGTTATGATGGTCGCTTTTTATGAATGCGCGGAGGAGGATTTTGAGGTGGCCTCTGTAGCGTTACGGATGACGCGAGTGCAGATTGAGAGAGAAATCCCTTCATTTTACTTTCCATTTAACTTAGAGTATATAATACCGAACCCCGATGATAGGGCCTGCTGCCCGCCGCAGGGGTTTATTAGTGTGTATATAGATCCCCTTAGAATAGGCTTGAGACTGCCCCTGTGGGACATTGTGATCTAGTTGCTGAAATACTACGGTATTGCCTTGAGCCAACTAGCGCCGAACGCGGTGAGGCAAGTAGTGGGATTCACCGTAGTGTGCAAGAACGCCGGGATAGAACCGACCGTAGAGCTTTTTAGGTTTTTCTACCAATTAAAAGCCTTCGGGAAATCCAAGGAGTGGTACTCCTTTAGTCCCCGAGCCCGAGGTGGGTTCAAGGTTCAAAACCCAAGTAAGGTAGAGGGATGGAAGGAGAGGTTTATATTTGTAAAGAACAAAGTAGCTCTCCCGAAGTGGAGGAGGGATGAGGTACTTGATACCGCTCCGGTGGAGAACCCGGAGGCCGAAGTCATACATGTATTCCGGTCAGTGGGGACTTTCAAAACCCTTTGCACCGAGGAAGAACTGGAGGGGGCAGGACTGAGCCCGTATTATTCGGGCGATGCGGATGCCGAAGAGGGTAGGAGTTCTTCTGTCCTGCTTTTTACAAACTATGACTGTGTATATAACTAACTTTACCTTCTGTGTGCAGTGGGACGCTTCGGGAAAGAGCCGGCTGGAAACCCCGCGGTGGCGGCGGCGGCCAAAAAGAAGGGCAAATCTGCTGAGGCATCTCCCCGGGGAAAGATGCCATCCGATACGAGGCCCAGTGCTGGGTCTGAGGAACAGGTAGGGGTAACGAAGCCTACCCCTATGTCGAAGAAGAGGCCGGAGCCATCCGGGACTCCTCCAACAGCAGCGAAAAGACTCCGCACGGAGGGGGGTATGGAGGTAAGTTCCAGACGTGTTCTCAGCTACTGTTAATGCAATTACATTGTATATTTTTCTGTGCTGATCATTGTGTGCTATCATTGGTGGCAGTTGAAGGAGCAGGGGCCCTCAAGTCTGTTGGGGTTAGAAGGCGCGGACGCCGAAGAACTTCTGCGCTTGGCGCGAGGTATCCTGGACCTCGGTCGTAAGAGCGAGAAGGAAGGCAAGGAGGAGCTGGCCGAAGTGGCCAGGGAGCTTCGGGCGCGCAACGACCGATTAACCCAAGATTTGACCGAGGCACGCAAGAGGGCTGCCTTGGTCGAAAATGAGGTTGCGCGTCTGCGCGGAGTGGAGGCGGAGACCAATGTCCTCCGAGGTGAAGTACTGCGGCTGCGGGCAGAGATGGAGGCTCGGGAAGCTGCCGTAGTCGAAGGGCAAGGAGCGATGCTGAAGGCATTCGCCGACAAATTGTTCCAAACCAGCACGTTCCTGGACTTCCAAACGGATTTTGTGGCAATAGGGGACCAGGCCACGCGATCTGCGCTGCTGGAGCAGGTTAAGGAGGTCTACCCGAATATGGATGTATATCGTCCAGAATTCGGGTACGACTTTGAGGCAGTGGCCGGGGTGGAAAAGGCCTATTACGCAGCGCTAGCGAATCTGCCGGAGTGGCCCCTGTTGAAGGCTCTAGGGGAGAAGAAACAACTTCTGACGGCCGCGGAGATCGCCAACTGCGAGGTGGACCAGGACCAAGAGTTCATGGCGTTCCGCCGGGGTGAGCTGGTCTCCGAGCCCCGAAACAAAGAACCCCCCCCTCGGATGGAGGTCGATGCCGTAGCTGCGGACGAAGCTGTCGCAGCGAACGAGGAGGAAGAAGCCGAAGTGTCAGAGGGCCGGCGAGAGGTGTTGCCCGAGGATATTGAGGGGACCGAGCGGGAGGTCAGTCGTTCCCCGCAAATTTAAAGTTGTAGATAATAGGAGTATATGCGAACATTGTACTGAATCCTGGATATTGTACTTCCATTTTGTTGAATATAATTTTTGTTTCTCAGACACTTCGTCTTCTTTGTGCTTGAATGATCAATTTATGTTTGTTTTCGAACTGAACTCCAACTCTTTACATACTTGAGATTGATCGATCTGGTTGACTCTTCTTTCTGTTTAGAATACCGCGGAATTGCACGAAACAATAAAGAAACTCATGCGATCACTTGAGTGGTTCCGCGAAGAAAAGAACAACCTGCAAATGCACGTAGTGCCAAAGCTAGAAAAGCAGGTGGCCTCGGCAGAGAGGAAAGCGGTTGAAGCCGAAGAAAGAGCCAAAGATTTCGAACTGAAGTACCGGGCTAAAGCTGCTGAAATGAGTCGTGTCCTCGTTCATCAAAGGGAATACGACCGGATACTGTCCGAGTTCGGTCTTCTTACCTTTGAGGAAGTGGAGGAGCGGGTCGTAGAGATTCAGGGCGAAATCTCGGCGCTTGTGGCAAATAACCCAGCGGAGTCCTCAGAGCTTGTAAGAAAGCGAGAGGTTTTGGAGTTGCTTCTCAGCATGTATGAAGGACTGAAGGGCCGAGGCAGGTGGAGGCCTTCTGCCGAGGAATTCATTGCGAGTTCAAGCCGGAGCCAAGGTACTCCAAAAACTCCCCGGAAGGATAAAAAGAAACCCGCTGGAAAGAGCAAAGGCATTGTGATCCGAGAGCCAGCACCAGTGACTACGATCGAAGAAGAACCCGCTGTGGTCGCCGAAGAAGTAGTCGAGGAGCTGGCCAGAGAAATTGAAGTGATGGCTCCGGAGGAGTGGGACCCTGTGCAGTGGGCCCAAACTCCGAGGTCTGCTCCGCAGCCAAGTAGCCGCGCTCATACAAGGGACGAAATTCCCCGACAAGCGCCAAGGACAAGTCCACGGCGTCGGGGAGCCCGCGGAGGGGAAAGAGCCGGAGCCCGAGGTCGAGGATCTACAAGATCCCGGAGGACACAGCGCAGATCTAGGAGTAAGCCTCAACGCCGGAGCGCTGAATACTGGCTCGGGGGCCGTAGATGATCGTTTGTGTTTTTTTTTTTTCTAGTTTTATGTAAAGAACTTTTTGTCGTAGGATTATTCGGAAAATAATAAAATCGTTTTGATGTGTATAAATGTGTTAAGGAAAACAACAAGTTATGAACCAACAGTAATAACTGTTTTAATTGGGTGTTCGGGAACACAGTATGGATAAATCCAATGCAAATCTCCCCGGACGGATCGGGCGGGAGTAAAATCTCCCCGGACGGGTCAGGCGGGAGTAACCACTTCTCCGGTTAAACAGGCGAGAAAGTGATATGAGTCCGGGGACGGAATGTGAACCTCCTCGGACGGATCGAGAGAGAGATTTAATTGTCCGGAGACGAATAATAATTTTATGAATGCGTTAGGGCGTCCCCGTAACGTAAAAGAGAACACAGCAAGATGCATAAACGAAGAATTTTTATTTCAATGATAAGTGCCGGGGCAAAGCAAAGAATACAAAGAGAGATAACAATCATAAAAGAAACGTACAATGAGCATAAAGATAAGATGGTACTTGTGATTTGGCATTCACAGATAGAAGCGCCTCAAGTTGGTAACGTGCCAGCTTCGGGGAATCGAGGTCCCATTGAGATGCTCTAACTGATAGGATCCGGAATCGTGCGCGGCAACGACGCGGTAGGGACCCTCCCAAGAAGCATGTAATTTTCCCTCGGGGGCAGCTTTGCTGGCTGAATTGAGCCGAAGCACTAGGTCCCCGACATTGAACTGAGTGCCCCGGACCCGGAGGTGATGATACTGGGTTGCACGTTGTTTACACTTGGCCTGTTGAATGAATGATTTGTCACGACGATTTTCAAGCTCATCCAAATTCGCTCGGAGAGCCTCGTCATTATCCTCTGGAACCAATGTGATGAGGCGGGGGCTTGGTACACCGATTTCCGCAGGAATAACGGCTTCGGAGCCATAAGTAAGGCTGTAAGGAGTCTCCCCGGTAGAGGTATGCGGTGTCGTGCGATAAGCCCATAGGACTTGCGGAAGGTTTTCAGCCCAGAGACCTTTGGCATTATCCAGGCGTTTCTTTATACCCGTGAGCAGTGTACGATTGGTGACTTCAACCTGACCGTTGGCTTGAGGGTGAGCAACCGAGGTGAAAATTTGTTTGATGTGAAGTTCTTCGCACCATGACCGAAAGGGATCGTTGGCAAATTGTTTACCATTGTCCGAGATAATAGTGCTCGGGATGCCGAAGCGACATACGATATTGCGCCATACAAACTTCAAGATATTTTGACCAGTAATGGCCGTAAGAGGTTCGGCTTCGACCCACTTAGTGAAGTAATCTACGGCAACGACCATAAATTTCAATCCCCCCGGAGCAACTGGGAATGGGCCGACAATGTCGATAACCCATTGAATAAATGGCCACGCACTCTGGATTCCAGTGAGCTCGGTCTGCGGCAGATGCTTCACACGGGAGTGCAGCTGACACTTGCTGCATTTGGTCACTAAGTCATGGGCATCGTTGAACAAAGTTGGCCAATAATACCCCCAGCGGAGAACTTTCTTGGCCAATGTCCGGGAGCCGATATGGCTGGCACAGGCCCCTTCGTGAACCTCCCGTAGAACTTGAGTAGCTTCGGCAGGAGCGAGACACCGGAGACTCGATTGTAGGTATGACCGTCGGTACAAGACTCCATCATGAAAGGAGTATTTGGGGGCTTTGAGGACAACTTGCCGAGCTCGCAGCTTATCAGTAGGCAGAATTCCATCTCGGAGATATTGAATGATAGGAGTCATCCAATTCGGATCACCATCGGTCAGTACCGAAACTGTGGCCTCATGAATTGCTGGATGAGATAAGTCTTCGACCATGATATCCGGAGATATATTAGTTCGGACCGCGGAGGCCAATTTGCTGAGCGCATCTGCTCTTGCATTCTGAGCACGTGGTATTTTCTGGATAACAACTGTATCTAGAGTTGACATAAGCTTAAGTGTTAAAGCACGATACCTGATCATTGTTTCATCCTTGGCGACATAAGTCCCCTGGATTTGCTTGGACACGACCTCGGAGTCCGTGAAGAGCTCAAGATGGCGAATGGCTAAGGATTTTGCGAGCCGGAGCCCGGCGAGGATTGCCTCGTATTCTGCTTCATTATTAGTCACCTTAAATTTGAATCGGATGACGTATTTAACTTCAACCTCCTCGGGGGTCAATGAGAAGCACCCCGGCACCACTTCCTCGAGTCGTGGATGCTCCATCCACATATAGTTGCCACTTCCGAGGTGAGGATACGAGGGTAGCGGGATGATGGGTAACACTGTCTTCCGAAGAGTCATGATTGTCTCCGGGGCTTCAGCCAGAAAGTCGGCGAGTGCTTGACCCTTGATAGCTCGGCGGGGAAGATATTGAATATCATATTCGCCTAACTCGACAGCCCACTTGGCGAGGCGCCCAGACACCTCGGGTTTGACAAGAATCTGTCGGATAGGATGATTGGTCAGAACTCGTACTTCACGTCCTTGGAAGTATGGCCGCAGACGCCGAGCCGCCATAACAAGGGCCAACACGGTTTTTTCCAGCATGGAATATCGTGTCTCCGCTCCGTGGAGTACTCGGCTTGCAAAATACACGGGATGCTGAACGCCATTGACTTCTCGTACAAGGGTTGCACTAATAGCTTCCTCGGCGGAAGCCAAATATAAGTAAAGCGGCTCTCCGGAGAGAGGAACTGACAAAGTAGGCAGCTGCTGTATATGACGTTTCAAAGCCTCGAAAGCCTCGGTGCACTCCGGAGTCCATTCAAAGGACTTCGATTGTCGCAAGATTTTGAAGAATGGGAGTTGGCGCTCTGCCGCTTTGGATAGAAAGCGATTTAAGGCCGCCAAACCGCCCGTAAGGCGCTGAACGTCTCTGAACGTCTTCGGTGGCTGCAGATCCAAAACATCCCGAAGTTTGGCTGGATTAGCCTGAAGACCGCGTTGTGAAACCATATAACCAAGGAACTTGCCGGAGCCAACGCCGAAAGTGCATTTTGCTGGATTAAGTTGCAAATTGTAGCGCCGCAAGGTGCGCAACGTTTCGGCAATGTCTTGCACACATGAAGAATGGGAGGTACTCTTTATAACAAGATCATCAACGTAAACCTCGACGTTGCGGCCAATCTGGTCGTGGAAAACACGGTCCATGAGACGTTGATATGTGGCTCCGGCGTTCTTGAGTCCGAAGGGCATTTTCTTAAAAGCAAAACACCCGAAAGCAGTGATGAATGCTGTCTTGAGGGCATCCTGCGGATCCATAAAGATCTGGTGGTATCCCTTATACAGATCTAAGAAACAGAGTGCCACGTACCCAGTAATGGCTTCGGCCTTTTGGTCAATGGAAGGTAGGGGATAACAGTCCTTCGGACAATGTTTATTGAGGTCTGAGAAGTCGACACACATCCGCCATGCCCCGTTGGACTTTATCACCATCACCGGATTGGATAGCCAAGAGAGGTAATACACTTCGAATAAGATGTCCGCATCCAAGAGTTGTCGCACCTCGATTCTAATTGCTGCATTTCGCTTCGGAGCGAACTTCCTTTGCTTTTGTTGTATAGGCTTTACACTGGGATCGATGTTCAGCTTGTGGGTTATTATGTCGGGAGAGACCCCGGGCATATCCAAAGGGGACCATGCAAAGACATCGGAATGCTCTCGCAAGGTCTGAATGATGGCCTGGTGCAACCATGGCACATCCACGGCACCAACAGTTACAGTCTGTTCTGGCTTGGACGGATCAAGCGGTACCTGGACGGTGGTATCCCCCAATGAGGTACATACCCGAGGTTCAAGAGCCGATGATGCTACTTGAAGCTGCTGTTTGGGAGGAACTTTGGCAGTCTTTTTGAGTGCCACGTATATACACTCCTTTGAAACACGCTGACTACCGCGGATAGCCACCTCGCCATGCGAGGTGGGGAATTTTAGAGCGAGGTGGTATGTGGAGCATATGGCTTTGGCGGGAGTAAGCCAGTCCCGACCCAAGATCATGTTGTACGGAGACGGGGAGTTCACCACATAGAAATCCACGAAAATGGTTTTAATTGCCGGATAGGTCCCCAGAGACGCCGGGAGAGTGATGACCCCTTCTGGTTGGACTTCACCCTGAGTGAAAGTCTGCAATGGCCCGGGGGCCGGCCGAAGTTGTTCCCGAGGAATTCCCATCTTTTGGAAACAGTCGGCGAATATAACACTCACTGCGGCTCCATTGTCCACAAAGACCAGCTTTATTGTAATATTGGCCACAGTCATGTCGATGACAATGGCATCAGTATGAGGTGTTATCTCCGGAACAGGGTCCCTATCTGTGAAACTAACAGTTTCGGACTGATGGAGACGCTTATGACGTGGCTCCTCGGGAGGAGGACGGCGAGCCTCTGCCTTCAAGGCATTTCGTGAAGCCCCGGTGGGAAGGGCCCCATATATCACGTTTATTACGTGAGTAGGTGCATTGTCTCCGGGTCCTCCCGGAGAAGGAGGTGGTGGCAGAAAACGAGGCTGTTGGCGATTGCCAGAGTCTTGCCGTGCATTATTGCTAGGTCCCGGCCGATTATTCTGCCACGACGGCCGATTCTGTTGTGCGCCCCGGTCATGATAACCTCCGCGGTTATGAGACGAACCCCCATTCTGGCTTGTCCGAGGTCTGTCATCGGTCCGCGCAATGTATTGTTGCAAGAGTCCTTTCCTTAGACACTCCTCAATTTCCTTGCTGAGCTCTCGGCACTCCTCTGTCTCGTGCCCATGATCTCGGTGGTACGCACACCACTTTCCACGGTTCCTTTTTTCAGGCGGAGCAGTCATCCGCGGACAAGGCCGTAGATCGTTCTTGTGAACAGAAAGGATTTCGGCTCGTGACTTTGTCAACGGAGTAAATTGTGGAATATCGCCTCGGGATTCTGAACGCCCCGAGTTCAGGCGGGAAAAGGCACTCGGTCGCGTGCTAGGCCCAGCTTGTGCCCTGTCGGACTGCCGCTTGCTAGCATGTTTCTCACGTTTCCGGCGAGTCTGCTCCTCGGCTTTAGCATATCTGCACACTGTTTTGAACAGTGCTCGGGTTGTGACCGGTGGGTTTCGAACCAACTCGGTGTAAAGTGGTCCGGGACGGAGTCCATTCATGAATGCGTTGATGACTACGTCATCTGAGCAATTTCCCACCTTGAGGCTCTCCGCTGTAAAGCGGTCAAGAAATTGGGTAACGGTTTCACCGTCCCGCTTTTCCATATTCATGAGGTCGGCCAGGGTGGCCATGGCTTCGCACGTGCTTCGAAACGCGCCCAAAAGTGTTCGGCGAGTTCTCTAAAAGAAGATACGCTGTTGCGTGGGAGAGAATCAAACCAAACCCGAGCTTCATCCTGAAGGTACTCAGGGAAAATCTTACAGTAATGGAGGGATGTAGTGTGATCGCGACTAAGCATGTTATGCCTGAAAGCTCCAAGAAAATTGGCTGGATCTCCGGTGCCGTCGTAAGGTGGTATGGCCGGCCGTTTGAACCCTTCGGGAAGGGATGTGGCCATGATTTCTTGGGAGAACGGTGTGATGATATCTCCATTGGCATCAAGGCCCAGAATTCTGTCCAGTTCGACATTGCGTTGGACTCGCTCATACTCTTGAAGATCTAGAGTATGAGGATTGGCATAACGAACTCTCTTAGCCGCGTTGAGTGGACGGCGGCGATCGACATCGGTAGGTTCATCGTTGCGTTGTCGTGATTCGTTAGAACTCCCATGGTCCTCGGAAGAACCAGGTCGTTCCCGTCGCCGATCCTGACGCCCTTGATGCCCCGGGTCTTGTTGATCACGCGAGTGCTGACGGTGTGGAGGCACCGCGGGATTGGCATCATGTCCGGCAGGCCCCGCGGGGTGTAGGCGATTAGCCGCCCAGTCTTGAAGAACATGGGCATGCTCTTGTAGGAAAGCCTGGAGCAATTCTGGAGTGATTTGAATGTTAACCGGTGGCTGGGCAGCAACGGGATTAGGGTTTTGCATGTCTTGTGGGGGTGGAGGCAAAAACTGGTTGTCTGGATTCACAACCGGGCCTTGGTTGCCCTGATGATGAGACGCACCTCTTGTCGGCGACTGCCTCGGCGACAAAACTTGATCCACGGGTGGATCTTGATTGGATTGATCACCGTGGCGAGATTGATTCAGTCGAGTCATCACCATGATATTTGAATGCACTGTTAACGTCAGAAATTGTTTACAGTTCCCACAGACGGCGCCAATTGATAATGCGCAATCCGATATCCAAGAAACTTAATGAAAACCTACGTAAGCAATATGAGAAAACACAAGATTTACGTGGTTCGATCCGGAGATCTACGTCCACGGGCAGAAAATAACACTTGCCGAGGTGTTTCTTTTACTCGAACTTTGAGTTTACACGTAGTAATTCAGAATACAGAATGCGAACCCTAATTCAGAGTCCTTTTCTTCAATTTATACTAAACCCTTGTGAACCCTAACTGAACCCTAACTAATTCCCTATTATTACGCCTGTTTTCCGTTGCGTGGTTGTTGGGAACGGATCGTGGGCCTTGATTCGCGGAACAAACCACCCGTTGAGCCGACGCGTGTTTCTGGACCTACTGGGCCTACGCGTGCTGGGCCTACGCGTGCTGGGCCTACGCGTGTTTCTGGACCTGCTGGGCCTACGTGTGCTGGGCCGGTCAGTGGGGCTCAGGTATTAACCCGACCGAAGTGATCGGACCATCCCTATCAGATACAAATTATGACAACAAAAATCAATAAGGATACAAATTATGATAACCAAGAAATATCCTAGGGAAATGGATTATTTATATTACTTTCTACAAGAGTATTTTAATAGATATAATTCCTACAGGTTAAGCCTTGTACCTTCAAACTTTTCTTCAAGTAAATTTGTTACACTAAATCCATCAATACAACCTTTCCAGATAAATTATAACTAATACATAATAAATTTTTTTTTATCAAAGTCATTTATCGGATTAGCAAAAATTACCCGATTTTCATTGTGTTATATCAGATTGCTCTGATTATAACTGTACAAACATTATTATATGAGGTTGTATCGTGTATGAGTCGTATCGAGTTTTATTATTCCTAAAAAAGAAAGAAGACATTAATTCTTGAAGTTTATTTTGATATTAAAAAAATTATGATAATTATAAAATTGGTTCCAGGTTCCAACCTCTCATTTATGGGAGCGAATAAGGGAGGCACACGGCACAGCCGACAATCATGTTAGGGGTACTTCCCAAATAATATTTGTAAAGCATTAAAGCCTCAGAGCAAATGAAAAGCACATTGGATCTTCTACCACAGTAGATACAATATTTTCTACAGCACATGTGTTAATATATGACAAGTGTACAATATGACATAAGTAATACATCCCTAATACTTATGTGTTATGTATTGATGCAGCTATTGTAGGAGATGTTGCACCAATTATTGTAAAAGATACGAACCGAATGAAACACATATTTTTTTTGTTGCCTCTATTGGCATATTATGGACATACGCTCATATGGAATCCCATAACAGAGATGTTTATGCTAAATCGAGAAAAGATAACATAAATTTGGAGGGCTTTTAATTATTACTTCCTCCATTCATAAATAAGTATCATTCTAAGAAATTCATTTTTTTCATAAAAGAATGTCATTCTAACATTACAGTGATTGTTTGGAAAATTACAAAATAAAAAAAATAAACTTATCCCGAAATTATAAGTAAGAAAATATACGTCAAAAGTCTTTCACTACATTGTCTTTTTAAATTATCGTGATATATCTAAAATAATTAAATAAATTATAATATTTTTTAAAATATCGTACAAATTAACAAAAAATGTATTTACATAAAAAAAATACATTTTAGTGAAATATGTTTACATGAATTCAAATATTATGAACTCATGAGAAATTACAGACTTTTTTCAAAAATAAAAAATAAAAATTCCTCGTGGATTACTTAAAAAAGAAATTACAGATGTTTAAAAAAACAAGTTAAAAAAAAAAACTAACAAATTCAAATATGAAACTACATAAAATTAAAAAAATAACAAATTAAATAAAGTGTCGTGAAAGATTTAGTTTAGTTTAATTTATTTGTAGGTTTTGCAATTTTCCAAACATGCCTTCTAATGATTTCAGAGTTATGATTTTTTCATTGATAGTTTTAAATATTTGGACTCTGAATTGATAGAAATTATTTTTCAAAATCTAAATTGATAGTTGACCTATTTTTCGAGTCCTTGACTGATAAAAACACAACTAGTAAAAGTTTTATCTTATTAGTTTATTATTATGATAGAGCTATTACTACTTTTAGTTTTTCTAAATACACTTCATAATAAAAAAAAAAAATATCACTTTGACCGAATAAATACGATCATGTTCGACTATATCACTCTGGACATGTTTTATGATGTTTAAAGGGAGTGACGTTTTAAAAATGATCGGTTAGTTCTATCAACAGAACACTCAAAAAATAGAATTTTTCCATGACTATCTAGTAAAACAGGAGTGGTAATAGCCACACCTTTATTATTATTCCTCAGTTTAATAATATTTTATTTTTCAGGATTTTGATCCCTCCCCGGTGGGACCCTCTTGTCATTGTCATCCCTATCCAACTCCAGCAAGCAACTGCTATACCATTTCTTTATTTTTTTTCTTATTTCTTTTATTTTTTATTTAAAAACATAAAGAATTCAAATTCTATCGTAAAGACCAAAGTGAGAATCTTTGCCTCATGAACAACTTTATCTTCTTTGTCTCTAGAAGTTGTTACAGGGATTTTCACATCAAGTTATTACACAGGTCCCGATTTTCCTTGTCTTAAAAGCTAAAAACAATTAAAAGCATTAATTGGCTTTCAGACCTTCAAATCACACCCGTAGAAAATAATAAATTAGTTTTCAACAGAAGCAATTAAAAGAAGGGAAATATCTAGTAACCCAATCAAAGAGGGATTTTACTTGTATTCCCTTTGGCCCCATCCACCATCCTTTTCTCTCTCTCTCCTCACTAGCTCTACTTCAAATCACCATTATTCATCTCTCTAACCGCAACAAGACACCCCACGCTTGCCTTTATCAAATTCCCCACTCAGGTAAATGAAATCAGAATCCAATAATTCTGAGATTCCGCAAAATTCTTAACGCACACCAACTGTTCGATGAAATCCCTCAACCAAATGGATCTTGACGAGTGGGAGCTTCTGCCCGACGATGGATTCCTCGAGATCAATCATGATCAAGGCAACAAGATTTACTCACGCAACTATGATCACCAGGGCTCCACCTCCGGTGTTCTTCAGATGAATTACTTCATCTGCCCCCCTGAATTCGTCGAAACCACACCGCAGAGGATGATGCCTAATCACCTCTTACCTCTCCCGATCGACACCGATGATGATGATGATCGGGAGAGGGTTACAAAAGAAGTCACGAAGATCCCAATCGAGATCAAATCTTTCAGCGAAACTGGGTTGTTGTCGGTAGGCGATCAGGACCCGGTTTCGCAGGTTTTCTTCAAGAAGATGAAGGAAGCTGAATTTGTCGACATGAAAATGGATTCCCCTAAGTCAAGTACTAGCCCTAGTAGGGGGATCATGCCCCCCTTCCAGGGAGATGATTGTAAAGATGATTCAGAAATGGGGGTCAAAGAGATGGATTTGGAGATGGAGGAAGATGACGAAGAAGGGGTGAATGTGTGGAAATGGAGCTTGACTGGAATTGGGGCAATTTGCTCGTTCGGAGTGGCGGCGGCTGCTACTTTTTGCATCGTTGTTTTCAGTCATCAGAAGAATAAACACTCTCACAAGAATCAGAAGTTTCAGTTTCAGATTTACAGCAATGATAAGGTTAGTAATGTCCAGATTTCATAATTCAATTATTGTGTTATGTTTGTTTATGGATTGGTCGGTTCAGTTGTGGATCGGATTTTCTACTCGTGTTTATACTAATACAGGATATATATGCATTGATGTTTCTTTATGTTTGTTTATGTCTGTCATGTAATGTAATGGTAATTTGAAACCTAACATAATTTAAGGAATCCGACTTGATCTCGATGGGCCCACCAATTTATATTATTATTACCTAAATTTTTAATATATTTCAATTAGACAATTACTAAGTATAATTTACAATATTTTATATATTTACATCATTTAATGCAATATAAAAATTAAATTTGCAATTTTCACCGCCGAAATCTTCAGGGATAACCACGTAACCTTCTAGCATATCATTTTTAATAACGGTTTCCTGTTGTGAATACATTAAATAGGGTTATAGGGGCGGTTTGGATTTATAATACTTAATAATGGGAGCCTTGTAAACTTAATTGATCTAGATAAATATATAATACTCCCTTCGTCCCGGCTTAATTTGCACACCTACTCCGACGCGTATATTAAGAAAAAGCAGATTTTGTGGAATCTTTGACTTTTTTAAAAGTGAAGATTGATGGTAGAGATTTTAAGGGTGGAGATTGTAAGATTCCTTTCCATTTTAGGGGTGTGCAAAATAGGGTGGGACGATCAAAAAAGGAAAGTGTGCAAATTAGGGCGGGACGGAGGGAGTATAAAAGAGAGCATTATCTTTAAAATTTGGGACCTTTGATACATTACACAATTCATGTACTTGTACACTATCTTTAATACATGATACACATTAATTATTGACGTCATTAAATACACATGGTGCTTGGTGAATATCATAGATAATAAGATAGAGGAGCATAAGATGATTACTCTGCTATCACTCAAGCTTAATTCTTAGGAGTTTTTTGAAACCCAATTTTGGAATGAAACAAAGCATTTAGTTTAAGAATAAGAAAATATGGGATATTGGAGAATTAGGGCCAATTATTTCTTGAAATCTCAAAAATGCCCTTACCATGTAACAATATTTTTTTGCTAAACCGATATTTATTTTAAGATTTTTTTTATATAAGGGGTGGTGCAACCTTGTATTTATTTATGTGTGGTGGTTGCAGAGAGTGAAGCAAGTGATTGAACAGGCAAGTAAGCTGAATGATGCAATTGCAGCTGTAAGAGGAGTTCCCATGAGCAGAGCACACATTACTTGTGGTGGTTATTATGATTCATCCCTTTGAGTTTGAGAAAAGGGTAAAAGTGGTATATTGCAGGTTGAGTAATCTTACATAAATAAATGATGCCCTGTTTATATTCCCACACTCACAAGTTATTATGTGTTGTTACTTATTACATCTCTCATGAATCTTGTACTAAAGTCTGTATTGTGACTATAGTTGTGTAATTGTCAGTACTAGTTGCCTTACTTCTTGTTGGATATATGGATCATGGATTTTGTTTCACATTTCACCAATCTCTCTCCTCTCTCTCAATTCTAGTTGTTATAATTGATTGTTGTAATTGTGGATGTAAATCGAGAAGTGTCTATTAGATTAGAAAGTGTCCGTGAAATATCACGTTTGGTCAACATAAAAGTGCAAACAAAATGAAGTTAACCTTCATAAATGAATCAAATTATAAGATTGCGATCTTTAGTCTAAAGTACGATCTAATAGTTATGTTTAATCAAATTAAAAATGAGCACTCTTGTATGAAATGACGTCTGAAAATTTATAAATTGATATTTTTATTTCAATTCCACGTTAGCTAGAAATCAATAGGAGACTAGTTGATTTCTTCGAAGCAATTCCAAAATTTCGCTTGTTCTTATTCCTCCGTTTTTTCCAAATGAGAGTTTCAAAATCTTAGTATTGTTGTTGCAATTGCAATAAGAGATTGATTGTTTTCTAGATATGATTATCGTAAAATTGTAACCATCAATGTCAAGTGATTGTCTTATATAAAGAGTGTCAAGTATTTGCACTTATGTTGAGAAGTTCTTTTGTTTTTTTTTTTTTTTTTTAGAGAATCACATTGAAACTATTATAACGTAGCAAAATCGGCTTCATTGTTTACAATGAAGAAGGGGGGATGTCACCAACGTACAACCTCTCAAAACTAGAATCAAAACAACTACGGGATAAATTATGAGCCAAAGAATTAATAGTTCTTTTAATCCATGAAAAAAAAAAACTAAAATAAAGGACGAGCATAATTGTAAATACCTCCGATAATTGAACCAAAATACGAGAAATCTTCCTTCCTCTTTTATAGCACCCAGAATACCACCATTGAATCAGTTTCCACTTCAACCTTCGACAGTGGAAGCTGCTTTGCGAGGACAGCTTTTCGGCAAGCCAACGCCTCTGCAATATCAACATTCAACATTGACAGAATTATTTTCTAAACCCTGATTACAGCAAGTGTACGGGTGTAGGTGTAGTAATGGCAGTCAAGGTCGATTCCACAAGGAATAGGTCAGGTAGTTCGATACCCCGATTATCTAGGATTATCCTAACTAGATACTAAGATTGCAAGACTGTTTTTAACTAAATTAAAGAACTTAAACTACTTAACTATGACTTATCAAACAAAAAAAGATTCCAATTAACAAGAAAGTATCCTAGGATTCAATTTCAGGACTTACTTCAACAGTGAATTTGCTCAACTTATAGACCTTTAAACCGGATTCTAGTGTTTATTAGGCGGCACTCAAATAACCTAGCCCTTCTCTCGAAGCAACTAAATCGAAGATTAATTAAGATAATTATCCTCTCAAGTCAATTAATCCTAACAACTTCCAAAAGCTCATAAACCAATGCCTACACAATCATAGACAACTGCGCTCTATGTCGTACGTCTGATAACAATTCCCTCCTCTCGAAGCGGAATTGTTAAACGAGATTACTAAACCTAGATGGCCAGTCTAAATTCAGTCAGAAACACAAACACAGAGATAAACACATCAGAGTCTATAAATTAAAACATCATTCAAACATTGTTGTAAAAATCCCTACTTTCTAACCCTAGGATACGAATAGCTTAGCTACACATGTCTGGCATTAACTCAATACAATATTCCATGGAAAACATCATAAAGAACAAAACTAGAAAAGAATTAACTAAACCCGAATGAATCGTCTTGTCGATCTTCGTCTTCTTCGTTCTCCAAGTCTTCTACTTCTTCTTCTAAGTGTATGTGAGAATATGGAGTGTCTAACTTCTAAATCGCGAGTTTGGGGACCTATTTATAGTTATGGGTGAAACCTTGAAAGATTAGGACAAAAAGCCCAACTTAAACCCGATTTGGAGTTCTGGAACTAATTTGACGCGGCCTTGAACGTCCTTGATGCGCCCGCGTTGGACCACACTGAACTCACCCGTGTGGGCCGAATTTGACGCGGCCTTGAATCGTTGGCCGCGTCACTTCTTGCCCAGAAATGTGATTTTCTGTTTTTGAGCCCATCGCGGCCCATTTCGCTTCTTCTTGACCCCTTTCGTCTCTAATCCACCATATACTCAATAATTTGACATAAAATCAACAAAACTCCACAAAACACGTCAAATGGTCCAATGTAACTAATATAAGCAATTCTCGACCATATATGCACGCAAATGCTATAAATACACACATAAAATTGACCTAAATGCATGCATACATGACGTGTATCAAACATGCAACATCAACATCCAATAACCCTTGTTCACTTCAAAACTTATGTTGAGATTGTCAAATAAAATTTGACATCAACTAAATAAGGATCATGGACATATAACAAAAGTTGTATCTCCATTGCCTTCAGGAGTAAGTCTCAGAACCAAACTGTGCAAGTGTAGTCCAAAACGAATAATATCAAATCAATGTGAAGATCATATAGAGGGTGTTTGGCTAAACTTATTTTAAACATCTTATAAGCTCCAACATTTTATAAGTTGTTTCAAGAGCTTTGTAATTTTTAAGGAGCTTATAAGTTAACAAAGTGTTTGGATAAAAGAACTTATAAGCTTATAATTGAATATAGTGATTTAGTAGTGAATTTGGGTCTAATTTAAAAGTTAATATTAAATAAACATTTTGATTAGTGTATGAAATGTGTGTAGTATGTGTAGTGTGTGTAGTGTGTAGTGTGTGAAATTTGTGTGTAGTGAGTGAAATGTGTGTGTAGTGAGTGTATGTGTGTAGTGTGTGACTTGAGTGTTGTGTGTGTAGTGTGTGAATCAGGTGTAATGCGTGTAGTGTGTGTTAGTGTGTGAAATTTGTGTAAAATTTGAATATAAGAATTAAGGTCTTAAAAAATAAGATGGAAATAAGATGGGATATATCAACTTATTTTTTTTAGATCTTATAAACTTTTAGAACTTATTTTTGTGTCTTATAAACTCCTAAATATCTTTTTTTGTCAAATATTTTGCAAGAGCTTATAAACTCAGTCAAACACCCCTTAGCCTCTGAGGACCCAACAATGTACTCAATCTTATCCAATAAAATTTAGATTAAATTGAAGTTCCACCTTATTTATTGCGTGATTCCTGTTACACCAATCATAATAAATTTATCCAAGCTGGACATTAAAATAGTGGTGGTGGATGTTAACGTGGTGACAATTCCAGCAGAGTTGAAAGGATCAAAAAGAGAGATTATTTAATGCCCAAAGAACTGGACTTGTTTAAATAAATATAAAAAGTAAATGAGATGTGGATATGGAGAATACTGAATACTTAAATGAGGCAGGCACCAAAGTGTCTATTTGAAACAGTCCAACAATATAGCAGTGTTTGGTTTTTTGTGAATCTGATGCTGCACTCCTTCAACTGAAATTTAATAAATTAATCAGACTATCTTGGAAGCACAAATTTACAATAAAACAATTTTCACAAACTCATCGGTCAAACAACACAACCTCGACTCAACAACTGGCAACGTGGAGGTATCATATTAGAGATGGATCTAGCAATTTTTATTAACTACTTCCTCCGTACCATCTTATCTTGCATAGAGAAGATTGACACAATTATTAAGAAAAAATGTTTTTTGAGATTTTGTTGACTTTTCAAAGATTGATGGTGGAGATTTTGAGGGTGAAGATTGTGTTATAACTTTTCTTTTTAAGAGGTGTGCAAGTTTGACTGGGACGGACGAAAATGAAAAGTGTACAAGATAAAGTGGGACGGAGAGAGTACATTATAGTGTATTGGGATGAAATTCTATAATTAAGAAGTGAGGAGACGAATTTTGATATATTAAAAGTATTAATGAAAGGTATTAAACAAAATTGTACATAAAAGGAATAAAATGGAAGTCCAATAAGGACGATATCCCTGAATGCATCCCCGTATTATATGCTTGATGGCCTACGATGGTTTCTAGCTTTCCGTCAGATTTATTAAGTGGTCTAATAATAATCTGTAGCATGCCAACAAATTTCCAGGATTAATCAACTGTAAGTCCTACATTTTTTTTATACTTGAAATAGTGTGCTGTTGGAAATATGGTAAATTATCAGAGCTAATTCGTTTATTTAATTAATATATATATGTGTGTTAAATGGAGAGTTTTTCTTGTCATTTTAACTTTTTTGCCGAATTTTTTTATAATAATTTGATAACTTTTTGTCAATTTTGATAAGTTCGTAATTTTCTTTTAATTTTTTAAAATATAAATATATTTTTTTTATTTCTAATCCATATTTTATGTATAATATATCAATTTATTCATCTTTTTACGTTCTTCAATTTGATACACATATCACATATTATAGCAAGATATTTGCTTTGAAAACAATAAATTATTTATTGGTTGATTATTTGGGTTAGAGTTGAGTGTTTATTACAAATTTGACTATAATATTGGGTCTAGGATGTAACTAAAAATTAATTCAAAAACTCTCTTATAAAAAATATTTTAAAAATGTACGACAAATTAATTTATTTTAATTTAACATGAATTTTCAAGTATTTTCTTTACTTAAGTAACGCACGGGAGAATAACAATTGTTTAAATAGTGAAACTCCTACTTTATTAAATTAAAGGGTACAAAATTAACATTTGATTTTATACATAATTTATTTGATTATTACATCTGCTAATATATATATATATATAGTATTTGTTTGATTAGTCACAAAAGTACAGGAGCCTTGAGCAAATGTATGTTTATATATCATAATTATTATTAAGATTGTTTTTTTTATTATTATTTATATTTTTATATAAAGTATATTTTTGTTAAAATTATTACTTTGTTAAATGAGTTTACACTTTGCAACCTAAATTATAACATTTGTTATACTTTTCAATATTTTTTTTGCGCGAGTCAACCTCAACTATATGTTTTTAATTTTTTAATCTAAAAAATATTTTGTCTGACTAACTAACATAAATTATGTTTTTTTTCTTTACTTCTTGCAACCTAAACAATTTTGTTCATACTAATTACATTTTGGGTTATTCTGGGGTGCGCATGTGGCACCAGTGCCCCAGATTCATTTTACCTGATACATGTTTGATAGGGGAGAAAGGTACCTCACCCTGCATAGGAATCCTCGGAGCAGGTATGAGCTCGCGGCAGGGCTCTAGATGGAGGATCACAATGAGCCCTTTAGCTCTGATGGTCTGGAGGTGCAACAATTGTTATCATCCCTGCAGAGTGAAAAACAATATGTCAACCAAAGACTGGCTCAGCCCTGCAGAGTTGAGACTCATAATTGACTGACACCGCAAACCAGCTCTGAGGGGTTTAACAAAGATGAGGTCCATGCGGCTGATCTATTGGCGCTGGACATCAGAGCACAAGATAACTCTCCATGTGCTTTGATTGACATCACTGGAGGCAGGCGGAGCCCTGTAGCGGGAATATTACCGTTTGTAACTTAGGAACCAAGATACATGCTCCCCAACCCTCCGACAAGAAGTACAGACAACTGAGAGAAAAAGTATAGACAATTGTGGATTGTCCTGTAAAAAACATTGTACCCTCTGACACCACCGCCGGGTACAGAGGGACAGCTGGCGCAATGTTATTGGGCAACCCAAAATGACCTTTTGGCCGTTTGCTCTAATGAACAGTAGGTATAAATAAGGGATCCGTTCATCTCAAAAGGTTACACACTCTAAATTTTACTATTACATTACTTGAGTCTCATCCTTTGAACTGAGCCTTGACTTGAGCATCGGAGGATTTACACCGTGGCACTCCCCGGCTTTGTTTTGCAGATATACGACTGTGTGAAGGAGAGAAAGCTCATCCCTGTTTCGTGAATCTTACCGGGAATCGTTCGTAGATATTCTTTCATACTTCAAATCTTCAAACACTGTTGAAGGTTGAATTTAGAACAACCTCTATCAACTGGTGCCGTCCGTGGAAACATTGGGTGTAAGGTGTGAGGCTTACCTTTGTTCCACTTAACTAAAAATCTTTTATCATCCCTGAAGGATGAGTTCCGAATTCTTGGAAAAGTAGTAAGGGTGTTAATTTGTTGTTTGTTGTATCGTTCGTAGCATGGCTAGATATAACACCCCTCGGGATTCGACGGCTACCTTCTAGAAAGAGGCGACTGAGGGGAGTCTTCCTGGAGCGATTGAGCTCACCCCTCCAGGGAATACCTCAACTGGGGTTGCTGTGGGCACCACCCCAACCACTGAGGGCCGAATTGAGACCATCTTGCCCCCTCCACCGGGGGCACAACTGTGACTATGATGACGGATCACCTCAGATAAAAATGGCCATCGACAGTGCATTGGGCGACAGAGGTGGACTCTCGGGGCCGCCACCTGGGCTTGTGCCTGTGGAGAACAGAGAGCAGGGTCAAGAAACTGTTAGGCAGTCCATCCCTGTGGAGGATGCAACTCATACGGAAGTGAATTTAACAAGGAGGGCTCTTTTCCCTCAGGGGGGCCGACAACCGGCCGCGGGGGAGCGCCGAGCCCCACTGCTTCAGAGGACTCCACTGGGAGGGAGAGCTGTCCCTCCCAGGGACGAGGTGGAGGAGACAAATGACTGATGTGAGCTATGCAGACACTGTGAACATCGTGAACCAGCAGTTGCAGGACCTTCGTATGGAAATGGAAGACCTGTGGAGGAATAGAGATGTGGGTACTCACAGGCCGTTCAGAGCTGTAGGATCTCCTTTCACTGAGGAGATTTTGGCAGATCCGATGCCTCCGAACTTTAACATGTTGTCGTATGAGTACGACGGAACTGCAGATCCACATAATCACTTGCTGAGATTTGAAAATGGGGCTCTCCTCCACCCGTACACTGACAGGCTAAAGTGTAGAGTTTTTCTTACGACGCTGACGAAATCCGCCCAATAGTGTTTTAGCCAACTGCCAGCAGGCTCAGTGACTTTCTTTGCAGAACTGAGTTCTTTATTCGTACACCAATTCGCCAGTGCAAGGAGACAACGGAAATCAGCCCTGACATTGATGAGTTATGAAACAAGGTCAATCGGATAGTCTTAGAAGTATGTTGGGAGGTTTAACACTGCTGCATTGGAGGTGCCACCTGCCACCTCAGAGGTGAAGATTAATGCACTGGCGTAGGGATTGGTGGATGGAGACTTTTTTCGATCCCGGGCGAAACGCACTCCCCGAACTTTCGATGAACTCCTGGAGAGGGAAGACGAGTATCAACTTGGAGGAGGCTCGCAGCAGCCGTAGGAGGAAAGGAAAGGTGGTGGAGAAAAAAAGAGAGGCATCGGATAAAGAGCATAAGCCTGTGGAGAGGGCAGGTCTGTTGGAGGACCACGGTTTGAGAATTACACCCCGTTAAATCTGAGACCCTCTGAGCTAGCAGCGGAGATCCAAGAGTTCAATTACCCTACTACAGCATATACGGGCCCAAAGCACCCGAGGTCAGAGACGTACAAGCGATACCACAATGACTACGGTTATGAAACAGACAAATGCCGTCATCTTAAGGATATGATAGAGAAGCTCATAAAGGAGGGACATCTGGTTGAATATGTCAAGAAGGGAGCGCGAGGATAAAGGAAAAGAGCCTGCGTCCGCAGCCTAGTGGCAGGGAGGAGTTGAGTCAAAAGAAGACGTACATTCAAATGATAGTTGGAGGACCCGAGGATGGCGATTCTCACCGAGCAAGGAAAGCCTCTGCATGAGAGGTGGCAAGGTGCTCCAGGGGGAAGTCTCAGAGGTGACCACAGGGGGACAGGAGTTCTCGTGCATCGAGTTTGGGCCTGGCGATGCAGGGCTGACCACGAATCCCTACAATGATGCATTGGTGATTACCGCAGACATTGGAGGGGTCACGGTAGCCCGGATCATCGTAGACACTGGGAGCTCTGCTAATATCATTTTATAAGATTGCTTTCAAAAAATGGGGCTGAACTTAAAACTAACCTCTGTAAACACAAGTTCTTGGTGGTGGAGGAACCAAGTTCTTACAATGTCATCTTTGGTAGGCCTATGCTGAATTGCTTTGCAGTGATTATCTCTTTAAGCCATATGAATTTAAAGTTCCCGGGAGGAACCAAAGTGGGGGAGGTCAATGGTGGTCAAAAAGTCTGCTCACATGGTGCAGGGGGTTCCAAATCAGCAAGGCAAGGCCCCTGAGAAGAAGATGACAATGGCGAAGTTGGATGAGCCTGATCTAAAGCTGAGGATCATGCCTGAAGAGGAGTTGATGCAAGTAGAACTATACCCTAACAAGGTGGGCTTCACCACTCACATTGGGACTCAAATGAGTCATGAGGTCTCTGAGGCGATGGTGCAGTGTCTCAGGAGGAATGCTGACCTGTTTGCTTTTGAGGGATATGATGGGGATTGATCCCGACATAGCGCTCTGCGCTCCACATATTGAACGTGGATCTACAGGTTAGGCCAGTTAAACAGAAGTTGCGATAATTTGGTCCAGAGAAGGACAGAGCAATAAAGGAAGAAGTGGGGAAATTATTGGATGCGGGATACATAGTGGAGTGCAGTTCGCAGAGTGGCTCTCCAACGCTGTGATGGTATCTAAAGGGTCGGGGCTCTGGAGAATGTGTATGGATTTCCGAGATCTCAACAAGGCATGCCCTAAAGATCATTATCCTCTGTCTAGGGTTGACCAATTGGTTGATTCCAGGTCTAGATGCGAATTGCTTTCTATGATGGACGCCTACCAAGGCTACCATCAGATTTAGCTCTGGCCGAAGGATATCCCCAACGTTTGCTTTGTAGTGTCATTTGGGACTTACGGGTACGTAAAGATGTCCTTTGGATTAAAGAATGCTGGGGCTACTTATCAAATGATGGTTTTTTTTTTTATTATATAGAAAATGTTTATTTAAAAATAGATGTTTGATCATGTGTTAAAAATGTTTAGGTTGCAAAATATTAAAAAAAAAAGAAACAATTCAAGTTGGAGAATGCAAAAAAAGAAAGTTGTTTAGGTTGGACAATGCAAAATAAAAGTTGAATTTGTCTCAAATAACCTCCATACGAGCAATTTTTTCAACAAAACAACTTTTAATGCATGTCTTAATTCATGCTCAATAAACATAAAATTATGAGCTCCTATAAAAGCACAAACTTACACTCAATTATATTAGTACAACCTCTTTTATAAATTGTTGTTTTAAAGTTAGTGTATTGTTTCAAAATATTTTTTATTTTACCGATATATTACAAATTTTGCAAGATAACCTTCCATACGAGTTTCTAGTTTATTTTTTGACTTACTATGTCAATTTATTCCCTTCTTATTTCCACATATGAGTGAATAAAGAAAATTTATTTTGGAAAACGGATAATATAATTTTAAGAAAACAAAATATAAAAAAAAGTATTATAAAAAGAAATCAATAAGGGAATCACATTATTGAAAAAAATTAAATTATTGCATTCTTGTTGGTGTTTGCGTGATATGTTGCATACTAACTTATTTCATTTTCTATTCTTGTTATAATTTTGTTTTGGCGACTTGCTATGCATCTGTTGCAGCTAACACGGTTTTTACAGAGCAGTTTATTAATAAAAATGTATTTCTAAAAGATCGGAGCAGGAGTTTGCAAATTGTTTGCATCTGCCTTACTCTCCCCGCAGTTATGATACTTTGAAAGGGTAGCACAGGAAAACTAGCCGAACCGCATTAAAATGCATTTGAATATGTATAGGAGTCCGACTTGTATTCAAAGTTACAACATCCTTGGAGGTGTGAGTATCAAGAGTTCCGAGAACACTTATTTGATCCAATAAATTTGATTTTTTTTTTCATTTTTTTTTGTTTCTTCTTTTATTAAATATCTATATTTTATTCTCGCATTTTTATCTTGTTTTACTTTTAATTCAAAATATATAGGAGACTAAGTATTTTATCGAAGGTTGCCACGAAATTGTAAAATAATCTCATTAACCGGAAGTTGCGTACACAACTCATTTCTGCGGGAGTTTGATTGACTGTATTATTCATTTATCGTAAAAAGTGGCGAATGAATATTTCATCGCTGTCTTTTTAAAACTAATTTTGAATACTAATAGTTTTTCCAAGATCTGTTTCCCTCGACCACCAACTGCTTTCCCCATCTTCCAAAAAAAATCGCCGTGAAGGAAGCTTGAAAAAATGGAGAGTGAAAGGTTCTGAGATATGTAATTATTTTTGTTGAAAATTCTCCATTGCAGAGATAGAGAAATAAATAGAGCTTCAGAGAAATGGAGATTGAAATTGAAGGGAGAATGGGGAGCGAAGAGAAAAATGTCTGACATGTGACAGAAAATGAGGCAGAAAAATGATACATTTGATATTTTTTAGATTTGTTGAGAAAATTTATATATATGCTATACAAAGTGCTAGTTATAAGACTTTCTCTATTTTGTATTTGTTGCAGTTAACACGGTATACGCAAAACAATTTATCAACGGAAAATGTCACCCTAAACGGCTGTAACAAAAGTTAGCGGATTGTCTGCATCTACCTTACCCTCATCGTGGTTATGATCATTTGAGAGGTGTGCTCGCTTAGCTAAAGGGATTGTCTTTTTCTGGTTGTGATTTAATTTTCGCTTCTCCTTAGCCTTCTCTTCCTTTCTGCTTCCAATTTGCTCTCTAGTAGTTCATCAAAAGTTTGGGGGTGCTTGCTTAGCTAGGGACTTGAAAAAATCCCCGTCGAGTAACCTGATACAAAATTAATTTTTATTCCATTGCCGCGGATGGTATGTTCCAGAGCAGTCTTGTTGAAGTGGTCGGTGTAGGCTTTCAAGCTTTCGATCGAACTTTGTTTAAGGCTTAGCAGCGAGAAGGAGCTCTTGTGTAGCTTTCTAGCGCTTGCATATTGATGCAAGAATAAAGAACTGAACTCAGCGAAAGAGTTGATGGTGTTCGGGGCCAGCTGCCTGAACCATTATTGTGCAGTCTTAGCAAGTGTAGTCAGGAAGATTGTGTACTTTGCTCATCTGCGTATTGGTGTAATAAAGCCCCATTCTCATATCTCATAAGGTGATCATAAGGATCGGACATCCCCTCATAATCATTGTTTAACGTTTTGAAGTTAGTGGGTAAGGGATCCAGCAGGCGCTCCTCCAAGAAGGGAGATTTCGTTGATAAGTCACGCTGCCCAGCTGGCATGCCTCGAGTTCTTTGCATTTCATATAGTTCCCGCCGAAGGATGGTCAACTGGTGACAGTATTTTTCGAGTAAGTAGTATCCAAGTCGGTAGTTCCCACTTCCTCAACTTATGTTTGGCTCAGGGCCCGATTAAGTGTGACTTTTGGAGTAGTTTGGGACACCTCTTTTCCCTAGCCTATTTAGGACGCAGTGGAGAGGGATGAGAAGCTCCCCATGTCTTAATCTCGACATCAACATTATGAATGACTTCTCCCCCTCAGGTTTGGCCCTGGTTCTCCTGTGCACTGAAATTTGGGGAGGACTCGACCTCCGTCCTCGGTTCGCCAAGGCACTCTCGGTGGCCATTTACATGAGGCCATTCAGCTAATACCGCATCATAGTGATGGAGTCTGGTCATCAACGGCCTGAGTGGTACCACTTCGTCTATCAGTAGGAGGAAGTGTGTTATTAACCCCTGGCGGAGTTTCTTCCGCCACCTTCTCAAATTCGGCTCGTAGATTGCGATCTGCGGTATCCTCAGTCGTTCTCAAACATGATTTAGCAAACAAGCGGTTTAGAAAACAAGCATATCACATGAATGTCCAATGTTAGATCATTTCCATGAAATCTTTGAAGAGATTTATGAATCATGAGAGCAAAGTTGGTTGGACAATAAAGATCGAAGGAACACTCTCGCCTTAACTGGTACATTTCCCACATATGGCAACATTTGTTGTGCAATAAATGTACCAGTTTGGATAACATAATAAAGATCGAAGGAACACTCTCGCCAAAATGAAATCCTCGAATAGGTGATTTGCTCCAATGTAATCTTTCAAAAAAGAGTCTGGAGGTGTTGGATATATGTATATCTATTACTAATATAAAAGTGTGAATGTTTCGTCTTTTCTTGTGATGCCTATTATATCCTTACTAAGAATTAAAAATAAGGGTAATTAAGTAATTTAAAATAATTTATGTTTTCCTTATTTGATTATAAGATATAAATAAGCGTATGTGTATATATATATATATGTATATGTATTTTCCTATTATATCCTTACAAAGGATTAAAAATAAGGGTAATTAAGTAATTTAAAATAATTTATGTTTTCCTTATTTGATTATAAGACATATATAAGCGTGTGTGTGTATATATGTATATTAATCCTCATGAGATTTGCCTCAATCTCGCTATCATTATCATAGTTTTTTTTGCTTTTGCATATTTGTGAAAATTTGGGATTGAAATGTAAAATTTAAAAAGTTGGAACAGAAGCTCAGAAGTTCAAGTGTAACTCCATCACGCCGCATTTTGTATTTTGGAGTCTTGGACAGAGTACTAATGGAGTATACAATTGTATTTTTTTTTAGGGAATAGGCATATCTATATAAATTTTTAAACATTGTTCTAGAAATGTAAAATCTTGTACGCCGGGTTATATTTGTATTAAATTTTTTGCAATAATTTACTATATGAAGTTGTCCATTTTTTTTCATAAACACATCTTAACCGTCCATAGCTAGACACGTGTAAATTAATCAATAACTAAAATTTATTCGAAATGATAATTTGAAACAGCATGTGTACTCCCTCGATAAACTACAAACATTTCAACATGAAATTAAAATGTCAATCACCAATATTTTTGAACTAATTTTCGTTTTTTACCCTTAAATATTTTTAAAAAGAAAATAAGAGAATAAATAGAAAGAAGAAAAAACAAGAAAAAAAAGTAAAGGTTTACTGAGCAAACAAGTTTTTTTAACAAAGATGTACATAAACTTTTTACAAAGGAGTAAATATAAATTTCCGAAAATAATTGTAGCTTTATAAATGTTATATCGAAATTATTGTTGATATAATCAGTACATCATGGACATTTTATTTATTAGTATGAAAATATTGTGAACAATTTTCAAATCTGTATTATTCATAAATACAAATAACTTACTAAATTAACATGAAATAAAATATATCTAGATACTAATATAAAAGTGTGGATAGTTAATTAATTTTAAATGAATATTTTCCTCACTTGATTATAAAAATCAAGATTCCTTTTATATTTCAAACTCCTCCTAGAAAATGCATACTTTGGTTATTCTTATTCTACACTTTCAATACTTTGAATTTTGAAATAAAATTAGTTTTGTACTAAAATACAGTTAAATAGTTTTCCTATAATATGTTATTTGCATATATTTCTTCTTTTGAAATACTTAAAGATTTGTACTAGATAATATAGTTGGCTAAAATATGGTACTATGAAAAAATCGAATTAATTTATTAAAATTTTCATCCTTTCTACAATTGCCATATTTGTACTATTTACACTGTCAATTAGTTTTAAAACAAAGATAAATTAATGGCATAATCTCACAACTTGTATGATACAAATATTTAAGGGAAAATTACAAATAATCATATGATCTTAGGTACTTATAAATCGCAGAAAGGTTATATAGGAATCCACAACGCGGAAAATTATCTATTGTTAAGGGTAAAAAGGGCTAAGGTCAGATTGTTATTTGTAATATTCCCTACATTTAATTTCTACTATTCATATATTTAAATTACAGGAGGAATTTTTGTTTTTACATATTATATTCGAGAAAGTTGTAAAAATAGTCTCGTAAGTATAGGTCGGTTGCAATTTTAGAACTAATCCGAAATTTCGCTCGTGTATCTCAAGCGTCTCGTCAGAACCCAAACTCCTCTTCTTGACATCAGACTTAGCAATCTTGAGACTTCAGGGCAGTAAGCTAAATTTTAAAAGTGCTACAGGACGACTGAGGAGCGAAGGTTGAAAACACGAAGGCGAGGAATGATATATGTGAATGACAGGATACCCAATTCTATTCCATAAAAAATTATATTGCATTATATTCCTTGTAATAAGCCTGTGTAACAAAATCAGGAGAAAATTTGTTAAATAAACCTAAAAAAAAAAACTACAGTCGATTCTATTTTGGAAAAGCATTTTGAGTTATTGTATTTTTCTTTGATTGTGTCTTATCACATATAAATAAAATGACCATTAAATACAGTAGCCCAATGTTTATGTAAATAAAGGTATAACGACTCAATATATATGAACAAACACAAAAAGAAAGTTTAACTAAAACAAGAATAATATGAAATTAGAAACTCATATATATTATTATTCATAAAAATAGTATATAGAATAAAATATTAAAATTTATATTGTTAATAGAACTGATATATAAAAACTAAATAAAGATTTATAAATATATATAAAAAATTAGTTAGCATGTATGATTAAGATAGTAAACATATTAGTAAAATTTACACAAACACACACATGTGAATGTCAAGAATGTTACATAGACTTCAATAGTTTAACTTAATCTTCTATATTTAAGAATTTTCTAAGATGAAATTTATCTTTATGTTATTATGATGAATTATTTTGATTGCATTTGTTCGTACAAAGTTTTCATCAATCTTCTATTGATCTCGAGTCAAGATTTTGGATTTCCTAATTAAAATAAGAGAAGATTTTGAGAAACGCATCATAGAGTTTGCATGTGGCGTCTTGGCACTACTTCATCACTAATGTTATTTTAGGGAAAATAACAATTTGTCATCTCAACTTTGCATGCTTTTATACTTCGTCATACAAACTTCCTTTGTTACAATTAATTTACCATATGAACTTGCAAGTTGTTGCAAATTATCATCTGAATTTAAATCATTGATTGATCAAAATGATGAGCCACAAACTGGTTAGTTCTTAACCAAAAAAAAAAAAAAAACTGATTGTTGGGCAAAACATTGTAATGTATTATTTTACAAAGTCTCTAGATAAACAGGTTTAAGTTATTGAAATATGATATAATAGTAAACAAAATAAGAAAAGATATAAAACGTGTTAAGATCAATGATGGAGATAATGTTAGAAGATTTGATTAGATCTACTATCTATTAGCTTATATTAGATCTGATATAATTTATCTTGCAGAATATTAATTTTGATTCGTTTTCTTTTAATTATTATGGTAGTGTTTTGTTGTTTTAGGGTTCAATTATTAGTATAAATAGGAGTCTCCATTATTGTATTACATGGATGATTTGATATTTTGACAATAGAAAACGAGGTTTGTTCCCATTTTATATCTTTTTTCGGGTATTCCTAGAATCGATGAATTTAGACTCACGTATCATTTTTCTTCTCTTGCTTTTGTCTGCATTAGTTGGTAATCAAAGACCAGTCACGATCTTCGATGATGGTTTCGAGGTGTCAACTGGTTCTTGATACTATTGTAGGCATATAAAATTTGTGTCCAATTGAATAGTTAACCGGATATTGCCAAGTGTCCAAATCTTTATTTCTCGGCAATCAAGATAAAAACTTACCAATATAAAAAATAATTACCAATACTTTGGTAACAAAATCAAATCAAGTCATATCTTCCTACCAAAGCCAAGAAGATCACCAAATCTAATCATATATTCCTATCCAAGGAAAGACTCATCACAAAATCAAAATGACTAATCAAATCATGTTATTTTATAGCAAGATGTCATATTCTACACCTATATAAAGGGTCTTGTTTTCATTTCAAGACATACCACAATAGAAGTTGGAGAATCTAGAGCAAATGAGAAATTCTCTCAAACATTCAAGGTGTCACGTGAAGACATTTAAAGTGTTCAGTCAGAGATCAAAGTGCGAAACCCCTCCGATCGGCGTTTATCTAAGCCAACTATTCATCAAACTCCAAAGCCAACCAAAGAGAAGAATCAGAGGCTTTCAAATAGAGATTATAACACAAGTTCTCAAATACATCAATAAATCTCAATTGTGCAATTTATGTTGTTACAAATTTTGACAAGCTCGGTGGGACAATCTCTACCTCTAATCTCCTCTTTGAAGACAAGTTTGAAGTCCCAAGGAAGAATTATCAATCTTCCATCAATGGCGATGTTTCGATGAACCATGAAGATGACATTTCAAACCAAAAGCATGTGGGGGCAAAGCTTCTCCCCGCACTCCCCGTGAAGAAAATAAGACTCAATGCTCTTTGATACGAGCATCAACTGTCCATAATGCTACTGGATACAAGAGAAAACTTCTAAAGTCTAAAAAAAAAAAATGCTCATTGATACGATCCTAAACTGTCTATAATGCTCTTAGATAAAAAACTTTCTATAGTAAAAAAAAAAAATGATGCTTGTTGATACAAGTTTAAATCATCTACGATGCTCCTAGATGCGAGCCAAAAATATCTATGTCTCTCAAATCAAATTCAAATTAAGACTCCTTGACACGAGTTTAAAAGGTCTACCAATCAAATTCAAATCAAAACTCCTTGACACGAGTTTAAAAGGTCTACCAATCAAATTCAAATCAAAACTCCTTGACACGAGTTTAAAAGTTCTTCATATCAAGAATGAATAATCATTGAGACGAGTTTAAAAGGTCTACAAATCAAATCTAAATTACAGAACTCCTTGATACAAGTACAAACTATCTACAACTCCAAACCTAAATAAGGAACTCCTTGATATGAGGTAAACTATCTATCAAATCCAAGTACAAATATTAGGCTCCTAGATACGAGTATAAAGTATCTATCAAATCCAAGTCCAAATTGAAGGCTCCTAGATATGAGTATAAACTATCTATCAAATCCAAGTCTAAATTAAAGGCTCCTACATAAACTATCCACATATCTACACAAATCCAAGAAGACGTTGATCTACATAGTGAAAGATTTCGACACTTATTCACTCCAAGGCATGTTATCCGTGAACAAGTCTCGAGGGGGTACTTGTAAGCGTATAAAATTTGTGTCCAATCAAATGGTCAATCAGATATTGTCAAGTGTCTAAATCTTTATTTCTTGGCAATCAAGATCAAATCTTGCCAATATGGAAAAGAATTACCAATACTTTGGTAACAAAATGAAATAAAATCATATCTTCCCACCAAAGGCGAGACGATCACCAAATCTAATCATATCTTCCTATCCAAGGAAAGATTTATAAACAAATCAAAATAAACAATCAAAACATGTTATTCTATGGCAAATAGATTACATCCTACACCTATATAAAGGGCCATGTTTTCATTCAAAGATACACCACAACGGAAGTTGGAGAATCAAAAGCAAAGGTGAAATCCTCTCCAACATTCAAGGTGTCATTCGAAGAAATCAAAGTGTTCTTCGTTAAAGTCCTCTAGAAGCAGCTTACGATCTAAGATCAAGGTGCGGAGCCCCTTCGATCGCGTTTATCTAAGCAACGTATGCATCAAATTCGAAAGACAACCGAAAAGAAGAATCAGAGGCTTTTAACTATAGATTATAACATAAAGTCCCAAATAAATCAATAAATTCCAATTGTGCAATTTATGTTGTTACAACCATTTTCTATGAGAAGTTGAACGAAGACAAATTTATGCAAATCCACCAACAAATTGATTTGTTGGCAAATGATCATGATGGTTATGATGGACCACTTATTTTTATAAGGAATTAGATGTTAATAAGACTTTAATTGAAGATCTATTTTCCCCATCATGTGAATACTTCTCGGATGAGATTGATGATACAATTTCTCACCATGAAATTATTGATACTTGTGTGGAGGTCAGCAATGGTTGTTATGATCAACTATATTTTTTATGATGAGAAGTCCAATGAAGAATACGTCTATCGAGTTTTTGATGTGTTTGTCTTCAAAGCTAAATCAGATTCGATTACTTCCATGCATGGTTGTGGCTGCTGCATTTGTTTTACAGATTTTTGCTCACTTGGTCCATACATTTATGAATGCTATGGTTGATCCATGGGTGCATGAGTATAAAGATGTCCCGGCCCGTCTTAGCACATACACGACCTACACGATTCGAGGACGAATCATTTTTAGGGAGAAGAGAATGATGGAGAATATTAGAAGATTTGATTAGATCTGTCATTTATTAGCTTATATTAGATATGATATAATTTGATTTGTTACTTTTTAATTATTATGGTAGTGATTTATTGTTCTAGGGTTCAATTATTAGTATAGATAGGAGTCCAGTATTGTATTAAACGGTTGATTTGATAATTTTATAATAGAAAACGAGTTTTGTTCCCAGTTTATGTCTTTTTCGGGGTATTCTTAGAATCAATAGATTTAGGCTCACGTTTTGTTCTTCTGTCGTTTCTTCATGTATCAGATTGTGAACTTAAAGAATAAGTATGACAATAAATTCTAAAGTACATTAGAAGCTACAATTTAGAGAGAGGAAAACATGGTCAAATATAAATATAAAAAGTATAACATAATTATGAAATTTAATAAATTATATAATTAATAGAGAAAACATGTATTAACACTTCAATATATATAAATATTAATAACGTAAATAAACATGTGAAAATAATAGTAGAGGGATTATTTAAAAAAGAGTCTAATTTCCAAGAAAAGCAATTTAGTTTTATGGCCAGATCTAGATAAAATTTATATTCTTTATAAGAAACATATATTTTTAAACATTACAATAAGAGAATAATATCTCATATATGATTTTTAGCGCTTGGTTTTGATCCTATATATACATAACTTCAACGTGATATATTTAATAAAATCTTAAAAATCTTTAAGAACTATCCTGAAATGTAACATTTTCAATGGATAATATATTTGAATATACTAAATAAAATAAATGTTAAGTAATAATTTGAAAAGAGGTATCAAAATTACAAGATTTATGATCATTAGACTTAAAACTAACGTACAAAATTTTATTTGTTAGAGAAAACAATGCAGGATAATACGTAGAGAAAGTTTACAACTATATAGGTTTAAGTATAACAATAGGACATACTAATATTTTCTAAAAAAAGAAAAGAAAATAAGATGTCATAAGATTAAGTGGTGACCGTAAAGAACAAACATATAGAAGGAAAAAAATGAACAAGAAGCAACTAACTGAGATGTAGTTGACAATATAAACTAACGTGGAGAATTTTAAGTAATTGAAAATTATAAAATTATTTGACAAATGGAGAAAAGAAATGTATCCGTCACCTTCATATAAAAAAGGTGTGCAAAATATAGAGGGTTAAATTATGATTCACACTACAAAATTAGTGGAAAACAAAATCTTTCGTAACTAGGCATACATTTAGATTTTCTGTTTAAATTTAAATTAAGCCAGCAATATATTTTTTTACATGACAAATTTCTTTATATGAGCATTAATAAGTAAACATAAATAAAATTATTATGCTTGTAGGAAATGATACTATTATATGTTACATTTTTTTTTTGTTGTACTAATAATAGAAGTAATAAAAGGTTAAACATGTTAAAATGAACATGAATAATTCCACCTAATTATGTTTTCTAAATATTTAAATCTATCATTAAAGAAATTATTAAATTGATAAAAATATTATATGTATATATATGAATCATATTTAACAATTGGAGAAATGTATTTACTATATGTATATATATGTATATAAAATTATAAGATATAATAAAGGGAAAAACAAGAACTATAAAAAACTAATTTGTACTATATGAATGACTAAAAAAATTGTACTATGTGAACCAGTATCACAACTAAATTAAAACATGCAGAAAAATGAAGATAGTAAAATGTGAATGTTAATATTAGCTAATTAGGATATGTTAGATAAAATAAATTATAATTACATTGAAATACAGTGCGGTATAGTCCAAATTAAAATTAAATGGGAGATCAAAACTAGAATGGTCTAAACATGTATATATAAAAAAATTAAATGAATGTGCCATGTGTGGAAAAGTGAGAGTATTTCACTAATACTAACAAATGAAGACATAAAAATAGTTAAAATTTGAAAAAAAATACTCCCTCCGTCCCGGCTAATTGTCAACCTTGCCATATTTATTTGTCTCAAGCTAATTCTCCAAGCCCATAAATGACAAATTCTCTCACAATCTCCACCCTCAAAATCTCTACTTTTAATCTCCACCTTTGAAAAAGTCAAAGATTTCACAAAATCTGTTTTTTCTTAATCACCGTGTCCGGCCAAGGTTGGACAATTAGGCCGGGACGAGGGAGTATATTATATTTACATGGAGCTTGTGTCGTAATTGAAGATTATGAGATACTATGTGTATAGTCATCTCTCCCTAAAAATAAATATTATTTATTTTTATAATATAAAAAGAAATATAATTTATTTTAAAATTATATTATAGTAGGATTTTTATATTAAACCGCACATAATTTTAAAATGTCGACGTAGAGTAGAAGAAATAATTAAGAGTAATTGAAGTAAGCAATATTAAATTAATAAGTAAATTATACTAAAATGGATTATGCTTACTACAATATTTTAAAAAAAAAATATGTTTTCATAACATAAGTTGGATGTTGGATCATGACACAAGTTGCTAGAAGTTTACATTAAAATATGCAAGGAGTTTTATGTAAAAATGTATGTTGAGTGGAGTTATTAATTAGAGATATTAAGAGAAAGTGTGTTAGGCTTAATATTTTTGCGTGTATTCAAAAAATAATGAATTTATGAATTTAGGTACTTGATGTAGTGAGATAAATGGCTTTTCACCTTTTGTTCATTGCCAGTGATTTAGTGACAAAACATGAAAATTTATACCTTCACTATTCCTCCCTCTGTTTTAAATAAGTGTCATTTTATACTCTTTTTTTTTTTTTTTTTTTTTGTAAAAATTAAGGAGGGGCGCGAGTGGGCTGGGGGGAGGGGGGATTGGTGTAAAAGATAGATATGTCCCTATAGAATCCACTACTTCAAATACATTTTTCTTTTTATGAAATATTTCTTTTTTCTAATTTTATTCTCTTTCTCCTATCATATCATAATGATGTTATTGGATTACCAAAATTATGAGATATAAAGTAGGATTTGGTGGATTTGTTTAGGAGTAATGTAGGAAGAAATATGGGTAGTTTTGCTAAAGTGACTCTTATTGTGAAATTTTTCAAAGTGTCTAAAACAACACTTATTTTAAAATGGAGGGAGTACATAGTTTTTCAATCATTGTATCACTCTATTCCTGATATATTAATGATTCTATGCACATTGACAATAAACAATAATTAGAAACATTTAACTTTATATATACAGTAAAAAAATTTGTAAGACTAAATATTTCTCAATTATATATATCATGGTATACCGATTTTATGAATTTTTATAACTTGTTTTGTTAAGACTTAGATTATTTAACTATTGTTTTCTCTCTTTTGTGATTATTTTTAGCTTTTGTTTGATTGATTTGAATTGTGTTTGTTCACTTGACCAAATCAATTCATTTTTTTCTAGCACTGGATAATCTAAGAAAATGTGTCTATATATTTCAATGATAAATAGTCACATTAAGTTTTATTAGAACGATCGAATAATACCACTACAAAAAGTAAAATTATTTTAAGTTTAAATTAATTTTCATGATTAGATAATCGTTGAAAAAATAACCACCACGTGCAACGCACGTGTATATTGCTAGTTTTATTTAAAAAAATATATATATTTCAGCATTTAAAACAAATAAATGTCACTTTCATTACATACTAAATAATTCTTATTTATAGACAATTTATTAAGTTAATTAAATGGCTTTGAATATGACGTTTCTGTCCGTTGATTTTTTACTTATATATATGCACTTCTCCATTTAGAAAGATAGATCAGCAAGTAATTTGCAAAAGTGATAAGTGAGCTTAGCAAAAGTTATGTTACTTTTATAAATACTATATATAGAATATATTTATATACATATATTTTGAGAGTTCTTTTCCTACTGCTGCTACAAATTTGTTATTCCTGTAACAGGAAAATATTCCCCAAATTCCAACAGGAGGTGTCTCAATGAAGTGATTCCGACGCTCAAGCCGGTTGGATTGTTTTGAGTGATAAAAGTAGTGAGAGAAAAAGATACGTAAAGAAATGAATGATGTGGTACTTATACTTATTCATATAGAAGGGTATATTTGTCCTTAAAGTGTACTTTTTCACTAAATCCTATGGTTGTGAAGGCGAAAAGCAAAGGCGGGGCGGTTTGGGACTGCATAGTGCCTAGAGAATTTCTAATCTTTCTTCTAAATTTAATTTTTACATGTCGAAGTTATAAGGTTATACTTATCGTGGGCCAAATTTCACTACAAATGTTCATATAGCTAATTAATTATGCAAGATGGGATGAAAATAAGGGGTGACAGAGGAACTTGAAGTGTGGGGGGAGAGGGTTTTAACTTTTGTTTCATTTTCATGCCACTGGAATGAGGAGAGTGGGGGGTTTTAACTTTTAAGATTTATCTTTTTAATTTAATCAGATGTCTCAAGGTAAAAAAACGATGACATTTTCAATAAAAAATAAAATAAAAAATATAAAAACGCCTAGGACCACCTAGCTTGCCTAGGTGACCTCCTAGCCCAAAAAAGGCCTAAGGACGGCCGATTCGGTATAATTAAAGGCGGGTTGGGGGCGCCTAGACCACCTTTTGCATCAATGCCAAATCTTAATCTACGTACGATGTACGGATCTAGACCTTTAGGGATTTGTTAGGTGGCTGCACTGGGGAATGTTTAAGTATACTGATGGCAATCCCAATTTTATTTGTAGGGAAAGAGCGAAGTAAACACGTGATCTCTCTGTTATTGCTCGCCACAACATAATATGTGGTGCGAAGTTCAGACCTTTTGACTCAAGCATTTATTCCCAGTTCATGGATGACACGAATTGGCCATGGTCTATTTTCGAGAAAGGGCATTTGAAGTCAGTTCAGACAGTCACGAAGGCACAAACAAAGACTAGCTTTATCTCTATGGGCGTTGATCCGAAGCAAGTTCGGGCGGTCGAGAGGCACGACTGACCTCCTTCCCTTCGTGGGGCAGTGTCAGTTTATCTTGAGTTTTTCGAGAACATACTTTGTGAATATCAATTACTTTGGTCATTTAGGTAATTAGGCGGAAGAAGTGCGATGTGGGTTGTGTACTTTATCCATATCATATATGTATATATATGGGTATGTGTGTGTGCGCGCGCGCGTTAATCTTTGATTTTATTTGACTTTTCTAGTACATTTTCTTCTCAGTACTTGTGAAATTCTACATTGCACAGGATGGGTATTATTGATGATTAAATATAAATTAACAAAGTAAATCGAAGAAGAAATGAAAGTCGAAGATTTCTTAAGAAGTTAGCTAAAGCCTTTGCCCTACAACCTCTACCACCTATGTCTACCATCAAATCTACGTTGTTTTGCCAACAAAAAATATTTTCTGAGATTTAATTAGCTCTTATAAATTATTTTTTCTAGGTGGTGGTTTATGTGAGATTCTAAATCTAATAGGAACTAGTCAAGATGCAGTGCATGCCAGTAATCGTTCTCCTTAATATAGAGATTGCATGATGTTGATGCTAAAAGAAAATTATAAGCTTTAGGATGAAGAGTTTAAGTTAAAATAGTATGGAGTACAATTTATTTGTGGAATAGATTGTGTATAAGGGATGTTACACTTGGAAGCTTAGTCGGTTGAATAAAAGAAGTTACAATTTGAGATGACATATTTTTTTACATTAGAATTGACACTTAGAGATGTTAAGTTTCATAAGGTGTAACACAAAGTCTATTTTAATTTTAATTTTTTTTTAATCAATTTTCTCAAAGATGTATTTTACTAGTAAAACAATAAAATTATTTAAATATGAAATGCTCATAGAACATTTAGCATATTAAATTCTTTTATGTTATATAAATATAATTATTTAATAAATACTACTACAACGAAAATAAATTTCCGTGCATTGTACGAATCGACTGCTAGTTTTAATAAATACTAAGTACGTGGTAGTACTTGCCAATTCAAGATCGGTGAGAAGAATAGGAACTATAGGAAGGAGAAGTGCATGAGGCTTGGTTGAAGGTTTGAAAATATTGGAGCTCTCAAACCGCACTTACATTGAGACTCGGGCCAGTATTGTAATAAACTAACCGGTTACTAGCCGGTCCTTCCACTAGTCAGCGGTTTAAGTTTTTCGGCAAACGATCTAATAAAAAAATTGGAAATTACCATTTTACTAAATTCATATCTATTATAATTAACAGAAATAAATAATTATTTAAAAGTTATTTAATAGACTTCAAAATACAATTTCAAGCATGGTAACAATATTTGGATACGGGTATTATTCGACACTGTCAATTATTCGCGGTTCAGGTTTCATTCGGAATAAAACGGATAAAATAGGAAAAATACCGTGTAGTCGACTAAATTCGGTACATTATTCAAGAATAAATCGGGTTTAATATGTTAAATTAAAATCTCATAATCTTAGATATCTTTCTTAATTTTATTAATTATCTTATGTTAAGGTGTTAAATTTATTAACTTAAGGTTTTATCAATTACTGAACATGTTATTTGTTGTGATTTTATGTTATTTATATTAATTTAATTAAATAAAGTCATCTCAAACAAAAATAGTGTATAAAATCTTTGTAAGTGTTACCACTTGGACTGTATTCTTATTATATCATGTTTTTGTACTTTTACTAATGTTTTCTTTATTGTAGAAGTACATATTTTGAATCCTGAAATTGTAATTTTTTCTTATGATCTACATAATATTGATTAACCTTAAAGTTTATTGAAACTTGTATAATTTAATAAATTTATAATTTTAAGTTGTATTCTTATTTCTATGATTTTTTCTAATATATTACTTCTAAGTGGAATTTTGAACAAAAAAATATACAAAAAATAACGAAAAGTACTGAAAGAGCTTCACATTTCTCGAGAATTATATGGGTATTATTTGTGATATATTCGTATATATAATTATATTTTAAAAATCTTGAGTATTAATCGTATTTTTTATTTTTATTTAAAAATGCAGAATAAATAAAAGAGAAATTAAAAATTTCAAATTTTTTTGTTACTATGAGTTCAAGTAAAGATGATTTCAACTTAAAATACTCCCTCCGTCCCGGCTCAAGTTTCCTACTTTGACCGGGCACGGAGGTTAAGAAAAAACAGATTTTGTGGAATTTTTGACTTTTTTAAAGGTGGAGATTGAGGATGGAGATTTTGAAGGTGAAGATTGTGAGAGAAGTTTGTCATTTACGGACTGAAAAGTTAAGTTGGGACAAACAAAAAAAGAAAGTAGGAAAGTTAGAGTGGGACGGAGGTAGTACATCTTAAGAATATTGTTGTTTTCAATATCAATGCACCATCATCCATATTTTCTTTGCTTCAAGGATATCTTCCAAACAAAAAAAATATAGCAAATAAAAAATCATTTAACTTATCAAAACTCTATAAACTCATAAAAAGAAATAAAACAGATTCAGAATTCTACAGATATGATTCCTTTTTGTAGTTCTCCCTTAAATTTGCAACGTGTTTTTCCAACATTTCAAAGTTACAACTTACAACTAACTTTTTCATATTTAATTAGGTTTACTTACAATGGATTGAATCCCCTTTTCTAGTATTTTGTTTAATACTAATTAATGGATATAACATATCAATTTTAGAATAAAAAATATTGTCGTTTGTTAATTATCAAACTTGGAAGTTGGAACCGATGTTCACTTCAATTTTCCTTTATTCTTTTAGATAAGGGCTACGCCTTGCTGAGTTGCAAATAAAAAGAAAATAAATATTTTTATAAAATAAAAAGTAATTAGACAAGTAAAAATTCTATATAAAAAATAAATTAATCAATTTATTAACTCATTATTCGATTTGATTTTTAATAAATAAATATGTCCCGAATATTACACCTAACCTAACTACAATCAAAAGAGTGATATTCCCAAAGCCAATAAAAAAGAAAAAGAAAAATCATATATACTGTATAATAATATCTTTCATAATCGCCGCTTGTTACCACCACCATCACCGTCATCATCCATGTGACCATCAGCTGCCACCGTCCCCACAACTCTCTCTAAATTATACACCCTCTATTTTAAAAAATATGGCGTTTTAGTCCCTTTTTAAAAAAATAAGGATGAAAAATAGCATAAATATATAGAATTTATATGAAAATGTTTTGTGAAATAAAGAAATCTCTAAATAAAGTAAATTATTTATGGTAAAATTGAAAGAATTATAATATTTTTGTTGAAGCACATTTATTTTAAAATTTTCAATATTCTCTAGAACGACATTTGATTTGAAACGAAGGAAGTACTTTGATGGTGGATAGTGAATCCCTCTTCTTTCTTCAACTTTACTTTTTCCTTCGATGAAATTACCTCGCCTCAATTATCACCCCATTTTGTTTTCTTGTAACTGGTTCATTATTGAAATTATAACCTCCGTTTTTTTTTTTTTTAAATACAAGCTTTAAATAATAAAATTAAGAGATACAAAATTGAAAAAATAAATCTTCAACTAAATTTTATTTTCCTCCTCAAAATTTCTTTAATTTCTTGCCCTTTTTTAATATTATAATAAAGATACTGATAGGAATTGGAAGAAATAAAAAATACCTAAAAATACATTTATTTATAAATAATTTACAAAATTTAAAACTGCCTCTAAATAAAAACTGCTAGATTACTAATAAAAACTGATTCACACCAGTACTATTTTTGTTTTAAAAACGTACTATTTTTTAATTAATTTATAGGGATTACTAATAAAAAAAGTTTGACATAATTTCTTCTTTTTGCTGACTTGAGTTATTTAGGGGATGGTTTGCTAATGCATTTTCTTCTAAGAAAAAGTTATTGAAATTGGAATTCTAGAAAACTCATTTATAAAAAAAATGGGCAGTGTTTAAAGTAAAAATAATTCTAAACCTTTTTTTTTTTTTTTCGAAAAAAATAATTCTAAATGATTGAGTAGAAAAAACACATTGAAATTCTGCTTGTAGATTTGATCTTAAAATTACTTTTTTAAAAGTTGTGAAATTGTTTTTTCAAAATAGCTCAAAAGCAAATTTTCTAAATTATAAACTGAAAAGCACCAGTAACCTTATACAAATTTTCTAAATTTGTACTCTGCTTAATCAGTGGGTTATTTTTCCTCTAAAATAATAATAATAATAATGCAGAAAGCCAAAGAAAATAACAAGCAGTAGCTGAAGCTTGTATTCAACAATCCATAAAATTTCACAAAGAATAAGATATATCTCCATATGTAACAGAACAAATAATGGGCGCAAATCCACCCATAAACAACATATCAAAAGAATCAAACACCAAAAGAGCTGAATCGAGAAGACAGCTCTGCTGCACAATTAAAACAAGGGAATCAATAACTAAGCTACGTACAAACTCATTCAGAAAAGCATTCCCAAGGCCGCAGCAGCAACCGAAGCCGCCACCGCCGGTAGCAAACCTGCGGCGTCAGAGGCCGGGCTGGGGGCGGGAGCCTCCTGCGCCGCCACATTTTGCACGCCGATCAATGCGATGACAACGGCCATCAGGAAGAAACTCTTCATCTTCAATGCCTCCATTATTTCAATTGGCGAAAATGAATGAATTTTTATGTTTTGTTTTTTTTTGGTTGAGGAGACAGATAATGAAATTGAGATTGAGAAAATGAGAGGTGAGGAAGATATGGAGGAAGGGGGGGTTATATATAAGGACGATGAATGGCGACCGTTGGAGGAGGACAACGTGGTCCACCTGTTTTTGGGGTTTGTTTGAATTTAAAAAGGAGAAGGGGTTGGCCGGAGTATCCGTTGTGTGGAATACAGCTGTCGCCAACGGCTTTATGGGGTCCACTCATATTGCCTGTCGGGAGGAGAGAATGGGTGGGAACCAAATAGGAGTAAAATCGGTCCCTTTTTGATATGTTTCCAACAATAAATTTTGTGTTTGCTATAAAATAAATAACAAAATATTGTAAAAATAAAATATACTGAATCAATAATTACATTATCTAGTAATCCTGGGATAAATTGTACAGAATAAAAAAATAAACAATTTTAGATTACAATATACAAATTTGGGTTTCGTCTCGAATACTTAAGAATTTTACATCTTGATTTTTTCTTAACTTCTTGACTTGTGATTTATTTTTGTCTGTTTTAGAATATTGAAGATGAATATTTATGTAAGTGTAGGATGGGAGTTATTGCCATAAAAAGTTGAAATTTGATTGGTCATTCATTTAATAGAGAGATGATTTGATTTTGTTATCAAAGTATGGACAATTTCTTACATATTATCAACATTTTATCTTAATTACCAAGAAATAAAGATTTGCGCACTTTGCAAATATCCAATAAATTAGTTCAAAGTATCATTGAGCCTAATATATCTGATTCGAAAGTATTAGGCTGCGATCACTACGTTTTGACAAGGCGAAATTCTGAGCCGATCCGACGAAGTGGGTAGGTAGGGCCAGCCTAACACCACAACATATGCCCAATTCAATCCAAATATATAAGAAAAATCTAAAACAAATCCATTATTAACATGATACTCTATTTTTTATTTAAATCGATTCGAATCTAATAATTTACCTTCAAATATAACTCAACGCTTTTTGTTACAAGTTTCAAATAACTTTAATATATACAACCTCCGTCCCGCTCAGATTTACACGTAGGGACGGGCACGGAGGTTAAGAAAAAAATATTTTTTGCTTTTTGGTTGATTTTTTCAAAGGTGGAGATTGAATATGGAGATTTTGAGGGTGAAGATTATTTGAGAAATTTCATTTTTAAGGATGTACAAATCTAAATGGAATGAATCGAAAAAGAAAATGTACAAATTTGAACGGGACGAATGAAGTAACTCTAAATGTCTAAATCGACCTCAAATCAAACACAAATCCGATCAGGATTGCCACCCTAGGACCAGCCTTTACTTTTTTTTTTTTTTTGACAAACGATAGACTTCATTCACTGGCCAACGGGCCAAATCGGTCCATTTGAATTACAAAGTAATCCAAACAGAAACCAAGGAACCCCAGACGACAATCCCGAAAGGGTGCTGGGTCCAAAATCCTCCAAAATAGGAGATAGGCACTCCAAGAGGGGAGACAAAACATTCCCACACAAGGAAAACTTCAGTCAAAATCAACGACAAAGATACGCAAAATAATAGAAAACCTATCTAGCGGAACTGATGCTAAGCAACCTAACGCTAAACACTGTTTTTTCTTGAATCGATCTTAATCCGAGATAATGATCGAGAGGACCAAACTAGTCAAACGAAAAAAAAAACAGCAAGTGCAGAAAAGCAAAAAAAACCAAAAGAAGAAAAACAGCGAAAAACTAAAGTGGGTCCTTCCCCCTTCCACCGCTTGTAGACCACCATGTGGACTCTTGTTCTTTTGGGCCATAAGCATGTTACTGGGCCCCATCCTTCTCAAGGTTTTCTTCTGGACATTTTGAGCATATTTTCTCGTTAGATATTTCTTTGGGTAAAACTTTACATACTAACAAAAACCGAACACCAAAGTTCAAATATACAACATTTTATTATTGATTAACCAAAGTTAAAAAATTAACAATATTTCTAGGGAAAAGCTATTTTAATTTTGGTCCTAACATTTTATATAATAAGTGGTCCTTCATTATTTTTTGGAATTTTATTAGTTCTTATTATATGCTTCACTAAAATTTTATGGAGTTTTATAGGTCGAGAACCGAAAAGATAAGACAAATATCCATTTAGGTCCCGAAAATAAATTTATATCGGTTTAGGATGTAAAAGATTTAAAACTATCAATGAAAGATTCTTAAATTTTATACCATAATAGGGCCTATAACAACCCGTGGACTTGAACCTTAATTTTTTGGGCTTAATTCCCTACATTGCACGGGCATTCCCCATGGCCCATTACTCATAGGTATATACCATTACCAATACCTGGAGCACCTTTTTATTCCCCTGTTACATGGTTTGTTTGGTAAATTGCAAAACCCACAAAATAAAATTGTTTCGAAATGATAAGCAGGAAAAATATATTTTAGAATTCTTTCACTATATTGTCATTTTTTAAATTATTATTTGATACATCTAAAATAATTAAATTATTTTACAATTATTTTTAAAATATAGAAATCAAAAGAAAGTAATTAAATAATAAAAATATATAAATTACAGTTTTTTTCGTAAAAAATAATAACAATTTTATACAATAACAATGTAGTGAAAGACTTTTGACGTATATTTTCCGTACTTATCACTTGAGGCAATTTTATTTTGTAAGTTTTGCAATTTTTCAAACATGCCTTGTGATGGTTTTAGATTTATGGGTCTTTCATTAATAGTTTCAAATCTTTTAGACCCTAGACATAAATAACTTTCTTTTCGACCTGAATTAATAGTTGACCTATCTTTCGAATCTTTGACCAATAAAACTCCAAGTTTTATTTATATTTTAAGTGTAACACTCTGGGTTCTCCTACAAAATTATCCTACATCTTCTTCTATATTATCGGATGACCGCCACATGAACACATTTACTGATTCACCAAAGTCTATTAGCAAAAGGAGTTACTGAATTAATTTCAGTAGAACATTGAATTAATGGTATCGTCAATTAAATGATGGTAAATCAGCAAATGAGTCCACAAATCAATCATCCAGTGATATAGAAGGAGATGTAAGATGATTTTGTAGGAGAGGATCTCAACTAGTTCAAATATATTTTTATAATTTTTGTGGGGCAATTAGTTTTTCTTGTAGAAACTGATATATTTCATTCACACTTTAAATCAATATACAACGTAAATATATACAGTCATGTGAAAGCTTCTAGAGAGTTGACTGAATCTGTCACCATATCTCTATTAAACCCCCACAAGATGGAGGATCTGTCAAAGACTCTAATATTGGATCGACATTGAAGAAACTTCGTGGCATGTAAAAGGTTCGTGAGAATATCAACTTGTTGATCGAGAGTAGAGATATAGGAGACATGAAAGGAACGATTAGACATACGATTACGAACAAAATGATAATCAATGGCAACATGTTTCATGCGGAATGAAAAAGGAGATTGGAGTAAAGATAAGTGGCACCAAGATTATCTCAGAAGATGACAGGAATGGTTGGCAGACGAATGCCGAACTCAGTAAGTAAATTAGATAGCCAAAGAAACACCGTTTAACATGTGGCAAGAGCTCGATATTCAACCTTCGTAGACGACCGAGCAATAGTGTATCGCTTCTTAGAGGACTCGGAGATGGGATAGTTGCCGAGATAGGCAATATACGTAGACATGGATGAGCGATCATCCTGATTTCCAGCCAGTCAGAGTCAGAGAAAGCAATAAGAGTTAAGGGAAAGCACCCCCTCCCCCCTGACGTAATAAAACATGAAATAGAGTATGTTTCAAGTAGCTAAGAACATGTTTAACAGCTAGTAAAGTGAGTTTCCGAGGGTCAGTTCATGAATTGGGAAAGTTTACCACAGCGTACGAGGACTCCGGGCGGGTTAAAGCAAGATATTGAAGAGCGCCAACAATTTGGCGATAGGAGCAAACATCGGTGTTGGGGAGCCGTAGTGGAGATGAAGCGAAGTAGTGGAGGAAAGAGGAGAAGAGGCCTCTGTAGCACGGATCATGTTAGTGCAATAAAAAAGATCACGAGTATACTCATGTTGGCTGAGAAAGATGAAATTGGGTGTGCGAATAACCTCAACACCGAGGAAATAATGCTAGGCACCTAGGTCCTTAACCGAGAAGCGAGAAGATATGGAGGAGATGAAGGGACGTATAGCAGTATCGATGTTGCCAATGATGAGAAGATCACCAACGTAGATGGTACACATGTCCATGCATGCAATTTAGGTCGAACTAAGTATCGTTTTAATGACATTTGCGTGCATATTTGACCGTGTATTGTTCATATTTGTATTATTGGACCATTTGATGTGTTTGAGCTCGTTTCAAGACAATACAGGCAATATAGGACCAAAAATAAGTCTCGAAGAAGTCTGGAACGAAGATCGAGCCGAGGATGAAACAAGAAGGAGAGGTTCGAGTGAGAGATCGCGCCTGCGACTTATGGTTGCGGCTGCGTTCAATCTAGCGAAATCTAGCCAAAATGCCGAGTCACGGTTCGCGCCCGCGACCGAGTCCGCGAACTAAACCCTGTCTCAAGCAAAATAAAGGGTTCGCGGCCGCGTTCCGATACCCTATTTTTAATCCCGAAATACGTTTTTGGTCATTTTTCAGCCCAACATTTTTTTCTCTATATATATAAGGTCAATTTCAAATTTAACCTAACCAAGCACCCATTTCTCACACATTTTCAGCCACCATTTACCATTGGAAGCAAGGAATTGGAAGAGGGTTGAAGATGAAGATCATCAACTCCATCTTTTGGTTCATCCTATCTTATTTTAATGTCATCTTTGATTTTCATTCGTTTTATCTTTGTAATAGTTAATATGAGTAGCTCGCACTCTAATTTCAGCCCTTGATCATTAGTTGAAATTTGGATTTAGGATGTTTATGTGATTTTTATGGTTATTAACCGATTGGATTACGTTTTGGAACGTTCTATGTTATTTGGGATTGTTGATTCACACTTATGAATTGAATTATGGTTTGATCACCCATTTGGATATTTGTTTGTGTGTTGCTAGAATTAGGTTTGTAAATCGTAATTGTTTTGAATCCGGTTCCCATGTAGCGAACAATGAATTTATTCTATCGGGGATAATATAGAGTTCGACCACTAAAACCGAGCTTCTGAGTTTTATGTTGTATCTACTCCGTTGTCTTGATTCTTAATGCATTTCACTATTTATTTTTAGAGAGCTTGTTATAGGAATTGATAAGTTAAGTAGGGATAATTGAAGAGCTTGTTTTCATTAATTATACTTAAGAGGCAACAAGGTTAATAGAGCTTGTTATTAATCTTGAAGTAGGGATTCTAAGGCTAAATCAATCGGGTAGTCATCAATTATATAGATTATTCGGGCAAAGGGGATACTCGATCAAGGGTTGAATCCTTTTATCATTTATAAAACCAAAAATCATTCTCTTATCTTTATTTACTTGAATTGTCAATTTGCTAAGTACTTTTAGAAATGTTATTTGAGTTGTTTAATATAAATTTAGGTGTTAGTTGTGATTCCATCAAAACTCCCCCCCCCCCTCCCCTCTTCTTTATTGTTTACTAGCTTATTTATATTCTATTGCTTGATCATAATAGTTTAATACATAAAGAAAAATTGTTCGACCGTTCCTCGTGGGATCGACCCTTAATTACCACTCTACTAGTTAGAGTAGTGAATCAAGGATAAGTGTATATATATATATATATATATATATATATATATATATATATATATATACATACATACATACATACATATATATATATGTACAAATTAATTTGGTAAGATGAACGACGTGCTTTCCTAACAAAATTTTGGCGCCGTTGCCGGGGAACGGTGTTAGAACGATTTTGCTTTTAGTGTTAAACACTATTTTTATCATTCTAATTAATTATTTTTGTTACTTTTGTTATTTTGATAATCATTTGCTATTGTTATTGCCTTGATACAGTGAATGTTCACACGTGCTCTAGGGCACAAGGAGCTATTGTTTGAACCCGATATAGTTCTTCGAGAACGAGTTTTGAGGAGGCAAGCAAGAGCAATTGAGCAACTTTGCGAAGAATTTGAAGGATTAAATCTTGAACCCGAAGAAGAACCGAGAGAAGAAATGAGAATGAAAGAGTACCCGAGAGGACCATGAAGGAGCTAGCAAACACGGGGGTCACACACCAACCCTATCTATTACCTTCCCCGAGTTTGAACAGGATACGATTTTCGAATTGAAGTCGGGTCTTATACACTTGCTACCATCTTTCCACGGTCTTTCAGAAGAAGACCCACATAAACATCTCAAGGAGTTTCATATTGTATGTTCAAGTATGAAGCCTACAAAGGTGACGGAGGAGCAAATAAAGTTAAGGGCATTCCCCTTTTCTTTGAAAGATCTAGCCAAAGATTGGCTATACTACCTTCCATCGGTTTCTATTACAACGTGGGAACAAATGGAGAGATAATTCCTTGAGAAGTACTTTCCGGCCTCTCGGGCCACAAATATTCGGAAGCAAATCAGCGGTATTCGACAATGCCAAGGAGAGACACTATACGAATATTGGGAAAGGTTTAATAAGTCAGTTGCTAGTTGCCCATAGCACCAAATCACTGATCAACTTCTTATACAATACTTCTATGAAGGTCTGTCATTGACTGACCGGAACATGATCGACTTGGCAAGTGGAGGAGCATTGGTTGACAAGACTCCGACAGCCGCTCGTTCGTTAATTTTCAAAATGGCTGCAAACACCAAACAATTTAGGTGTCGTGCATCAACAATGACGGTTAGGGAGGTACATGATTCGACCATTGATGACAAATTGAAGCAGCTTACTAACTTGGTAAAAAAGGTGGTCTCGGGCAACACTCAAGCCCCTAGGCCGTGTAGGATTTGCCAAACCACCGACCATAATACAGACACATATCCAATCTTGGGTGAACAAATCAAAGCTCCGCAATCTTCCAAAAGAAGATTTCACCGAAATATAAGGATCCCGGAATATTCGCAATCCCATGCAAGATAGGTAACTATAAGATTGAACGTGCAATGCTCGACTTGGGAGCTTCAATTAACGTTATGCCACACTTATTTTTTCATTCTTTGAATTTGGGGTCACTCAAGGAAACACGAGTCGTCATTCAACTAGCCGATCGAAGGACTTCATACCCCGATGGAATGATTGAAGACGTGCTAGTTGAAGTTGATAACTTAGTGTTTCCAGCTGATTTCTATGTTTTGGAGATGCAAGGCGATCCATCAATCCCCACGCCTATCTTATTGGGAAGGTCGTTTCTAAACAAATTCCCGAACTAAGATAGACGTTCGTGAAGGCACACTCATGATGGATTTTGATGGAAGAATCGTGCAATTTAATATTTTTTATGCAAAGCAGTTTCCTGAAAATTTCCATCCTATTTTTCCTCAGTGCAGGAATAAGTTGAACATCTCCACATCTTTGAAGTATCGTGAAGAAGAAGGTGAGAAACTACATGAATTAAAGTGCTTGAACTGGTCGGGCTAATATAGAAACCACCTTGGAACAAACGCCAGAGAGAAAGAGCTTATGTCGAGCCAACGACATTAACAAAGGCGCTTGTCGGGAGGCAACTTGATATTTACTGTTTTCATGTGATCAATTCCGTAGTTTAGATTGTTTATATATATATTTAGATATTTTCTTATGGTTTTCTTTTAGTGTGCGGGGACTATGATGACGAGAAACTGACCAAGCCATGAAATTCAAAAAGATAGCACCAAATGGGGGTGACGAAGCCCAAAGTCACTGTGAGTTGGAGCACCAAATCTTACCCTTTCTTTCCCACAAACTTTGGTTTTCAACCAAGTTTGGGGAATGGGGTGTTAGGTGTACGTATTGGCCGCCCACGAGCTTAATTTTCGTATGCTACTCTATTGCCTTTGGGGTTGATTAGACTTGGATTGGATTTGGTATCTTTGTATGGATTAGTCTTTTGCATTTTTAATTTGAGTCAATAAGAACCACTTGATAGTGTTGATTGATTGATTGCCTTTTGTAGAGCACCAATTCGTACCCTTTTTCTTTCCCATAAACTTTGATTTTTTAACCAAGTTTGGGGAAGAGGGTGGTAGGTGTACGTATTGGCCGCTCTCGATTAAATAGGTGTACGTATTTTGCAATTTTTTTTTTTTTTGAAAAATGCCACATGATAGAGCATGATAGGAAAGTAAGGTGAAATTGCGCTTGTACTCAAAACTTTTGATCAAGAAAATTTTGCCTTATGAGTTTTTGAGCTTCAATTGTACTCCCAAATTTGGAGTTACTTATACCTTCTTTCAGTGCGTATTTCATTGATTGCATGTGATTGTCTCTAGAATTTGCCTTGATTCTCTATTTTGAATAAGTCGGTACATTGTGTCACTTAGAAAATGATCTTAGGCAATTCTTGACCTTTAGCCTATTTGTGAACTTGCAATTGTTACACCTTTTCACCAAACACTGAAAAGTTGCCCCTAGTTAGGCCCTTGAGCTTTTAGCGTTTCGTTTGATAGCCCAACTCTACAAGCCGAGTACCTTTCGATTTAACCTTTGACCCTAATTGGACTATTTGAGTACGAGGGAGGCAGTTGGAAGTTAGTCAGGTAAAATTTGGGACTAAAAGGGTAAAACTATTGGGAATATTGAAGGGTGAAGAGAATTGAAAAAATAGGCAAATAATTGGGAAAACTAGTCTCCCCTAGTTTGTAAATAGTTGAAAAAAACATAATTCGAAAATCAGGAAAGGGAAGAAAAAGTCGGATGTATATATTTAGTTTATTGCTTTTGATTGGGAGAGACTAGTAACATAAATACTTCTTGACCAATGTTCTCAAAGTTGGAAAATTCAAAAGAAAACACATCTAAGGGAGAATTGAAAAAGAAGTATTTAGGTTGTGAGTTTGTAGTAAGGTGAAGAAATCAATTTAGGGATTAGTTTACTAGGGAAGTGAGAGAGTAAGGAAAGAGTGAATGTTGTTTGAGCGGTGATTGAGAGTAGCTGACTCAATTGGTCCAAGAATTATTTCACTTTTGCCCATATCTATCTCATCTTACCTCAAGCCAACATTACAACAAAAAATAAGATATTTTTTATTCTTTGTCACACGTGTCGAGTACAAATTCGAATTTAGAAGATCGGCAAGCATATGGTAGTTGTTGCATGTTTCAATGTGAGCGAAAAATACTACCATTTGATACACTTGAGAGTCGAGAGATACACTCACTCGGTGATGATCTTTAGTTGAGGGTTTTCAAGTCTCAAAAGTAGTTGAAATTGTTATATCATATATATGCTCATCTTATCATGATTGCCTTGCTTTTGAAACTTCGTCTAAAACTGAATTCGCCACTTAAATCTTCCCTAACACGTGTCCTTTTTCTTCTTTTTCTTTGCTTCAATCTGTTCGGGACGAACAGAGGTTTAAGTTTGGAGGGATTTGGTACACGTGTTCATGCATGCATTTTAGGTCGAATTAAGTGTCGTTTTAATGACATTTGCGTGCATATTTGACCGTGTATTTTCTATATTTGTATTATTGGACCATTTAACGTGTTTGAGCTCGTTTCAGGACAATACAGGCAATATAGGACCAAGAACAAGTCTCGAAGAAGTCCGAAACGAAGAACGAGCCAAGGATGAAACAAGAGGAAAGAGGTACGAGCGAGAAGTCGCGCCTGCAACTTATGGTCGCGGCTGCGACCAATCCAGTGAAATCTAGCCAAAAAGCCAAGTCACGGTACGCGCCCGCGATCGAGTCCGCGAACCAAACCCTGCCTCAAGCAAAATAAAGGGTTCGTGCCGTGACTCAGGTTCGTGGCGTCGATCCGGTACCCTGTGTTTTAATCCTAAAACATGTTTTTTGCCATTTTTCAGCGCAACACTTTCTCCTCTCTATATATAAGGTCAATTTTGAATTTAACCTAACTAAGCACCCATTTCTGACACATTATCAGCCACCATTTATCTTTGGAAGCAAGTAATTGGAAGAGGGTTGAAGATCAAGATCATCAACTCCATCTTTTAGTTCATCCTATCTTATTTTAATGTCTTCTTTGATTTTCATTTGTTTTATCTTTTTAATAGTTAATTTGAGTGGCTAGCACTCTAATTTCAGCCCTTGATCATTAGTTGAAACTTGGATTTAGGATGTTTATGTAATTTTTATGGTTATTAACCGATTGGATTATGTTTTGGAATGTTCTATGTTATTTGGGATTGTTGATTCACACTTATGAATTGAATTGTGATTTGATCACCCATTTGGATATTTGTTTGTGTGTTTGGGTTTGTAATATGCAATTGTTATGAATCCGATTCCCATGTAGCGAACAATGGATTTATTCTATTGGGGATAACATAGAGTTCGACCACTAAATCTGAGCTTCTGAGTTTTATGTCGTATCTACTCCGTTGTCTTGATTCTTAATGCATTTGACTATTGATTCTTATAGAGCTTGTTCTAGGAATTGATAAGTTGAGTAGGATTAATTGAAGAGTTTGTTTTGATTAATTATACTTAAGAGACAACAAGGTTAATAGAGCTTGTTTAGGGGTGGTTCGGTACGGTATACCGAAAATTTTATTTCATACCTCATACCATACCGAAATTTTCGGTATACACAAGATCCATGCCGATACCATACCTAAATTTTCGGTGTGGCACGGTAAGATACCGATAATGCCGAAGACAAATATACCCAAACACCAAACTTAGATCTACAGCAAAGAAAGTTGCAAACATTTGGATCAACAACAAAGAAAGTCTAAAAAATTCCACAACAAATTAGAGAGCCTTAAGTACAACAACAACTCCAGATTCACCAAAAATCAGAAGGAAAAAGAAAGGGAAAGAATGGAGGAATAATGTAAATACACACAAAAATTACACAAAAAATAAAGTGTTCTTAAATCATCCAAGTTCAAAAAATTAGTAGATAAAAAGAAATAAAAAAAACTACAAAGATCTGCCCCTACATAGGCAAGAAGGTCAGCTCGCTGCTGCACCTTTTGCGCGTGACTTTTCGTTCTGCTCCGTCGTGTCCCGCAGCCCATATCCGCGGCCACACCAACCCTTGGATCGAGGCATATATAGTTGAGTTTGATAATGCCACTAAAGCTGGGAGGGTCATTTCGCCGATGTCACGGACATCTTCTGCTCGGTGGTCTAGGTTGGGCTTTGGGGAGGTGAGGTTGGATGTTGATGCCAGGTTTGATGACAAACATAGCCGGTATGGAGTGGGTTTTGTTATTCGAAATGAGAATTGTGAAGTTTTGGCAGCAGCCTCTCACTCAGTTCAGAGCCCAAGGAATGTGCTTGTTGTTGAACTCATAGCATTGTAAAGCGGCATGCAATTCTATGTTGGTTGCGGTTATGATCGAGTTCATGTTTATTCCGACCCTTTGCTCGTTGTGCAGGCAGTCACAGAGCATAGAGTCCTGGTGGATTCTACTCATTTTATTAGCGAGGAGGTTCGAATTTTATTTAACATTGGAAATTTTATCAGGCTTCGGCATATGTCCCACTCTTGTACCTCTGTGGCGCATTTTATATTTTCTTCTGCCAACTTGTATGTTTGGATGGGGCATAAATTATCTGACTGGATCGGGAATCTTGTTCTTACGGACATTTACTAAGTTGAAGATTTTTGCTTTCACAAAAAAATATAATAAAAGTAACAGTTGAAGGGGTTAGCAAAAGTAATATTATCTACAATACAAATAATACCTTTTACTTCAAAAGTAACTTTGAAGAGTGAAAAATAACAATATTTACGCCTACAGTAACAATTGTAATAGTAAATGAAAATACACTATTTTTTTTCTCCTAATCTAAGAAAAATCCCTCCCCTCCTCCTACGGTGACTCAAACCCAAGACCAAAGGTTTAGGTAGTAGATGCTCTGTCACTTGAGCTATCCAACTTCGTCAATAAATTAATATTTATGAGAAAAGTAAAAAATTCACTACAAGGAAAAGGGTCTTTTGAGACCACAAAAAAGTGGTCTCAAATAATGAGTATTTGCCACAACTTAAGCAAAGTGGTCTCAAATAATGAGTATTTGTCACAACTTATGAGTAATTGTCACAACTTTGTTGTCGTCTCAATAATTCCGTCCCAAATAATATATTTGTGACCACAAAAGTGGTCTCAAATATTTTTTGCAACAACTAGTTGTCTCTAAAAGTAGTCTTAAAGTTGTTTCAAATAATTTGTAGAGAGATTTGTGACAACAAGTGGTCACAAATAATTTATTATTAGTGACCACAATTGTGGTGTCAAAAAGTCTTATACGAAAGACTTCTTTTGTTGTAGTGATTATTAATTGTAAAAAAAACTTTCATGAGAATATTAACAGTTTTGTAAGAGTAAACAAAAGTAATTACATTTCCCTTATAAACAGTTTTTATGTTAAACATGTTCATAATTTGCACTTGCATTTTAAAAGTAACACGTACTTTAAAAGCAAGATTTTTTACGATGAAAGTAACAATTGCTGATGATAAAAGTATCAGTTTCTTGATGCCTAGCAATTTCTGAATCTTATGTGCGCTAATTAAGTAAACACATTTTCACACTAACATTTTTAAAATTTGCAGTAATATTTCAAAAATGACATATTTTACCTTAAGAGTAACAATCTTTGTGATAAAAGCAACAATAAAAGCGACACTTTCTTGCCTACTTGGAGATTTCATCATATTTGTGCGGGCTAAGTAGGCGCTTGTTGCGAGGGTTAAAGAAGCTCACATTTCTTCTCTTTTTACGCCGAAAAATGTTCAAAATTCACATAAATTATTTCATCACAACATATGTTACTTCAAAATTAACAATTTTATAATAAAAGTAACATTTCGTTGTGCATTTGAAAATTTTCGGTAGGAGCCTTTTTCTTTCTTTACTGAAACTTGACCTATCTTATGGACTTAATCCGCATGCAAGTCACACTTTTTTTGGGAGACATGTTTACGTGATAATGACATATTTATGGGTTTGTTTGGGAAAGTTAATTATCATACTTTAACTAATGGTGGTCTTTTGTAATTATCATACTATATTAATGTAATATGCTAATCCATTTCAATACAAGCATGGCTTTTAAAAGAGCAAATCCTCATCTAGATGTTAAATGATAGTCCCTCGGTTTTAGAAAGGTCGTCGCTTTAGCCTATTTTGTAAGAATTAAGAATGGATAAAAAGGATAAATATATCCATACAAAATCCATTTCAAATGAAAATGTTTTTGTGGAATAAAAAATTATTTAGCTAAATAATGTAAATTATTTAGGGTAAGATTTGAAGGATTGTGGTATTTTTGCTAAAGTAACTTATTTTAAATGTGTTCTTTAGAACGACACTTATTTTTAAACAAAGAAAATAGTATTTTTTCTTGAAACAAAAAAATCACGTCTTCAAATCAGGAAATTTATATTTTATCAACAAAATGCAACCGATGAATAGTTTTAATTTAAATCTTGAAAATGGTAAGATTGCTAAAATGATGTGTATATTTCTTATGTGTTTGTTGATACATAAAATTTGTATCCAATTAAAATGCGCCACGTAATAAAATATAAGTTGAAAATCAATTTTATATTGATTATTTTAATATTAGGAATTAATTAAATAAAATTCCTAAATTAAATAATCAATTTAATTGGTGATTTATTATATATTTTATTGACCAATTGGAAGCCGCCACGTGTCAAGATGATGCAGTAATTATTAAATTAAATTAAATTAATTTAATAATTATCTTATGGATAATGATGTTATGACGGACCAATCATATCGCTCCGTTCAGGCTCAAACCCGTTAGGGTTTTCCATCCTACAACTATAAATAGGGCTTCATTTTCCACCAAAATCATCAACACCACAAGTCAAGAATCAAGTGAAGAATTCCGGTACAAAGGAATTTCAAGTGAAGAATTCCGGCACAAAGGAATTTCAAGTGAAGAATTCCGGTACAAAGGAATTTCAACGTTCTTCGGTGTTCTTCGACGTTCTTCAAAAAATCGGCAACAAACGGCGTTTAATCCAAAAATTTGAGCTAACAAGCTTTGGATTAGCGTTGTTCAAGTCAACAAAATTGACCACATATACGAAGAGAAGAATCAGAGGCGAACTAGAGATAGAGTCCACGAAGTTGTAAAGATTATTCATTTAATCCAAATATTCTATTTTGTACATCCTTTTCGTGTTTATATATTTTATACACGAAATTTGTTGTTACAAATTTGGCACGCCCAGTGGGACCATCTCTACCTCTCATCTCTTCTCTTCAACCAAAATTGAAGGCATCACTATGACACCTCACAAGATCATAATTACGAAAGTCGCTGCAATAAATCCTCCAACTGCAGACGTCAATGCTGTCACAAGGAGTATGTCAAGCAGCTCGCGATCATTGGCATCTTCACAGGAAAATACTTCTTTCGGGGCTACTAACAAGGATTTACGAGACATTGCTGATAGCAATAGGGATGACAAGGACAACTCTGCCTGTTCTACACCTCGTTCTTCATCAAGCTCAGAAGCAGCTCCGATCATGACAACAAATGCTTCAACTCTTGAAGAACAACTCATGAGCTTGACCAAAGCTATTGAAGGACTTGCAAGACATGCAAAAGAGCAAGACTCCTTGATCGCAAAACTGATAAGCAAGGTTGATAGCGGTACTACAAGTCGTGCTCCTGGAAAAGAACCTATAGAGGAACAAGACGAGGCAGAAGAGTCTGCAGGGCATCAATATCAACAAAACAAGAAGGAAAGAACCACGGATAAACTGCAAGTGTCCACTGATGGTATGGTCCATGTCGACCAATTAAAAGAGATCATCTTAGGAACCCTTAAAGACAAGTTTGACGAAACATCTAAGTCATCTTCAACTTACACCAAACCATACTCGCTGAGGATTGACAACTTGAAGATGCCTTCCGGTTACCAACCTCCGAAGTTTCAACTTTTCGATGGTAAAGGCAGCCCGAAACAACATATTGCTCATTTCGTCGAGACATGCAACGACGCCGGGACGTATGGCGATCATTTGGCAAAGCAATTTGTCCGCTCATTGAAGGGGAATGCATTCGACTGGTACATAGACTTAGAAGCCAATTCCATTGATAGTTGGGAGCAAATGGAGCAGGAATTCCTCAACCGCTTTTACAGCACTAGGAGAACCGTAAGCATGATTGAATTGACCAACACGCGTCAATGGAAAGAGGAGGCCGTAGTTGACTACATCAACCGATGGAGGAATCTAAGCCTCAATTGCAAAGATCGTTTGTCGGAAGCTTCCGCGATTGAAATGTGCACCCAAGGAATGCAATGGGGCCTTCGGTACATCCTCCAAGGAATTCGACCAAGGACATTTGAAGAATTAGCAACTAGAGCGCATGATATGGAGCTAAGTATGGCTGCAGCCTGCAAGTGGGGTTGAAGGACCACCGACCCTTGATTTCCCAAAATCCAGAGAAAGACAAGAAGCCAAGAAAGGGGGCAAGTCATTTGTCAAACCATCAACCAAAGAATCCATGGCGGTAAATGTTAAATCCATCAAGTTCCGAACAAAGAATGATGATAAAGAAGGTGAAAAGCAGAACATCCCTCGAGAGACGGGACAAAGAAAGTTAACCTTGAAGGAAATGCAGAACAAACAATACCCTTTCCTAGATTCTGATGTTCCCGGGATTTTTGATGACCTGCTCAAAGAAGGTTTGATCGAGTTGCCAGAAATGAAGCGACCGGAAGAGGCTGGAAGAATCGACGACCCAAAGTATTGCAAATACCATCGGCTGTTAGGCCACCCAATTCAAGATTGCTTTGTATTTAAAGACAAAGTGTTGCGGTTGTCTCGGGAAGGAAAAATCCTTTTAGAGGAGGATGCTACGACAAATCTCGTCACTGTTACATGCTCCACGACGAATCATCAAAATGAAGAAGTCTATCTATCTGAGACAGAGGATTGCTCTACTGATAATGACCATACTTCAGCAATCACTTTCACCGACGAGGATTTGCAACTCGGCTCTGATCCACATAATAGGCCGTTATTCATGACTGTATACACTCGTGAGAAAAGGGTGAACAAAATACTCATTGACGGAGGCTCTGCCGTGAACATCATGCCTCTACGAACAATGAAAGAGTTAGGGATCTCCACAGATGAGCTTGTAAGTAGTCGACTGATGATCCAAGGATTTAACCAAGAGGGACAACGAGCTCTTGGAGTTATAAGGCTAAACTTGTTGATGAACGAGATGACTTCGACGGCCTTGCTTTATGTGATCGATGCTAGAACATCATATAGTATGCTCCTCGGCCGCCCATGGTTGCATGAGAATGGGGTAGTTCCATCTACTTGGCACCAGTGTTTAAAATATTGCGAAAATGGTGTCGTAAGAAGAGTAGTTGCTGACGATAAGCCTTTCTCTGAGGCTGAATCACATTGCACCGATGCCAAATACTACTTCAAGGACACAAGAACCAAAGAAGTTCTCTCAAACAAAAAATCTGAAAAGGGTCAAGCTGTTAAAGACGAGCCATGTAAACCTTCACCTCGTTGCGATGGAAAGATCTCAAAGGGAAACATGTTCCTTTCCCAAGAAGAACCTCTGAAAGAGTTGACCTTGCCACTACACAAGCTTGATGTAACAATCCCATTAAGTCAACCGCTTGAAGGATTCGTCCATCCGACATCGGGAGCTAGAACTGAGCATGGAACACTTCCATTACCTGATGACAACAAGCATTACGGTCCTAAAGCCTTCAAACTTCTTGTCCACGCCGGGTATAACCCACAAGAAGGTAGCTCCAGTAAATTCGATGTTGTCACGAATATAGTAAAGAAGGCTGGCCATGGTGGCAAAAGTTCCAAGATAGGTCTCGGTTATATGCCAGCAAATCCTGTTCGCATCACGATCAAAAGAGCAACCACTAATTATGTCATTGAGGGAGAAGTCTCATCAACAGAAGACACTTTTGATAGAAATTGGAGGAAAGTACGTCGGGTCTCCATCTTTGAAAGACTTGGCCCAGTGAAAAGACATGGGAGAAACATCCGCCAAAGGATAAATGCTGCCAAGTTACAAGAGGGCAATGAACAAAAATCCAATCAAAGGATTAGAAGCTTAATCCTGTCCCGTATGAAGAGGCACACCACTTTAATTGTGTCATGTGATAAAGAGCTGAAGGCTAGAATGCAAACAATCATCTTCACAAGAACACAAGATGAAGACGATAGAGAAAGTGTGGCTTCTTCATACTTCGTCAATAGTGGCGCCCAGCATGTCCCTTAACGTGCCCCTCAGAGCACTATAGAAAACCTAAGAAGGAAAATCATTCAACTAGTCAGAGGTGGCTACATCAACGAAGGGAATGGTACTATGCACATAATCCAAATAAGGCAAAGGAACGGGCAAATGAGAGCATGCGTAGACTTTAAGAAATTCGAAGAAGCAAATGAGGACATGGCCTCAACAAATCACATCATCCTGTGTAAAGATGGACATGTAGAAGAGGAAGATGCTGAAAAGGCCCCACTTACACTTGAAGATGGGGAACAAGTCAGTCCCATAAATGAGAAGTCCTCGAAGCACTACTATGCCTGAGCTTAAAAAAAAAAAAAAAAAAAAAAAAAAAAGCAAAAGCAAAAGTAAGAAAAAAAAAAAAAACAAAAAAACAAAAAAAGAAAAAAAAATCTCCTGGCCCGCATGAGGATAAACTGTGCACGGCGACCACCAAAGGTAAAGTATGTGGTTAAAATGTTAACTTACCCCACTTTGGCTAAAGTGGTTAAAGAATAGTCACTCCTGGCCCGCATGAGTATAAACTGTGCACGGCACCCCCCCCCAAAAAAACAAAACACAAAATGGAAACTTGAACTACGTTATGACTTGATCCCTCTCATCGGGGTACGTGGGCAGCTTAGAATTATTCTAAGTTCAGTCATAAATCGTGTTTTCCTTTTCTTTGTCATGACGATATTCGATTGCAAAGTTAAAACGCAAAGATTCGAAAAGAGAGAGCAACATCACAAAGATGCACTACGCAGAGCAAGAAATAAATTTCATTCAAGATTCCAAAAGAGTCCATGCAAAAGAACAATGTGAAAAGTAAATCTAGTGCTAACATAAAGCAAAATCCTAACTAAAGCGGAATGAAGAAAATCTAAAACATTAAGCAAAAGGGTTTAGGCTCTGGCACTCGGCTTGCATTGACTCCAAATCAAACTGGGCAGCCTTCAACTCTTCATCATTCAGTGGAGCAGTCTCTTTGATAAGGAGGATCTTCTCATCAATGGCTTTAAGTTCATCCTTAGCACTTTGAAGTAACTGCTTGTGCTCCTCAATCGCTTGAGACAACTCCTTCTTCCTTTTATCGAAATCTCTCTCCAATTGTGCTAATTCAGACTTAGCATATTTTACTTGTTTAGCCTCGTCACTTGCTCTTGCTTTGGCCTTGCGAAGATCATCCCCAGCTTCAAATAACTGATGTGCAAATTGTTCTTTGGAAAGTTTCCCGGAGGATTTGGATCTAACGTTGTCATAGGCATCTGCCTTCGAGAACAACATCTTCAGCCGACCTTCAAGGTGAGAGAGGTCAAACGTGCTAGAGGACTTCATCAAGTCAAGTAGATGGAACACTTCATCTCGACGAGAGGACACAAAGTTCACTGGCGTATTTGCAATCTTTTCACGAAGGCCTTCCCACAAACCTTGAAGGAACTTTCTTTGGTGATCATGAAAGAATCTATCAACTTCGAATTTAGAGACTACATCAGAATAAGCCTTTCGGTCAACATTGGGATCTCCTTTTGATGTCTCACGAAGAGGAGAAACACCAACTTGTAGAGTTTCTATAATTGATCCTTGGCTCTCTCGTGACTTGTCTTCAGCAGCGACATCCACAACGTCTACACCTTTCTGGAAAATAAAAAGAGAGAGTGTCACGTATTAACAATGCAAACGGAAGGAGAACTACAAAGCAGATAAGCTGGCCTTTTTAAGCTTCCTCATCGAGCACGGAATGGCCTCAACATAATCTCCAAGGTTGACTTCAATGTCATCCTCGAGGTCGTCCCCACCATCACATCTAGAATCCATTACAACAGCATTCCCAGTAAACTGCGGCGAAGCAAAGTCATCCTTACGTCTCTTCCCATGATGGATGGGGTCAGTTATATCCTTCTTCTCCATAGAAGGAACAGAACGTTTCCGCTTATCACTCTTGGGAGATCCACTCCTGGAAAAGGTGTCGTCTGGTTCAGGGTTGATTAAACGCCCTATGTTCTCTTCAAAGTAATCCCATGAACTCGGCTCCACCAGTTTTTGTAATCAGCAGAAGAAAGCCTCTTTACACTCAACAGAGAATGTGGAAGAAACGCTTTTGACATCGATTTATGTAACACACACAGGCGCCAATACTGGACCCCTTGCTCCAAAGAACCATCACGAATATTTTTATTGAGCACCCCGGGCAACTCTTGGTAATAGCCAAATTGACGGCTGAATCTATGAGGACTGTAAGGTTCAATAATGAAAGAGTTACCCCGACGCCAAGGAAGGTAATTAGAACGAATTGCCATAAAAAAGTTCAACCTTCGTCCTAGAATGCGTCCGTCATCAATAAAAGTAAAAGCTTCATCTTTCTCGAGTGCATTACAAGCCCAAGAGGCGTTGTCGCCTTTGTGTATTCTTCTACGAGCCTCTGCAGGATCAAAGTACTTTGCCGCTCCTTCACCAGAGTATTGCACCATTGGAGGCCCGCGCCCATTGAGCAAAAAGTGTGTTTTAAAGTAATGGGCCACCCAAGTGTAGACAAAATGAACAGGAAATGCCGACTGCATTCGCGATGGATTTGGAAGGTTGGAGATTTTATTCAAACCGGCATAAATACTTACTAAGACAGGAACAGCAAGGCACACTCTCCGACCCACCGCAATCAAGCTCGCCATCTTGAAGATAGTAGGACGTACTGTGTTGACATCTTCATTTGGGAGGACAAACGAACAAAGCCAACAAGCCAGAAATGCAGCCAAGTATGTTTCTTCCCAATATTTTGGATCAATACCGAGCTTCTCAAATTTAGCTTCCTCTTTTGCAGTCCAAGCTTCGAAGTCGTCAAATCTTCCGGAAGGATTGTGAGACTTAGGACGACTCTTGTACTTCCTTTCATTACGCGGAGGAGGTTGTGCATGCCTAATTGTTTCAGTGACCAAAATTTGATCCACTCTGCAGTAGATACTGGAGAGGGTCGGGATTGTCAACATTTTTTGGAGAAGATGGTAAGCGTGAAATAAATATCTACAGCTTCGAGGCAAGAATAAATCATCACGCTCATCGACACTAAAAAGCTCTGTCGAATCAGGAATAACTTCGTCAAAGAGAAGTCCGGTCACCGAAAAACCCGCCAAATTACATAAGTCCCACAAAGAAATGGACATCTCCCCAAGAGAGGTCAACAATGTGTTTGTCGAAGGAGACCATGCTTCACAAAAAGCCTTAATCACCTCAGCACTGCGATCGTAAGTAAAGAGAGATGCATACACTGCATCATAAACTTCAGCACCAAGTAGTGTCTGTCTGCATCGGCTAAGTACATCCTCCGCCCATTCCCAATGGCCTTGAGTGTACCGAAATTCTCCGGCGAATTCAATAGGGCCCTCCCATGCGGTTCTGCCTTCAATGATATTTCTTCCTAGCGTTGGTAAGAAATTTGAATCTTTGATTCGCCGGTGGTGGGTTGCCTGTAAAGCCCATGCTTTCGAGGTTTTGGTCAAGTGAATTTCTTCCGTCCATGATTTCGTATAGAGTGGATTCGTCAATTTTCCCCACAAACTCGCGTATTTGCAAATAAGAGCTTCATAAACTGCTAGGCGCGTGCCCTTTTCTATGGATTGATGTTCGTCATCAGTTATCACTAAGTATCGCTTCCCCGTGGCGAAAGTAGCATCCCTGAAGTACACTATTGAGACAGCTGACAAAGAAATTTGTTACATGTATAAGCGAGATAATGAAAAAAAAAAAAAAAAAAAAAAAGAGAAAGAAGAATTATAAAATGGTTTGCAAAACTGATACGCCCACCATTAAAAAAATCGGGGATCAAGTATTATTCAATACTTGCGAAAGTCAGGGTTCACTACTATAATAGAAATAATGTTGATCCAAGGTCAGCCTGTGGAAAATACTTCCGTGTTGTATACCTCAGTATTAAAGAACATTAAAGAAACAGGTGATGAGAAGGTACAAGTTGACGAAGCTGCTGAATTTTTTTTACATTACGGCAAACCATGGATAATGGCACACATAGTACTGACGTGAATGTATGCATGAAAAATCAAGGAAATAAGGGATACCCGCTGCTTATACTCGAGGAAAATGACAGAAACAGGACGCCGAAGATGATGAAAAATTCGGACTGCCGTCGATCAAGAAACTCTTTTGTACAGAGAGTTTGGGCCACCGTCGAATAAGCAACTTCTTTGTACAGGAAGTTCGAACCGCCGACGATAAAGTTACTCCTTTGTACAGGAAGTTTGGACAGCTTTCGATCAAGATACTCTTTTGTACATAGAGTTCGGACCGTCGTCAGTCAAGGTACTCCTTTGTACAGGGAGTTCGGACAACTTTCGATCAAGATACTCTTTTGTACACAGAGTTCGGACCGTCGTCGGTCGACATACTCCTTTGTACAGGGAGTTCGGACCGCCGTCGATCGGGATATGCCTTGTGTATAGAAATTTCAAGTGCCGATCAGTGAGCTCCTTCGTAGAGGCGGTTCCAGGTGATGTTGGTATTCTGTTTATTCAACAACAGAGAAGTGATGAAATTGAGTGGTGGAGGAGGGTATTTATAGCACTTGATCGTACTTGAGGAGCACGAAACGAATCTTTCAGATACAAACAGATATTGTGAGAGCAAGGATCCTTTTGTGCTGCTGAGGAATCTGGTGAAGATCTTGATTAGCATTGATTTCTTTCCGAATTATCCGTATCTCTGCAAAAGTTATACGCAGAAGCATATCTGATGCATATCAATGAATATTCAGCCTACATGAATTAGGATTCCTAGTTTGTCAACTGTCAAGGAGTAAATGAGTTAAAATCTTTTACTACAATTGGAAGGATGCCGGGATCGGTATATTTCTCCGCGTTTTTTTCGGAATTAATGAAATCTGCAGCGTCCATATCTTGAAGATGGAGGAAAATCTGATGCTGAAATCTTGGAGAACTAAGAGATTATGGATGTTACGTATATGGAAGAGATAGACGCGTGGCTTTATTTAATCACGTCATGCATTATGAATTGGGAGTAACTCTTGTACGTGGAAGAAATATGAATGGGTGGTGACTCAAGGATATTATTACATGCATGCAATCGTGGAAACCTAAGTGAGAGAATGATGCTTCATTAGAAAATAAATTATGCATGTGACATGGAGATACTAAGATTGGACTATCTCTTGTATTTGGACCTAATTAGTCACAAAGTGGAAAAATCAGTAGTGGGCCTATTAATTGATAATTACATATCAGCTAATCTATGGTGTGCTTAGTGGTCTTAAAAATGGAGACATGAAAATATGGGCTCAAGCTAGTCATTTTGCCCAATAATTTCTCTAAATTCAGAAAGTCAAATCAAATTGAAGTCCCAAATTCAAGAACTCTTTGATACGAGTATAAACTATCAACATATTTTAAATTTAATTGAAGACTCCTAGGTACGAGAATAAAATGCCTATCAAATTCAAAATTCAAATTCAAGGCTCCTTGACACGAGTTGAAAAGGTCCACAAATCAAATTCAAATTCAAGAACTCATTGACAAGAGTATAAAATGTCAATATATTCCAAATAAATTTCAAAAGTCAATCCGAGACTCATCCACTTCAAGACGCTCGTCCGTGAACAAGTCTCGAGGGAGCATTTGTTGATACATAAAATTTGTATCCAATTAAAATGCGTCACGCAATAAAATATAAGTTGAAAATCAATTTTATATTGATTATTTTAATATTAGGAATTAATTAAATAAAATTCCTAAATTAAATAATCAATTTAATTAGTGATTTATTATATATTTTATTGGCCAATTGGAAGCCGCCACGTGTCAAGATGATGCAGTAATTATTAAATTAAATTAAATTAATTTAATAATTATCTTATGGATAATGATGTTATGACGGACCAATCATATCGCTCCGTTCAGGCTCAAGCCCGTTAGGGTTTTCCATCCTACAACTATAAATAGGGCTTCATTTTCCACCAAAATCATCAACACCACAAGTCAAGAATCAAGTGAAGAATTCCGGTACAAAGGAATTTCAAGTGAAGAATTCCGGCACAAAGGAATTTCAAGTGAAGAATTCCGGGCACAAAGGAATTTCAAGTGAAGAATTCCGGTACAAAGGAATTTCAACGTTCTTCGGTGTTCTTCGACGTTCTTCAAAAAATCGGCAACAAACGGCGTTTAATCCAAAAATTTGAGCTAACAAGCTTTGGATTAGCGTTGTTCAAGTCAACAAAATTAACCACATATACGAAGAGAAGAATCAGAGGCGAACTAGAGATAGAGTCCACGAAGTTGTAAATATTATTCATTTAATCCAAATATTCTATTTTGTACATCCTTTTCGCGTTTATATATTTTATACACGAAATTTGTTGTTACAGTGTTGTGTGAGTAAAATGTAGGTAGTGCTTGAAAAAAATGTGTCTTGTGTGTAAAAAATGCATGCATCGTGTTTCGTGTGAAATATACGTGTAATTTACAAATTTTAAAAATAAAATGAACTAGATAAATTTAATTATTAAAGAGTTTATAAGTTCTAAAAAGCTTATAAAATATTTTAGGAACTTAGGGCATCTCCAACGGTCCACTAATTTAGTGGTAAACACCATTTTTTCGTCTCCAACGGTACACTATATCAAGCACTATTTTAGTGATTAGACAAATCACACACTATATATAGTGCACACTACTTTGCTGCACTATTTATTTCTTATTCTTTTTTCTTTATTTTTATTACTTCTTTTTTATTGTATTTAATTGTTATGTATATTTTAAAGTATTAGATAGTGTATTTATGTATTGAAATTATTTCTTTTGAAAAAAATAAGTTTTTATATAAAATTTTAAAAAAAAATCAACAATAACAAGAAAAAACTAAAATATTAATATGAAGATATTATATTCCATGTGATTTTATACATATATTGAACATTTATATTACAAAAGAAATAAAAGTCAAGAGAAAACAAATGAATTATAAGGAATATTCATTTTTAGTGGAAAAAGTAGTGTACATGATTAAAAATAGAATGCAGATTTTGCATTAAAATAGTATAGAATCTGCACTAATTTAGAATAACCGTTGGAGATGCCCTTATACGCTTATAGCCAATATTCTCTAAATTCAAGGCCCAAACCATTCCGCTTTATGGCAGCTGAAGGGGGTAGTGGATATCGGGCTGTGGGAACCACGGTGTTCATTATCGAGATAAGTGGGCTTCTTCCATCCATATTCACAAGTTACAAACCCAAATTAGAAACAAAAAAAACAATATAAAAATACAAAAAACAAAATACTCACCAAAATTTCTGTTTATATGTTCAGAAAGAAAACAACCCACCACCAAAGTAGTCAATTCAGACTTTGTTACACTAGTTTCATCTTCTCTAATACTATCTTAAATATACTGACATGCATTAATTAGTGATATCATCTCAGACATGTGAAGCTTGATAAATAATGTAAAACACAAAATAAATCACACAAAAATAACGGTAGATAGGAAAAATAGTTGCCATGCTAGCTCCGTTCCTTTCAAAGAAAACTTCTCATTCAGTTGCAGGGGCTTGGTTGCTTAGTTATCGTCTCACATTATACGATGAATGTAAGTTTCTTCCCCCACTTTCCCCACTAAAAAAAAGAAAAAAAAAGAACAGACACATACACATCTAATTTCTAATACAGGGGGAATGGGGAGTGTAATTTTCACATTAATAAACAGCTTTTTACTAGTTAACCATCAAGAAGCAGCACATAAGCTGCATTAACTTGAAAAATTATATAAGGCAGGGGATGCTAATTCACAGAGATTATATTCAACTGGCCTGGCTTCTGGCAGCTTGAAGCATTTCCACTATTAGTGTCTTCACATCCCTACAATAGGAACAACATACGAGATCAAAAGCAGACGACTCTAAAGATGCACACAGAATTCCTTCACTGGTTACTTGGTTACTGTTCAATTATCCATAATGTATATCCATAATACTTGGTCCCCCATTATTTACAGTATGATAAATAATCCAGTTGCGATTTAAATCATATATGAATCAACTAGTTGAAATTTTATGACTTACTTTCTATCTGCAGCACGCCTTGAGAAAGGAATTCGGAGCTTGAAAGTGTTCCCTTGGCAACCAGCCTTCACAGAAATGACTATATTTAAGAACTCGGCATACTTATAGACAAAAAAACAATAATGGAACTTGTGTAAGCTTAAAACAAGTGATAATGAGAATATAGCTAACTTTCTGCTAATAAGGAGACATGTTAACAAAGGAATAGAACGTGGCAGTTGCCAAGTCTCAACTTCACCTTCACATTGAAACCCAGGCTGTCCATGTCCAACATGTATGCGTAATCCACCTGAGAAAAAGAAATTGAATTATTAAAATTTCTTGACATTCGATCCTTACATAAGTTGATTGCATACAATTATACAGGAAACACGACGCATACAAATAGAAGTACCAGCAAGTGATTCAAATTTCCAAATGATAAATAAACCTTGATGACATCCCTTAGATCATAACATATCATAGTACAGTACCATAATCGAAATTAGAATTAGAGTGTGCGCAACTTTTTTTCTTTTTTCCTTTTTCAATAACGAGTGTGGGCAAACTCAGACTTGCACTAACGACATCAAATATGAGAGCAAAATAACACGAAAGAAAAATATATATTACCGGGACAGAAGTAGAGTGCTGCACTATCAACTTTGTATCTTCTGCATGATCTTTGTTCATATGGGACTGCAACCACAGTTTGAAGCTAGTAATATTCAGAGACGACAGGCAGCATAAGCGACAAATAACAGTAATGGTTTTGCTGACATGGCTGATCATACCGTTACAGGCTTCGAAAATTGATATATAGGATCCACCTTTGCTGTTCTGAATTCCTCCTTGCTGAATTCTGCAAAGCAAATAATCAACAAGATCAGATCACATCAAGATTACAATAAAATCATCCTAAAATAAAGAGACCACAACGTTCATTTCTATCTCCAGCTGAGTAAAAAAGAGAAAAAGAAATATTTCTACACTTCTCTCAGTTTTTAACGTATAAGTGGCTGTCTAGAAACATATAAATGGAAAAGAAAGATGCAAAAATAGTGACTGGAAAGATTCACAAGTACGTACACGAACCTCCTGATCCTAAAATAGCTGTTGCAACACCTGACACATATCTAACTACCTGAGGTTCAATCCGCATGAATTGGAAGTCACCAAAGTCAACCTTCATAAAAGTTCATCACGTAACATCAACTTTATTATACAGTATTATTGGCTTTAGAATGTTGAATGGCACCAACTACAGATAAGAAACTCAAGCCTTACCCAGAATGCATCAGGATGTTGAGCCAAATATGCAGTACGAATAGCTTCCCTATCAGTTTCGCTGACCTATATCAACATAGAAAATCCCAGGTAACATTATATACAAGAGAATGAAGAGGAAATATATGGAAGTAAGGCAGAAATGATGCTTACGGGGATGGCATCACCATGCACTATAATAACTAGGTCTGTCCTATCCTCGGGATCTTTTGCTACAAGTAATGAGCACTTGGGATTAGCTAGAAGGTCCTGCATCAATTATCAGCCTCCAAGTTACACCTAGACAAAGTGAAGCTTACAAGGATTCTATGACTTAAAATTTTGATGCAAAGTCTACTCTTGGCCAAAAAGAATCTATAAAAGTGATAGAGCAAACAATGCTTTTACAGAACCTCAATGAGTCTAAAGAAACTTAATTACTAGTTCCAGATAGCATTCCAACCTTCGTATGAACAGCCAAACTGCTAACTGCTAAAATTGGAGATCCATAAGCATCACAAGCAAAGTCAACCATCGACCCTGACGGATATCCTCCGTACTTCTGTATTTATGTAGGTAAATTGTTAGCAACCAAAGATGAACACGTGCATCAGTTATGAAAGAACTATGAATCCTGATTACACACAAATGAGCAATAGTCGTGGATATAAGAAATTTCTCAGGTAGCTAAAAGAATAACCAGATATTTATTTACAAAATACGTGGAATTATATAAGATAAGGAGATTTAGTTATGTTGATCGAATTGAGGAATAACATGAACATTGTCACAAGTTTGGATACTTCACGCACACACGACATATATATACACCACACACATAAAGTGGTCGAATTGAAAAAGAACATGAACATCGGCACATGTTTAGATACTTAACACACACACAGACATACATAAATATCTATATTTTAATTCAACCAAACGACAATACTTGAGAGTGAAATGATAAATAAACTTGGACCTGAGAGAAAGTAGAGAGAACTCCGCGTAAGCTGTAATTGAGGACTGTCCTAATTTCCTCTATAGGAGGCAGCCTAGCCGCTTTTTCCTAACAATCAAATAACAATAAGAAATCGAAACTCACACCATCATATATCAAATTATATATGTATGTAAATATACACTCGTATTACAGAAAAACAATAACCTGATGAGCTTGGATGAGTTGAAAGACATTAAACTCACTCTTGACATCGGGGGCAGTGGAAGCATTCTGTGTAAAAAATCCGAAACAATAATTAATTTAAATTGAAAAACCAAAGATGATTGTAAATTGTAACGGTAGGAGTACATAGAAAGGATAATTAAGAGAAAAAGTACCTGATTGGTGGGGGATACGGAAGCCAAGCGTATTTGAGAGGAGGAATATTTGAATGGCGAAAAAGGAGATTGGGAGAAGAGTGGAGGATGAGTATCGGCATTAGTGTTGTTCTTTAGAGCGATTAAGGAGGATGAAGAAGATATGAAGCGAGGGAGAAAGCGCAGCGGGAGGGAGGAAGGCAGGTGGTGTAGTGCAACACTCTTCATCTCTTGGTTCCTCCTGGGATTCTCTTTTCCCGGATTTTTTGTGTATGAGAGAGAGAGGGGGCATTTTTGGGTTAATCTATTTACTTCACTTTGACTACGTTTCCAGTTTGGCTAAATAATTTAAAAATTCGTAAATAAATCTTCTTTAATTCTTTGGGGCCGCTTGATTAGATGAGGTCTACGGATAGGAAATGATTTTTATTTATGTTGTTTGATACATCATAAATAAGTTAATCATTATCTCTTTTATTAACAATACCCCTCACTTCATTTCATAGTATGATTCACCTCTCATTCCTATACATTATCATTGTCATTGATGATTTGCAATCAAACGGCCCCTTATAGATATGTGATCTCATTCATACCCCCAAATTAATTTAACTATGAGTGTGTGCCAAAGCACAATAGTGTTTATTGTACACCTTTCGTAAAATTAATCCACTTGGTTAAAAAGGAAAACAGTCAAAATTTTGAAAAAAGTCAAAATTCGTGTCCAGTCAAAATTTATCTCTCTCCCTCCTCCTTCAAAATTCACGCCAATTAAAAGAGTTGTTTTCACAGTTTATAGTATAGTTTGTTTAGCCTAATAGTATAATTTACTATGCCTAATAGTATAATATTATAACTGGAGTTTATTTCGATAGTTTACAATGCAGTTTAGCGGATACGGTATAGTTTGTTCAGCCTAATAATATACAGTTTGCTACGCCCTAACAATATAATATTATTACCAGAGTTATTGTATATATATATATATTTTTTTTGTAAGTAAATAATTCTACTGTAAATTGTAAACTACTACTCCCTCCGTTCCATAATAATTGACGTTTTAGAAAGAAATTGAAGAATTAACAATGAAAATTTTTGACAAATTTATCCCTCACTTAATTATTTATCTCTCTTATATGACTCCTAAAATTTAGCATCTTTAAATATTTATTTTTTATCTCTCTGAAATTCCATGGTCATCGTTGGAGAGTGAAACTCCGGGCATGTTTAAATATTTATCTTTTCTCTCTCTGAAATTCCATCTCCATCCTACAACTAACATACACTAAAATTCCATCTCCACCCTACAACTAACATACTACAACTAACATACACTAAAATCTTATGGATGTACTAGATAATGTCTAGCTTTTAGAGCATCCATGGTATGCTTCTCAATACTAGACAATTTTGGATAATGCTATTAGACATATATCCAGACAATTCCATTAGTTCTCAATACTAGACAATTCTGAATAATGTTATTAGACATATATCCAGACAATTCCACAAGACTATATTTAACTTTCCTCATTGTATCATTAAATCAAGCTATCGGTTAGAAATGTAGACTAGGGAAGTCCATAAGGCGCGTGGAATAAGGAGGGAGAGGGAAGAAGACGCTATAATAAGCGGGAATATTTTAGGAGAAAAAGATTTGACCAAATAAAAATATTTCTGATATATTTAAAAGTAGAGATTTTTAAGGATTGAGTCCAAGGAGAAAACTGGTAGAATTAGTGAAAAATATGTAAAACGTCAATTAATAAGAAAAGAAAAGAACCTCCTAAAACGTCAATTATTATGGAACGGAGGGAGTATATCTTTATTTTTTCAACTTACAATATAATTATTGTTCTCTTATAGTATATATTAGTTTGCTTAAAAATATAAGTTCATTTAGTAATACATTGTTTACAATTTACAGTATATCTGTTTATTCTTTGTATGTTACTCTATAATTATTTTTCCAGGTTACAGTATATTTACTATTGACTTATAGTATCTATTATGTTCTCTAATAATATACGTTTATATCATTTCAAATTTCAGATTGACTTTACAAAAAATAATAATTAACTATATGTTCAATAAAACACCAAAAAATTGTTATTACTACCTATTCAAAGAAAATAGCAATGTATTCAACAAAACAAACTATACAATAAACATATCCTATGTTCCTTGTATATACAAAAAATAAACTAGACTACTTTTTTTTCTAAACATCAACACCAAAATGTTTTGTTCTTCTTCCTCTATTCATTTTGTTGACGATCTTTCTCAACAGCAGCTTCAACTTTTTCAACGACTGTTTTCTTGTCTTCAATAATTTTCTCATTCAAAGAAGGCTTGTACTTGTAGAATTTGTATACATTTTCAAACGCATCAGCCCTCAATTCACTGAAGGTCATACAAAAAAGGGGGAAAAAAATACAATAGTAAAACACAATTATTAATATTTAAAAAATAAACTTATACTAAATATCAAGAGTCATTGCCAAGATTATATAGAAATAACAGTATATGTTGTTGGTGTGACTTTTATCATAGCTGAGTTTTAGGTATTGGTGATGCTTTAAATGGTTTAAGGACTAAGGTCAGTGACGGATTTAGGGGGCCCGGGCCGGCGGTCGTCCCCCTTGAACTTCTAAAAAAAGAAATTTACATGTAATTTTATCTGATAATTTCAATAATACTCTTTGATAGGGATGACCCGGTTACTTCGGGCCGGGTTAATCCTGAGCCCATTCACCAGTTCAGCGAAACGCGAAGGCCCAGGCCCAACAGGCCCAGCAACACACATTCGGTCCAGCGAATCAAGTCTGTTCCGTGAATCAAGGCCCATGATCTTTTTCCAACTGCCATGCAGATTTGGGGGGCAAGATTATAGGGATTTAGTTAGGGTTTGGGTTTAGTAGTATAAATAGATGAAAAGAACCCTGAATTAGGGTTCGGACTTTATTTTCTGTAACACGCACTGTAAACTCAACATTGGAATAAAGGAAACACCTCGGCGATTGCCGTTTTCTCCCCGTGGACGTAGATCTCCGGATCGAACCACGTAAATTCTGTGTTTTTTATATTTTGTTCTTGTTGGTTACTGTTCGATTGGGTGATTACTGGATTGCGCATTATCAAATTGGCGCCGTCTGTGGGAAAGACAAGGCAGTTTTTTGAACGCATTAACCGGTAATCTTTGACGTTCGCATTGCATTCAAGAATCATGGTGACGACTCGTTTGAATCAAGCCCGCCGTGGAGACCATTCCGATCAAGATCCACCCGTGGATCAGGTAGCACCGCCGAGGCAATTACCGGAAGCGAGTGCATCCAATCATCAGGGTAATCAAAACCCTCCACCCCCCCAAGATCAGCAAGACCCTAATATTGTTGTTGCTCAGGCACCGGTGAACATTCAAATCACCCCAGAACTGCTCCAAGATTTCTTACAGGAGCATGCGCATGTCCTACAAGATTGGGCAGTTAATCACCTACGCCCAGCGGGGCCTGCCGCAGAACCTGTTAGCCATAATGATAATCCTGGGGTGCCTCCATCTCGCCCGCGCGGACAGCAGGAACCGGGCTATCGCGGGCGTCAGGATCGACGACGGGAACGACCTGGTTCTTCCGAGGACCTTGGGAGTTCAAACGGATCACGACCTCGCAATGAGGAACCAGCTGATGTGGATCGCCGCCGTCCACTTAATGCGGCTAAAAAAGCTCGCTACGCTGACTCTCATGCTCAGGATCTCCAAGAGTATGAGCGGGTTCAACGCAACGTTGAACTGGACAGAATCCTAGGCCTTGATGCCAATGGAGAGATTATCACGCCGTTCTCCTCCAAAATCATGGCCGTCACCCTTCCCGAAGGGTTCAAACGGCCAGCTATATCACCTTACAACGGCACGGGAGATCCGGCCAATTTTCTTGGTGCTTTTAGGCACAGTATGCTTAGTCATGATAACATCACATCCCTTCAGTACTGTAGGATTTTCCCGGAGTACTTACAGGATGAAGCTCGGGTCTGGTTTGATTCTCTCCCGCGAGACAGCATATCCTCATTCAGAGAACTCGCCGAGCACTTCTGGGCAAGGTTCGAAGCCCGAGCGAAGCCCATGGCCACTCTGGCCGACGTTATGAGTATGGAACAACGGGACGGTGAAACCGTTACTCAATTTCTGGACCGTTTCACAGCGGTATGTCTCAAGGTGGGGAATTGCCCCGACGATGTGGCCATCAACGCTTTCATGAATGGACTCCGCCCTGGAGCACTCCACACCGAGTTAGCTCGGAACACCCCGGTCACAACTCGGGCACTGTTCAAAACAGTGTGCAAATTTGCTAAGGCCGAGGAACAGACACGGCAGAAGCGTGAGAAGCACGCAATCAAGCGACAGGCCGACAAGGCACAAACTGGTCCTAGTACGCGAACTAGCGCATTTTCACGCTTGACACCGGGGCATTCAGAATCCCGGAGTGCAATTCCGCAATTGACTCCACTGACGAAGTCACGGGCTGAAATTCTTTCACTCCACAAAAACGACTTCCGACCTTGTCCGCGGATGACAGCGCCTCCTGAAAAGAGGAACCGTGGAAAGTGGTGCGCATACCACCGAGATCACGGACATGAGACAGAGGAGTGCCGAGAACTCGGCAAGGAGATTGAGGAATGCCTCAAGAAAGGGTTTTTGCGGCAATACGTTGCGCGAACCGGAGACCAACCTCGGGCAAACCACAATGGGGGCTCGTCTCATCACCGCGGAGGTTACCATGATCGAGATAATCAACAAAATCGGCCACATTGGCAGAATAATCGGCAGGGGCCCAATAACTACGTGCGACAAGATTCTGGCAATCGCCAGCCGTCACGTCTCCCACTTCCACCTCCTCCTCCGGGAGGACCCGGGGACAACGCACCCCCTCACGTGATAAACGTGATATATGGAGCCCTACCCACCGGGGCTTCACGACATGCCTTGAAGGCAGAGGCTCGACGTCCTCCTCCCGAGGAGCCACGCCACAAACGCCTCCATCAGTCCGAAACTGTCAGCTTCACGGATAGGGATCCGGTTCCAGAGATAACACCCCACACTGACGCTATTGTCATTGACATGACTGTAGCCAATATAACAATACGACGGGTCTTCGTGGACAATGGTGCTGCAGTAAGCATCATATTTGCGGACTGTTTTGAGGATGGGGATCTCCCGAGACCAACTTCGACCGGCCCCCGGGCCATTACAGACATTCACCCAGGGTGAAGTCCGGCCGGAAGGTGTCATTACTCTCCCAGCGTCTTTGGGGACTTATCCGAAGATAAAAACTATCTTTGTGGACTTTTATGTGGTGAATTCTCCCTCACCATATAACATGATATTGGGCCGAGATTGACTCACCCCGGCAAAAGCCATATGCTCCACGTATCACCTCGCGCTAAAGTTTCCCACTTCGCATGGTGAAGTGACCATCCGTGGCAGTCAACGGGTCTCAAAAGAGTGCATGTATGTGGCGCTCAAGAAGACTGCTAAGGTTTCTCCCAAACAGCAGCTTCAGGTAACATCACAGGTTCTGGAACCTCGGGACCGTACCCCATTGGGGGATGCCACTGCTCAAATCCCGCTAGATCCGTCTAAGCCGGAGCAGACAGTAACAGTAGGGGCCGTGGACGTGCCATGGCTACATCAGGCCATTATCCAGACCCTGCGAGAGTATTCTGATGTTTTCGCATGGTCTCCTCTGGACATGCCCGGAGTCTCTCCCGAGGTGATTACCCACAAGCTGAATATCGATCCCAGTGTCAAGCCAATCCAACAGAAGCAGAGGAAATTCGCTCCGGAGCGAAATGAAGCCATTCGAATTGAGGTGAAGCAACTCCTAGACGCGGACATCTTGTTCGAGGTATTCTACCCCTCCTGGTTGTCCAATCCAGTAATGGTAACAAAAAGCAGTGGGGCATGGCGGATGTGTGTCGATTTTTCCGATCTTAATAAGCACTGTCCCAAGGACTGCTATCCTCTGCCCTCCATCGATCAAAAGGCCGAAGCCATTACGGGGTACGTGGCACTTTGTTTCTTGGACCTGTACAAAGGCTATCATCAGATCTTTATGGATCCACAGGATGCTATCAAAACGGCGTTTATCACTGCCTTTGGATGCTACGCCTTCAAGAAACTGCCCTTTGGGCTCAAGAATGCTGGGGCCACCTATCAGCGCCTAATGGACTTTGTCTTCCACGACCAGATAGGTCGCAATGTTGAGGTTTACGTCGATGACTTGGTCATCAAAAGCTCCTCCCATCCTTCATGTGTGCATGATATCGCCGAAACATTGCGCACCCTGCGGCGCTATAACTTGCGACTCAATCCGGCAAAATGCACTTTCGGTGTTGGCTCCGGGAAGTTCCTCGGATACATGGTTTCACAAAATGGCTTGCAAGCCAATCCAGCTAAACTCCGTGATGTATTAGATTTGCAGCCCCCAAAAACATTCAGGGAAGTTCAACGCCTTACAGGTGGCCTAGCGGCTTTAAACAGATTCTTATCGAAAGCAGCGGAGCGTCAGCTCCCATTTTTCAAGATCCTGAGGCAAGCGAAGTCCTTTGAGTGGACTCCAGAGTGCACCGAGGCTTTTGAAGCCTTGAAACTGCATATACAGCAGCTGCCTACTCTGTCAGTTCCTCTCCCCGGAGAGCCACTGTACTTATATCTGGCGTCCGCCGAAGAAGCTGTCAGCGCCGCTCTTGTGCGCGAAGTGGAGGGGGTTCAACATCCCGTATATTTTGCAAGCCGGGTGCTCCATGGAGCCGAGACGCGATATTCAGAACTTGAAAAAACCGCTTTGGCCCTTGTTATGGCAGCTCGGCGTCTTCGGCCATACTTCCAGGGGCGTGAAATACGAGTCCTAACCAATCACCCTATACGCCAGATCCTTGTGAAACCCGAGGTGTCCGGGCGCCTCGCTAAGTGGGCAATTGAGTTAGGTGAGTATGATATCCAGTTCCTCCCCCGCCGAGCAATTAAAGGTCAAGCACTTGCTGACTTCCTGGCCGAAACCCCGGCAGATAATCATGAGTCCCCCGCAGACAATGATACAACACACCGCGTCACACCCGCTCCTCCATCACGGATGTGGCAACTATTTGTAGATGGAGCATCCACAGTCCGAGGAAGTGGTGCCGGGCTGCTTCTCATCGACCCCGAGGGGGTCGAGGTCAAATATGTCATCCGATTCAAATTTAAGGTGACTAACAATGTAGCAGAATACGAGGCAGTCATCGCCGGGCTCCGGCTCGCTCAATCTTTAGGTGTTCGTCACTTAGAGCTTTTCACGGACTCCGAGATCGTGTCTAAGCAAATTCAGGGGACTTATGTCGCCAAAGAAGAAACAATTGTCAGGTACCGCGCTCTAACACTCAAATTCATATCAACTTTTGATACAGTTATTATCCGAAAAATCCCGCGTGCTCAAAATTCCAGGGCAGACACACTCAGCAAATTGGCCTCCGTGGTCCAAACTAATATATCTCCGGATATCAAGGTTGAAGACCTTTCCCATCCAGCTATTCATGAGGCTACAGTCTCGGTACTGACCAACAGTGATCCGAACTGGATGACTCCGATCATTCAGTATCTCCAAGATGGGATTCTACCCACTGACAAGCTACGAGCTCGGCAAGTTGTGCTCAAAGCCCCCAAATACTCCCTTCATAATGGAGTTCTATACCGACAATCGTACCTACAACCGAATCTTCGGTGCCTCGCCCCTGCCGAGGCTATTCAAGTTCTGCGAGAGGTTCATGAAGGGGCCTGTGCAAGCCATATCGGTTCCCGAACTCTAGCAAAAAAAGTTCTCCGTTGGGGATACTATTGGCCTACCCTATTCAACGATGCTCACGACTTAGTGACTAGATGTAGCAAGTGTCAGCTACACTCCAGGGTGAAGCATTTGCCACAGACCGAGCTCACCGGAATCCAAGGAGCATGGCCGTTCATCCAATGGGGCATTGATATTGTTGGGCCTTTCCCTGTCGCTCCGGGAGGGTTGAAATTCCTGGTCGTCGCCGTAGACTACTTCACTAAGTGGGTCGAAGCCGAACCACTTACGGCTATCACCGGACAGAACATTTTAAAGTTTGTATGGCGCAATATTGTTTGTCGCTTCGGCATCCCGAGCACTATCATCTCGGACAACGGTAAACAGTTTGCCAATGATCCATTCCGCTCATGGTGTGAAGAACTCCACATCAAACAAATTTTCACTTCGGTAGCTCACCCTCAAGCAAACGGGCAGGTTGAGGTCACCAACCGGACCCTTCTCACAGGAATAAAAAAGCGCCTGGACAATGCCAAAGGACTCTGGGCTGAAAACCTTCCACAAGTCTTATGGGCCATTCGGACAACGCCGCACACCTCCACCGGGGAGACTCCTTACAGCCTTACTTATGGCTCCGAAGCCGTTATCCCCGCAGAGATCAGTGTGCCGAGTCCTCGCCTCCTCACATTAGTTCCGGATAATAATGACGAGGCTCTTCGCACAAATCTAGATGAGCTCGAGAATCGCCGAGAACAATCGTTCATTCAGCAGGCTAGGTACAAACAGAGAGCTGCTCAGTATTACAACCTCCGGGTTCGAGGTACACAGTTCAATGTCGGGGACTTAGTCCTTCGACTTAACTCGGCCAGCAAAGCTGCCCCCGAGGGCAAACTGCATGCTTCTTGGGAAGGCCCCTACCGAGTCGTTGCTGTACATGACTCCGGATCTTATCAGCTTGAACAAATCAACGGGACCCCCATCCCCCGAAGTTGGCACGTCACAAACTTGAGACGCTTCTACCTGTAAAGGTCACATCGCAAGCACTATTTTTCTTTTAATTTCCTTTGTAGTTGTTATTTTTCTTTGTACTTTTGAATTTGCCCCGGCATTTATCATTGAATGAAATTCTTTGTTGGCATAACTTACTGAGTTATTCTCTATGTTACGGGGACACCCTAACACAAACATACTATCGTTATTAGTCTCCGGACAATTAAACCTTTCTCTCGGTCCGTCCGAAGGGGTTTGCGCATTAGTCTCCGGACAATTAAACCTTTCTCTCGGTCCGTCCGAGGGGGTTTGCACATTAGTCCCCGGACTCACACCACTTTCTCGTCTGTTTAACCGGAGAAATGTTAACTCCCGCCTGATCCGTCCGGGGAGTTTTTGCTCCCGCCAGATCCGTTCGGGGAGAAGTGGATTAGTCCATACCGTGTTCCCGAACACCTACTTAAAACAATTAACAGATTTTATATCGTGTTCCCGAACACCCAATTAAGATGGTTTGTAACAAGTTACTTTCATTTCATCAATTTGTACACATTACAACAACTTTATTACTATTTTCTGAATATTACACAACAAACAGTTTTTTACATAAGTCTTAAAAAAAAAAAAAAAACAACAAACAAGCAAATACAAAGACAACAAAAGCAAATACGTAAGCTAATGTCTATGGCCCCCGAGCCAATACTGCGCACTCCGGTGTTGGGACCCGCTCCTCGGTCTGCGTTGGTTTCTTCGGGATCTTGAAGATCTTTGACCTCGGGCTCCGGCTCTGTTACCCTCTCGGGCTCTGGCTCGGTCATCCCTTCGAGGTTCTCTACGCCGAGGACTTTCTCTAGGCGCGGGCCCCAGGGCTTCATCTCGGGTCCGCGCCCGGTTGCTGGGTTGTGACGCCGGCCTCGGTGTCTGAACCCACTGCTCTGGGTCCCACTCCTCCGGGACCATTACTTCGATTTCCTGGGCCAGCTCCTCGACTATCTCCTCAGCAACCGCCGGGGGCTCTTCAATTGTGGTCATCGGGGCTGGCTCCCGAATAATTATGCCTTTGCTCTGCTCGGAGGGCTTCTTCTGGCCTTTAGTCTTCTTATCCTTCCGAGGAGCTCTCTGAGTACTTCGGTCCTGACTAGTGCTCGCAATAAACTCCTCAGCAGAAGGCCTCCGCCTGATTCGGCCCTTTAGCCCTTCATACATGCTGAGCAGTAGTTCCAGGACTTCTCTTTTCCTCACAAGCTCCGCGGATTCTACCGAGCTCCTTGACATCAGCGCCGCGATATCACTTTGGATTTCAACGGTCCGCTCTTCTACTTCTTCAAAAGTTAGAAGACCGAACTCGGACAAGATCCGCTCGTACTCCTTATGGTGAACACGGACACGACTCATTTCGGCTGTTGTGGTTCGATACTGCATCTCGAAGTCTTTGGCCCTTTCATTGGCCTCAACCACCTTCCTCTCCGCCGAGGCTATCTGCTTTTGCAACTTGGGCACTACGTGCAGTTCCAGACGGTTCCTCTCTCCGCGGAACCACTCAAGTGACTCCATTAACTTCTTTATCGTCTCATGCAGTTCCGCGGTGTTCTAGACAGACAACGACAACGACAAGATCAATTACCCTCAAGCATGTATGAAGTTACGATCAGTACGGCAGCAGATATCGAAGTACTCATGCAATAAGACAAGAAGTTCAAGAGATCGAAAAAGATGATTGTATTTCACAAAGCAAAGTACAATTGTTCAAGACAGTTCATCACCCCTAACATTTCTACAAATTTACAAGTTCAAATTTGCGGGGATCGACTGACCTCCCGCTCAGTTGCCTCAGGCTCTTCGGGCAACTCTTCTTGCTGGCCCTCAGCCGCTTCGGCAACTCGCTCTTCGGCTGCTACAGCGGCCTCAGTCGTGGCAGGGGCTTCGATCTCCATCTGGGGGGGAGGCTCAATGTTTTGGGGAGCGGGCCGCGGCTGAATGCCAAAAATTCTTCATCCTGGTCCACTACGCAGTTAGCAACTTCTGCGGCAGTCAGAAGCTGCCTCTTCCCCCCGAGCGCGTTCACCAAGGGCCACTCCGGTAGCTCAGCCAGCGCGGCGTAATAGGCCTTCTCCACCTCGGCCGCCGCCTCGGGATCATACCCGAATTCTGGGCGATGGATGTCCACGTCCGGATACGCCTCCTTCACCTTTTCCAGCACCATGGCCCGAGTGGCTTTGTCCCCTATTGCCACAAACCTTGTCTGGAAATCAAGGAATGTGCTGGAGTGTAACAGCTTCTCGGCGAAGGCCCTCAGCAAGGCCCCCTGCCCTCCAACCACGGCTGCCTCCCTCGCCTCCATCACTGCCCGCAGCTGCATCAGCTCTCCGCGGAGGCCATGATTCTCTGTTTCTACGCTGCGCAGACGCGCGACCTCGGACTCAACCACGGCAGCCCTCTTGCGTGCCTGGGTCAAGTCGTACGACAGCTTGTCATTTTTAGCGCGAAGCTCCCGCGTCGTCGCGGCTAGCTCTTCCTTGGCCTCTATTTCGCTTTTCAGGCCGACCTCAATTATCCCTTTGGCCAGCCGAAGAATCTTCTCGGCATCTGTGTTGTCAAACCCCAGCATACTGGGGATCACCTGCTCTCCCTGGAAAAGTTAAACACAACGCGGCACACGGATTAGACCTCGGTTATACCCCTCGCGTAAGTTCGCGTAATGAGCAACATTTTTTAGTGTTACCTGCGAGCTCTCCCCAGTCCGGGGCTTCTTGGATGGGGCCTGTGGCGTCCCAGTAGGCTCCGGCCTCTTCTTCGGCAACGCCGGAGACCCCGCCAACGGCACTCTTTCCCCCGACCCAGCCGACGGGCGTGAACCGGTCGGTATCTTCCCCCGGGAAGATACTTCCGCGGCCTTCCCCTTCTTCGTGGCCGCTTCAGTCTTAGCGGGGCTCCCTGATGCCGGTTGCTTTCCGAAGCGTCCCACTGCATATATATATCAATGGTTAATTCTGCGCCAAACAGTAAGCTTAAATAACAGGACACAAGAACTCCTACCCTCTTCGGCAACTCCATTTCCCGAATAATATGGGCTAAGCCCAGCCTTCTCCAGTTCCTCCTCAGAACAAAGGGTTTGGAAAGTCCCCACTTGCAGGAATATGTGCCTCGTTTCGGGCCCCGGATTCTCCACAGGAGCGGAATCCTGCACCTCGTCACTCCTCCACTTCGGGAGGGCTATTTTATTCCTAACAAATATGAACCTCTCCTTCCACCCCTCTACTTTGCTCGGGTTTTGAACCTTGAACCCTCCGCGGGCTCGAGGACTAAAGGAGTACCACCCCTTAGACTTCCCGAAGTTCTTAAGCTGGTAGAAAAACCTAAACAGCTCTACAGTTGGCTCTATCCCGGCCTGCTTACAAACTACCGTGAATCCTACCAACTGTCTCACCGCGTTCGGCGCTAACTGGCAGAGGGCAATGCCGTAGTATCTTAACAACTCTACAACTATGCCCCACAGCGGCAGTCTCAACCCTACTCTGAGGGGGTCAATATATACGGTCATAAACCCCTGCGGTGGGCAACAGGCCCTATCCTCGGGGGTAGGAATTATATAATCGAGGTCGAAAGGAAGATAAAATGATGGGAGTTCCCTCTCAAGTTGCCCCCCCGACATCCGTAAACCTATGGAGGACACCTCAAGATCAACCGCCGGACATTCGTAAAACGATACCGTCCTGGTATTACACTCTAAACCATCGACTCTGTCTATGGTTCTTATCACATCCTTCTCCGGAAAGATATATGATAGGGGGGGGACATCTAACGGTTTGTCCGCATCTCCTACTACTCTGATCGAGACCGAAGATGGGGCAGAAGATGAAGAAGATGAAGAGGATGACATACTTACTTGATTTGAATTCAAAAGGATGGATTCGAGAAATTTTTGATCTCTGCTGAATCACACACGCAAAGTTCCTCTTTTTCCCGCTTTCTATAACAGATGAATCACAATGGAGAAGATGAAAAGTTACTGTGCAGTTATTCCTTATATAAATGCAAAAAACCGACGGCTCTGATGCAGCCTATTCAAATTCAGTGATGAGGATTCATGCGTGCTCTTCACGCGCTTTACAGTTACCGAGGCGCGTGGGGAACAGCTGTCTTGGAACTCGCAGAGCGTGTCACTTCACGTCTCTCTCTCTCATTATGGCGCCGCCAATCGCATCAGCCTCACTCTTCTTCAGGAAGATTCAAGACTCACTCCGGTGTACTTTCCACCTCGGCCATACTACCACACTCCGGTGCCCCCACCATTTCGGCCAAACTACTCACTCCGGTGTACCTTCCACCTCGGCCAGACTGTAATATACTTACAACGCGTTTTTCGCTTCTGGGAAATTCGATATCTCATTATAGGTCCCAAACACCTCGGCCCAACTCGGCATTGTGTCCATTGACTGCTCCGCAAGGTCCCATGGACGCGGACACACTCCGTCACGCATACACACTTCGGCCTGCCAGTGACCCCGGTCTTATTGCTTACAGTTCCACCCCGGTGACAACCGAAGCTCCTGCCTCGCTTCGGCTGGGGGGGGGGGGCATCTGATAGGGATGACCCGGTTACTTCGGGCCGGGTTAATCCTGAGCCCATTCACCAGTTCAGCGAAACGCGAAGGCCCAGGCCCAACAGGCCCAGCAACACACATTCGGTCCAGCGAATCAAGTCTGTTCCGTGAATCAAGGCCCATGATCTTTTCCCAACTGCCATGCAGATTTGGGGGGCAAGATTATAGGGATTTAGTTAGGGTTTGGGTTTAGTAGTATAAATAGATGAAAAGAACCCTGAATTAGGCTTCGGACTTTGTTTTCTGTAACACGCACTGTAAACTCAACATTGGAATAAAGGAAACACCTCGGCGATTGCCGTTTTCTCCCCGTGGACGTAGATCTCCGGATCGAACCACGTAAATTCTGTGTTTTTTATATTTTGTTCTTGTTGGTTACTGTTCGATTGGGTGATTACTGGATTGCGCATTATCACTCTTAATATATAAGAATTTGTCCCCTTACTCTTTCAAACTTCGCCCCCCTTGATTCAAAAATTCCGCCCCTACACTATATAACATAATTATAAAACACACTCGCCCCCCTTACGACGGATTCCTAGATCCGTCCCTGACTAAGGATTTATAGTTTCATATGCAGAAGCTTTAAGCTTATGATTTTTCTACCTTCAATTAAATCCACATTATAACAGCTTTTTGATTATCTACCTTGTCAGTTACTATATATTCTACAAGATATTAGCACAATTAAGTGATCATTATTGTTTTATAAGTCGAACTGTCGTGTTTGATTTATCAAGGAATTTTGGCCACTAGCACACCTAAAGGTCGATGTTAATTAGCTCTTCATATATAAAAGCACATCTCAAAAAGGCAAAACTCATCTACTCTATCTATAAATGTACATCAACGCAGAATCTCTCTCTCTCTCTCGCATAGTGAAGAAACTACACTCATGTGGAACAAGTTTAGCACCATTAAAGTTGGTGAACATTAGTAGTGTGCCCACACAATATTCACTTAACAAAACCAAAGATACGGATAATTCACATAGTTTCACCGAAAATCATCACGATAGACATCGAAAATGTAGGAATGTAATTTTCCTTGATGATATCAAACAAATTTACAAGTGTATAAATACAATTCAATCAGCCTAATCTATGGGATAATTAGCCTAATCTAAGAAATAATTACATAAAATATAAAGATACACTTTAATTACAATAAATTACAATATTCCTAACACTCCCCCGCAGTCGAAGCGGGAGGATCACAGACGCTGAGACTGGACCGAAAATCTTCAAAGAGGACGCGGGGAAGGCCTTTTGTGAATATATCTGTAATTTGAAAATGGGACGGGACATGGAGTACCAGAACTTCACCACGAGAGACCTTTTTCGCGAACAAAGTGGATATCCATTTCAATGTGTTTGGTTCGCTGATGTTGAACGGGATTTCCGGAGAGATAAATGGCACTAACATTATCACAGTAGACAAGGGTTGCTTTGGAGAGCGGACAATGTAGTACCAACAATAAATTTCGATGCCAACATGATTCTGAGACAACGTTTGCAACACCACGGTATTCTGCTTCAGCACTGGATCAAGATAGAGTAGGCTGGCGTTTTGAGGACCATGAAATGAGATTATCCCCGAAGAACACACAGTAGCCGGATGTGGAGCGACGAGTATCGGGACAACCTCCCCAGTCAGCATCACTATAGGCGACCAAGGAAGAGGATGGAGATTTAAACAGATGGAGGCCCATATGAACCGTTCCTTGGAGGTAACGAATAATTCGTTTGAGAGCGCGCATGTGAGATTCATGGGGATTATGCATGTGTAAACAAATCTGCTGGACGGCGTAAGACAAATCAGGCCGGGTGAATGTTAAGTATTGTAAGGCACCAGCAAGACTTCGGTATCGAGTGGGATCAGGATAGGAGGGTCCGGAAGAAGCACTGAGTTTGGAGTTTGTGTCAACCGGAGTAGCACATGGAGAACACGTAGACATACCAGCCCGAGAGATAATTTCCTCAGCATAGGTGCGTTGAGAGAGGAAGAGACTCGTCGGAGTTGAAGTAACACGTATGCCAAGGAAGTAGCTAAGTAGACCAAGATCTTTCATGGAAAATTCGGAGCTAAGGGAGCTCATGATACGAGTCCGTAAGCTGTCGGAAGAAGTAGTGAGTATTATATCATCGACATAAAGGAGAATGTAAGCAATATCAGAACCGTGACGATAGATAAACAAGGAATGGTCACACTTGCTATGAAGAAAACCTAGAGTGTAGACATAATCTCCGAACCACTGATACCAGGCTCGAGGAGCCTGCTTCAGGCCATAAAGTGATTTCTTCAGTAAGCAGACATAGTCAGGATGTGTGGAATCTCGAAAACCCATGGGTTGATGCATGTATACTGTGTCGCGCAAAGTGCCATGTAGGAATGCATTTTTTACGTCGAGCTGATGAATAGGCCAAGAATTGGATAGGGCAATACTGAGAACAGACCGAATAGTGGTTGGTTTTACGACAGGAGTGAACGTTTCATCACAATCAATGCCAACCTGTTGCGACCTGTCATCTGCAACAAATCGAGCCTTATAGCGCTCCAAAAGAACCATCAGAATGAAACTTATGACTAAATATCCACATACAACGAATAACATTACTATCGGTGGGACGGGGAACCAGCTCCCATGTCTCATTCTTAAGAAGCGCAGAAAATTCATCACACATTGCGGCTTTCCAATTTGGGTCTGATAAAGCAATTTTTGGATTTGTCAAAATGGGTGAGGGAGATGTGGTAGCGGATAGATAAAGAGTTTTCGAGGTCAGATAATATTACTGCAAGAATGGAATGATGCGCCAGAATCCAAGACCCAAGACTCCATGGGACTGCACACACTTAAGACCAACGCATCACCATCAACTTCCTCTGTGGCTGCGTTCGCTGTCTTCCTGTCTGCCTGCTCCCTCTTGTTCTTCGGCGCCTTGCACTAGTATTTGAAGTGACCAATCTCGTCACAATTCCAGCACTTCACAGAACTCCTGTCCTTCTTTGTCTGACTCTTCCCTCTGGATTTCGACCTCCCCCTAAACTGCCTTCCCTTCGGTCTGCCTCTATTCTCGGTATTCAGCGCTGACCCTGAGGACTATCCTGATCCTAGTTCGTTCCTATGAATCTCTTCCCCGATAATCAAATCCCTCACCTTGTCAAACTTCAGCTTAGCGTCTGTAGCACTAACGACTGTCATTGTACCGGCCCAACTGTCTGCCAGAGACGATAGCATTATTAGGGCCCAAATCTCATCATCAAATTTAATATCCACCGAATCCAACTGTGAGGTTAGCATGTTGAATTCATTCAGATGCTGTTGTACCGGTGTTCCCTCCGCCATCCTCAGATTAAACAACCGTCTAATCAGATGGACTTTGTTCGCCGTTTATGGTTTTTGATACATCTCCTCCAAGGTTTTCAGCATCTCCGGTGTAGACCTCGCGCCTGTGGTATGGTAAGCTACTTCCTTGGACAATGACAAACGCACCGCGCTTATCGCTTTCCTGTCCAATAACTCTCACTCCTCTGCAGACATCTTCTCGGGTTTCTCCTTGAGGGGCTGGTGTAAATCCTTACCATAGAGGTAATCTTCAATTTGCATCCTCAAAAAGTCATAATCAGTTCCACCGAACTTTTTCTATCGTTCATCGTGAATTCTCCCAAGAAACTATCCTAATGCACTTGATACCAGTTATTGAGAATTTAACCCACTCACAACCACAATACGACTAGATAATCGAAAGAAAAAAAGTAATAAAATCACACAATAACACAACAATTTGGTAACCCAGTTTGTTACAATGTGTAACTACGTCTGACGGCGATACCAAGCCAGGATATGCACTAATATGATGAATTTCCGGAATACATGAAGCAATGAAGGAAACAATTATTTATAATAGCTTAATGGGCCAAAAAAAAAAAAAAAAAAAAAAAACAACCACCTTAGCTTAAGGCCCACGCATCCTGTCCGCGGCCGCGACAGGAGCCCAACTGGCTCAGCCGCGCCCGCTTCACAGCTCCAAATCGCTAAGCGGCAACACTTCTAACTCGATCGCGTCCTTCCCTGACGCGGCCGCGTCGTGACAACACTCTTGACGCGATCGCGTCCTTCCCTGACGCGGCCGCGTCGTGGCAACACTCTTGACGCGATCGCGTCCTTCCCTGACACGGCCGTGTCACTGTAGGGGGTTTTAGGCTCCGTTTTATAACAGGTTCAACTAATTCAAAATGTTCAACAAACGGTTCGGTCGAAAATGATAATTAAATAAAATTTAAAAGTATATTATATTTACGTAGGACATAATATATATTATATTTGAAAATTGAAATAAAGATTTAAAGGATAACAAAATGTATATATAAAAAATCAAAGATATGAGACTAAATAGATTAATTAACACCGTATAATTATTATTTTCAAAATAAAACTATAGAATTTTATAAAGTAGGAAATAGTTTTTCGGTTCAATCGAGCTGGTATTCGCCGATTTTAAGCGGTTTTGACCGATTCTAGCCGATTTAATATCATTTCGATCGGCTTTGTATACCTACCACTCACCTGATCAGTGACTGCTTCACAATTAAACCGCCGGTCCGATTTGGTTCCATGTAATCAAAGATATTGAGTTTCAGAAAGAAAAAATAAAAATGAAATATATTTATATATATATATATATCAATAATACCCCAAAAATATCTCATATTTACCAAGTATGATTGGATATGATAAGATTCGTTGGGTTGGTGATACAGGCAGCACAAGTTGACGCTGCATTTACATATGATGAAATAACGCACAAACACAAAATCTTGCAAAACAGAGAACGAAGACGATGATAGAGACTGATTACGTGGCATCAAGAAGAGACGAGGAGGCGGAGGACTTGTTTGCTGCTCACCCGCTCTCGGCAATGCCATGCCTCATGGTAATACTTCAAATAACTACTTTTACCTTTTACTTTCAAATAAAGTATTTGTAAATAACACCTTCTGCTTAAATTTAAGTTGAATTGGATTGAAACCTTTGGTTTTTAAATTGTTGTTTCTTTCACGTATTTTAATTACTTCTTGAAAAAAAAAAAAAAGCGATTGCAAACGTATTGTCTTTTACCAATTGAACCTGTTTTTGGATGAAGCAACTTTGAGAGAATTGAAGGAAAATAGAGGTAATTGTGAATAGTAATGCTTACCAACATATATCTAGAGTATACATCTGGCATCAAACAGCAAAAAAATCATTTTTAGTTCTGTATATTAGGGTTTGATGAAAAGAAAAATTTGTATGTTTCGAAATTTCAATTTTAATTTACTATATTTCGAAAAAAGTCAAATTTAAGGAAATTCAATTTTAGTCAACTATGTTTCAAAAAATGTTCAATTTAAAGACACCAAACGCCGGCGACCACTAATTGTATCGCATGTGACCCAATAAATTGGGTGTTTTCAGTCAAATGGCTAATGTTGTAGTTTTGAATCCAGATGTATACGTAATTAATCAAATAAACTCAAAACAGCGAGTGATTTCCCTCCAGAAATTCTAACACTGATGTGGATTTAGATTTTGTATTTTTGAACTGGTGTGTTGATTTAATTACTTGGCATGTACAACTAAATTCATAACCGTCACGTTGACTTTTTGACCTAAAATGCCCAATTTCTTTGATTACATGTGGCAAAATTAGTGGTCGCCGGCGTCCGATATCCTTAAATTGGACATTTTTTAAATATAATGAGCTAAATTTAAAATTTTAGAACATACAAAAAAATTTCTGGACAAATCCTAACATACGAGACTAAAAATAAAATTTTCCCCAAAAGCATCAAACGATTTTCATCATTCGGCATCTTCAACCCTGCACACCAATTTGATGCAAGATCATATCATTCACAAAAATTAACTATAAAAATTATTGCAGAACGAGAGTCCTCTCAATCATTTAATCTCAATTTGGTGGATAAAAGAAATATTCTTACAAATATGTTTTTAATTTTTATTTTGTTAAATATTAATTATAAATGAAATAATACATTTGTGTTAATTAATTTAATTTTAAAATAAAAGAAAGATAATTAAATATGTTGTCAACTTATTTCTTACTAAGTTTACAAAGAAAAACTAAAGTGGAATGATAAATACAAAATATAAGTAAATGCAAAATTAAGATAACCTGTTAATGTAATGCATGTCAAACATAAATTACATAATGATATACCTTAACCATCCGATTTAGAAGATTATTCCAATAGATGCTTGACATTATCTTTTAACAATTTTCTATCTTTAATTATACCGAACGCACGCCGGTCACTAATTTTGTATCTTTAAATGAGTATTTGTATTTTTAATTATTCTATGTCGAATAAGAAAATTGTTAAAAAATATTATCTTTAATTTTTGTGTTTGTATATAATTTTAGGGATAGTTTGTTGCAAGGAATGAAGACTTGGCAAACAGCAAGTGAGACTACAACTACACAAGGCTCATCATATCTTTAAATCTTGACCACTTATTTCGATTCTTTTTAAAATTAAACTTACATATTTGTATTAGATCCCAAAGATCTTATCTCAAATCTCAACCATCCATTAATTCTCTTTATATATTAACCATCAGATGTCTATCTTATTTAAAAAATTCTATCTTCAAATCTAGACAACTTATTTGAATTCTCTTTAGATTTGAACCATCAGATTTTAATCCTATCATAAAAATATTATATAGAAATTCTATTTCATAAAGTAGATGTAAATAACTCTATTTATACCCACATTATATCATCATTCAATTCATACACCAAATTGAAATTAACTTCATCCCCAACAACCATCCTTTTTACTTCTCTCTTTATCTAACATCAACAATCACTTTTTTAACCACTTCTTACATTCAGATGAAGACCAATACATTTTTTGTGTTTCATATTTCCCAAGATCCAATCACATGGATAAATCAAAGCAATAATGGGCTCGGGTTCCATATTGAACGAAAATACAATTTATCAAACCAAATACCATACATGAAAAGTGAAACCAAAGGTTTTTTTTTTTTCAAAGTTAAACTGGTTATTGTAAAGCCCTTTGATTATGATTTTTATGTATGATGTTTGGTTTGGTAGAATTGTATATATTTCAACATGATATCCAAATTGATTACCGTTTTGGTTTATGGTTGTGATTGGATCTTACGAGATATCAAGACAGACACCAGAAAAATGTTGGTCTTCGTACAAAACTGTAAGAGATGGTCAAATTAGTGTCAATTGAGGTTAAACAATAGATAAGTAAGAAGCATGGTTATTGGAGATGAAGTTAATTTCTGTGTAAATCGAATCATGATATGATTGTGTCAATAGAGTTCCTTATATATTTGGGATAGGATAAGAATCTGATGGTTCAAATCTAAAAGAAATTAAAAGAAGTTGGGATAGGATAAGAATCTGATGGTTCAAATCTAAAAGGAATTAAAAGAAGTTATCGAGATTTGAAGATAGAATTTTTTAGATAAGGTACGAATCTAATTAGAGATATTTAAAGAGAAGTAAAATGAATGGTTGAGATTTTTTAAAGCGAAGCAAAATGAATGGTTGAGATTTGAGATAAGATTTTTAAGATATGATATAAATTGTTGGTTCAAATATAATGAGAATCGCAATTACTGGTCGAGATTCGAGATTTGAACCTCGAAGTCAATATAAAAGTATGATTCTTTTTTATTCATCGTTCATGACCTTTTTTTTTTTTCTTTTTTCTTCGTTTTCACAATTACTTTTACTAATTTCATTGATCTGGAAGAAGAATATGTCCAAGTAGCACTAGGCGTTTTATTTTTTCTGTCTTTTGTTTTTCAAAATTTCAGCATTAAAGTTGAAATGTGTTCAATAAAAGGGCAAACGTGGAATTGTATGTTCAATAACTTTTATTTAATTTTTAAATTAAAAAGTTAAGGGAAATGACAAATTGTGGAAAAGATGAGATAACAAGAGAATTTGGGGGAAGTAGGAAGATCGATCTTTTACCAGATCGCTTGTTTTGTGGTGGAGCAAATTACTTCACAACTTTTTCATCTTTGCTTTCTTTTTTGGAAAATAATGTAGACTTTCTTTTTTCTTTATTGAAATTTAGACGGACAATATAGAGAAAATCTGTGAAATGGTGCTACATTGCCATACAATAAATATAAGTAAACTTTGGGCCCGTTTGATTACAAATTATCAATGACAATGATAATGAGTATGAATGAGAGATCAATCATATTATGGAATTATGTGGAAGAAGTTGGTTACTAAAATAGTGTATTAATTAACTTATTCATTATATACCAATCACCATAAATGAAAATACGTTCTCGTTGATTCTCATTCCCTACCCCTAAATCCCCAACTAAATGGACCTTTTGAATTATGATCATACTTTCAACTTTCTACCATCATCCACTACACGGTCCCACCTCATCCTATACAACGTAGAACTTACCTTACACAGTATTGGAGGCCACTCTGAACTCAACTCTGCAAATTTTTCGAAGCCAATTCACTTCGTTTTTCTTGATGAGACGATATATCTTGGTAAGATCAGACCGAACATATCTGTTAAAAAAAAATAAAAATTGAACACTGAAAAAAGTAACAAAAGTGTGCTCAAGTGTTCTTCCAAGGATCCAGGGATACTTTCTTTCATATATTTATAATCACAATTATCTTCTAATCTGAACACATTGAAGTAGAAAAGCTTTCCAGCAGATATAACGTGGGTCTGTGATTACTGGGCCTCCAGGTATCCTTTATCTTCCAAGTATGATACCACCTGGCCAGCCATCTCAGTGGGTGTTGGACAATTTCCATCATTTGGTTGTATCTCAATCTGGAAGGTATATCAGTGTCAGAACAGAAAAGGAATATCGGGACGAGATACTGTAAATACTACACCTCGTGAACTATCACATACGCACACAACCACATGTATATGTGACGGACAAGGGAAGGTGATATGAAATAGTAAATCTGTGCACCTCGCAATTCAAAGGAGCTTCGTAAGGATCATCTATTCCTGTGAACCCTGCAAAATTGTTGCTGTACTTAACACGCCGATGAAGTTCCAAAATTCCAAGATTCCTTAAGTTATACAGAAATATAGGGAACAAACAGTCTAGCACTACATACCTTTGATCTTCCCAGCTCGTGCAAGCTTGTAAAGACCTTTGGGATCTCTTCCTTCACACAATTCTAAAGGCATGTTAAGAAAAACCTGGAAAATTGCATTACACAAGTTTCTCAATCAATCTGTAGGGGAAGGATTTTGGAAAGGAAATGGGAAGTAACAAAGCCTTGCCTCAATGAACCTTTCAGGCAATAATGCACGACAATCATCACGGTCTTTACGATACGGAGAAATCAGACTAGCAATGCAAATTAACCCAGCATCAGCAAAGAGCTTCGCAACTTCCCCTAATTAGATAAGAACAAAACACAGAATTTACAAAGGTGGTAATCTTTCTTGTCCTGTAAAAACAATCAAGCAGATTGCCCTCATACTGTTAATAATATGACACTTGTTTACATTCACTAAGGTCAAGTTATAAAACACGATATTCCAAATTAGATGATTGTGAGGTTTGACAATACAGCATATCTGATGCTCATCTTAATGAGAGCAAAGGAGTAGTTACTATTTGTTAGGCAAACCATCAAGAAGCTTAACCTCATATTGTGCACCAGAGAAGAATTGAATATCCTCATATCATTATTGTTACACTAGTTTTTGTACCAATAGCCTTGAAGCAAAGGCCATAAACATTGTCTACATCAACGAGGATGAATTTATTGTTTAGCAACTTTGCAGCACTTTAAACGCTGAAGATACTTTTGAGTATCTTTGGAAAGGTGTCTACATCAAAAGATACTGAAATAAGGAATAAATTTCTAGAGGCTCTACGGTTTTACTTTTACAACATAATATTATTGAATAAGAGATAAAACCCCAAAACGAGAATAAGTGCATAAATTACAAGAACAAAGTACTGTAACAGAGAAAAAATATAAAGAGTTTTCACTTGTTTGGATCAGTAATAAGGGGGAGATAGACTAGCAAAAGAGAAGATAAACTTACCAACCCTGCGTATATTTTCCGTCCTATCTTCAGGTATGAAACCTAGATTCTTGTTCAGACCATGCCTTAAGTTGTCTCCATCAAGAACATATGAAAGCTTACCCCGAGAGTGTAATGATCTACCTAAGGAGCAAGCTAGGGTGCTTTTTCCTGCAGATAAGGACCCAAAGACATATCAATGAGGAGATTATAACATCCATTATACAAAACTTGCAAACTTGACAGGGACTTAAATGCATCCAAGATAAACCTAAAAGTGTCAGCGCCAATATAAAATACTCCCTCAGTCCCGGTTTATTTTGCATAGTTGACTGGGCACAAATGTTAAGAGAAATCAGATTTTGCTTTTCCTTTGACTTTTTTAAAGGTGGAGATTGAGGTTGAGATTTTGAAAAAAGATTGCGGGAATTAGTTTCTATTTTAGGGTTATGTAAAATAAGTTGGGACGGCCGAAAACGGAAAGTGTGCAAAATAAGCCGGGACAACGGGAGTATAAAATATATATAACAATCCAAATTTCTTGATAAGTTGACAATGAAGAGCAACAGAGTAGCAGAAAAACAGTTCTAAATATAAGGTAGTTTTTATACAACAGGTATGGTTCGTATGGATATATTCACCTGATCCACTTAAACCAGTAATCCAAACAATACATCCCTGTTGATTGAGAAGCTTTTGCCGGTCATCCCTCCCGACGGGACATTCATGCCAGAAAATGTTAGTAGAATTACCCACAGTAGACATTGAGAAACCTTCTCCTTCAACCTGTTAGGGCACAGATATTCAGATTCAGATTCAGAATCTTCTAACAACAACGTATTGCAGAAGGAGTGACAAGAAAACATCATCTTTAATGCATCATTTTGAGTCCTAGATTCCATTGGGGGAAAAAGAAAAATAAACTGGAACTTTTACACGTTATCCGTGAAGGTCTTCACCAAGTCTTCCCAACTTCTCCAATCAAAAACAAAAAGTCAACACTATCGTAATATTGCCTCTTTTTCACCTATCAAATTCTACCCCACCCCAGGTTATATTATTTTTGCCTGTTGAGAAAATGACAAGTTGACAACCAAGATCCGCAAGAAACATGGGGGAGGGGGCACCAAGCACTTAAAAGTGCATTTTATCTATCGCGATCTTCCTAAAGAGGAGATACAATTGGTGAAACTCTCCAATTCCAACAGACAAACAACGATTACAACACGACAATTAACAAATAGATAAGCATTGCCATGAAAAATAGTACTGAAATTTCAAATTCAACCAAACATCAACAGATAGAAGCCACATTCCTCACTCTTCAACGCGGTAAGCGAAATACAAAAACACGCAGAGATACAGGCAATAAGGTGATCGCGTAAGTTAAAATCAACAACATAATCAAAAGTAAAGACGAAACAGAAGTTGATGAATCGCGGGAAAGGAAATCGAAACTTACCTAACACAGAAAAATCCAAGTGGCAGAGGAGACTTTTGATAGTGGGAATGGAATTTAAGCGAATGGATATTTGGGGATTGTTGAATGTGGACGTATTTGGCGAACAAGGGTTAAAAGCTTATTAAAGTTGAATTAGAATGATGAAAGAGAGAGAATGGAGGAGCGCATACGGCACAACACAGCTGCTGAATTCAATACTAGTTTCCGTTCCTCACTTTTCGGGCAATATAAATGGTTTCCATTTTTTTGTACGGCCATCTCACGTGTTCTTTTAAATTTCTTCCTTGCACGGTTGCAGTTGTACCGACCATTAACGGGCACCGATCCGCTAAATTGGGTCCGGTCCGAGTGCCCCACAATTGGACACTGCTATATTTCCTAGATGGAAAATGTAATACTCACTTCGTCCCGACTTAATTTGTACACATGATGCATATATTAAGAAAAAACTGTTTTTTACTTTTTTTAGTTGACTTTTTTAAAGGTGGAGGAAATTGAGGATAGAGGTTTTGAGGGTGGAAATTGTAAGATGTCTTTCCATTTTTTGGGTGAGCAAAATAGGATAAGACGGACGAAAAAAGAAAGTGTGCAAATTAGAGTGGGACGGAGGGAGTAAGAAGTTTACTCTCCTTTAGAGGTATTAGTATTACTTCAAGGCGATGCACGACTTGTATATTTAATATTGATATACAATATATAATAAAAATTGATATATTATATTGTTATAATAATATAGTGAAAAGTATAATCAACATATAAAAGTAATGAAAAAATAATATATTTATTACTTATAAATGTTTTTATTATATATAAGAAGATAAGACAATAATAATCTATACAGAGATCATTTTTTATCGATGAACGACGACATTTAAGTGTCACACAATATAAAACAAAACGGGCGCGAAGTTGGTAAGCATGGCCGTAATTATACTTTTATAATTGTATAGAAGATATTGGGAGTACAAATTCTTTTAGGGGATGAGACTACAAAATTATACACATTGGGTCCGTTTGCTTAAAACTGGAAAGTGCTGGGCCAAACCTGACTGAGGCAGTTAATGAGTGTGGTTTATTGGGATTCGATCCTATAAATCTACTAAGCTCAATCCTAAGCAAACGGACCCATTATGTTTACCAATGATTGTGAATATGATTTCCATATATTGACTATTACAAGTACAAAATACCACAAAAATAAATTTCACATCCTACAGGAAACGCCTAAGTGTTGGTTTCAAGCAAGAAAGAACTTGATTGCACATAAAAAATTATGTGAGATATAGATTTGGACTAAATTTGAAAGTTTGTGGGAATACCCCTTTTATAGACATCATCAGTGATTCATAAATATGGGGAGTTAACATTGTATTGAGATAATGTTATTTTAGGTAAATATATGATCATTTAACACTAATTGGTTGTTGCCATGTGATAATGTCCAAAAATAATATTTTCCAGAAACAACAAATAAATTTGGGCCAGAAAATTTAAGAATTTCTAATTTGGGATGATTTTATTTTTATATATTAGAAGATTTTTTTCTTGCGTAAATATTCTATCATTTAATTTTATTTAAAATAATTTATTGTTTTTTAATATTTAGTGGTCCATGGAATTTTAATAGAGCTGGCCAATATTTGTTACTGGCCTCATTCTCTTGATCCAGTCTGGTCAGGCGGTCTAAATCTAAATTGCTACATATGTTTATTTAATATTGTTAATTATATAATTGCACAAAAATTCACTCTTTTAGTCAATTACTATGACATTTTGAAACCTAATGCAAAAGTCTCCGATTAATAACGTGAAGCTCAAATTTGAACTTGAATCTAGATGCATAGCGAAAAATTAAGTATTTTTTTTCCGCTATCGTATTCAAATCAATTGTAACTCATTGATTTCTAGAGATATTCTCCCCGGATAATCTGTACTCCAACGATCCTACTATAAACTGGAAAAAAACTAAGCTAATTTCACATGTGGGTGTGATTAGCCCAATCCAAGTTAATTAAAGCCTAAATTTAGTCCAGATATATAAAAGTGTTGTAATTTTACGATCATATTTTATTTGATTAATTTACCAAAATATGGTAAACTTTCGTATAACCCTTCTTTAATGTATTATAGAGGAAGAATTTGGGTAGTTATATTATCACAAATTGTATTAAGGCCCTATTTGAATTGAAATTTTCAGGATATATTGAAATTCATAATATCAATGATTGTTGGCTGGTTAGATATAATTTTCATTTGAAAATCATGAATTTTATTTATGAACCATATTCCAAGGAGTGAAATGGATTGAAACTGTTCAATTTCAAATTCTTCAATTTTATTTTAATTATACCTTTCTTGAAGGAAAAAGAAATTATCTTAATTTACTATAAGGAGCGACTTCTCACAGTTCACAATTTTTTAATAGAGCTCCCTTTTCAATGTAACTTACTTTTATAGCAAATTAATAAAACAAATTCTTAGTTTTTTTTGGTAAAATCATCATCATGATGGAGGAATTAGGCGGATTCCCAAACCTATATATTCAAACTCACTGGAAGATTTACATAATTCGAAAGAATATCTACCTATTTAGTAAATGCAAATCAAAGGAACCTAAAATTTGACAAACCTAAAGCATCTAACAAGACATAGCCTTTTAGGCTATTACATTTATCAAACTCAAAAAATTCAAAGATGTTTACGTAGTTATTATTTTAAATTATTTATGTTTTATAATCATTAAGGACGTTATAGTCACGTTCTATTCTAATTCTAATTAATAAATTGGTGGACTAAATTAAGAAATTGGGTGGATTGCAAGTAGTGGTTGTCCTACTGCAATATGGATGAAGAAGAAATCATCAAACCACGTGAAAGTCATTTGAAATGATTGGAGCATCAAAGTACTAGAGCTGAACATATAATACTGATGTAAACCACAATTGAATGGTAACGACCCTGAACTAATCCAATGACCAAATATTTAAATGAAGTGGAAAGTCAATTGAGATCCCCTATTACAAATGATATTATATCCGACATTTCATTATTTTTAATACATTAATATTGATTAATAGTGTCACTCAACACACGTGATATTTCGTAATTGTAACACTAGAATACCTCAAAACAACTCTAACAAACAATTGATCAAGCACTTGTAATGCGAAAAGAAAGAACACCAAAATTACGTGGTTCGGCTGTTAATGAAGCCTACATCCACGGGAAAGATTCTTCACTATGCACTTCCTGAGATTACATCAATAATACAAGAGAATTTCCACAGATACATCAACACTTGAGCTAATAAGCTATAACTGCTACTTGCTCTCTTTCAGTATCTGTTTCTCTCTCAAATGTGTATCAACTCTCATGATGACACCTCTCTCTCTATATATCCGTTGCTTGTTACAAATTATAGAAGGAAGATTAAAAAATAGAAGATGCTAGAAGAAACCGTAACTAACTTCAGAAGTAACAGAATTGCTAACTGCCTTTCTCATGAATAACTGCTTTTGCATGAGATCATTTAATGAGTTGATCTTCACAAGGTGTAAAAGCACTTTTCAATAAACTGATTCTGCTGAATTTAGAAAACTATCATCTTCACAGTAATTATTTTAAAATATTAAATGAAACACCATTTGATGTAGAGCCTCCCATTATCCCTAACTGCCAAATGATCCACATTTAGATACTAAAATTGAACTAGAATTTTACAAAATAAAATTGGGCTGTGCCCTACTTAAAACTGAGAGCCCCATGAAGAGGCCCATTAACACTCAATCAGGCCCATTTGAAATATATATATCATTTTCTATTCTTATTGGGCCTTGGAAAGGGCTGCTGCCCCTTCATCTTCCTCGCTCCTGCACTCGAGCCACTACTCCCTCTCACGTACAGAAATCAGAGAGTGAGATAGCTATGCAGGCGTACGGTTACCTGGTGTTGTGCCCCACCTCCTTCGACGGCGGTGGCTCTTCAAAATTGATTGTCCCATGGTCCTTCCCCACCTCCCGGTGTCGCAGGAAATTCACGAATTCGGCCACCGTAAACGGCCACAATAACCACTATGCTGTACTGGGGGTCCCACCAAACGCCTCCTTATCAGATATTAAGAAGGCCTACCGTCTCCTCGCTCTCAAGGTATCCGTTATGTCGTTTCTGATCCGGCCAATGACCTATTTCTAATGTTCGTCAAAATCCCCAATTCTCGATGATATGATGATAATCGGCAACTAGAAATTGGTTAAATTCTTAATTTGTTCTTGCTTTTACGTGAAGACACCAGTTCAATGCTGCTTTTCTAACCCTGTATCGAAAATTTAGTTGGTTATTTGCTATATTGACATCAGATTTGAGAAGTCTGTATCTTTTGTTTTCTCTAGAGTATGTATTATAGCTGATAATCTCATGCTTTAGCCTTTAGTTTTATGAAAAGTAAAAGTATGTTCAAGCTTGTTTTGTACCAGAGAAAACAGAGTTAAGATGGTGCTACAAATTTTATTGATCTAGTAAAATCAAGGTATAAGAGAGAGGCCGTGCCTTTTATAGCTGCGCCCTAAAATATACCACGATTCTTACCAATCCAGTTGGTCGAAACACAGTCATTAGCTAATCTGCCACGTAAGCATGAGAGCTTCTGCACAACTTCCTTCAGCATGCTGTGAAATATGATTTCTTCTGCACCCCCTCCTCAAGATGTGCATGGTTTAAAAGAAACGAAGCCCAACTTGGACAGTGGAAATAGAGAACGTGTTTCCTCAAAACCTTTTGTTAGAAATTGAGATAAAGAAGCCTGCCAATCGTCTTCTATAAATGGTCATGATTAGACTGAGATAAAGAATCCTGCCAATAGTCTTCTATAAACGGTCTTGACTAGACTGAAGCTCCCTTTGATGCTCTTGTAAGTGTAATCCGTGTATCAATGTTTTTGAAGCGGGCCTAGTGTACCCTTGAGGTAGGTACCTCTTCCTTTAAGAGCAACTTCGTATCCATTTGACAAATGGGACACCGTGTTTTACTGTAACAAATGCAATAAGGAATCTCACTATCGCCAATTTTGCTAATGGGGAAAATCTTTCACAATATTTTACCCCATAGCATGCAAAAGAAATTGTATTGGGGAAAGGGAATGCGTTTTCTTGTGTTTTAGGAGATCGGATGGCAAATTCTCAAAGTACTAGTCTACGTTTCACATGTTTCCTTTTTCTTCATCTTATGGGGTTTGTTTGTTTGGTAGGAATGCGTTAGGATTAAGGGCATAAGTATGTTATAGATTTGTAAATGTCCTCGGTATGACATGGTTGCTGCCTAAAATTTGGCCCATTTTTCATTACTATTGATAAGAGCTTAATATGGCCCTATCACACTACCTTTTAGGTTCATCTCTTTTACTTAATCTATGACTGCAGTATCATCCTGATGTTAACAAGGAAGAAGGAGCTAATGAAGATTTCAAGAGTATCCGACTTGCTTATGATGTGAGCCACTTTCCCTTCGAACTGTTTCCATGATATTGATTTTTTGTAAATGTGAAACTGTGATCTGTCTTTGATCTTCTCCAATCCATTGCACTGGTTTGTCGAATTCTACAGAGATTAAACTGTCACAAAACTTAAGACTTCGTAGGAGTTAGACTTGAAGCAGTTGTCTGGCTCCAGCATTCTGAAAATAAATCATGTTCGATGCAGATACTGATTGATGAAACAACAAGAAATGAATACGATAAAGCTCTCCGTCACCAAAGCACCAGAAGCCCACTGGGAGATGATTGGGCCATAAATCCAGACGACGAGGACGGGTTAAGGCTCTACAGATGGGCTTACCTGAGGCGCAAAATGCAACGAGAGAAAAATTGGGAACAATATCACTCTAGGGAGGACCAATTCTCATTTTACGATGATGGTGATGACGTGTCTGAGGAAGAAAACTCTTATGAGGAGAGAGGCTCCTTCATCGAAGTGCTGAAATCAGCATTTCTCTCTCTATTTCTGATGCAGACGGTGGGCATCCGACTATCTCTCACATATAGTAGCCTTATGGCTTTAGTTGACCGAAAATTGGATGCAGGATATAAATTCGGTTATTTAATCGCGTGGGTATTGGGGGGAAGGGCCGGCATTTTGCTTACGATGTTGCTATCATTTGCAAGTTGGGTTTGTGGCAAAACGAGCAGTAGTATTGTTGCTCTAGTGGTTGTAGCCATGTGGTTTGGTTCAAATCTTGCAAGGTATGCTCCGATTCCGCAAGGTGCTCTTCTCACACTCTTGTATATGTCAATTAAGCTGCAAGTTGATCTAACTTAAATGAGTTGCTGCTGCTTCTGGGATTCTATAATGGATGTAGTGCTTCAATCTGTAATGGGTATTTTTTTATTCTTTTGTGTTTGTAAATATGAATTCTCCAAAATAATGTAAACATGTTTATTATATCTGTAAAATGGACTCTAGTAATTCCATGAAAGGAATTATCAACTCTAGATTTTCTTACACGTTTTTATCCTGTGTCTTTCTTAGATGTTCATGCAATTTTCCCAAATTGATAAAATATCATTTAACTTTGCCATAATTATGAAATCATCTCGTATGTTTGCTAGTTTAAAAAAATGCCAAACAATTTTAAAAATATTGGCAATAATTTCCCGTCCCGGGGAATTGCCTATAACCCCGGTCACAGGCTGACTTGACATTACTCGCTGATGTGGTAAATATTTGTACATGTCTGGGCTAATTTGGCAAATTTAGGAGGGAAAATGATGCATGTGCTTGTTACATGATCACATTAGTCCTTTTTTTTTTGGCGAAATCCATCAATGATGGAGGGATCGAGGCCTGATCTCTAACCTGTATAATAACAGCTCAAGTGAAAGTTTACAACTCTAAAATAAGGAATTACAACTACTTAGGGAATCTAAAATTAGACAATCCCATAACATTTATATACAGAAATCCTTTAAGGCTATGACATTCTTCAATGGAGTTGATCTCTTGACTCGACCTTCTTTTAACTGCTAAGTTAGCAAGATGATCCGCAACAGTGTTGCCCTCTCGATATATATGCGAAATTTTCATCTCCATCCCCTGTGAAAGTTTCCAAAATTTTGCAAGTAGAGCTTGATAGGATCAATGTCCTATGTCTTTTTTACTCAATATTGCGTATAAAGTCAATGAGTCAATTTCAAGCCAAAGTTTTGTAATTCCTTTTTTAGCACAAAGCCTTAAAACAAGTACAACTGCATGCAATTCTGCCAAAATTGTAGTAGAGTCCCCTAGAAATTCATAGAATGCAGCAATAAGAGAAGTCTTGGAGTCCCGAATGACCCCTCCGGCACCCGAAAGTCCAGTTCCACCTTTACAAGCCCCATCAGTGTTTGCTTTGAAAAACTCATCATTTGGGGGTTTCCATTTTACAAAAATTGGTTTTTTAGCGTTTCGAATCATCACCCAAATCCCCCAAATTCCGGCCAAATACCAATAGCCTCTCCAGAAGCCAAAGGGCAACAGATTTGCTGCAGACATAAGTCTGAGCTTATCTATCACTTGCCTTTGGATTCGAGAAGCATTTGGCATTTGGTCCTGAAACTTAGACATATTTCTAGCACACCAAAGAGACCAGCATATAATGCACGGAATAGTATGACAAATATGCTCTTTATTCTGCTTTTTAGAAAACCAGAGAGCTAGCATCTGGGGCAAAGAAATATCAGAGGGGATTTGTGATCGAAATAGGTGAGTGAAATAATTCCAGACTTGCCAAGCAATATCACAATGTACAAAAAGGTGGTTAGTCTCTTCATTGGCAGAATGACAGAAATGACACCAAGAGACGGCCTCAAAACCTTTATTTTTTAGATTGTCATCAATGGCAAGAAATTTTTTGACCAATCTCCAAAGAAAAATAGACTGAGATTTTAGCATAGTTATGGGCCACATCATCGACTGCCAAACTGTTGAGAGCTTGGCAAGTCTCAGGGAATTCCAAGCTGAATGAAAAGTGAAGAGACCACTAGGAGAAAGTTTCCAAACAGAAATGTCAACACTTGATGTGTTGATGCTCAACAGTTTAATACCATTTACCACATGCATAGGCAAGATTAAACTCATCTTACTGATGTTCCATTCCCAACCAAAAATCAGATACTTTTTCATCACAATAATTTTTTTTAGCATATAAGCATAAAGGAGAAAAAGAACACCAGTTATCAAACCAGAAGGACATTTGGCCCTTACCTAATCTCCAGTATATATTACAGTCTGTAAATCCCTGCAACTTAAGAATTCTCCTCCAAAAATGAGACTGATTAGCACCTACATCAGCATTGTAGGGATGAGTTTTGAGATATTTGTACGCAAATAAGAGCACCATAAAGAATCAGTGATTCTTAATTTCCATCAAGCAAAAGATGCAAAAGCTCTATTGATATCAGCAAGATTCCAAACACCTAACCCACCTTCTTCTAAGGGAAAACAGAGCTTTTCCTAAGAAGACCAATGGATTTGTTTGTGTTCAACAGCAGATCCCCACAGAAAACTGTTAAAAATCTTGTGGATTTTGTTTAAGACAGACTTAGTAGGACCAATCACTCTCAGAGTGTACATGGGAATTGAATTGAGCACACTTTTTATCAGTTCCAGTCTAGCCCCCATATTGAGAAAAAGCTTGTCCCACTGCTTCATTTTGTTACTGATTTTCTCAATAAGTTCTTGAAACAAGGAATTTTTTACTCTTCCTTTAAATAGAGGAACACCAAGGTACTTAAAAGGGAGCTTTTCTTCAATGGAATTGGACAATTCAAGAATTTTCCTCCTATTATAACTCGACACATTCTTTCCAAAAATCACTGTACTCTTAGAATAATTCACTTTCTGCCCAGTGGCCTTTTCAAAACAATTAAGAAACTGAAGCAATTTTTGAAATCCAGCAACTTTAGCAGAGGTAAACACAACCGTATCATCAGCAAAGGACAGAGAGGGGATATTCATACCTCTTTTGCTAAATTTCAGCTCAGGATAGCATGTGTATAATTCAATAAACCCACAGGTCAGAATATTAGAAAAGATAGCAAATAAACTTGGGCTAAGGGGATCACCTTGTCGAATGCCTCTGCTGGACTTAAAAAAACCAGTGAGTATTCCATTAATCAGTAATGAAAACCAAGAATTATTAACAACATTAGCTATGTAAGTGATAAAAAGAGAAGGAAAGCCAAGGAGCTGAAGAATCTTATACAATGTTTTCCATTCAATTCTATCATATGCTTTTTTGCAAATCAACCTTCATGATCATCTTAGCATGCTTGCTTTTATTGTTCAGTTCATGAACCATCTCCTGGGCCAAGATTATATTGTCAGCTATGTCCCTAGTGGGAACAAATCCACTTTGAGCTAAAGGGATTAATTTAGGAAGGATATATGCTAACCTACTATTAACCAGTTTAGTTAAAATCTTATTAGTCACATTACAAAGACTAATGGGCTAAATTCAGACCAAACAGTAGGATGATTCTTCTTAGGGATGAGAGCTATAGAAGTGCACGTGAAACTTCTGGGCATAGGAACACCCAAGAAGAATTCCGTAGCAGCTTCTAAAAGATCATCCTTAATAATCTTCCAACAGAATTGATAAAAATAGGAGGAAAACCCATCTGGGCCTGCCATACTATCTTTATCAATGGCCTGAATTGTCTCATACAGTTCATCAAGGGTAGGAGGATGACACAACATATGGAAATCAGCTTCCTCAACTAATGGCTTGATTGTACTGAAAACAACACTATCCAGCTCAATAGTCTCAACAGTGAACATTTTCTCAAAGAAGGTTACAACAGATTTATTAAGTTGTTCAGATTCTCTAATTGTTGAATCACCCTCCCTTATCTCATTAATTCTGTTCTTAAACCATTTCTTTTTAACTAAAGCATGGAAGTAAGCAGAATTCTTTTCTCCTTCCTTAAGTCATTTACAGGCAGATTTTTGTTTCCAAAATGACTCTTCCAGAACAAGAGCATGAATAAGCTCTGCCTGTTTTTATTTTAAAGAGATCAATTGACTATCAGTAGAATCATTTAAATAAACTTCCTCTTGCTGGACCAGAGACTTTTAAGCTTGGTCCACCCTATCAAATATATTGCCAAACACTACTTTATTCCAAGTTTTTAGACATTGTTTCAAACGAAAAAGCTTCTGTTAGAGCTTAATCATTCCTTTCTGCTCAACTGAAAGTACCCAAGAGTCCTCAACAGTTTTCAGAAAAGTATGATGGCTCACCCAAGCATTTAAGAAACGAAAAGATGACTTAGCAACATATTTAACAGAAGAAAAAGACATCAATATAGGACAATGATCAGAAGGTCCTTTATTAAGGTGTTTCACAATAAACTGATTAAACAGATCAGCCCAATTAACAGAGACAAGGGCTCTATCCAGTCTTTCAAATACATGGTTTGCATGCCATGTATAAGAAGGACCAGTATAGCCAGCATCCTCTAAACCCCCATCACACAAAGCTTTATTAAAGTCATCCATGGATTTCAGTTTTAAACCCCCCCCCCCCCCCCCCCCCTCTTTTTTTCTCATCAGCAGTCAGAATAGTGTTAAAATCCCCACTTACTAACCATGGATCATGACTATGGTTACAAGTTAAATGATTATCCCACAATTCCAACCTCACCACCCTAGAACAAGAGACATACACAAATGAGCAGAAAAATTTACAATCCAAGATAGGATTATACACAGCCACATCAATTAGTTGATCAGATGAAAAGCACACCTCAATTTCAATGGGATCATTCCATAAAACCCATATTTTCCCATTTTTATTGGCCACAGCCTTTTGAAAACCAATAGAATGCACCAAACAAGGGTCAGTTTCAGAAGTTTTTCTTTCCAAAACAGCACAGGTATCAGGACACTTTTTCTTAATCAAATTCCTTAGATAAGTTCTAGTTTTTTTTATTCCCCAATCCTCTGACATTCCAAGTATAACTTTCATTGAGAGATAGATATATTACCTTTGGAGAAGTTCCCCCCCTTCCTTGTTTGCATAACAATGGGAGGGTTTGTTTTCTTTTTCCTTTTTCTCTGTTTTTTCTTACTTTTGTTTTTCCTCTGAGCTTTATCCATCCCTTCATCCAGTGAGAAGGCTGCTCCTTCCTCATCCAGCTCATCATCTACCATCTCCTGCAATGGAGACATATGCATAGCTGAGTGAGTCTCATCAATCAAACTATCTTGATTTAAAAAATACATCTATCAACATCTCTATGTAAGGACAGTTTGGCCCTACTTCCTTTGGCATCCACCTCTTTTCAAAGGGTTTCTGCACAAAAGACTGCTTATCTATTCCAGTTTTAGCAGCAATTTTTTTCTTATACTCTTCATTAAAGCATTCAGCAGAGATATGACCAAGATGTTTACACTTAGCACAATAATTAGGTACTTTATCAAAAGAAACTTTATGTGTAATTAAGGATTCCCCACACCCAATGTAAATTTCCTTTGGTCTAGGTTTAGTGAGGTCCAGCTCTACACAAACCGTAGCCACACTGGGCCGGGATCGGTCAACAGTGGCCTCATCAATCCTCAAAGGATTACCAATTAAGGAAGCAATACGGTATAAAACTTTTTTATCAAACAAATGCAGTGGTAACTCCGAAAAGGAAATCCAGACCGGCACAACAGGGGATTCAGTTTTAGTATCGAAATCTTTTGTCCATTTAAACACTCTCATAGGAAAACCCCCAACATGTACAATTTGTTTAGCCCAAAAACGTTGATATCATCCTCATTACTGAATTTTATCATGATATGCTTGATGTTTATTGCACCAATAAACACAGACCCAATAAAATCAAACCCCGACAAGTTAGATCTAATATTTTTAAAGATAGGACTTCCCTGAGAAAATTTCCCGATGAGCACATATTTGCATTGCATCGCCAACACATCTGTTTCCTGATATGTGAATTGAACAATGGGGACTCCTCTATAGATCCCAGTACAGCCAAAACCTTCAGCCGATGCTGCATCGAAGAATTTCTTCACAGCGCGTCCTTCAATCTTTTTTGCCGCTGCTTGAGACACCTCTTAGAAAGAAACAGGTTCTTCTGGGGCAGCAGATTTAGATCCCCCCAGATCCGCGATGGGGAGAGGAGGAAAATCCCCTCCATCGACGGCAACCGCGAGCGAGAAGCTCGTCGGCGCCGCCATAGTATCACACCCCGATTTTTGTAGCTTTAAATAAAAGACATACGTCACATGTTTTGAACTTGTAAAACGTTTTTGAACGATTGAAAGACATTTTGAAAGAAAAAAAAAATAACATATCTTTTGAAAATAACCAATTTGAAACATTTCAAATAGAATATTAGCGGAAGCGTAATTTGAATAAAAATACATAAGTTGACTCAAAACTTTTAATACTATAACATCAATAGAACATTGTTTTTACACCAATAAAACTTTGACTCGAATAGATAAGAAAACTTTTGAGAACCTTTTGACTATAACATCCACCGCCTCCTCATACCACGACCCAGCTCCAATGACCTGTAGAAACTGAAATATTGGATGGGGTGAGCAAACCACAAGCTCAGTGGGGACATGTTTGTCAATCTTAAATACAAATCATGCAATAATTAATGAATGCATACAACACACTGTAAAATAGTTGTTAGCATAGCATAGCATAACCCTGTAGCCTGTTGAGCATGGCATAGCATAACACATAGCATAGCGTAGCATTACATAAAATGTAACTAACCTGTTGCCTGTTGGCTAGCATAGCAAAGCACAAAGCATAGCATAGCATAGTATATAGCCTATTGCCTATAACCTATGGAATGTTGTGCACTTGTGCTTAGACATTAAAATCACAATCATAGCATTTAAAATAGACAAACATAGCCCATAGAGTAGAAATAATCCCCACCTTGAAAATATGGACGAAACCTTGCATGTAGATGCATGCTCCTATTGTCCATAGTCTTTTCGTATACGTCCTTCCACTTAGATACACATAAATATTTTATCATCAATATACATGGGATTTTGAAATTGGGAGGAAATTAGAAATTTAGGGCTTCATAGAGACTTTAGGAATTTTTTAAAGAAATAGAGAATGTGTAGGAACGGATTTTGCTTCATGGTGATGAATAAATAATTTCTACTTTATAAACAACTAAGGATAAAACTTTGAGAATTGACCAGTAGCTAATATACACATTTTAAAAGATCATAATAAAATTTAGGAATTTTTCAAAAAGTATAACTATCGATTCTGAATATTTGAATTCGGATTTGTTGAAACTGAGAATTCTGCCCAGCAGTAGTAAAACCTTTATAAATCAAAACCTACTAGTTGAATACCTTTGAAATTTACCAAAATGATAGAAAATATGTATATGGAAAACATATAAAAAAATCAGAATTTTTGAAGAAGTATAAATACATAAATCGGATTTGGTAAATCGGAATAGAGAGATTCGCAGATTCTGCAGTGCAGTAGTATAAAAATCATACAAAATAAAATATACTCTTAATGGATTTGAAATTTTTACAAAAACTTTTAGGCATACCAATACACGACATAGTAAAATTTCATAATTTTTGGAATTGTTTAGACCGGGAAACGAAATTTAAAACGAAATATCTGTCTATTGGGAGGAAGAGCGATTGATGATGAAAGTAGCACAATAAAAGTCTCTAAAATAGTGTGGACGAAAATTTTGAGTGAAAATCAGATTATTTGATTGTGATTTTGATTTATGAGGTAATCCCATATATATAGATTATATTCCTTGGGTATAGACTTCTAATTGGACTAGGAAATTATTTTCTTTGTCCCTAAGTAAAATCATGGGCTTGGGCTTGATTCTAGAATATGATATCCAAAATAATTAGACCCAAAATAATATAGAGCTCAACATAATAATAAAAATATTTTATGAGTGTTACACATAGACAGGCAGTGCAAGGGTTAGGAACAATAAGTTAGGGTTTTTAGTTTTAGAGAGAGACATCTAGAGAGAAGGCTCCACATTAGTCCATTAAACACATGTATTCTCTTAATTCACTCTCTCAAGGCCCATTTGCTGAAAATTCGAAGACAAATCATACATAATCTTATCTCCGTGAATAAACATTATCTTTACCCACAAAATAGCAATTGAACATACATAAAGGCTAAGATTTGCCTACCTAAAGGAACACTACATCCACAAATTTATCAGAATAGCCAAAAGGAGAACCCAACTAATAGTCAAAATTAACTTGATTAACTTGATTTTTCTGCAATTTTTTTCTAGCTTTTGTTGCATATTATCGAGCCTCTCTGTAACCTCCTTAAATTCGGTCTGCAACTCACCCGTTGCTGAATTGGACCCAACAAAGAGCGGAGGGTCAACCCACTCGAAAAACAAACAATCACCCCTCTGCGAATAGAGGTAAAACAGAGAATAAAAAAACTTTGAGAAAACATAAGACAAAATGGTTCTTAATTCGAACGTAAGCATTTCGAAAATGTTAGAAATTTTCAATGTTTTTATTCTTCTATGACAAAAAAATTGAATGTCTGTTGATTATTGTGGATTGATTTTGTTATGACTTGAATCCTTTGGAATATTTTGGATACGTCGTGTTTAATTTCACAATTATGTTTAAATATCAATTCAATTTTCCAGTATATCTTAATTAGATTTAGCTCAATTTTTTAAGAAAATTCAAACACTTTAGAATTGCTTACCTTTGAATTCAGAATCGTTAATTCTCTCTCTACTGTTCCCATTTTAATTTTTAGAGCATTGAAGGACAGCACGTAAATCGCAGTCACACACCAGAAACCCCGTCGGAGATATGTTCGAGAATGACATCTTCCTCACTCCTTTCTTGTTGTTGCGTGATTTCAACACTAACAGTTGATAATTGAGAAGTGAGGTGTGCAATTTCAATAAAAAAAACTAGGGCTTCATAGTGATGTGGCAAATAATTTATTTAGTTTAATGTAAATGCATTTGTGATGTAAAATAATGTCCAAAATCAATTCCACCTCAGCGAGTCAATGCCAAGTCAGCAATTCTCAGTGACGGGGCATTACTGCCAATATTTTTAAAATTCCTGGGCATTTTCTTAAACTACAAAACATATGAGATGATTTCATAATTATACAAAGTTAAAGGACATTTTACCAATTTTTCCTTAAAATTGCAGCAGATATACTAACATAATAGCGCTTATCTTTAGCAGCTTTAGATCATGTTTATCCATGACCCTATATGACTTGAGCAATAGGAAAAAGACAAAATAAAAATGGGAAACCAAAATAATAGAAATGAAAAGATTTCTCACAACTGATTGTGGGGTGGATTGGTTAACACAACCCAAACCATCCCTACCACCTGCCATATGTTCTTTTCTAATTGATTGTTTTAAATTCTTTATTGGATATATTTTAAATAATAAACAAATGAGATAATTTTTATTTAAATTTTTTCATCAAAATTCTTATTTTTCTCTCTCTATAAGTAGAGCCTAATATTGACATGTTTTGAATTAAGATTTGAAGCTCTCTATTTTCTCTCTATTTTAAGTGCATGGTAAAAAACCACCTTATTATAATTGCAGGATTAGAATATTAGTTTTTTCTTTTAAATATATTAAAAGGCTCCCAAAATAGTATGCAATTATTAAATAATAGCTAAAAAATATTTGCTTGGTTGGAAAATAGGTTGTGCATGTGGATGAAAAAAATTAATATTTATTAAAATATTGGGTTGGGTTGGGTTGGGTTGTTGATAAAGTATACAAAATTGAAGTTGGGTTGTAGAGTAGATTGTGTACGTGGATAAGAGAGAAATGAATATTTTATTGATATATTATGTTATAGGAGGTGTTGATAAACATGGTCTTAGCATGTTCGGTGCTTGAATATTCATTAAATTAATAATGCAAAATACATATTTTGTCCCCTAAAGGATCAACTTTTATTTAAATAGTTCTTAAAGAATTACTCTCTCTGTCCCAGCTACCTTGTCTCACTTTCCATTTCGATCCGTCCCACTTAACTTTTCATACCCTTAAAAAGGAATTTTCTCTCATAATCTATACCTTCAAAATCTCAACACTCGATCTCCACCTTTAAAAAAATCAAAGAAAAAGCAAAATCTGTTTTTTTTTATCATTCGTGTCTGGTCAACTGTGACAAGTTAGCTGGGATGTAGGGAATATTTTATTTTAAAAGGTCCTTGAAGTGTTAGTTTTTTGTTCCAAAAAGTCCTCAAAGTATCACTTATATCTGAAGGTCCTTAAAGTATTTAAAAGTAATACCTTAAAGTCTTTTTGTGTATAATATTCATTTTTACTTTAAATATCAAAATAGAAATAGTACAAAATAACTAAATTAAATTAGAATGTTTCCATCAAAGAATTTTTCGACTTTGGATGATTTTTTTGAAAAATTATCATCTCGAACTTTTATTCAAATCCATATTCTCGTTTAATTTACCTTTGTTTGGTGTAATAGTGTCATAATTAATATTTACACAATATTTCTTTAATAAAAGATATGTTACAGTATTATTTTGAAGTAAACCAGTCATTTTAAATATCTTGTGTATTTTCTTCTAGGGGTAAAGATAGATTTTTCTAATAGTTTAAGGACTCAATAAAATCATTATAAAACATTAGGGATTAATTGAAATAAAAAGTACTTCAGAGATCAATTGAAATAAAATTTTAAAACTTCAAGAATTAATTAAAACAAAACAATACTTTAAAAATCAAATAAAACAAACGTTAATACTTCAGGAAGGTGATGATCTTATATTGTCAGCTATTAATGCTCTCCTTTTTTTTTTTCTTCTTTTCCATCTTTTGTGGATTTTGTGGTTTTGTGTCCTGGATGAATGCCCAGCTTTGTATGCGAGTAAAAGCTAAGAGGTGGTAAATATCCGGCACGATACAAACCTGAATGCTTATTTTGATTTGGCCAGAGGACTATCAACTATGAAGTAGAGGAATTTATCTGCAAATTATCCTGTGTATGGTATGTGAGTTTTTAACCATAAACTTAAATAAAAACGGATACTACAGCGTACGATGTAATACCATAATCGCTACAAAATGTTGTTTGACAACATTTTTTCTAATTCATGCATCAAAGTAGCCAAAACCTCAAGAGTCCACCTACTACTAGGCCACCTGAAGTCATGCGTTCTCGTTGACTCTGAAATGTTGTAGGAGAAGGAGGTCCGTGAGTGAAATTTTTGCTCATTGTAGTCACCTTCGGGGAAGCGTTCAAGTCAATCAAATAAGACACAATAAAGTATGGATCATGTAAGTTAACAAGATACATCTGATAATAACACGATAAGAAAATAACTTTATCTGTTTATATATTTAAAAATGATTAACGCCCATCACTTTTGCGACTTCACATATGGTAAGTAGATTTTTAAATTGTGACACATATAAAATACTTGTAATAGTATATTTTAATATTTTTTAATTTATGATATTTATTTGGAAAATAAAGAGTATTGATCAATTGGGAGAATTTAATTTGAAGAGTTGGAAGACATAACACTGACAAGCTAGAGGTAAATATTTATTAAGGAATTCAAAACCATTCATTATAGCATTTGGAATTATTTTGTTGAACGGTGTGCCTTACGTTCAGTATATTTGTTGTGGCAATTTTTGCCCTATGTTTATCTATTATAACATACTAGTAACACTCCAGTGCAATGCACAAAAATTTATTTAAAGAATAATAATTTAATTAAATTTAATATTATATAATCTAATATAAAAAAATGGAGTTGTTGCATTCTTAACAAAATAAATATTTGAATAGTTTTGATTAAACATATAAAAATTATAAGTAATGTAATTATCAGTTTGTGTTCACATGATATATGAATTTAGTATAATGTATGTTTTATAAATGTATTATCTTATGGATTAACATAAAGAAATGAATATTCAAACAAACAAAAAAAAATTAAGAACATCAAATTGTTGTGTGAGCATATATTTAAGTGATAATGGATATTCAAACAAACACTAATATTATCTTAATATTGAAGTCAAACATATATTTGATGTGTTTGTATCCATATTGATATGTGTGGACACCCACAAATAGTTTAAGTGATAAAGAATATTCAAACAAACACAAATATTTAAATATCATAGAATCCATCAAAATATATTAAATATAATAAACTGAATAATGTTATATGTAAATTAGTGTTCTTTTATACATAATTAAAAATAGGTTCGAAACGTTTTTTTTTTTTCCTTTTCGTTTAAAAGATTAAAATAAAGTTTGATTTTTACTAAATGTGACAATAGCATACTATATCCGTTGTTTTTTATATGTAATTTTAATTTTGGATTAGCTAGAGAGTCATAATACAGGGGAAACGATACATCCTCAACCAAATATCCTATTTTCCCACAAATTCCTTAAATTTATCCTAGCAGAATTTCAGTTGAAGGCTTGAATTTTGGAAAAGCGCCCCAGTTAGGGGCCTAAATATTGGAGGTTCTCAATTCAAGGCCTGAATTTTGAGTTTTTTTCTCAATTAGCAGGCCAGATTCTCAATTCAGGATTACGTATTCAAAAGTAGGATATATTATTCGATGTGCGAAAGATTCAGTACGAAGTAGATTGAAAGTTCCAGCATATAGTATATTGAAATTTTATATATAATGTTCATTCCATATATCAGATAATGTGTCCTATTTTTCAAGACGTAAGAGTGAGAATAAAATTCAAAATCTAGACCTCTAATAAAAAAAAACCCTCAAAATTCAGGCCTCGAATTGATTTTCTGAAACCTTCTAGTGAAATTTCCCAATTTATCATCATATTTTCTTTATATTATCTTTCTTCCCATTTATATATGATACTGAATATGGTAAATTAGAAAATTATAGTTTTGTAGAGAAAATGATACGGATAATATTGGAAAAATTAGAAAAAAATTCTAAACAAACATCTATTTAAAAATAACTGACAAAACCTAAAACTATATCTTATAAAAAAAATCATCCAATAAAAATTAGAAAAATGACACGAATAGTAATGAAAAAATTAGTAAAGAAAAAGGAAAAAAGATATCTATTTAAAAACAATTGACAAAACCTAAAACTACATCTAATAAAAATGGAGGTAGTACCAATTATGGTCCAAAGATTCAGACGAAATACAAAAAAACCTGTTTAACTAATCTTGTTTTGCAAGCCAATAAATAATATTTAATGCATATAATTAGCAAAGAAAATAATATTAATTTTCAACTCATTATAATATATGTGATATGGATGTCAAATTAAAGCTCGTGAAAAGACCATTTAAATGATATATCTTACATAAAAATCGGATTAAAAATGAAAAAGTTATTAGTATTTAAAAAATTAAAATAAAATTTAAAACTTACTAAATGTACAACAACTTACCAAATTGTGGAGTAAAAATTACGAGGGAAAGTTAAAATTACAAAAGTAACCTCCATTTTACTTATATATTATATATGTAGATTATAAAAATGAAGCAACTTTGCCCTATGTGAATGGAGATTGACTATGTACTTAATGCTATATGAATGTTATTTATATTTGTGTCGCACTTTTTGCAAAAATCAACTATTATGGGGTCGTTCTGCTATGCAACGGTTACATCCGTGCAACCAAATGATATTTTTGTTAAATATCATTTTTAGTGGGTCCCGTTTACTATTAAAATTATTTTAATGTGCAGTAGTTAGATGAAGTATTCCAGTAGTCAGAATTACCATTCAATTTTTAGTTAATTTTGACGGTGAAGGGGGAGAGAGAATATGGGATCATTTAGTCTCTTCTTCGTCAATTGCGTTGCCATAGATTTATGAGGGTGGAGGAACTATGGATTTGTAAGTTAGATAGAAGGTAGTTCTCTATGTTAATGTTATCCTGCCCCCCCCCCCCCCCCCCCCCCCGTTCCATGCTTGTGTTAGAGTAGCAACCTCTCGAGAGTCGAATCTACATCCGCATCAGGCGATTTCGTGGCACCGAAGGATTTTCATCAACTAGAGAGATGAGGGCTTCGACGGCTGATATGGGTTTTATTGGTCGGAATCAGGAACCCTAATCGCACCCGATTTTCATGGGATTGTGTCCTATGTGGTAGAGCAATTCTATGGGTTCTCTTACCTGTGGCGTTCTCCAGTATCACAGATGAGTAATCTCTCTAATATTTATGTTTGTCACTAATTTAAATTTTGTGCCCTAATTTCCGTTTTCTATCTCTTGGCTATTTTCAAATTCGGATAGAGCCTACTTTTGATCTAATAATCTCTGCCCAGTTCTTTTAATTGGTGGCATACAAAGAATGGGTTCGTAGGTGAAGGTATAATTTCTTAATTTTTTCTAAAATCCCCACTGATTTTGTTTAAGTTCTATTTTTGTTGTACTTGTTTCTTCCGTAATTTGCTACCGACGGGGGGGCCTTTTATTTTGGCAGGATATATTGTTGATTTACTAACTTGCATCTATTGATGTTAATGGGGGAGAAGAAAATGCTTTTTAATAGGTGATTGTAGCCATTACTCAAGATTTTATGATTTTTTGGTTGTGTTAAGGACCCAATAATGGAAAATACTGATATATAGTTATTAAGGTAGTCATCACTCAATTTGACTTGTTATCATATCTTCCTTTCACCAACAATCCTCGCTAGTCTATAGGTTTACTGAGTTGCAGTTGGTATGTTTATGTTTTGACATCTTTTTTTTTTTTTTTTTTATGTCGCTAAATTGGTTGAAGTTGTTGATTGATGGGTAGTCAGTCTGGCGTTATTAATCTTCTAATAGTGATTAGAATGTGGATAGTAGAGTTCTAAGGGTTTAATCAAATTAAATTCCCCCGTCTTTAAATTGGTTGAAGATGTTGGTTGATAGGTGGTGAGTCAGGTGTTTTCAAGCTTCTGAGGCTGATATGATGGTTGAACATTTAGTGGGAAGGTTTTAATCAATTTCATTGCACCCCTCTGTAAATTGGTTGAAGTTGTGGATTGATAGGTAGTGAGTTATGTGTTTACAATCTTCCAAGAGAGATCCGAATGTAGAAAATATAGTAGTAAGGGTTTAATAAATTTCGATTCGCTCGTCTCAAAATTGGTTGTAGTTGTTGCCTGATAGGTAGTGAGTCAGCTAGTTTCAATCTTCTGAGAGCAATCTGAATGTGGAAACTAGAGCATGAGGGGTTTAATGAATTTCAATTTCCCCGCTACGAGGGCCACTTGATTTTTGGGACAGAATTGTTAGTAGCTCATTATAGTTCTTTCTTTAGGTATGTTGTTATTGCATATCTGTGATGATGTTAGTATGCACTCGGTTATTGAATATGAGCCACACAGGATGCGACCTTAGCTTTGTGGCAACAGTCATAGTATCACCAAATTTTGTTGATCGTTCACTTGTAGTTTATATAAGCTTACTTATGAAAGCCTCCGTATGAACGCATAATTGAAATTAATTCTTGTCCTTCTTATCCGTGAGATTATTTTAATGTTTTGTCCTGGAATTCTCAATTTGATGTTTGGCATTGTTTTGTTGTATTCCTTTATGGGCCCTTTTGGAATACATCTTGTCGATGAAATAGAAATCCGTTGTTGTAAAGTAACCAAATGGCTATCCCGTTTCCATATGGTTTGTAGTTGCTTGATCATCTTTTGTTATAGTCCCGTCTACTAGGAAAATGTATTCTTGTTAGAGAAGTCTGAAATTAATGAGTTTTCTAATGGTTTTTGTTTTCGTGGTTTTTAAAATTTTATATTTTCAGGTGATTCTGTATCTTATGTAGCATCATTCTTTTGGCATAGTCTTATTAACTTTTTATAAGATTCCATTTTACTTGTCATGTCCACATTTTGGGAGAGGGCGGGGATTAATTGCAACCTGTTAACGAATTTGTAACGACTTTTGTTATTTGCCACATTTTTTTTTTGTATTTTCTAGTTCATATTTATGGAATAAAACTCGCAGTGCTTTACCAACGACCCAACTTCCGCTTACTACCTTTACGTACTGATTCAAGTTCATTCGCTTTGTGAATTCTGTTTTTGGGGGGACTCTCATGTATAGTTTTGTTCTTGCTTTTAGAGATTCAGTCAATAAGTTTGGAACTAATGTGTTAAAAAAATAATTGGCCGTTTTGCCGTTCCATCTCTTAAATGCATTTCTATTGTAATCGTTGCGTTGTACTCAACGTTATGTGGACCAATTACTATTCAACCAATAGGTTGGATAGGGCTCGCTAACAATTTTTTTTAATGCTTCCCTACGTAACTCTACTTGTTAAAGCAATTATACCTCTTCAACATACATATTATTGAATTATAAAATTTTGTAATTTACCCTAAAAAAAAAAAAAAAAAAAGGCATTTCATTTCTCAACTGATGACGTTAACTTTGCAAGAATCTATTATATAGTATGCTCACACTACCGTCGGTTATGTATATACATACTTTACAAATTTAGTCCGGCCCATGTCAATACCATTTCGTGCCACAGTTTTCAGTTGTCATGCACTACAGCTACGTAAAAGGAAAATCTTTTCAGAGCGTCTGGCTGTCAATTCATTTATGGTTTTTTCTTTTATATTGTGTATGCCGAGTTGAATCGTCTGTTTTTTTATTATCGGCACATATATTTTTCTCGTTCTAAGATGTATTATACAATTGGTGTTTTGTGGCTTCTAAATTCTATGTTATCATTTATCACCCTATGCGTAAATGAAAATTAAAAGGTCGTTACAAAGTTTGCCCCAAATATTTTGCCACCGTCTGAAGGAACAACAAGTTTCGACTCTCGTCTCTTTTGTCTTGGTAACCGTCACTTTCAATTTATGTCCGTTTTGGTGATAATTGAGTATGCATAGCATAGGTGCAATATATACTAAATTCAAAGCTTACGTCAATGGCCTAAATATAACTTCTATTGTAACTATGATTTAACCAAGCAGTTATGTTGGTTAATATTGAGTGTAGGTTAGCGAGTGATAACGACACGGCCACCATTATTTACGACATACTTTGGTATTGGATATTTTTATGTTGTCTGCACTTGGTATCAATCATTTATATGTTATTCTTAAATTACAAGTGAGATGAATCTCTAGTAATAACACGCGCCTCGGAAATTTTAAAACTCATTGTGCGATAGCGGTTTCCTTACTCCATTTTTTTTTTTTTTTACTCTTTCCATTTCCTTTTGATCGTTTTTTAGTTTTTTGAATCCAAATGTGAGTAAGAATTGAATTCGGTGTTCGATAAATATGGTTGTGAAGGTGCCATTCTAATTATTCCTCCTTTGAAGCTATTTAGGTTGGATTCTATTTTTTTTTTTTTTATCTTTTATTAAACTTTGATTTTTCCTAGAAATGAATTTTTATTAGTTTTTCTCCAGGTGCAGTTGTTGATTATTTTCTACTATATTTTAAATAGATCTCGAATGCCCTCCTCTTTGTACTCATTTTTTTCGATTACATTTGTATTCCATCTGACGCGTTAAGGACATTTTTACCTAGTTTAAGGTTTGGTTGGTAAACAAGTGATAACTTGATGGTGGAAATCCTTCTCATCCCTTATTGACATCTTCACATCTGATCCTAACACCAGGTTTCCTTCCGGGCTACCCTGATATATGGAATCAGTCGGATAATATTGCTAATTCAATGTCGTGTTATTCTTATTATTGGTTTCTTTCATTTTACTTGTTAGTAGGTGTGGTTTGTTAGGAATGTAGATCTGAATCTGACTGTTTATTAGGCCTAACATGTTAGATTATAGTTATATCACTATTTTTTGTCGTTGAGCTTTAATCAAGAAGCCAATTTCCACTGGGAAAACATTCAAAATAATAATCAAGACACAGTGAATATCATCTTCAAGTGTCTAAACCACTAGTATTACAGCTGTTTAAGTGATGCGAAATCATAAAAGTACTTTATAGTTTAGGTAAACAGTTCGAAACATAGCATTTCAAAAGTTAATCTACGAAACAATGTAATGGTCTGTCGAGTAGATTTCTTGTTGCTTCGGAAAATTGGGGTCGAAGACCAATGACTTGCGTCTGTCAGTTGTTTGCTTTTCTTACCGGAACTGGAGCTTTGCATTTTTCAAACCAATTAATTGATTCCTCCTCCGACCTTTTCCTTAACATGTTGCTTTCATGTGACACAATCCATAGAAGCACTTTAACTCTTAGGTCTTGGCTAGCTCCCTAAATTAAAAGTTAATGTAACACAGTTTATGATCTAGATTAAACCTTTCCAATATATTATGTAGTTTTAGGCAATGTAATAGATTATTCAAACAACCGTACCTCCCGCTCCTGTACACCATCTTCACTGCCCTCGATACAAAATGTACTTGTGGTTCTCCTTGCATTCTTCATGTTCCTAATTACGTAGATGCCACAGTCCGACCTACATTTTGGCGTCGCTTACCACAAGTTATTAATTTTTCCGTGTGTGTCCCTTCCTACCCATGAGCTACCTTTCTAGGGGACTTATGAATTGAATTGTTTTGTACCCCTAACCACAGAGCATATTGTAAAGGTTGTGAGGTCTCCAACATTGTTTTGTTCAATTTCCTTTTTGTATTCCTCCTGCAACAAATTCATCTGTGTATCGATGAAGTCATATACCTATAGCCCGAAATTTAACAAATAATACATTTAGTTTGCTATGATACTCACCATAGTCTGAACCACTGTTTTAGTGTCTTCGTCCAGAATATGTATTCCTGGGAATGAATCTTGCACCTCAACTTCGTTAAGGAGCATGTCAATAACCATAAGCTTAAAATGGCCCGGTTTTGAGAAATGAAGCGGTATCAAAATCTGCATATTTTACAACAAACCTAATTTTCATTTGTGTAACGCCCCAATCCCATTAACTCGGGATTGAAGTGCTACTAAATTTTTCTTTTCTTTTGATTAAGTAATAAATCAGAAAAAGTGCGAAAGCGTGACATGAAATATTTATCGGATAAAAGTAGAAATTTTATTGACTATAATACACTGCCAAAACATATTTACACTAGAGGTTCCAAAGTTTCTCAGAAAATGAAAACACCCGGATTCAGTGACATGTAAACTTATTTGTATACATTGAAGAGGCAAAAACATCTTAAAGTTGCGGGTAGGAAAAGGAACCCGGTGACCTTTGCCGCAACAGCCCCGCCACCTCGCTCAGCTAACCTGAAGATTTGTATTTATGGGCATGAGTATAAACTCAGTGGGAACTTTGTAAGCAGTTATACTAACGAAGGTGCACAATAATAAACACATCCTTGACTTAGGAGCCCATCTTACGACTCAAAAGCCATATTGCTAGACTAGGGGGCCAATCTTACGACTCCCAAGCCCTACTCAAAAGCCAATCTTACGACTTAAGAGGTATCATATCATAAGCCCGAAGGCAAACATATTTATCAAAGTACAAGTTCAGTAGCATAATATACTTACAAATAGCCCAGTCACCCACCTTGTTTTGCTTGCTTTAAAATAGTTGAGTCGTGTATGTCCTAGGCCCGACCTGCACTACACCTAGCACATGTTGTTTAATTAATTAGTATTACTTATCGGGTTTATTATTTTCAAAGTGATTAAGTGTGGTACAATATCCTTGGATTATGTCTATCTTTTACAATTTCTAATACATAAGTCGAGTCGTAATAAATTATAGTCCTAAATTAAAAGGCCTAACTATTTTATTAAATTTAAATTATTAATTACATTAATAAATATTTTATACTAACTAACATGCATCTTAAACATTAACTATTTAATACAATCTTAAGAAAATAGCTAAATCTATAAATCTACTTAAATCAAGAAAATAATTAAACTCCTAAATTTATATAAACTATAAATGACAATGACAATAAAAAAAAAGACTATTAAAGAAAACATACCTCAAAAGATTTTAATACTATTCGACAACTTCCCAAAACACCGGCCCGAGCGTTGTCGAAAATAAACTGATAAGGACCTCCTAGTTAAAGGAAATCCAATATATAATATATGTTATTTCTATTTCCTTGTAGTTATAATAACAAGACGTCTTAACGCCTTTTATACACAAAATTATGAAAACTTTTATAAAATTCATCCGATGTGGGACTTATCAAAATTTAAGATCTAATGTTAACGTTTCCCATTCATTTAGTCTAATACATAGGTTAACTTATTTACTAAATTTAGTATATACTAAAATTAGTATATGTATGTTTTTTACTAAAATTAGTTTAATTATATTATATTATTAGTATTAGGTTATGTGTATATATATATATAATATAATATGTTATAAATTAAATATGTTTCTTATTTCTTATACCCGATGTTAATTTTAGGTTTCTATTATATATTTTTAATTTTCATCCTTTCGGTGCTAGGAGTGCAGTTGACCTGGTACACCGCTGTCACACTTATTCGCCAAAATAAAATCATAAAATCAAATAACTTTGCAATTTAAGCTAAAATAAAATTTAAAATGCAAAGAGTGTACTTTATTGCGTTATAAAGATTCGTGGTATCACAGTTTGCAATGCACAAGGGCCAATAAGGGTCCGATGATTGGTCATTTCCATTGGTAAAAATTAAAATCTTAATTTTTTGGTGACATTTTAAGCTCTGGTGCCCAAAAAAATTCTTCAAGTTTACCTTCTTAACTGAACGGATATTCCCCATCAAGAAGCCGCCCTTAATTTTCATCTTTTCAAATTGTACTTGCATAGCTTTCTCATCACGCAAATTGTCTCCCTTCAATATAAGATATTAGACCAAACGAATTAAGAGCATAATATATATATATATATATATATATATATATACATTTCAGTGTGATTAGGAAAAAAATAGAAAAGGTCTCGATTAGTAATATACCACTAGAAACACTGGTAAAAACCACACATTCATTCCAGTTTTTCGTTCCTCTTCATAGTTTAGTAAGTCTGACGCCGTATTAATGACCTAAAGGAAATTTTTGTTATTTTCACTAACTATTGGCACTTTTTAATAAAATTGATATAGTGCATAATTGCAAAGACATGTTCATTTGTTACCGCGGACGTTAACCACTTCCCTAGCAACAGTGTCATCATTTCGTGCCTGTCCAGATATGAGTTCCTTATCTCTGATATAATTTCCCTATATATAGTATGCAATTTAGGGGTTAATTTTATTGCAATTACTATGGGAAGCACGTAAATAAGTACTCTGGATGTAGTGTTTGTGAATACCTTGGTGGGAGAGTAGAATCCAAATTGTACATCACAACCTTTAAGAATCTTTCCTCCTTCAGTATCTTGGATTGTGTGTAGGGGTATCCTAGCAGCATGTATGTTCTCCACGTGCTGGAACTCATAACCTCCCGCTTAGGCTTGATCGCCGTGTACACATCGTTGCTCGGTGAGTCATTAGGTTTCTTAAGGATTGACTTAAGTCTTTTAGTCCCACTGTCCTCGGCGTTGTTCAGTTGGGGTAGGCATAACAAGCATTAAAAACAAATAAACGTTTTTCGTTATTTTTTAAATAAAATTTAAAGCTAAACTTCCTACCCCTACTAACAAAAGTACCTTCAATGGATTGAGTTATCTCCTCTTGCTCTCCTAGGTTTACGGTGAGATCTTTTTCAACATTTTTTTATTGTTGGATTATCAATGAGATCAACAGATAAGTCGGGGTTCTTTGGGCCATTCACATCGGGTGTGGCCATTTCTTTAGTAGCTACCGAGATCGGTCCTTCTTTATTCCCCATGTCCTTGCTTACATCCATGGCTCCATTACAGTCTGTTATTTAAGCAATGTTGGATGTAGTCGTAGTGCTTAGCGTTTGAACCACAACGCTGAGATCTTGTAATGTCTTGTCTATATTACCAAACATCTTGACATGGTCATTCGCTGTTTTCTCTTTTGTCAACAACTCAAATAAATCTTTTACCAACGTAAAAAACGAATCCTGAGATTCCCTCAACTTTCTGATTTCATTGGCAACCAACTTCAGTAATTTATTTTCATCTGAATTTTTCAAGTTGTAATCTGAAATTTCTGTAACCATCCCTTCATTAACCTTTGGATAGACTCTACTTGATAACGGTCTTTTGCCGTTCGAGTTAACCCTTGTAGTTTTGAGTCCGATATTTCTACGGAATCCTTCCGTGGACACGGTTTTGGGTGTTGGAGACCTCAACGCACCATCCTTTTCCTATTAAGCAAATAAGTAAACATTGTTCGAGTCAGGCTTAGCTTTATCTAATTCTGAAATAAAAAAAAAATATTTTGGATCCAGAAGTGTCCTTATTTTATGAACTTCTTTGCCCATTATATAAATAATCCGATTTAGAAATGGCTGGTGTTTTACTTACATGCCAAATTAGGCCAATCACGGAAACTCTAACCAAAAACAAAAGGAGTTTTTCATATGCACTCCTTGTGTAACTGATTTTTAATTAAAGTAATTTTTTAATAACTTCATATGAAATATTACCATTATGTTAGTTCGTTATGCCAAGCATATGGTTCGCCACGTGGAAACTCTGTTAGTTCCGTTATGCGAATGATAGGTTCGCAACCATGCAAATCAGTTTAGTGCCATTTTATAAAATTAATAAAACCTTTTAGAAATATTAATTGGCAAACCATTCATCAGTAAAAAATTATGGAATGGATTTTTGTTTGTCCTAATCCAATACATCTGTGAAAATTAAACTTTGATACATTAAACAAAAATAGAAACGCCATAGATTATTAGTGAACCCTAGTTTTGTGATACTGAGTTTTTATGATAAAGTTATTTTAGTCGTCTTAGGCAACACTTTTACAAACACGTGTTTTTACAGCAGTCCAACGCTAATAATGTAGGTTGACGTTGTTTTTTCATTCAGACACAACACTCTACAAATTAAGGGATATCATTGATCAATACCAACAATTAACCAACGCATAAATAAAACAAATAATAAAAAAAAATCCTAGGAATAAAGTATAACTTAAACAATAACAAGACCAATTATAAGTGCATAAACTCGATAGTTAAAAAAAAATAGTGTACGACATCAAGCAATTAATTAGTTTCGTCTAACCATCGTCTTTAGACACCATTTATTGCCGTTCACCCTATTTACCAATTTGAAGCTCGTTGCGTTGTCAGCAACTCCAACGCCTCGTAGCACATCAACTATGACTGGTCCATGCGGTAGTACCATTCGTAGGAAAAAAACCTGCAGTATTTGGCACCTGTTTATCTGTTATTTATTAACAGTAATACCCACTTTGCGTTGGTAAAAACCCAAACGGAATTCGTGTATTGGCTTGTTAAATTTGTCGGACCAAAAAAACAAGAATACCTTACCTGCAGGTGAAAGACACATCCGGTCATGAACGTGTATGGTTTCCGGTTTCACCTGTACTTTACCACCCCCATCAACCATCTTTGTCAAGAAATGGCTTGCCCAGTTCCTTTTATGAATATGGTCAACATCTAAAACACTACAAATGTAATTTGGGCTGATCTCGTTATCGGTTGTTGTACCTAGCAGAATAGATGTGGCGAACAATACATAGGACCGCAAAAAATAAATATTAGGCTCTTCAGTCGAGTCCATAATCTGTTCCAATGTTTTCGTCTTCACTACATTTCGGTCCATTAATTGGGTTACATACTTATTTCCTAGGTTAGTAATTTTCGCTATGTCGCCGTGAAAAACTAAATCCAATCCGCCTTCTGGGACCCCCATCAATTTGCTAAAGTTTTCGGTGCTTAATTGATATTTTCTCCCAAAGATTTCTAATCTTAACCCGACCATGTCAAACCTAGAAATAAGTGCATGCAATAGAGTCCTGTATAATTCACATCCTACGAAGTCTAAACAACCACCAAACCCAATGGACTCAATTGCAGATTTTTTATGCCGACCAAAATTTTCAATCCTTTCCCCATAAAGTCTTAGGGTTATTCTAGTTTTAATCATATTGTAGCTGGGGTTTAATGCATCACCAATCTTAGCATCGGTGACAGTTCTCAGGTCGACGTAAGCATGATCCAGAAAAGGCCTCCTATCTTTACGTGCCGATGCTTGTACTCCTGGACTCGTGTCCTCCATGAACAAGCCTATTCTAATCCTTGACTGGCCTGCTCCAATGGTATCATTTTCCGAATGCTCGCTCAAACCCTGCTTAAAATAAATTTCCTAAAATGTTACGACATGGTAAAAGAAGGAAAAATCAACGACATAATTCTAAAGCAACAACGTAGTGAAATGTACAAACTTACTGTGCCATCTCTTTGATTAAGATATTTTGATTCCTTGATTATGTCGTAAATATTTTTTGGTGGGTCAAAGTTATCGTGGAAAACATTAGAGAAAACTGAATTGAATTCTTCATCCATGGGCGAAGAAATTGGCGTGTGAAGTTCTTTCTGAAGAACAACAGAATATGATAGGGTATTTATAATGCTGGTGGGTACTTAAGGTGAGGACTAGTGAATTCGGAATTGATGGAGGCCCTAATTAAATAATATTTTAATGCAAGTTGCTTAACCTCAAAATCATATTGGAGGGCAATCTTTTTGGTGGTTACCTAATAAGTACAAAACCCTACACAAATCCATTGGCAATTATTACATTCCTTTTCTAGTTTATTAATTTCCATTTAGGCTACTGAAATTTCCATGCTTAAAATCGCTTTTCTCTAATTATATTTTTTTAATTAGATTTGTAATGAAGGCTCAAATTAAATACTTCTGGTTAATGCAGGAGTTTAGTCAATTTTGATTAAATATTCATTAATTGGCACATGAATGTCATACATGGAATTTAGGTTGTCCAAGATATGTGTTTAATAAAGATTGCACTAAATGTTTGGGAATTAAACAGTATAATTTTGGAAGTGAAAAACCCACACAATAATTAAAACATTGATGGCTTCAGTTGTCATGTCCGAAAATCATTTGCTGACCTCGTTTCTATGACTTGTCATTAAATTAAACTCACATGGCTGCAATTGTGGCAATAAATTATTTTATAACCAGGGATGAACTTATCCATAAAAAATATAAAGAATTTAATTTCAGAAAAGGTCTTTGATTTATGGTTTGAGCACTATTTATAATAAAGTACGGGGTAATCGTAATATGTTTAGCAATATGTACTTGATTCGACTTTAAATTTTGTTAATTGTAGGAGGACTTACGTTTATTCAGTAAAATAACTAAACCTAACGAGTACAGAAAGCCTAATAGTTTCCCAGCAGAAAAGTTCAAAATGCTAAATATTTGAAACTTAATTATGTAGAAACCTTATTGAAAACAGGGTTGTCCAAATGTTATTTTCTATAAAATGTGTCCACAATATACTGTAATTCATTAATTTGAAAGTAGCCTTTGTTTATTTTGCATTATTTTATTAATAATCTAGTAAAAGTTACTTTATTGTAGGCATAGCCCTTAGGGTGTTTTAGACTTGGATTAATAACATTTTCCAGTCGAAAAGGGTCTTAGGCAAAGTAAATAAAAAGGCAATGGAAGAAGCAATCTCTGCAAGAGGCCAAAAAGGAGGAGGAAAGCTCTAACAAAGAGAAGATTTCTCCCTAAGATACCAATGACTTTTTGGGAATGATAAACCCTAGAATTTGAAGGGTTCTTAATCCTTCTATATAAACCCCTCCTTCCTTTTCACCTGAAGAATAAACCCATTCAAACACCACCGCTAAAGCTGCTCTTTAGAACTGTATTCATGGATAATCTCGGCAATACCATCCTCATGGCCAACCACGAATTTATGATGAAGTCTCAGCAGCAGCAGGTGACTAACAAATATATGGAACACCACACATTTTTTCCATCTTTCAGATTTTCTCTCTCATTTTTCCACATCCTTGCAACTTCATTTTTTGGTCTAACTTTCTTAACAGATGCGGTACCAATAGTTCAAGGAACGGTCAGCTGTGATTCACGCGGTGTACGACCAACTGCTAACTACGGAGATGAATGTGCTCTATTTAGCAGGTATGGTGAACATTGAGGTTGTTTACTGGAGCTGGAGCCTAATGATCTCAAGATGTTGGCTGAAGTGAACATGAACTACCAACTGTGGATCCAGGCCTCCAACGATCTTTGGTGCCTATGGAGGTTTTACGAGCAAGAGCTAGAAAATCTCCATTGGGTGTAGCCTAGTCAATGGAATGTTTAAACCTTTTGTGCAGCTCACAAATATATGATGTGATTATGTTTCTTGAGTTTTTGTGATTGATGAACTTGTGGGCCTTATTTTGTGAGTTCGTCTCTCTATTTGAGAGATGGACCATTTTTTGAAAACTTTGGTTGTAGATCAACAAAGTTTTTTTCTATTTTACTGGATAACTGGGTTGTACAACGTTTGCCAATGAGACTTCGAATTTGTTGTTGACCTAATTTGTTGTTGCTCTGATAGAACTACTAATGCAACTAATAAGGGTATTTTGAATTTGATTATTAATATCTATACGTCATTTATAATGTTAATGCCTATATATCTTGGTTGGGACTCAAGTTCTTGCAACAAAGCCATTTTTGTATAATTGTTCAAGCTAATTTTCGATGTTTATAAATAAAAACCGAGCATTGCCTTTAATTTTTTAATCCAAGACTTGATAATCCAAATAATCCGCAGGGGTGCATCTCTGTCAGTCTGTTACAAAACTCCAACATTAAATTCAATGATTACTAATTTTTCATTCATCCCCAAGGTTTTGAAGCCCGTCGATTTTTTTGGGTGGTGGACACCAGTAGTACAGATATCCCAATTATAACAAGTTTGCTATTCCACACCAATATCTAGAGTAAATTAAATTTTTTATTTTGGTTTTGTAATTGAAGTTTGTAATGTTCCGATTCCAAATTAATTTTCCATAATTTACACCAAACATCCTAAGGTTGATACATGAACAAAAATCATTCAATTTCCCCCTACCTATAAAAGTGTGTGTGTTTCTTACAAAATAATGTATGGACAAAAATATCCCTATATCAATAAATATAAGTTAAGGTTAAATAAGTAAATTATTATATAATTAAAATGCACTAATTAATTCCAATTCCAAGATAATAATGGTGGAAAGATAACCTATATCAATTACTATTATAAAACTCTCTTAAAAAGAAAAAAAAAAAACAAAAGGAATTACCTATTTATTTATATTTAAATTATTCTTACATGCCGTAATATGATATATATATATATATATATATATATATATATATATATATATATATTAGTATTAGTTAAGTTGGATTTTTGTAAATGAAATTTTAAGTGGGTGGAATTTTATTTAATTTTAGTTTATTTGGTTGTTTTCTAGATCAAGTTTATAGAGTAGCACCTTTCAATTTTGACGAAATTATTTTCCAAATCATTGAGGCAGGTATTGTAATCTTCATGACCAATAACTTATGCACTTCAAATTATGTTTGAATCATGCAACTTTCTCGGAATTAATTAAATGAGAAATGTGATGTTTCACCACTAATTAAACTAGATGGTTTAGATGCCTATCATAACAATCCTGAATAAGAATTGAAATATATTAAGAAGGGTAAACAAGAGTTCAATAATTTTGATTTATAACTTAAATGTTTTTCAAAATTTAAACAAAGTTAATTCCATATTAAATTATATCATAAGAGCTTGCTAACCTTATATATATCATAAGCATATACTTAGCTGATGTGATTTATTTTTATTATGTTAAGCCAAGGATTATGAAAAATTTAACATTTTTACCTTTTCAATTTTAACAATGCAAGTAAAAATTATATAATTTTGGAGAAAATTACGTATAAGTTTATTGATGAATCTTCAAGCTAATAAAGTGAGTTACAATAACAGAGGTGGTAAGAAATATTTGTAGTAATTTATTTGATATTATTTTCATCATTTTTAAGTTAAGGATTATCGACACTTCATATATATATATGTGTGTGTGTGTGTGTGTGTGTGTTGTTTTTTATTAACTATGTATGTAAAATATATTTCAATTCTCTAGGGAAGATAAAGAAAAATTATACACTAATGAGGAGATTGTATTATTAATTTTATTTAATATTGGTGTTTAATAAAATTATAAGCAAACATAACAAACATTTTACCGTACTAAATTATTTTTTTTCCTTTTTTTGCAAACAACACAAATAATTTTGTTATTAGTCAAAGAAAAAGTGAAAAAAATCACAAAATGAATAAGTAGGTTTAGAAGTAGGTCTCTAATTAAGAACCATTCAAGGATTTTAGAAGGTCTTTAGTTTGAGTAAACAAAATTAATCACTTAAAATTATTACATAAATATGTATCTTTGTGACTTATTAGCTTTGATATCTAAAATTAATGGCCGAAACTCAAATATAGTCCACTAACTTTTTTCGGTTACGTACATTTGACCATTTTTACTAGAAAACATTGACATCCACCTACGATGGAATTAAAAAAAAAAAAATTGAAGAAAGCATAAATAAGTGCTTATACATATAGTGTGATAATAAATCATGCAAATAACTATTTTGTGTTGATGGGAGAAAATGATACCGAAAGTATTCTAAGTATATTTTATCATCTTATTAATTCTTTAGTCATGGAACTCCATGAAATTTTCTAGCCTATTTAGTCAAAGTATTAAAAAAATATAATTTTGAAATTTATGTGTACAATAGACAATACAGTGAACATAGAAAACTAGAAGTCTAAGAAAAAATAAAAATAAAGAGAACAAAAAAAGTCATGCATACACAAAAAAAAGACCATTTACATTGCATGGTCATATATCAAGGAAACAATTCTTTAGTTTTGATGTTTTTTAAACGAAAATGACCCTAATTATAAATCAATATAAACTAAAGAAATATACTCCCTCCATTCACAAATAAGTGTCATTTTAGACTTCCAAGTGGAATTTAAGAAATTATGGGATAGACAACAACACACCTCCAATTTTCTCTCCATCATTTTCTTTATTACCATAAATTTCACCAAATTTTCTTTATTTAATATTATAAATATTTGTATGAAAATCTCCTTAGATTTAGCAAAGGACAATATTGGAATAAATATGCAAAAAATTCTAGAATGACACTCTTTTGTGAAAAAATAATGACACTTATTTGTGAACAAAGGGAGTATATATATATATATATATATATATATAGTATGTATATTCAAAATACGTATGAATATAAAGATATAATAAATTAAAGGAGCTTCATGAAACATTAAGTATAATTAATTTAAAAGATAAAGGGATATTGGGAAAAAAAATTATTTTGATTATTAACTATGGTTTTTAGCATATATCTTTAAGATAAAAATTATACTTAAAAAAATATTTTTAAATTTTCAAAGATAGAGGAAGAAGAACAAAAATAATTAATTTTTTATTACTCTAAAGAAAAGTGATAATTTTCAAAACAGAAATAAGTAGGTTTATAAGTAAATCTCCAAGAATCATTCATAGATATTAGAACGTCCTTAGTTTAAGTAATAAAAATTAATCATGTAGGAGATAAATATGTATCTTTTTGGCTTATTAGCTCCAACATAAAAAAATTATTTGGTGAAATTCAAATTTAGTCCTCTAACTATAAAGCTCAGTAACTTTTTTATTCTCTGCATATAATCATTTTTACTAGAAATCATTGATAACATCTACATAAAATTAAATATTTCAAAAAATAATGAAAATCCAAGATAACATAAAATAAGAGCTTACATATATAATGCGATAATAGATCAAACAAAACCTCTTTTGTATTGATACAAAAAAAATAGAACTGAAAGTATTTTAAGTATATTTGATCATCTAATTAAATCCTTTAGTCATAGAACGCCAAAAGTTGTTCTAGAAAGTTCTAAAAATATAATATGAAAGTTCATGTATACCATACGCAACAAAATAAACTTTACAACCTAGAAGTCAATATTAAGAATAAAAATAAAAAAAAATAAAATTTATAATAATCTACGCAAGCACAATTATAAGAACTTACATGTTGCACGATCATAAATCAAGCAAAGACTTTTTAAGTATTTATAATTTTTTTATAATATATATATATATATATATATATATATTCTCTAATTCTTAGTTTATTTAATCATCTCACTATTTCTTTTTCTTTTTTATGGTGCACCTTAATTTTATTAGCCAATTCAATTTAATTAGACTATTATATATTTGTTTTTATAAATCCACGTGTACCATGTGCAACGCACGTGAGACTTTACTAGTAACTTTAAAAGGGGGTTGTATCAATTAATAATAAATAATAAACCTTCTAAACAATTTCGTATTTCAAACCTACCTTCCAAACTGGGGAACAAGCAACATAAACGAAGCGTAATAGGGCATAAATTCATAACCTTTCCGAGAATCGGGAACCATAAGGTGAGCAAAGCCTGGAGATTTTAGCCTTTTTCCCTCGAATCCAGACACGGACTCGTGCAAACAACCGGAATAGGGATCTCGGAGACAACCTCAACAGCTTCGTCTAGATTTCAGACGAGAATCTCAGATCTGCAACCAGATCTGGATTCTTCGAGCCTTCTTCACGGACACCATCAACCGAAAACTGAGACTCCTCCACGACGGTGTCGTCGGAGTCGTAACAAATCTGAGGAAATTCTGGAGAGTCCTCCATTAAAATGAAGGCGAAGCAAAAAAACCCTAAATATCGTAGAAAGGGTTTCACTGGTGCACAAAATAGTTCTCCGATCTAAGAGAAGACCGGAGCACCGGAGAAGTCATGTACCTGCTGCAATATGCACGTCTTGATGACTTCCTTTGTGATTGACTCTATGGGTTTTGTCACAAGCGTGCCTCTTTGTCTGTTAATACTGTTTCTCTTAGCCGGTTCTTGAATTGTAAACGGGAAACACCCATTTTTCCCATCAAATTCAATTAAGCCTTGGCTTGAGTACCTAGGCCTTGCAACAGCACACATAAATATCACTTTCGTGATGTAGCGTTTGCTTTTGCAGCACCTATATGGGTCTGTTTCTTCTTGCAGCTTGTATGTTCTTTCACTGTCCCTTTGCATATAAAACCATTTCTTGTCGATGTGGACCACATTGTGCATCGTTTCATACTTAATCTTGTTTGTTAGACTATCAAAATGTAGAGAAGAGAGGCTGAATTTGAGCCTTTGTACCTGATTGGCTTGTGTCAGCGTTGGTTTAATCGCATTTGTATGGGGGTTTATTTTTTCAGCTTTTACCCATCTCCCAACTACACTTTTGCTCACTTCCATTTCTGATGCAAGTCGTCTTATTGTGCCCCTGTTGTTGAACGGAATACCCTTTAGCCGGCTTATGTCGAGCTCTTTACTTACGACTACTTTATTCTGTCTTTTGGTATTGAAACTGATAAGAACATTTGCTGCTATTTGTTGCCTTGTAGCCGCCCAAATGTTATGAATGGTTCGACGACTAACCCCGAATGATGCTGCCGCCTCTCCGATTTTGTCATGATGAACCACCCGATTCGTGTTGTTATCAATCGGAAACTGAGCGATCAAGGAGCGGTCTGACGGGGACAAATTCTTCCAACCTTTCTTGTTGCAAACCATAATACTGCTGTGCTTATTTTTTGTTGTTGTAACTGCTATAACAACCACATTCAATGCTCAATAAATAGGCTGTTGGATATATTTGGTGTAATCCCACAACTACTGTACTTAATTGGAGGGAAAATTTCCCAGTAATTTCAGTTTTTGGATTTGGTACATAATTGTGACCATTTGCAGCTGTTTTCTAATTTTCAGTTTTCAATAAATTTAGGTGGTTTGTAATAGTAGCAGGTTTGGTATTGGGTTGTTTGCAGAAAATTTGAGATGAAATTAGCAGAATTAATCTTCTCCTTAATTTTCAGTAAATAACTCATAAAACAACTTTGAAAAGTCAACACACACCCAAAAAACAACTTTTCTGAATATCCGCGCATAAGAGAAGCCGGGACGGAGGGAGTACAAAGTGATCTATTTACGGGTCCTAAATAACCGTATTTTAATTACAACACCTAGATTTAACTTCTACGAGTATTAAAGATAAACTGCACTAAGAGTCTATTTAAATTAACGACGTAGATGATAATAAAAATAATGCCAAAAATAATGATAGTAAAAAAAAAGGTAGAAATTACTGAGCTCGATAATCATTTGTGAACTTCAAATGGGAACTCCGGTTTTAGTTCTATAACGTATTAACCAAACCCTGTTGTACTAAATGTGGATTTGATACATTGTAAACGAGGAGGTCTCAATTATGTTTACCCATCTACTCTTTGCAATGCAACTGGATTGGTCTCTAACACGAAAGGAAACTTATGCAGGTACCCTTATCAGCTTGTAATGTTAAATGACGCCAAATAGCTTATCCTCTTCGAAATTGTATTTCCTGGGCAAGTGGCAACATTGCGAATATAAATATAAATTTAGTAAATAGAATCCAACACTTATGATCTTACTTTCTGGATAAATGGCAATATTTGAACAATAAAACTTAATAAGAGAAAACTATATTCAAAGATTAAGACAAACAATTACGAGATATTATCTACATGCTAGACTACACACCAATTAGTAAACAACACAATCGTAACCTTAGGTAACTGCTACCTTAAGAATCCCCAGTTACACAAAATAGATCATAGATTTTCAAAGTTCAGATAACCGAGTGCCAACTCAAAAAGTACCCAAAAGCAAAACCTAATATTACACATTCATAGGACTGGTTCAACGTGCAGTAATAGGCAGAGACCAAAAGAAGACGAGTATGGCCACACACAAGGCTATGCAAGACACATGCAACCTTCATTTCTGTTGCGCATAACGATAATCAAGTTGAATCAAGCTGGACTTCAAAGTGTTAATCTCTTCACTTTGTGCGGCGATGCGAGCTTGGCAATGGTCACACCCATCATTCATTAGACGTCGTATTTCGTATCTATAAATAGCCTTCTCTCTCCTCAGACCCTTTATGATCTCAATAGAACGAGGAGAAAATGGCTCATCCAACCACTCAAAGTACATACATTTTTCGTTTTTCTGCAAGAAGAGAAACAATCGATTACTGAAACTCACACTTCCACTATCAAAAAGGAATTAGTGATACATCAAGATACTACGTAGACGTTAGAAGGGAAGCAAAAAATTAAATTAACAAAAGACATCACATCTATAAGAAAGGAAAACAGAGTAGTGCAACTAGTTAAGCGTGGCGGTTGTGGTGGCTAACAAATATTTCAATTCTATCGAATTCACGCACCGTATCTTCATACTTAGGGACTCTTTTCTATTATTGTACTTAGAGTGTTTCCATACTCCTTTTGGACGTCCAAAAGCATTTATTAAAATATACTTTGCATATTGGGATTGTTTGCAATCTTTTGAATGGGCACCAAAATGGCTTCTAAAAAGCAATTTAAGGAATATTCTCAGTACTTGCAAACACTCCAATTGTATCGGCTTTCAGCGATAACATTATTTGAACTTCAGGCTCTACCAATTTCCTAGTTTTTTGGGGGAAAAAAAAAAAGCGTCAAGCCACTTTTTTCGTAAGCACAATTGTTTGCAAACAACCCTTTAATCAGAGATCAACGATACCAATACCTAAGTAAAATCGCAGGGTGTCTACTACACGGCTTATGCACTAATGACTCAGTATTTACCATTGACTCTAAGCTTCTTCGACCCCACTACTGCTTAATTTTTATTTGCTTAAGAAGCCATAGGTGATGATTTATCAAACACTACATTAGAATCTTAGATAACTATAAATGCAACTCATAAAAGGTGATATGAATAAGTGATTGTAGGGAAAATAGTTTTATGTAAAAGATGATAAACCAACAGGGTAACAATTGAAAGATAAATTCATATCTCAAAAACCACGTTAAACGGAAACAGTTATTAAAGCAAAGTTAAACTAAAGCTGATCCGGATATAAATTTAAAGTTTTTTGTAATTGTAATGATTAGTTATCATAGGGAATGAACGGCCAAAAAAAAAAAAAAAAAAAAAATTCATGACTAGAGGAAAGAGCGTTGCTTTTTTCCTGTCTAAAGCTTAAATCAATTGAGACTACGAATGCGCTAAAGAATTGAGCTTAAAATTGTATTGGTTGTGGCTAAAATCAGAACCCAAATAAAACAGTTGTGAGGTAACATGTAGTTTGCAACTTTAGGTTAGGAAAAGTTGTAGTAGGCAGGAAAAATACTGAGGTTTTTTAAAATCGTAATCAACACACGGTGGTTTAGAGTCACGCGCAAAAATGTCTACAATTTATCATTATAACCCATTATTTCTCAAACATTGGTCAATTTCTAGCATAAGTCAAGATTCCGAAAATACTAATTTTTCCTCGAAATACTAATTTTTAACCTTTCTGCAATAGCACAAGCAGCGAAGAGAAATTCGTAACTCCAAAATGGTTGTTGTGGTTACTTATATTGTTAGCAAGCTAGTACCTATACGACATCTACCGCTTCAAATTTCAAAATTAATTATCTCTGTTTCAAACGAATTTCTACGGTAGCAGAACAAAGGAGACTTAATTTAATAAAACGACAATTTTGACCGAGTGCGATTTGGATCCAAACCACAACACACAAATAAGTCTTGATTAATAAAAATTTACATCCACTGAGTATAACGAACAAACAAAACAATACTAGACCGAACCAACAATTTAAGACACTACTTCAGAGCTGCCACATTGCATGGTTTCAATTATGCTTATGCAGCAGAGCAAAATGGAGGAAAAAAGGGCTTTACCATTACGCAATTCCACACCAAAACATCACCCACAACTATCAGTACAAAATTTAAAAATCAATAAAAAAACAAGCAATACAACCTAAAAATATTAGAGCAGAGACTCAATTAGAGCAAATGTACCGATTCGTTTGGGCAATTGAAAAACCTTCGGCCGGGGTTAGTATCGGTCCACGAGAACCACATCGGAGCTCTTTGAGGGGGCTTACACCAGCACCGTCGCTCATCCTCCTCGTAATCAAATCTGGGGCCGCGGAAATACGGCGGATCCAGGCGGCTGGAGTTGCCCCAACGTACGCCCATATCATTGGTATTGTTGAAGGATGCCCGACTACCGTTTGACATAAAAAAGGCCACTTTCGTCAGGTATGAAGATTGTAGAGGAAGAAGTTCGGAGAGGCGGTGCAATGGAACTACTAGTGGATTTATAAAATCTTCGCAAATGGTTTCGGATAACAAAGGGGGATAAGAGAGGCTGAATAGGATGTATTGGAAATTGTGACCTTTGATGGAATTAGCTAAATAAGAAATGTCAAGTTCACCCTTTCCCTATTTTGGTTAATTTTTAAAAGATTGAACGGTCAAGATGACATTTTAGATGATCTAATGGTAAAAAGTAGCAAGTTGTACATGTGCAACCATTGCATATAAGTAAGACTCACTATTATGAAAATAGTAATAAGTTTTGCGGGACCTATGATTACACACACAAACATATGTATATAATTATATATGCAATTATTAACGGGCTTATTGAGTCGAGTTAAGTTATCGGGTCATATATTAAAAAAAATCAATTTGTAGTCCTACAACTCGTTATACTCTCTCTCTCTCTTTTTTAATTATTACAAAAGGAGGATGAACAATAATTCTCCACTTCCTCTCCACATATAGGTATGAGTGAAACATCTTACCAACAGGCTGCGCTTCATCGTGGTCATCTACGACTATGTTAGCCATTCATCAACTTAGGAAACTCAAACTAAGCCGCTTATGTTTAAATTTTAAGAAAAGCCTTGATAATTCCCATCATTTCGCTGCCCGTGAACCTCCCAAGAACCCCTCTTGCTGCTGCTATCTCATTGAACTCAAAAACACTGTCACCTTTAAACGCTCCATCTCGTTTCCCTCGTCGCTCTTCTTGACGCACGCCCAATACCTCACCCATTGGAAGAGGAAACGGATCAAGAGAAGTTTCTAGAAGAGGGGACTCCCCACCCACAGCGCCAACAAAGTCCTTCAAACGGCACAATGTAAAGGGGACAGGTTCGAAGCTATGATCACCGTACTCAACTGGAGTAGAGTGATCTCCGGTGACACAAATGTAATATTGAAAAGCCCCACTTGACTCCGCTTGCCACAGCAGCTTAGCTAGCTGTCCTATTGCTCTGTCGACCGCTTCAAGTCCGTCGGCTTTCAAGACGCTTGCTTTATCATGACCAGCATCATCTATTGCCTGCAATTCCACGTTTGCAAACAATCTATTTTCAGCTTTGATTGATCTTAATTTTGATGACTTGGATAAATATCAAAGTGATGGATTTGAAATCCAGTACTCCAAATCTAAACAACATACTCATAGATTTGCAATTATGGATATAGAATTCACCTTAACCCCTTCGATAACTTACGGACTCGGTCCTTAGAACGACAAAATCAATTAACCTCAGTTGGCAAAGAAGTGAAGACCTAGCAGTTAGGACCATAGACTCACATAATTAAAAAACAGAAATCCTCATTTATGTTGCAGATTAACTGATAAAACTAATAGAAGGACAAGTTTGACAAAAATTAACAGAAAAGCTTTGACACGGATGCTTATTAGAAGCTCCCTCTCAACAGTTAAAAAATAATATGAGGGTTTGCGGTTGCTTTTGCTTTTAAAAAAGTGATTGAAAATAGAGATTTTAGAAAAATCACTTCTGGAAAAAGTAGGTAATATTTGAAGAAATAAGTGATTTCAAACAAGTGAATAGAGCGAAGCAACAAACTTCTGATTGAAGTTTTTGTCCTGAAAGTACTTTTCTAAGATGAAGTTGGCTTTGCAAACACTCCAAAACAGTTTTTCCCAAGCTACAAGTAGAAAAGCACTTGAGAAAGCAATTGCAAACACCCCTTTAGTACATTCCGCTTCTTCTTTTTGGGGTTCAAACTGTGCAAAATCTCCACGAAAAGACAACCATTACTGCAGCCCAGCAATCAAACGTAATGATGATAAGCATATTTCGAACATACTCAAATATGTAAGAGGCAAACTGAATGGATAGAGTTTTCTAGCATCATGACCTTAATGTGAAGGAACCCAAAGTCATAGCCATTGGTCGGGCCAGGTTTATGTTCGTCTTGCCCAGGTACGAAGACATTTGGGCATGAATTCAGAGGAGCTGACAGTGCATTGGCAATTGCAGTTGCTTTTGATGTTAACAGGGTTCTGTAATCTCCTGTTGCTCCTGGTGCTTCTAGAATATCAATACCAAGAGACAAACCCAAACCAGCTATAATTTTCGTCGGAGCAACCATGCATGGCCGTAGACCATGTAATTTTTCAAACTTAGGGACCTGGATAAGTATTTTGAAGCAGTTTGTCAATGACAAGTATAATCAAGTAATACCGACGATTGATTGAAATAACAGTCAGATTATTACCTCAATTCTAATCCCACAACCCCGTAAAAGGACAACATTGGCAATATTCTTTCCTTCTGCAGCCCTTCTTTCATTCACAGGGTGAGCAACCAAAATGCGAGATATCTCCTTCGATAACTCATTAACAACTGCAGCTGTGTTCTTTGCTTCATCAGAATCGTCGAGAGGCTGGGCTTGTAAAAGCAGACGGTTATCCTTCAATGGATCCGTTCCTGATATGTTTCCACTTAATTTTGGACCTTTCACAACCACCCCACATCTATGCTCTGTTGCATACCTAAAGTGATGAATTTTATCACATTATTTCTACATTGTAAAATAGTAAGACAACTACCACTTGAAATCAACGAACACGCTTGAGAGCTTTGAACTGTAACATAACTTAGATACATACAGATACTAATCATCTTGCAACTATTAAACAAAGTGAAGAAATTGGCTCAAACACTTAAACCTAAGTACGTCAGCATTTGTACGACGGATAAGATATTATATTGGTATTGGAACTACATGCACCTGACTCTAACTTCATATTGTGGATAAGAGGGCAGCTTCATTCCGTCCAATGCAGCACAAAGAATAGGCCCTTCTTCTTCAAAATGCCTATCAGCCCTCCTGCTGGTAACCACTCCAGTATTTTCATCTAGAGTGGCAAAGTTCGACTAAGATAGCCGAGAGTGAGCATTAGTCATATCAGCAACATATAGCATGAGGAAAAATAAAAGCATATACGACGAGTCACCAAATTCGAGAGAGCTCCACCAACAAAAAATCAGTTTTTAAGGCATTGTAAGATATATAAGAGTGTAAACTGACAAAAGTTTCACAACATTGTAAAAAATTGCAGAGGGTTGATGAAAAGCAAAACAAGGAAAAAAAGAAATCCGCTAGAAATGATACAAAAAAACAACCATTATCGCGATACTCCTTTGAGAAAACAACATAGTATTGCAAAATTACTCCAAGCTTAGCTTCGACAGGTTATTTCCTTAGATAGTGAACTTATAAGTCCCAAGATCAACTCCAAAAGTAAAGAGTGGCATATCAACGTATTGATTGATCTGAGCAAGAGCAACCATTTACCTTGAATGCAATATCTCCTGGTGACATTGCTAGACCTGCACCCATTGATTCAAATGCACCTCGACCCCGATAATAAACCCTAGGATCATAGCCCAAAATAGAAAGATGTGCAGTATCGCTTCCACAAGCTAGTCCAACTTCAACTGGATCCATTAGACCATTGATGCCAGCAGATGCAATGGCATCCAAGTTAGGTATATTGGCTACTTGCAGAGGTGTCTTATATCCAAATCTTGGCAGTGATACATCTCCCAAACCATCAACTAGTATAAAAGCTACCCTTCTCTTTGGCTGCTCTGAATTAACCATTTCGTCTGCCTCTGTAAAATGTTATCTGTAACAGAAATACCAACAACCTTTTTAGAGTTTTAGTAAGACTATTTTCCAACATCAACTAGTGGAGATATTGACAGCTCCCTATCAACCTTCTAAATCCCAGCCCGAAAAAGAGAAGATCTTACCAATGTCCTATTTACCAGATTCTAATGGAAAAAGGGAGCAATCCAAAGATGTACTAAACTGACTTTTCTTCAAATATAAAAATTGGAAAATTTTAAAGATTTGCCATTATGCAGAGAGAACAAAAAAACACAGTCCGCCTACTTTACTGGGAATTAAAAAAGAAAAAAGGAGAACTGATACGCAAACCGTACTAAATTAGTTTACGATGTTAATGTTCGTAGTCTAACAAAAACAAATAGAGTTTTCTTTATAACTTTAATTGGGCACAGACTGAATGAAATGAATCTGTTCTTCCTCAAGCATCGACCTCTCAACAACAGTGCATCTGCACTGTACATTCCATCTCCCAATTAAAATGTTATGTTATACCCCTATTCCTTCCCATTTGCAAATAATTGGATAAGTAAAATTCTGATCACATACCCCAATAATTGGATGACTAACCTGATAGCAGTACGCTGCAGCTCCTGCACGGCAGATTTAACGAAGTCTAGAAAACAGATTACAAAGAATTGGCATATGAAGAACTCCTAATTTCCCTAATCCTGATATATAACTACTTCCTATCGACAGAACAAACAGCACACTTCGACATTCACATCTAGTTCAAATTGCTAAAGAAAACAATATGTAAAGCACTCGCTTTCAATTTTATAACGCAATTTTCCGTTGATGTTCTTTCAATAATCAGATTACTCATAAAATAAAATAAAAATGTGCTTACCTCAACGAGATTTATTCATTGCGGAACCAGGTCCGTTAAATATATTGAGGATTGTAACTTGTAAGTCGAGAAAATGAAGATGTAATTTTCCCTTCACTCATCCGGTTGGTAATTGGTAAGAATGGGGAGAAAACTAAATAGTATAATTCGCCGAGAACATTTGCCGCGAACTTATCGCGATTTTTATCTTGAAAGCAGTAAATCCGTTCGCATTTCACCCTATTCTCGTAATATCGCAACATTGGCGTACTTTTAGCGAGATCATAAGTTTCTCGCGATAAATTGGCTTGAATTGATCTCACGAAGTGACCCTAACGAACTTGCGCCAAAAAATACGGTAAAACCTGTTTGGGAGGGTGTTTTATAAGCTCCTAAAAATATTTTATAAAATATTTAAGAGTTTATAAGCTCTTACAAAATGTTTGGTAAAAAAAGATGTTTAGGAGCTTATAAGACACAAAAAATAAGCTTTAAGAGCTTATAGGATCTACAAAAGATAAGTTGTGATACCACATCTTATGTTTTAAGATTTTAATTATTACACTCAAATTTTACACACTTACACACACTACACACTACACACATTTTCACACACTACACACATTTCACACACTACACACACTCTTATAAGCTTATAAGCTCTTTTATCCAAACAATTTGTTTAACTTATAAGCTTCTTAAAATTACATCTTATAAGCTCTTGAAACAACTTATAAGATGTTGGAGCTTATAAGATGTTTAAAATAAGCTTAGCCAAACATCCTCTAAATTAATTCTGTCGAGAGCGTAAAGTTTTACTAATTTATATGGTATTAATTAATTAAATAAATTAATAATTTATTAATTAATTGATAGATTAATTATTTATTACTTAATAAATATATTCAACGTATTTAAACTTAATTACATAAGAAATACATAAAATTAAATATTATTTTGAACAAACATGAATACTAAATATATCACTTGAATCTAGTTATTTAATATATTTTATTAAATATGTGAACAAATATGAATCTTATATAGATTCAGATTTTACTAAAATATGCTAGTTATCTTCACTTTTGGGGTTAATAATTTATGACATTGATTAAATTATACATTTATACAGAGTTAAAAAAAATTATTATCATACTAATTTATCAAAATTATTAGTTTATTACAGGACAAAAAGAACATTAGTTATTGTATTGAGTATTAATTTATTGAGGTTATTCCGAAGCCACTGGTTGGTGCACTGCACACCAAAGTGACATAGCAGAAAACAAACAATCATATGAAAATCAAATAAATTCAATTAAGAAAAAAATGCCCCCTGTTAAAAAAACCATGTATGAAATCCACAATTTACAGTGCATGAAAAAAATACTCAAAAAAGAGGCAGCTTAAATAATAAGATCATAAATGTAAAATAAAACATTTAGAAAGATGTGTGAAATTACATTTCTAAGGTTTTGAAAATTAAACTAGAATAACCAACTAAACATTTTTACTTATTTAGAGATATTTGACAAAAAAAAATTTTAAAGAACTTAACAAGAAAAATGATTAACCTAGAGTCATCAAATTAAGTTAAAGATGAAGTTATAAATTTAAATATCAAATTGATATAATTAGAATGTACTATTAATGTTCAGCTTAAGTTGGTTAGTAAACTAAGTTAGTATTTGAAAATTTTCGAACTACCATATTAAATTCGATCTATTCCTAGGTGATATCCAAAACTTAATTGATGCAGTAAATTTTTTCCCATTGACTCTGTTTCATTCCTAATAAAACAAGAATTATGACTTACTAGAATGTTGTAAAATATTCGTGCAAGAATTTTGTTACTATAGTTAAAGCTAGGGGTGTGCATGGATCGGTTCATCGACCGAACCAAACCGAATCGAGATTAAAAAATTGGTTGTAAACAAAATCGCAATCGTATTTTCGATTCGGTTTTAGATTTTTAGTTTAAGTGAGTTTCGATTTTTGGTTCAATTTCGACTTTTTTATTTCGTTAACCGGTCCGAACCAAAAACCGAATGCAATTTTTTTTTATTGATTTTCTTTATTTGTCTTTCTCTTTTATAATTTGTGACTTGCGAGAAAATTGCGAGTTGCGACTTTTTCCTCTTTTTCTCTTCTATATTTTGTGAGTCTGACTTTTAAACTTCTATTATTTCGTCATTTTTTTTCTTATTTATGTGTCATAGGCTTACGGTATTTGTTATATCTTTATATGTTTGAGTGTTTGTTCTTCTATAAGTTTTCTATCTGTCTTATTTTGAATTATGAGTTTCTGGTTTGTTCATCAAAGTGTAGACATGTTTTTGTGTTTGTGGTTGTTGAATTTGTCTAGTTATTTTATTATGTTCTTTGTTTTATGACTTAAATTTATATCTTAAACTACAAATTTTATTTTATTATGAAGTTCAAATCAAATACAACTTATACTTTGGGTTTTAAATTTCTAATCGATGTACCAAAAAAAAAAAAAAAAGAAACCGGTTATCCGAAATTGAAACCGAAAAAAACTAAAGAGAAAACCAATTTTAATCGAACCGAACCATTGTTGTTCGGTTCGACTTTCGGTTCCCTAAACTAGCCAACCGAGGTTCGGTTCAGTTTAGCCGAATGCATAGTCCTAGTTAAAGCATCACCAATGCATACTGAACTTGTACCCACCACATCACTGCCACATCACTGCATTTGTACCCATCCAATTTGTGCATATTTCTCCACAATCCTCTCAGGTACAAATGACACTATTTATGGGTCTCACATCCCTAACCACCCATATTATTTTCACATCTTCAATTTATTAAAATCTTAGTTACAACTTTCACATATACAATTAATTGAATTGATATTCATAAAAAAAATATTAAAATTAAATTTTCGTGAATTTTTTTTTCTTAAAAATGTAATGAATCTTAGTTCTTTTTCTAAATTTTGTAATAACAATAAAAAATTTGATTCGTTTTTTTACATACCATTATTAAAAATGATGAAATTTAAAAAAAGGAACGATCAATACAACTCGGAATTGGAATTACAAATAATAAACATGCTTATTTAATCCTGAAATATTACTAGTGTTGCATTGTGCCGATATGTGCTCAATCAAGTCAGCTCGAAGTTGATGATGTTTTTACTTATCCCGTAGACCGGAATCTCTTTGTATGTACTCATTAAAACCTCCTATTAAACCTTGAAAATTTTGAGTGGTTGTGATGTTGTCGATGTTAGGTTCTTCTATCCAATTGACCGTTGATTCCCCCCCGTCTTCAACTATCATGTTATGTGAAATACTGCAAGTATACATGATATCTTTCAAATTACTCTTGTACCAAAAATGTGCCGGACATTTAATTATTACCCAACAAGCTTGCAATATTCCAAATGCTCACTCGACATCCTTCTTTGTAGCCTCTTATATTTGCTTGAAACGGCTTCTTTTTGGATTTGTTGGACACTAAAAGCTCTTGACGAAAGATGTCGTTTATGATATATTCCATTAGTTAGATAGTATCCTCTACTATAAGGCGTACCATTAGCTATGAAATTTATCTATGAGGCTTTTTCTTGCAAAACGTCATTGAACAGAGGGGATTGGTTGAGCACATTGATGTCATTATTTGAACCTGCCACTCCAAAAAAGGCATGTCATATCCACAAGTCTACGGATGCAACTGCTTCAAGTATTGTCATTGGAACTCCGTGATCAACTCTGAATTGACATTTCCACGCAACTGGACAATTCTTCCATTCCCAATACATACAATCGAGACTACCCAACATTCAAGAAAATCCATGTCTCTTCTTATGCATGTGGATCAAACGTTGACAGTCTGCAGCAATGACTTTTCTTAGGTATCTTTCACCAAATATGTCGATTACGCCACGACAAAAGTTAAACAAACATTCGATACATGTAGTTTCAGCAACCCGTAGATACTTATCAAAAAGATCGGCTAGACCACCATATGCCAATTGACGCATTGTGGTTGTACATTTTTTAAGTGGAGAGAAACATTTTCTTCCCAATGCATCAACCCTAAACTGAAAGTATGGATCATGTGATTCTAAGGCATCGACTATTCTAGTGAACAAGTCTCGCCTCATCTGAAAATGCCGTCGGAATACATTACTATTATATGTTGGGTTGTCACAAAAGTAATCCTGCATAAGGCGAGTGTGTGCTCCTTCACGATCTCGTTGCATGTATCTTCTTCTTTTTGGTGGGTCGGATGAGCCTTCTGCAACATCGAGCAACATCCTCTGTTGATTTAGAATTTGGAAAAAATATTCTATCATCAACATCATCAATAAAATATGCGTAGGTTGTCGCATCACTCTCGGTATTAGTGTTGTTGTTTGGAGTTGAAGATATTTTTAGCTCGTAGTAGGGGTAGAAGAAATTATTGAGCGAGGTAGCTATTGTTGGAATTCTACTGCAAATGAAGTATGACATTCCATTTATAGATCAAATATTAACGGCTAGTTTGTAATGACTAGTTTGTAACGACTAGTTTGAAATAACATTTTTATTAATAAAAACTAAATTGGATAAATTCTTACATAACTTACAAGAAATAAAATACATAACATATCACGCTAGAGAAATACAAGAAATTAAATACAAACAATAATGTAGCATACTCGAAATTTAAATTACAAGAAATAACTACACTCCCCAGCCCCATCTCTTCTTAATTTCCTCACGCACTTGATAGTGCACGCGAAGTTGCTTCGGAATCATCCATGTATAGTATCTCTCATGAATATGTCGTAGTCTTTTGCTTAATTGAGGGCCTTTAGCTCGGCTATTTTTTGCTGTGAAATGGTCCTATACTCTTCCATATTATTGTCGATATTCGCCTTGATCTCGTTGTAAACGTTAACATTTGCCTTGCCTTTCCTCTTTACTGTTTTTTGTCCAATTAGGTGAGTGTGGATCGTCGTCTTCATTGTTGGAAGATGATGTGTACGCCCCCGACTCAGAAGTTCTCGACTTTTTTTTACCGCGATGATCACGGCTTGCTGGTTAATCCACTTAGGACAAACACTTAGAACATTCCACATACCAAGAAGTTTATTAAAGTCTTGGCCATTAGTTTTCTCCCACTGCGTCAACGCCTCCATCTGGATATCAACATCATTGTGTCCGCTTCCCCAATTATCCTTTAGAGAAATGAAAATTGCATTAAATATAGACACGAATCTTTTAGCGGTATAAAAATGTGTCTTCATCGAGGTCCAATCTTGCTTCAGAAAGTCTGCATGGTCAATTCTTGTTGTAATCGGCCGCAATTCTTTTTCACATCTGGTCTAACTTTTGAACGTTGTCGATCACTGAATATTCGTTGATATTCACCAACACCATGCAAGCAACTCATTTTCTGGCCCCCTTCCATCTTGTATTATATGTCGTCTTTCTTCTTTGTGGAACAGTGCCAACCCCGTCGGAATACGCATCTGCATCGAGATTAATATTCTCGATCTTTGGAGGAGACGAATGAGGTGGGAATGGAGAAGCTAGACCCAAGGACGGAGTATTACACTTCATGTCAGTACTCGACCCGTCTATACTAGCTCTTCTAGACGAGGTTGGAGGCATCGTTGGTGAACTTTGAGGAGGCAATCCATTAGGAGGAGACGACATGAAAGAAAATTGAGCCCATTCTCGGGGATATATACAATATGGAGCACCGGGGATAGTCATCGAATTCATCTGAGGATTCGAATAGATTGGAAAATTTTGATTTGGTATCATGCTGGGAGGACTGGTTGAATTTTAGGAACCAGTGGTAGAATTTTGAGAACGAGGATTGGAATTTCTTCCAAATTAGAAGAAATATTGAACCAATTCGTCCAAGATCTTCCTTCCATCGCAAGAGTAAAAATTGCCAAAAATAAATAGTAAGAAATGCTAGGAAAAAATTGTAGAAGTTGTTAGAAAAATGAAAGAATTACCATGTATTTATAGGTGATTTTTTTATATTTTACCAACGGTACTAAACAATAGAATTTTCCGTTGGCAACAGTAGTATAAATATGACCGTTGGTATCCTTGGCCATAAACTGAAAATTGATGAAATACTATCACCATTCTAATTAAAACCAAAATAAAATGCATTAATAACAATAGGAAAAAGAAAAAACAAAAAAGAAAAATAAAAGTATATATTCATTTATTAAGGAAGGTAATATTGTATTAATTTGAAGGAAAAATATAATTAATGTTTTAGAAGAAATTAAGAATGCATTAAAGATATATTTTAGGTGGAAAATGTAATTTACAATAATAACCCTCATTTTATTTTTATATATATATAGATTATAATAAAACTATATAAACATATTATTTTTGTTATATATTCGTGGTACATCTACAATTCGTGCATTGCACGATGGAAGAGTCCTGGTATAGAGTATTTTACAAAAGGAAAATACTGAGAATAGATATCTTTAACATGGTTTTAGAAAGAAAAAAAACACAAACTGAATAGTGCAAATATGCTTCCTACCTAATGTAAGTGAAACAACATTGAACGATATGAAGCCCAAAAGTAAATTATAACTTATTTATGTGAACCTATCGAACCCAATATCTTTTCCGAAATATAGATTAAGGTTCCTAAAATATTGAATGTTTTAATTGGTTCTTAGATTATTATATAGTTTTATTTGATTCTTGAAGTTTTAAAATTATATTTTAATGAATCTCTAAAGTATTTTTTGTTTCAGGCAGATTTAATAGACTATTGTACCGTTCATTCTGCCGTTAATAAAGTACAACAATTTTTTGGGGTGTTGAAATCATGGTTTGTGGGACCGGATCGGACCGGCCGATTCGACCGGTTCAACCGGGAACCGGGCCTGGAATCGGTCCGGTAGCGTTAAAAAATCGGAAATCACATAAAACCGTTGAAAACCGGTCAAAACCGGTGAGAACCGGTTCGACCGCCGAACCGGTCGAACCGGATTATATTCAATTTTATTTTTATTTTTTTTCAAAATAAAGTTGTGTTTTGGCCTATTTTAAGTAAAAAAAGGGGATTTTCACCTTTATCTTCATTTGCCCTTATTTTTCTCGTCTTATTTTAAATTTGGCACTAGGATGTTATTAAAAAAATTAGAGTTAGAAGTATCTTTGAATTAATTGATATTGATATATGTTGAATTTTTTTTTACAAGTTAAACTCTAGTATCAAATTAGATTGTATTACACATAAAGAACTATCGAAATTCAAAAGTCAACAAGTTGTCTTTGACCGGTTGAACCAGTGGTTGAACCGGTTGAACCTTGAACCGGTGGCTTGTCCGGTTCGGTCACCGATCCGATCCCACAAACACTGATTGAAATACTACGTGAAGTCGCCCATTATGTAGGCAGCTTGATTTCTTTAATTAAAGTCTCCTCTGGCAAGAGAGACATTGAATTTTGTTCTATTTAATTAGCACCCTTGGCAGGGGCGACACTGCACTGAAGAAAAAACCAAAATTCAATGTCTCCCCTATTAACGAAGACTTTAATTGAAGATAATTAAAAAATAAAATAAAAAAATCGAGCCATTGTCATCCATGACAGTGGCGACTTATCCAATGTCGCCTACACCATGGGCGACTTCTCGTAGTACTTTAACAGTACCCCCAAAAGTTGTTTTACTTTATTAATGACAAGATTAACGGTACAGTAGTCTATTAAATTTGCCTTTATTTCAACTAGTCCCTAATATTTTTAAATCATTTTAGTTCGTCCTTAAGTTTTAACGAAGATATAAAAGACCCCTAAAAGAAAAAATATCTAAAATTATCGGTTTAATTACTTCAAAATGATACTATAACATATCTTTTATTAAAGATATGTTGTGTAATTTTTTACTATGATACTATTACCCCGCAAAAGAATGTGAATTATATTAGAATATTGATTTGAATAAAAATTCGAGATCTTAATTTTCTAAGGAATTCATCCAAGGTCGAGAAATATTTTGAGATAATTTAATTTTAGTTGAAAACATGCTAATTTAATTTTGTCATTTCAAACTCTAGCTATTTTGAAACTTAAAGTAAAATTAAACATTATCAATGAAAGAGCTTTAAAATACTATTTTCAATACTTTAGGAACTTTTAAATATAAATGATACTTTGAGAACTTTTTACAAACAAAAAGTAATACTTAAAAGGATCTTTTAAAACAAACTGATACTTCTAAGAATATTTTAAATTAAAAATCCATACTAAAAGTCCAAAGACATATTTTGCCTATCCATGTATGATGACTACTTGCATAAAGCAGAGCTACCATAGAACCGAACAAGAAAAACAAGACTCAACACTCGAAATTAAAGGATAAAACACTAATTACACATAACATAAGACTATTCTCAACTTACGACTCTAAATTAATAATTTATTTTGGGATGTTTCCATCTGAATGGAACATTGACCTATTCCTAACATATTTTATTTTATAATTGAGTCATGGATGACACATTTTTCTACATTCGTACTCTATTACCTACATCATCTTTTATAATTTCCAACACATCTTTTACAATTTTCAATATACCTTTTACAATTTTTAATGCACATCCTACCCTACAAATTCCTTAAACAAAAATATATTTACACTATTTAAATAGATGTGTCATTCGAGGATATGTCACAGCGAACGTGGCACATGCCACAGTAAACGTGACACATGTCACTACATCCCAGTACAAATATCCCCTAAGTAATCAATCAAACTCTAAATTAAATTGAAAAAAGAGGTCTTTATTAATATACACGTCCAATGCATTCCCAAGCCAATATTACTACAATTTTTTTTTTTTTTATATATATATTAAAGATGAAGGTTAGTAAAAGATAACATTGGTCACTAAATAAAAAGAAAAAGAGCAATAGAATAGTAACAGAAAGTGGCAAAAAGTTATTAATATCCGATTAATGATGAAATATCAACCGAATATTAGAGATGGACCCGTCTCTATTATGTAGGTAATTTGATCTCTAATTTCATAATAGAGACGAAATTTTTGTCACTAAATTTAGAGTTGGAACAAATCGGTCTCTGAACTTAAGAAAAGAGCATTATAAAGACCAAACATTATGTCTCAAGTCTGTTACTATTTAATTTAAAGACGAATATCATGTAATTAGAGATGAATTTTTTCTGTCTCTAATTTAATATTTTCTTGTAATGCATGCATTCCAACCTTGTAAAATTAAGCCCTTAGGCCGGGTAAGTCTCCTCATGCACGGTCCAAAAAACACAACCTGCATTCATCCTAAAGATACATTTTAAAACTCAACAAAATTCACCTAGAGTAATAGGACATGTAATTTAAAAACAAAAATAACAAAAATCACAAAGGAAACATTAGCAAGAAGAAAAGTCCACAACCAATATATGTTTTTTTTGGCATTCTCTATTACATCAAGTATAATCAATAGTTCCTACTTCCTATATTTACGCACACAATATCTATGACCAGTACAATATTACAATGATGAACTATTTTCTTGTCCAAATTTGAAACCCTCTCATTCTGTCTTAGAAAAAAAGTTAGTTGAGGTTCCGATCATCCCATGAAGACTTGATATAATCATGGCAGTGAAAGACTTGTTGTGCACGAGTCACGGCTGAAGGATTGCAGTCAACTAACTCAAGCTGATAAAGAGTTGATATCATGGGGATCTCTTGTATTTTGTAGCAGCTTTTCAAGGTTAGATGGTTAAGGTTAGGGAAGGCTTCGTCCTCGATTTTCCACAACACAAGATCAGTGTCTTCAATTATAAGAGTAACGAGTTTCGCGAATAATCCCCTTTCTTTTACTTCCCACTCATAGCCTCGAAAAGCATAACATTGCAATTTGAGTAAATAAAGAGATGGCAACTTAGAAATCTTGTTCAACTCTTCCCAAGGATATCCAAAGCCACTTAAAGTCAACTTTTTAAGATGGAATGGGATAACTAGAAGGGGATGAGGTGGAGGAACAACTTTGGAGATGAGACTTGGATTCACGACTATGCATTGAAAGGATTTGAGTTTGCAAAGAAGTGAAACAGGATCGAAGTAGCTAAGGGTTTCAAAAGAATCGGGCGCCGATTCAATTTGAACTCTCAACTTCTTTAAATTAGGCATACTTCCAAGAACACCTCTAGTACAACTGTGAGCGCCCACGTCTAATAGTGTGAGAAGATTCCATAAGACAACACCACGAGGAGGATCTGGTAGGTTTCTTCCTATGATTTGAAGATGCTTTAGTTCATGCAAATCCCATATCTCCACAGGAAGATATGATTGAGCCACAGTGGACTTAATGCTCAAATGTTGATAAACAATCAAGTATTGAAGGTTCCAAAGTTCGGATATGGAAGCAGGGATGTTTCTATTGCAAGTGAGGGTGAGATACCTTAACTGGACTAGTTTTAGTACTTCAACCGGAAATTCATAGAAACGAATTGTAAAAGCATCAAGTACTCTAAGGAACTTTAAACCACAACATATTGGTACCTGATACTTATGATATGGACCTGTGCATAGCAGAGAACGTGCCTTCGACACAGATGCCACAAGATGATATACATCTTTGATACCGAGCAAGATGTTTTTATAGATGGATAGAGGACGCTGGCTTTCTAAAGTTTCTACTAAACTATCAGCATACCTATTTAAGGTATGAAGAAACTTGTTCTTCCCAGCTTCTTTTTTACACAGATGCCAAAAGACAGAATGGAGGCTGCAAGATTTAAATTTGTAATCCAAGTGATCCCGTCGCTTGACTACAACAACATTATTAGACACGAGCGCGTCATAGCAATCCATTGCAAAATTTTCTAGACTTTCGGGTTCAAGAAATCCTTCAGCGTTCCACAAGTTGATGAGCCTGGAACGACGGATTTCAAAATTCTGAGGGAAAACTGCCATATACAGAAAACATGCTTTCAAATGTTGGCGTAAGTATTTGTAGCTTGGATATAGTACTTTTGATATCTGATCGTATGCATCCACAAAAATACGATTTTCTTTGCTTCTTGCTATCTTGTTCCAGTACTCTGGTGTTCTTTCGGCGCATGATAAGAGGCTGGCGACCGTGAGAATTAGAAGAGGAAGACCTTCACAATTTTCAGCAATCTTCTTTCCAGCTTTCTCAAGTCGAGGAGGGCAAACCTCATTACCGAACACATTTCTGCGAAGAAGGTCCCAACTTTCTTTTTCATTCAAGAATCGCATATTGTATATCACTGGCCCACTAATACGACTAGCGACATGTTCCAGCCTAGTCGTCACCAAGATCCGACTTTTACCACAGTATATATCCGGAATTCTTCTTCCGATGTCAATCCAAAAATCTGCACTCCATAAATCATCCAACACAATTAAGTATGCCTTATCAGTTAGAATCTTAATGAAAGACTCGCTTAAATTTTCCTCTTGTAGGAGCGCTTTGTCACCCTCAGGTTCGACTTGAGCCAGAATCGCTCTAAGTATTTCTTCTGGATGAAATTTGTGGCCCACCGTTATAAAGAAACAGCGTTGAAATTCTTTCGAAATTAGTGGATCTTCCAATATTTTCATAGCAATAGTAGATTTACCAATGCCTGCCATTCCAACGATTGAGATATGTGGCCAATACAGCGCGATGCCTAGAAGGTTATCTCTGATTTCACAAAATTGATCAGATAATCCAATCATCTCAGACTTTTTCCTACCAAAGTCATTTCTTGATGGATCATCATCATCATCATCTTTTTATCTAATTCTTTAATGTACTCCTCCTCCATATTCTTCACTGTTTCGATGAAGGAGTAAATATCCTGATCGATATCCTGCAGGTCTACGGAAAATAACAAGAGATTAGTCTCCTCCTCATGGCTTTCAGGTTGCGAAACTGCCTGATTGCGATTCAAAATGTAGTCGAACACTGTCTTCATCTTCGTAAACACTTCGGCGAAGAAACTGCTATCCTGCCTAGCTTCCTCCATTAGAGAAGAATCTTGAGATTGGAAAAGACACTGACTTGAAACACAGGATTCAAGCACATCCTCGAATTTACAGACAACCTCTGTTATCTGTGTTTCCAGAGCCTTGATCCTCTTAGTACTGCTGTTTTTATTCTTGTCGGCTCTCTTGAGAGCTTTTTGTAAGGATTGAACATCCTTATATGCAGATAATAAGATTTGTCGACTAGGAGAGACAATTGAAATACGGGAAGGATATAAGAGGCGATGAATCGTGTGCATCAGAGAAGTTGCTGCACCAAAAGCCATATCTCTTGAGCAAATTTCAGTACTCACGAAAAACTCAAAGCATCTATTAATGAAATTATGAGTAAGTCAACCTCATTAATTCAGTAAAATAATGAAGAAAGAAAAGAACCCACAACAGCTGGTGGCAGTTGTGGACTATTAAACTAACCTCAAATGGAGACAGTTTCCAAGTCTTTCTTTTTCCGTTGTGATCCGACTATTTCTCGATTTGTGCATGTTACCCTTGCGCAAATATTATGCTAATCATTCTCTGCATCGTTTCAATTTTATCAGATGTCCCCGAAGGGACTTTCCATTGTGATCAGAAATAATGACATTGTTTTTTTTGGAAATGGTGTTACGTGGCCTGTCAGGATAATAGTTAAATGTTTTTTTTGGATAGTTTGACTTTTTATTTGAAAAAGTAGTCAGCTAGTGTCAGGGGTGATAATATTATCGTGTACACGATAATTTTATATCGTGTACAGATAAAATATTATTGTGTACATGTAACAAGAATTTTTTTTATCGTGTACACGTAATTTTTTATATCTTGTATATGTGTACACGATAGTTTTACATCGTGTACACGATAAATTTTTTTATCGTGTACACGATGTAAATTTATCGTGTACACAATAATTATATCGTGTACACCTCGTGTACATATCGTGTACACGAAATGAAAACTCTCTTTAACAGTCTTTGGCTACTTTTACATGTCAAAAGTTAAATTATGCAAAAAAATATCTCACTATAACTCTGACAGGTTACAGTATCAATTCCCCCTTATTTTTTAGTCTTCTTATATGGATTATTACTCCAATATGAAAATGCTATGCTACCGACCTGGCATACTTTGTCTAATTGAAGAAGTCTGTTGTGCACTAGTTGATTCGTACAATTCGGGTTATGGATCAAAATGTATTACTATTTATGCCTAAATATATTACATGTGATCGGTAAATATCACGGTGAAAACTATCACAATTTATGCTCAAAGATATTATACGTTCTGTATAAATGAAATGTAATACCTTTATCCAGTATATGTAATAACTTTAAGCATAAATAGTGATACCCAATCTGAATTGCACGTGAGACTTTGTATAACTTGTTTACTACCGATGAGTAAAGATTTTATCCCTGATTTTGAATAAGATAAGTAATATAATTTTTATTTGGTTTTGATGCATGAGCTAATAGGGCACATTAACATATATTTAATTTTTTTTAAAAAAAACATGTAAAAATAATTATCCGAAATTTTAAATAAGATAATTAACATAATTGTTTTATTGAATTTTGATACGTGAGCCCGTAGTCACATTAACATATACTCAAATTAAGACCAGGGAGATTTCCCTAAACAAGCAGCAAGGTTTTTTTCTTTTTCCTTTTGGGTGAGTTTTTATTATTTCCTTTACCAACTGTTGAGCGAATTCTATGGAATTAGATCCACTGCAGTGCAGTGCAGTGGGATTGAAACTGCATGTTGTGCAGTAGGAAAAAAATGACCTATATATCCTTATTTCTTAGTGTTTTTTATTTAGTTATTTAAATTTTGTATTTTTCCCGATCATTATAAAATCAAAACAAAAAAATTACACGAAACACGCAAAATATTGCTTCAAGAATTTAAAATTTAAAGTAGTATGACGGACCTAATATGGTCGTAATTAGGGTGGCAATCCATAACACAATTCAATAGACTCGACCTAACAAGAATTTACTGAGAGAAATTCACAACTAACTCGATAAGAACTAATTAATCCAATATTGACCCGAAATCAATAATATTTCTTAAAATATAATAATTATATGTTTCAAATCAAACACAAATCCGACTCAATGACCTGCATTGTGACCCCTAATGGACTATTTTCATTTAAACGGTTAATAGTAAATTCGAGTTTTATAAAAAAAGAATAATAAATATATAAATAAATAAATAATAATATAATAACCCGAGTTTACTAGTAATCGCTTCATAGAAATAGTCTACTACGATCATATCAGACACATCACACTTTTGTAAATTATAAATTCTTGAAGCATAAATTTTCGTCTCTCTTAACTTTCGGGCTTTGATTTAATAATAAACAAAATTTTTTATTAGAACATCAAAATTTAAATAACAAAATTAAAAACACTAGTACTAAAAAAAATTAAGAACACTAGAAAATAATGATGCAGGGGTCTTTTCCTTCTTACTGCATCTTGTGCAGTTTCAACCCTACTGCATTGGATTCGTTCTTAGAATTCTATGTTGACCGATCGGATAGTGCCCACGTCGACCAGCTTGCACCACCTGTCCCAGTTTCCCAGCAGCAGTAGGTAAGTTCTCTTGTTTTCTTTACTTGAGGTTTTTATCTTTCCTTTTACTTTTCTACTTGTTGGCTTTTTTGTTTATTTTTATTTTATAGGATATTGCCACAAGCATTAGATATAGTATACACTAGCCGATTTGGCATGGTATATAAAGTATATCGTTATTATATTTAATTTTCAATATATGGAAGTTTATATTGTTATTATCCAAAAAATATTTGGAATATTCATAACGTGCCGAAACTTTGATATACCGAATCTTGTTTCGATATCGATTTATATTTGATATTGATGTTGTACCAAAAATTTAATATATAGTTAGAAATTTCGTATACTGAAATACTAAACTATTAAAATATTAAAGTTTTTTGGTATATATCGAAATACTATAAATTATAAATTCTTATACGATTATTGTATCCTAAATTTTAGGTACAGTATATTGAAATTACGATACGACATTATTTACCAATACCGTGTTAAATTTTTCATATATTGAATTTCAATATACTGAAATTTTTGGGACAACAATAATATAATTTTTTATATATCAAAAACTTCGGTGCAATAACAATACTTCATCCGTCCCGTCCTAATATACACATTTTCCTTTTTCGGTCGTTTCATCCTAGCACACTTCTAAAATGGAAAGAAATCTTACAATCTCTACCCTTAAAATCTCTATCATCAATCTCCACCTTTGGAAAAGTTAACTAATAAAAAAAAAATAGTTTTTCCTTAATATACGCGTCGAAGCAGGTGTGTAAATTAGGCCAAGATGGTCGGAGTATATAATGCACCATATCGGACCACCTACTCTAATACTATATTTAATGGTTGCAACTAAACCGTATAAGATTAAAAAGTTAAAAGAAAGATAAAAAACTGAAGGAAAAAAAGTTGTATACTATATTAATATTTGCAGCTAAATCCCATTAAATTGAAAATTAAAAAGTAAAAAGAAAGATAAGAAGCTGAAGGAAAAAAATGCAAGAGAGAAAAACGAGAAAAACCTTACCTGCTGCTGCTGAGAGCTTGGGATAGGTGTCGCGTGCTGGCCGACTCGGGCACTACCTGATACGGGCTAACTTCGACAGAAGGGTTCGTCTATTCCAAATTCACAATATAGGAAATTTTGAAATAAAAGTATCTAATTGGATTAAAAAAATTGAGGGGTTTATTTGTATTTGAATAAATAGTTCATATGTCTATTTGTACTTTATCCTTTATATAAATTAATAAGTTCCAATGAAAGAAAAAATTGCAAGTAGTCATTACATTATTCTCTTTACTTTGCAATTTCACTAGTAATATTCCCGTACGATGCACGGAAGTTTATTTAAAAAGTAATGATTTTAATAAAACTAAATATAATCTAATCTAATCTAATATTTAAATATGTGACAATTTGATTCTAATATTTTTTTAATAATGTAGGATAAAACATATATAAAATTATAAGTAATGTAAATATGAGTTTCTCGCACGTTATATATGAATTTAATATAACTTACTTTATATATATATATATATATATAAACATCAAGATAAAAATTTAATATAAAACAAAAATCTTTTTCAACATGGTCATTTCTTATCTTTGAAATCAAAACACACATTTAGTGTGTATGTATCATTCTTCACCTATATGCATATAGCTTAATTAATTATTAATGACACACCAAACATAAATATCTAAATATTAATTCATATTATTAAAGAAAAAATGAATAATGTTATAAAGAAAATTATTTATCTTTAATTTTTTTCCATTTTACTTTAAATATTTAAATTTATCTAAATAAAGGTTTAAATTTATCTATAACTATTTAGTTTTAAAAAATCTTATTTGCAAGTTTTAATACTTTACTTGATATTTCAGAGATACAAATAATAACAAAATAACATTCAAAAGTTATTCAATAGTTGAAATAACAAAATAAAACATATGAGTTCTTCAATATTTCTTAATACTTATATATGTTGAAAAGTTTCAATTAAATTAATTTATATTGTAAATAGTAGATTCACTTAAAGATACAAATTGTTTAATATAAAAAAGAAATTGCTTAATTAGGTGCAAAATGTGGGGGGGAAAAAAGGAAGAAGAAGAAGGAAAAAACAACAGACATAATTGAGATTAGTTAATGTTACCAAGTATTGTTCAGTTTACAAAGTCTTAAAAAAATATAGTTCAAGTTGATTAATTTTACTTATTTAAAAAAAGTTTAGTTGCAACTTATATAACATCATAGTTTAGGTTATATATATGAGCAAAAAGTCATAGTTTTGTGATTTATCAACCAAAATAATTATTATAACAAATAAATATTAGCAAATTTAATAATTTAATACGTTGATTATAAATCAAATATTAACTATCGCTTTTACTTCTATAAAGTATGTATTCAATTACATATACATTGGTTTTTCTCTCAATGTAATAAATGAAGAAAATTTGAGACAATTCATGTCGGATAAAACAAACTGATTAGTTATGGTTTTAATGAAATAATTATGTAAAATAATTTGTAAAAGAGAATTACTTGATGATTTTTAATTTTATTCCGAACCAATATTGTATTTACTATACAATCCACAATAAACATTGTAATCTTACTCAAATAATCACCGAACAAATAATACAATATCTTCTTCTTCTTCTTCTTCTTCTTCTTCTTCTTCTTCTTCTTCTTATTATTATTATTATTATTATTATTATTATTATTATTATTATTATTATTATTATTATTATTATTATTATTATATGGATGTCAAATCAAACATCATCAAAAGATGATTAATTTGATATAGTATACATAATAAATAGATTATAAATGAAAAAAGATATTTGCAACTTTAGAAAAGAAAATAAATTTTGATTCTAACCAAATGTGACAACAACTTACCAATAACAGTATAAAATTTTAGGTGGAAACTATTACTTATAGAATGTCCATATTGTGGCGCTTCTATATATAAATATATATAGATTTTTTAATTTATAAAATAATTTTTAAATTCTAACTATAAATAATTAAAAATAACCATGAAATAGATAATAAAATGAACAATGATATTTTATTTGGATATTTCATATGTAATGTAAAGTTTAATACTTTTTTCTTTATGTCCCTACTTTTATTTTATATATTTTTTAATTGATCTAATTAAACTTTCAAGTTCTAATTATATATATTTAAGTTTCTCTTTCTAAGGTTAGTTTTTCATTTGCAACTTTTAACATTTTATTTGGTGATTTTAAATATACTTAAATATTTTTTTAATAAATTATTATTTCAGCAAAATAAATTCAAAAGTTATTAAATAATTCGAATAACAAATTAAATTATGTGAGTTCTTCAAAATATTTGAATATTTTCGTATTTTATTTTGGTATTGTAAATTATTTATATAAATGTTATATTTGTCTTATAAATAGTCTATTTATTTGAAGATAAAAATTGATTAGTGCGAACAAAGTTATTTAGATTGTTAAAAGTAAAAAAAACATTTGATGTTGATTATGCGACAAAGTATTATTTAGCTTACAAAGTGTAAAAACATATAACTGAAGTTTTAGTAAAAATTAAAAATTAAAAAAGATTGCAAAATGTAACGAATGTCATAATTTAGGCTGCAAAGAATAAATTTCCTTAAAAGAGTAATTTTAACAAAATATGCATTATTAAAAATATAAATAGGTAATTATAAATAATTTCAATAATAATTTTAATACACAATTATACATATGCTCAAATCTTCAGTACTTTCGTGATAAAAAAAAAATATTAGCAAAATTTGATGACATAATAAGTTCATTATAAAATAGATATTGATTTTTCTGCCATTGATTTAATAAAGTAGGTTTTTTATTATTTAAACAATGGTTTTTTCTCCCTACATAACTAAAATAACAAAAATATTTGAAAATTCATGTCAAATAAAATAAATTGGTTAGTTGTATTTTTATATAAAAAAATACTCATGTTTTTTTAAAAGAAATTATTTTACTCATTTTAGTTGCAACTCAAACACAAATTGCATAGTTCAATTCATGTGAAACATCAGTCTGGCATAAATAATTAACCAACAAATAATTAATTTGTTTATTCAAATTAAATATCTTATTATAATATATGTGATATGGATGTAAAATCGATGATCAAGAAAAGATGAATAATTTGGTATATTATGCATAAAAGTCGGATTAAAAATGAAAAAGTTATTTGTGTTTAAAAAAAAATAAAAGAAAGTTATGAATTTGCCAAAAATAAGAAAAACTAACCAATTGTATGGTGTAAAATTTTTGGAGGGAAAGTTAAAATGACATTAACGCCCTCTATTTTACTTTTATATATATATAGATTAATTGCACGAATTTAATCATAATTTTGGATCTAGCATATTACTTGTGAATGGACTTTCTCTCTCTAAATTTTTTTCTCTGACCTCTTTCTAAATACCCTAGCCACCCCTTCGATCTCCCAACCGTCTATCGCCTTCCCCGATGGCAGCGACGGCGAGCTTCTAGCTTCCATCAGCCATCGGGGGTGGGATTTCCCATATCTCCATCCTAAGGAGCCTAATATGGAGAAATCTCTCCCTCCTAACCCTGTCCCAAAAAACGTTTCTAAACATCGCGAATGGGAAATCACTGGCTGAGAAACTGGAGGGCAGATAGGTGAAAAAGCTCTTTGATCCAGTAGTCGCGGCTAAGTTTGGCTCGACTGGAGTCTACCAAGGAACTGCGATTGTCTAGTTTACAGAGGATGAAACTGAATTGCTTGTTGTTGTTCAGTGTAAGTTTGTTCTCATAGGTAAATTCTCGCATGGTAGTCAACCTTTTAGATCTATGCAAACTAGTCTGTCTGGTTTTGGATTCATGGGATCGGTGTTTATTGGTGCAATTAACATCAAATATGTTATAATTAAGTTGAGTAGTGAGGAAGATTTTTAGAGATTGTAGGCCAAGCAATTGGTCCATGTTTCTGGATATCCGATGCGTGTGTTTAAATGGTCAGAAGACTTTGATACTAAGTCTGAATCTCCTGTTGTGCCTTCTAGATTTGCTTGCCTGAACTGCCTTTACATTTATTTGATAAGATAAGAAAGCACTTTATAAAATTGTTCTCAGATTGGTAATCCCTTGCGCATAGACGAGGCCATTGCTGATAGATCTAGGCCTAGTGTGGCCCGTAATTGTGTTGAACTTGATTTGACTAAATCGAGGGCTGATGAGATTTTTATTGGATGCGGGGAAAGTCTAATGACTCAAAAAGGTTTATATGAAAAAAATTCCGCAATACTGTTCTAAGTGTAAACATTTGGGTCACATCAATGTTGATTGCTTTAATGAGGAATATCAGAAGAAATTGGCCAATAAAACTGGTGGGTATGGTAATGAAATAAGAAGGGTGGAAAAACAGTGGGTCCCTAAGGTTAATGTGAGCAAAGATACTGACCCCAATGATGTGTTAAATGAGTCTGATATTGTTTATGAAAATGTTTCTGTGTTGCCTGATAAAGTTTTGTCGAATGATGTTGGTAAAAATGTGGATGGTGTGGCTCCTCCTGGTCAGTCTACTGATCCTAGTGAGGATGTTGCCCACCCTGACATTAAAAGAGTAGTGAGGTAATGGTGAACACTAGTTCTCTTAATAAAGGGAAAAATGTTGCATCCACTCCCATTCAATCAAATTTGGTTGGTAATAAAAATGTTGAACTTTTTTGGAGTCATGTTGTGAGAAAACCTGAGGCGTCAAGTTCTGGGAATGGTGGTCTTCTAGACTACTTTGAAGTCCATGAGACTTCATTTGCTAAATTAGCCATTTCTGTTAATGATGATGATTGCATATTTGAAGATAAAAAAAATTATGATGTTGTTTCGAAAATGTCTCCTTTACATGAGATGCTTGAGGAGAAAGATGAAGAAGAGAGGGATGCTGAATCATGGGAAGAAGGTTGGGGACCAGACAGGAAAAAGATGGTTGAAATGAAAAGGTTGAAAAATCTAAAGAAGAAGAATACTGGCCCTCTATTGAGGCATACTAGAAGGGGCACAATGTTCACTAAAGGTAATACCTCATCTTCTAAGAAATTATCATTCTTACTTGGAACATTAGAGGTATAGGTGGTAAGAAATCTCAAAACTACTTGAAAAACTTAATAAAAAAGAAGAATCCTTATGTGATTGCAATTCTTGAGTCTAAATGTTCTACACCAGGCCCTTTTCTGATTCTTATTTTTCACTTTTGGTTACCAACATGTTGAGGTTAATGCTAATGCTAGATTATGGGTTATGTGGAAGGATCCTATTAATTTAAGTGTTATTTGCTCTACTGGCCTAATGATGGATGTTGAGATTGTGAATCTTTTTCTTGATTGTAGATTTTACGCTATTTTTATGCATGTTTCTTATGATATGAAAGATAGGCTTGTTTTATGGGATGATCTTAGGAACAACTCCCATCTTGGTTTTCCTTGGATAGTGAGTGGTGATTTCAATATCATCCTCACTGCTGAGGAGAAGAAGGGTGAAGAAGCTCTTAAGATTAAGTCCATAGATGAGTTTGGTAGTATGATTGTTGACTGTTGTTTGGAGGATGCAAGGTTCTCTGGTCTTCCATTTACATCGCATGCCAACCATATCTTTGAAAGACTAGATAGAGCCCTTGTGTCCTCCAAATGAGTTGATCATTTTAATAAATTTGAGGTTTATCATCTATCTAAAGGTCCTTCTGACCACTGTCCTTTGCTTATGACTATGTGTGTTGAGAGTGGTGTGCATAAGCCTCCTTTTAGGTTTCTTAATGTCTGGACCAAACATCATACCTTCCTAAAGCTGGTTGAAGAGTCTTCGACTCCTCCTACTAGTATATGGGGTATGGTGAATCTTCAGCAAAAACTTTTCAGAGTAAAAACTTGTCTCAAGTCTTGGAATAAAAATGTGTTTGGAAATATTATGGATAGGGTTAAAACTGCTGAAAAAAAAAAAATTGAGCAAGAGAATATTTATTTGAGTAATCCTACTGACCCAGAGCTTTTTTCCTTAAAGCAAAGGCAAGCTGAGCTTTCACTTGCCTTGGCCCTGGAAGAATTTTTCTGAAAACAGAAATCAACATGTAAATGGCTGAAGGAAGGGGAAAAAACACAACTTATTTTAATTCTTTGGTAAAGAAAAAAAGGTTTAAAAATAGGATTACTGAGATTTGTGTGAATGATATAGCTGTTAAAGAGCCTAATATCATCAGTTCTTCTACCTGTGATTTTTTTGAAAAAATGTTTTCTAGTGATGGTTTTGATTTAGATAGCTCTATCTTTAGCACAATTAAACCACTCTTAGATCAGGATGAGGCTGCAAAGTTGATTGTTCCTCCTGTGCTTGAGGAAATCTATGGTGTCGTGTTTAGTATTGGTAAGGATAGTATGGTTGGGCCTAATGGTTTCTCTTCTTTATTCTTTCAACGTTGTTGGGAGATAATAAAAGAGGACCTATTAGAAGCTGCTAAAGAATTTTTCCTAGGTATTGAGCCATGCCTAGGAGTTTCTCTTTCACCTCTAGTTTCCTTATTCCTAAAAAGACCATCCTAGGGTGTGGGCTGATTTTAGACCTATTAGTTTGTGAAATGTGATTAATAAAATCTTTACCAAATTGATTAATAATAGGTTGTCCTACCTTCTTCCTAAATTGATTCCTCCTTTGCAAAGTGGTTTTGTGCCCACAAGGGATATTTCAGATAATATTATTCTTGCTCAACAAATGGTCCAGGACTTGAATGTCAAGAACAAAAATGGGATGATGATCCTTAAGATTGACCTCCAAAAGGCTTATGATAGAATTAAATGGGGTGTGTTGTATAAGATTTTAAGTTTGATTGGGTTCCCTGCTCTTTTCATCTCTTATGTGGCTAATAGTGTGGAAAATTCTTGGTTTTATTTGCTCATTTATGGTTCTTTAATAGGGTTTTTTTAATTCTACTAGAGGTACAAGGCAAGGAGACCCACTTTCCCCCAGTCTTTTTGCCTTATTCTCTAATGTGCTCTCTAATAGGCTTATGGAACCTTTTGACCTTTACCCCAGGTTGAGATTTCACAAAAAAAGGGCATTACCTCCCCTCTTTAACTTTTGTTGATGATATTGTTGTCTTCACTTCTACCGATTTAGGTTGTTTTAAGAAATTGTTAAGCTTTCCGGGGTCCTTTGAATCTGCTACTAGTAAAAAAATTAATTACTCTAAGAGTGCGGTTATCTCTGGGAAACATACTTCTGTTTATAGGAGGAAAAGAATTCTGGAGTTTGCCTTTTAAATATTTAGGTGTCCTACTCTTTAAAGGCAGAGTAAAAAACCAGTTTTTTCAAGAGCTTTTTGAAAAAAAATTAACAGTAGGTTGACTGGTTGGGATAAGTTGTTATTAAGCATGAGAGGCAAGCTTGAGTTGATTAAAAGTAAACTTTTCTCTATACCCGTTTATACTCTTAGAGTCATAGACCCTACTAAATCTATTATAAACAGGTTCCACAGGCTCTTTAATAGCTTCATGTGGGGATCTAAAACTTGTAGTACAAAAATTCATTAGGCCTCTTGGGATAAAGTCCGTTTTCCTAAAAATGAGGGTGGGATTGGTGTGAGAAATATTTTTTATCTCAACAATGCCTTTGCTGCCAATGCATGGTGGAAGTTTAGGACTTCCAATGCATTATGGTGCAAGGTGTTGAAGCAGAAATACCTCAAACACACCCACCCTACCAATGCTGATTTTGACAGGAACCAGTCTCACTTCTGGAAGAGAATGTTGAAACCATTTACTGATGAGAACATCTTCTGGAGGTTAGGCAAAGGTGAGATTTCTTTTTGGTTTGACAACTGATGTTCATTTTCTCCCATCTATAGATTTGCTGATGCTTTTAATTGTGATGATATAGTGAAATCCTACTGGTGTGACAATGATTGGGTTTTGACTGATTTAAGAGGCATGCTGCCCAGATATATGTTATGATGAGATCTCTTCTCTTTGTGTCAATTCTAATTTGCCTGATAGTCCAGTTTGGGAACTTACATCGAATGGACTCTTTACTCTTTCTTCTGCTTGGAATGCCCTGAGATCGCGTAGACCCTTAATGGCTTGACGATCAATGATGTGGCCCAAATCCTTATTGCAGTCCCACTCTCTATTTGCTTGGAAGTTGATTAATTCTTTCCTACCCTTTGATGACAACCTTTAAAAAAAAAAGAATTTGTGGTCGTTTCTGTTTGCCCGTTTTGTCTTACTGCATAGCCTGCATGTAAAGAGGCCAAACACACCCTTGTAAACTACTCTAAGGCTCTTGAAATCTGGAGTCACTTTGCTGTTCATTTCCAGATTTGTATTCCCATTGATTGCTCTATTATTCAACTATGTATCCTTTGGTTTAACAACCTGAGCCTTGATGAGCACATACAGATTTCTTTGTCTATCCTCATCTTTTGGACTATCTGGTCCGCTCGCAACTTCAGATAATTTAGCTCATGTATGTATGATTTAGTAGTATAAACAGTGAGAGGAATAATTTTTACATTATGTTCTTTTACCAGAAAAATAAATTATAATTTTCGATATGGACCCAAGAATCTAGAATAGTAAACATAAGGATATGATCAGATAATTGTTTTGTATCTTTTATTTATTAAAATATATTTGATTTATTAGTAAATTTTAAAATCATTGAAATCCTCCGATACTTGAAATTAACATCTTTTTTTTCTTTTCGATGGTGCGAATTTTGTCACAATTTTTTCAAATTACAAGTTTACAGCCTCTCTGATCCCTTATAATTAGAGGATTTTGGATTTCTGGCTATTCAAGTAACATGGCAGTTGTCAACATGCCACTATTTTAGCAACTTATTACTCCAAAATTAGATCTGATGTGTTAAAAATGTGCGCCCTAAATTCTAATTAAAGAACTAATGTACTACTTTACATCGGGCTACTTTTTATTTTCTTTCTTTATTCATTTATCTTATCACGTATACGTCATCACTTTCATTTCTTCTTGTTCGAGCGCGAACGGAAGGAAACTCGTAGCTGAAGCTAATCCAGACATAGATACACATAAAAGGAAACTGAATGATTAAAATATTGTCCAAATTATAATTATTATTACAAGCTGTTGGGAAGAACTGCGAAAAGTACCTATTAAATATTCTCTTACACAATCAGAATAAAAAGAGCATAAGCAAAATTCCTACAGGGCACTTAGTCAGTCACTATTTTCGAACTCTCGATTGCCATCACATGAAAAATGATTTTTTGCTAAACGTGAGTTTTAGACTCCGTGGATAAAATTATCCAATATCTAGAAACTTAATCATATACGCATGCTCGCCTGAATGGCGTTGTGTGTATCCTTTACCGGTCGGACTCTCAACACATCTGTCATTTTCTATTAACCACTCGGCTGATTAATAGTCATTTCATATCATGTTGCAGGCCTTGCGGCCCCTTTAACAACTCGTTCATTTCACAAACATTATATCGGATCCGCCACAACAAGAAAAAAAAATAAAATAAAGAATTACAAATAATATTGTTCAGTTAAACAATAATATGTTTAGATTATAAATGAGTAATATTATATTGGATCTAAGTGAAAAGTAAAATAAAAATAAAAAATATATATGTATAATGTAAAATAAAATGAAATAATTATTCAAAACATTAATTTATTTTATTATTCAATTAATTAATATTTGTATATTAGTTATCACTATTAATTTATAATAAAGTTCATACATAAATAAAATAATTAATATAATGTAAAATAAAATAATAATTTGCAGGCTGCAAGGTTCAAATCCACGATCCTGTGTCTAAGAGTGATGCATGGAAACCATCAGGCCATCAACTCCTAATGGTGAAAATCTCGTGTCATTATATAACGCCAAATAGTGAAAATCATGTGTCATTAACACACGACCTCACGACTAAGAGAGGATAAGCCATGAGCACTTAATATTCTAAAAGTTGTGTGCTGCTATAAATATAGAATAGATTACAAAGCTATAAATAAACAAAAAACCACGACAACCGGATCATGCGGATCATAGACTCCGAGTGCACAGTAAAATTAATGTGCACCTGGTGCACATAAGTTTTTGTGAAATATGATATATATATATATATATATATATATATATATGTATATATATTGTTGGAAATTACTTTGGAAATTTTGGGTTTTGACCCAAAATTGACCAATTTAATTATTTCAAATCCATTTGTTAAAAATGAAAACAAATTGAAAATTCATAATCTACGTTTTGAGTAGATGAATTTAATGAATTAATATGCTCAAAATCAATTTCGGGTGAATGAGATATTAATTGTCAAATGTTGCAATTTAAACTTGGAAGTTGAAGAGTTTATAAAGTAAACATATGAGAACTTGTCCCACATAGAAAAGTTGGAGTAAGTGGATACTCCTTATTTAGTAGAAAACTTGATAAGTAGTTATCAAGTGTACTCCCTTATGGTGGACCTTATGGTGAATCCTAGTGGGATTTTAGCCTTTGGCTAAAATGGACCCGAGGATAGTGCGAAGCACCATCCGAGCCCGAGCCCGGGCCAGCATGCGCACGTTGCACATGTCGCATTGAGTCGCTTTAGAGGCGCTTTGCACTTCGCACGTACGCGTCGTCTGGAGGAGCCTTAAAGTTTTGGCCAAGTGGTCCAGACGGATGGCTCGTGGGTTCGTGGCAGTTCGAGTCAGGCGGTGTGGTGACGTGGACCGAGTCGGGTCGAATCGACCCGGCTTGGACCGCTCGGTTCACCCCCGCCGGGGCGCGGATCAGCCTGCGGGTGCGACCGCCCAGCGAACTAGTGGGTCCAGTCCAAAGGGTGCCACCAAGGGGTGAAGAGGTGCCTTTCCAAAAAGGTATCACAACTATTCAATATATATAAATAGGCCCCTGCAGATTTCATTTCATTCATTCCAAAAAAATTCACAAGTTCATTCAGATTCAAAGCTTTCCAAATTCTGCATTAGTAGAGTCCGAAAGTTCCGAATATCTGAGTATGTTTGCCGATAACTTCCGATTCGTAGTGTAACGGTCTAAAGTTTTAAAGTCGTTGTATCTTGGAGGCGATTGCTATTAGACGTATTGCACCTGAGTACGTGGTAATTTCATCTTACGGATATATAGTCAAACTCTAGCCTCGACATTATCTGCATTTATACATCTTCGTCTATACACCTTCTACATACTGATAACTAACAGCGTAAGATGAAATTTTTCTGTATATTTGAAGATGTCTTCTACCAATTCTACTCCCTCAATTCCTGTTGCTCACGCTGAAAAACCGACAAAATTTGCCGGAAATGATTTTAAGAGATGCCAGCAGAAAATGTTGTTCTATTTAACAACTCTCAGTCTTGCTCGTTTCCTGAGAGAATATCTTCCTACTATAGAAATGGGGGATAAAGAAGGGTGAATGCTTTGGACGCTTGGAACCATAGTGACTTCCTGTGTCGAAATTACATTCTGAATGGATTAGACGACTCATTTTACATTGTCTACTCCATCTTTAAAATCGCAAAAGAATTGTGGTTATCTTTGGATAAAAAGTACAAAACGGAGGATGCCGAAATGAAGAAAGTCATTGTCGGATGGTTCCTCGATTTCAAAATGGTGGACTCAAAGACGGTCATGGACCAAGTTCGAGAGTTGCAATTGATCCTCCATGAGATTCATACCAAAGGTATGCAACTATCTGAATCCTTTCAAGTAGCCACATTAATAGAGAAGCTACCGCCTCAATGGAAGGATTTCAAAAATTATCTCAAGCACAAATGCAAGGAAATGGGGCTTGAGGACTTGATCATGAGACTACGGATCGATGAAGATAACCGAAAATCTGAAGTCAAAAGCGACAAGAACCGTGGAGAGGCACGTGTGAATTTGGCTGAGTCCGGAAGTGGCAAGAAGAGGAAACACTGTGATAGATCTAATAAGCAACAGAAGACCTCGAACAAAAGGTTCAAAGGTAACTGTTACAATTGTGATAAGCCCGGACACAAGTCGAGTGAATGTCGACAGCCAAAGAAGGCAAATCAAGGCCGAAAGAATCAAACGAACCTTGCCGAGCACAAGTCCTTGCCAGAAGAACTGTTTGAAATAGATCTGTCTGCCGTCGTGTTCGAGACTAACTTGGTAGATAATTCAAGGGAGTGGTGGATCAACACAGGGGCTACCCGTCATATCTGTTCAGACAAGGAACTGTTCTCTACTTACCAAGAGATCAATGGCAGAAAGCTCTTCATGGGAAACTCTGCAACGTCTCCGGTGGTAGGATTGGGAAAAGTTGTGTTGAAGATGACGTCGGGAAAAGAACTAACTCTCGTGGATGTACTGCATGTCCCAGACATTTGCAAGAATTTAGTCTTCGGTTCTTTATTGAGTAAGGCTGGATTTAGGCTTGTTTTTTAATCAAATAATTTTGTACTGACCAAATGTGGTCAATTTATTGGGAAAGGCTATCTCGAAAAGAGCATTTTCAAGATGAATGTAATGACTATAAAGCGCGACATTAAGCGCAATATTAATATAAGTGAAATTAATTATTTGCTTGAGTGTTCTAATTTATGGCATGGTAGATTAGGACATGTAAATCAAAATACACTTCGACGATTAGTGAATTTAGATTTAATTCCTAGAATGGAATTTGATTCACAAAAGTGTGAGGTCTGTGTGGAGGCAAAATTGGCCAAAACAACATTCCATTCAGTGGATAGAAGTACTTCACCTCTAGAACTTGTCCATACTGATGTGTGTGATTTGAAGTTTGTGCAAACTAGAGGTGGTAAGAATTACTTCATTACTTTTATTGATGATTGCACAAGATACTGTTATGTATATCTTTTGAAAAATAAAGATGAAGCCATTGAAACGTTCAAAAATTATAAGAATGAAGTTGAAAATCAACTTAGCAAAAGAATCAGAGTGATTCGAAGTGATGAGGTGGAGAATATGTAGCTCCATTTGAAGAATTTTGCCAACAAAATGGTATTATTCATCAAACTACAGCTCCATATTCCCCTCAATCAAATGGCGTTGCAGAACGCAAGAACCGAACTCTAAAAGAGATGATGAATGCTATGTTGATAAGTTCGGGCTTACCCCAGAACATGTGGGGGGAAGCAATCTTGTCCACCAACTACATTCTTAACAAATTGCCACACAAGAAGAGGGACAAAACTCTGTACGAGTTGTGGAAAGGAAGAAAATCTTCCTACCATTACCTCAAAGTGTGGGGGTGCCTAGCTAAGGTTGAAGTACCTAAGTCAAAACAAGTGAAAATAGGACCCAAAACTGTTGATTGCATTTTCATTGGATATGCGCATAACAGTAGTGCATATTGATTTTTGGTGCACAAATCAGAAGTTCCTGAAATGAACGTGGGAATGACTATTCAATCAAGGAACGTGGTGTTCTTTGAGAATATTTTTCCTAAGAAGGAAAACATAGAAGTAAGTTCTCGTAAAAGAACTTATGAAATTGCAAACGGTTCACCTGTTGAGGTTAATAAGGAACCTAATGATGAACCTAGATGCAGCAAGAGGACCCAAAGGAAAAGTCCTTTGGGCCAGATTTTCTATCATACATGATGGAGAGTGAACCCAGGACAATACATGAGGCATTGTCCAGCCCAGATGCTCATCTCTGGAAAGAAGCAATAAACAGTGAAATCGAGTCCATCATGCAAAATCACACATGGGAGATTGTTAATCTACCACCAGGTTGTAAACCACTTGGATGCAAGTGGATCCTAAAAACGAAATATAAAGCTGATGGATCCATTGATAAGTATAAGGCTAGATTGGTAGCGAAAGGGTTCAAACAAAGAGAAGGTTACGACTTCTTTGATGCGTATTCTCCTGTTACGAGGATCACTTCCATTAGAGGCTTCATTGCTATTGCAACATTAAATAACCTTGAGATACATCAAATGGACGTGAAGACGGCCTTCTTAAATGGGGAATTGGAGGAGGAGATATATATGGAAAAACCTGAAGGGTTTGTTATGCCTGGTCAAGAAAAGAAGGTGTGTAAACTTGTTAGATCTTTGTACGGACTCAAACAAGCACCTCTTAAATGGCATGAAAAATTTGATAATGTGATGCTCTTAAATGGTTTCAAAATCAATGAGTGCGATAAGTGTGTCTATATAAAGGGCACTCTAGAAGATTATGTGATAGTGTGTCTATACGTCGATGACATGCTTATTATGGGGAGTAATCATGACTCGATCATGAATACTAAAAATATGTTAAAACGAAATTTTGACATGAAAGACATGGGTCTGGCTGACGTCATTCTAGGGATGAAAATCTCTAGAACTCCTGATGGAATTTTCCTATCACAAGCTCATTACGTTGAGAATGTGTTGAGAAAATTTGATGCTTTTGACGTACCCCCGACTAACACTCCTGTAGATGTTAATCTACACTTAGCCAAAAATAGAGGAGACCCAGTGCTGCAACTGAAATATGCAAGAATTATTGGAAGCCTGATGTACTTGACAAATGGTACGCGTCCGGATATAGCATATTCAGTTAGCAAACTTAGTAGATTTACAAGTAATTCTAACAAGGATCAATGGAAAGCTCTGATGAGAGTTTTAAGGTATTTAAAACATACCATGAATCATGGAATTTTCTATGTAAGATATCCAACCGTATTGGAAGGATACACAGATGCAAACTGGATATCTGATACAAAAGATTCAGAATCCACCAGTGGTGATGTATTCACCATAAGTGGAGGAGCTGTGGCTTGGGAATCCTCTAAACAAACTTGCATAGCTCGTTCCACAATGGAATCGAAGTTCATTGCTTTAGACAAAGCTGGTGAAGAAGCAGAATGGCTTCGGAACTTCTTAGAGGATATTCTCGGTTGGTGTAAATCGGTGCCTCCCGTGATGATACACTGTGATAGCATATTTGCTATAGGGAGGGCACAAAACCACATGTATAATGGTAAGTCTCGACACATTCGAAGGAGACACAATACCGTTAGACATTTGATCTCAAGTGGGGTAATCTCCATTGACTACGTAAAGTCAAAAGAAAACATTGCGGATCCGCTAAATAAAGGCATTGGTCGAGATCAAATGTATAGTGTGGTAAGGGGAATGGGGCTAAAACCCACACACTAAAGAGCGTTCATAGTGGTAACTCGTCCATGATGACTGGAGGATCCCAAGAACTTGGTTCAACGAGACAACTAAGCTTTGAAGCACTCAGTTTTGCACTTGAAAAATAAATTTCAAGCTCATTCTCGATTCCGCTCAAGTGCCAATTATATCTATTAGGTACAAAACATGATGACGTGTGGTGAGGGTAAGCTTAACAACTTTTAATGATTCATATACATTCGTGGTGAGGTATTTCAGGGTACCTTTAATAGGAGATCACCTATATAAGTGCGAAGTGGGATCGCTTCAAACTGACAAATATAATATTTTCAATACACACTTATGAATCCGAGATAAGGTCCAATGGCCAAAATGGACAACAACGTGAGAACCAAAAGGATATTAGAGTCGTTACTTTGTGGTAGTCATTGTACTAGATTTACAAAAAGTTGACCAGTTCAAGACATCATGTTCACTGAGCAACGAGTAAATCCGATGGCATCTCACTAGGGAAGGTTCAAAGCCTGAAGCTACCTATCCTGATGAAGGGACGGCTCGTCGGGACTTTCTTAGGTTTGCATTGCATTAATATCATTTATGTGGGGGATTGTTGGAAATTGGTTTGGAAATTTTGGGTTTTGACCCAAAATTGACCAATTTAATTATTTCAATTCATTTGTTAAAAATGGAAACAAGTTGCAAATTCATAATCTACGTTTCGAGTAGATGAATTTAATGTATTAATATGCTCAAAACCAATTTCGGGTGAATGAGATATTAATTGTCAAAGGTGGCAACTTAAACTTGGAAGTTAAAGAGTTTATAAAGGAAACATATGTGAACTTGTCCCACATAGAAAAGTTGGAGTAAGTGGATAGTCCTGATTTAGTACTTGATAAGTAGTTATCAAGTGCACTCCCCTATGGTGGACCTTATGGTGAATCCTAGTGGGATTTTAGCCTTTGGCTAAAATGGACCCGAGCGCACCATCCGAGCTCGAGCCCGGGCTGGGCCTGCACACGAACGTCGCACATGTCGCATTGAGTCGCTTTAGAGGCGCACTTTGCACAATGTCGCGTCGTCGCGAGGAGCTGGATGAGCCTTAAAGTTTTGACCAAGTGGTCAAGACGGATGGCTCGTGGGTTCGTGGCGGTTCGAGTCTGGCGGTACTGTGACGTGGACCGGGCGGGTCGAACCGGTGTGACCCGTCGCCCGCCGGAGCACGGGTTAGCCTGCGGGTGCGACCGCCCAGCGAATTGGTGGGTCCAGTCCAAAGGGTGCCACCAAGGGGTGAAGAGGTGTCTTTCCAAAATGGTACCACAACTCTTCAATATATATAAATAGGCCCCTGCAGATTTTATTTCATTCATTACAAAAAAATTCACAAGTTCATTCAGATTCAAAGCTTTCCAAATTCTGCATTAGTAGAGTCCGAAAGTTCCAAATATCCGAGTGTGTTCGCCGATAACTTCCGATTCGTAGTGCTCGTCGATAACTTCCGATTCGTAGTGCAACGGTCTGAAGTTTTAAAGTCGTTGTGTTTTGGAGGCGATTGCTATTAGACGTATTGCACCTGAGTACGTGGCAATTTCGTCTTACGGATATAGAGTCAAACTCTAGCCTCGACTTTATCTGCATTTATACATCTTCGTCTATACACCTTCTACATACCGATAACTAACATATATATGTGTGTATGTGTGTGTTTGTGTGTGTGTGTGTGTGTGAGGTTAGTAGAAAAGAAACCACTCGGTCTAAATACAACCACAAAGCACCTCAAGTTTAGGTAATTTTACATTTTATGGTATCATGCTTTGAACTTTGCCGATTAACATCCCAAGTTCACAGAATTAATAACTTAATAAAAATAGCCGAAAATTTTATAAAACTCACGGAATGCACATCATGTGAGTTGATCGTGAGGCTTTATAAGGGTAGAATTGAAATTCTGATATTAAAACTACACCCCCAACGGGAAAATTCAGGCCTTCCTTCTTCTCTACTTTAAATGTCTCAATTCTCTTGGTAGGGTTCCAAAAGCCCCAAATTCTCTTTCAACTGCTCATCATTTTCTCTGTTCTATATGGATGACTTCTGTAACCGTGATACTAGATGTAAACAGCTCACGTCATGGACAAATCACAATCTCGGGAGGAGATATGGGACATGGTAAAGAGATCGGGAAACATTAAGTGGTCTAAATTTCATGTTTCGAGTTAGCTTTTTACGATAATGAGATGTAGGGACGATCTCTTCACTGTGACCTTTGTTTTTTGTCTGCAATATGCCGAATTGCTCATGGTTCCGCTTAAAAAATGGGGGGGAGGGGGTGGTAATAAAACTGTCGTAAGATGTTGGATAATGACAATTATATGTAAATTCTCTTGGCAACCTGGAGGGTGTATCTTCTTTGTTTGGGTCGATCCACCAATGACCGAATGATCACGATGAATAATTCCGGGCTATTGAGGTGTGTGAACAGCGTCGAAAATCAACTAAGGATTAGTAGGAAAAAAGGAGAAACACATGTGGGTTGCTTTGCTTGTTTCTTGGATCGTGATGAATTTTTTTATGTGAATTATAACATAGAAAATGAATTGGATGTTTACGTTTTGTGTTTGTGGCATTTTGTTCTTAGTTGTAGCTCTTTTCAAATGTGATGTTCCAAGTTAATGTTAAATTTGGACCATGATGTAATGGAAACAAATTTTCCTTTTCTTTCAAGAATTAAATTATCTTTTTGTAGTTTACCTAGGTCCTTTTTTGTTGCCGCTACTTTTGCACCGAATCTTCCGGTTATTTTGATAAGACAAAGTTTTGTCACTCAAAATGAATTGTGGTTTGAATCTTTGGTCCTTAGCTTCTACTCTCCTTCGGCGAAATTTCTGCACTAACCTTAAAGCCAAACCAGTGAGAATGAATGTTTGTCTCATTCAACAGTTGTTAATGAAAATTTTTGGGAAAAAATCCGCCTAATAACAAATATTAACTCTACCCTTAAAAAGTCTGACGAACGACTCACGTGATGTGCATTCCGACGAGTTTTTAAAACTTCCTTGCTAATTTTATTAAGCTGCTAATTCCTTGAACTTAGGATGTTAATCGGGGAAGTTTAAAACATAATACTCTAGATTGCTAAACAATTTGTACTTGGACTGGTTTTAGTTTTTTACCCCTATAAGATAATAATCGTCAAGCTTTGTCACTCGGGGCCGGACAAACTAGTTAAGCGTAGGCGGCCCAGTTACACCAGACAACTGGGCGAAGCAGATTGGGTTATTGGGCTTCAAAAGCAGACAATTTTTCAGGGTAGTGGGCCGAATAGGCCCATGCCTTGACTTTTCTACCTATAGTTTACTTAAAACCCTAAACGGCTAAACCTAAAACCCCGCCATAGATCCTCACCATTGAAGAAGCAGCAGCAAAATGAGACCTCCGAGGGGACGTGGCGGCGGAGGCTTTAGGGGTGGAAGAGACGGCGGCGGTCGTGGTTTTCGAGGTGGAGGAGGAGGTCGATTCGGCGGCCGTTTCCCTCCTCGCGACGAAGGTCCTCCTTCTGAAGTTGTTGGTCCGTCTCCCTCTCTCTCTCCACCAACTTTTAGAAATTCATATGAGTTTCTTTGATAATATATATTTATCTATTTTGTATAGAGGTTGCGACATTTCTTCATGCTGCTGAGGGAGATGCAGTGACAAAGCTCACAAATGAGAAAATTCCATACTTCAATGCTCCAATTTACCTGCAAAACAAGACACAGATTGGTAAAGTAGATGAAATATTCGGTCCAATCAATGAGTCTGTGAGTGCACTTTCCCTATTGTTCGATATTCTTACCGTTTCTTTATTCGAAGTGTTGAATAAATTGCGTTACTGTTTCTCAATTAACACTTGTGTTGTGCAATGTAGTATTTTTCGATTAAAATGATGGAAGGCATTGTGGCGACGTCGTATTCTGCGGGTGATAAGTTCTTCATTGACCCAGCTAAGCTTTTGCCACTCGCGAGATTTCTCCCTCAGCCAAAGTATGTTCTTTGTTCCCAAGTTTTGTTCAGTTTCTTGTAATGTTGTGCTCTTGGTTAAAGCTCCTTAGGTTGCATTTGCCGATTTATTCTGTATATATTTACACAGACATGTGTCTGTGTGTGTATTTATATATGTTACATATGTATATATGTACAAGGTGTTGATCAACCTTTTAAGATTGAGGATATCGTCTATCATGTTGTGAGTACGTTATGTTAATAAAAAATTGCTTATCCAAAAGAAATGATTTATAGGTTTTGCTTGTTTCTCAAATTCACAATATTGTGATTTGGCTGCCCGGGTTTTGTTTTCTGGGCGGTTAGGGGTGGGAGGGGCTATGACTGTTTACACAACAATATAGGCATGGAATGTCAAGGAGATTGAGTAAGTAATCGTCCTATTCCCTTTTTGAATAGTCACCCTAATAAGGAAATGGTTAACTAATATTTGGGATTGCCTCGGATGCTTGGCTAGAGTCAAGTTTTAGTTCATAACTTCGAGGGTATTTAGCTAAACTTATTTAAAACATCTTATAAGATGTTTTTTGAGCTTATAAGATGTTAAATCTTATTTCAGAAATAAGCTGTACAACAGTTTGGTTATTTTGAAATGAAATAAGATCTTATTTTAAAATTGTTTCTAAACTCTTCGAATGGACTTATTAGCTCTTAAGCATCTTATAAGATGTTTTGGAGAGCTTATAAGCTCAGCCAAAAATCCTCTTCATGTCAGAAGATGATACTTTTACTTATTCATGAACTTGTTCGTTGTATTTACAATTCATGATGTGCACACTATGCCTTGACGTAACCATCATTGTAGGATAATGTGACACGTCCTGTTTACTATCATCCCTCTGGTGTGGCCACATATATTGTTGTTTCACTATTTGATGTCCATTCGAAAAAAATTGTCACAACAATGAATCTCTTGCTATAAGCCAACCCTAGATACTTTTGAACATTCCCCTTATATCTATGTTGAATTATCTATACAGGGGACAAGCTACTAGAGGGGGAGGACGTGGTGGATTTAGAGGTGGCGGAAGAGGGGGATTTAGAGGTGGCAGTCGTGGCGGCGGTGGAAGGGGTGCTCCGAGAGGTAGAGGTGGATTTAGAGGTGGCAGCCGTGGCGGCGGTTTCAGGGGCAGAGGGAGATCATAGAATATCTGCCTCTTCTATCCCAGCAATCAGAACCATGCATTTCATGAATGGCTTTTTAATGTTTTTGTGTAGGTTTTGTACTCTAAAAACTAATCAGTACTTCTATTTACAATTTTGCACTCTTTAAATCAGTTGTTTGTTACGTATGCCAGCGTTTGATAAGTTAACTGATCTGAATTGACTTCAAAGTTCAAACTGATCATTTAGTTGCAGAGGAAACATTCAGTGAAATTATGCCGTCATTATCACTGTCATTGTGCCTCTGCTTCTAAAACATGTTCTTTTATTGATCTGCACTAAATAGTTTTTTGAATTTCAGTTATCTCGAGATTTACTTGGCCATAAAGAAATATATATTTCCTGAATTAATTCTCGCTAATAGTAATTTATATTTTATATAGTAATTTCTCCCGTCAATACAGACAACTTAGTACCTCTTTTATTAGTTGGTTTTGTGTAGTTTCAGTGTCATTAATTTTAGAGGTTTTACTATGCTCGTTAATTTGCTACTTACTCCCTTCGTCCCACTTTATCATGCACACTTTTCTTAAATGGTCGTCCCATTTTATCTTGCACAGCTTAAAAAAGGGAAGTTATAACATGATCTTCACCCTCAAAATTTCCATCTTCAATCTCCACCTTCGATCCACCTTTGAAAAGTCAGCAAATAATCAACCATTGAAAAGTCAACAAACAATCAAAAAATAATTTTTCTTAATACTCATGCCGACCCTCCTTGTGCAAGATAACCGGGGCGGAGGGAATATCTAATTTGATCCAGCTTCCCCAGAATTCTTATCCTGAACGTCAAATATCATCCTCAGTTCCATTTTTGTCCCTCATGTTTTATATCTGTAAGGGTGACTATTTTTCATCTTATTCTAAATGGACTCTTGATTCATGGTAGTGGCAATAGCAGCGGCCAATTGTAAATTTAGTGGTGGATACCAATTGTAAATTTAGTGGCGGATATAAAACGGTCTTAGCGGATGAAAATTTAGAGTTGCACGGGTGATCCAGATGTTCGTTGCCAAATTCCCGACTAACTACAACTATTTTCCGTCTTGGTGTTAAGTTCACATCACTTGTCATGTCTTCTTGCCTAATTACATCTAGGTCCGTTCAGGTACACTGTACACCTATGATTTTGTCATAATTTCTCCCAGCCTAATCACGTCTAGGCCCCACTCAGGCACACCTGGTTCGCAACTAAATATTAGGTTCTAATCTATAGTCCAACTAGGCGCCTAATCACGTCTAGGTCTCACTCAGGCACACCTAGTTTCCAACCAGAGCCGGCCTTTGGGGGTGGGGTGGCAAGGCGGTGCTGTCGTTCCGGGCCCCGCCGGCAAGGGCCTCTGATTTTTTTTTTTGGGTCTATTTTATGTATAAATCTGTATTTTATTACATATATTTAACATATTCTAATTATGACATAAATTGATGTAGCTCAACCGACATTTTATGAAGTGAGATTAGAAAGGTGGGAGGACATGTGATGGATTCCTCAAGGCCCGTTCAAACATAGTCCGATGTCCATTTTTAGTTGACTAAAATTATTTTTAAAATAATAATATTAATATTATAAGGGACCCTATATTATTTTTCGCACCAGGGCCTTTCGAAAGATTGAACCGACTCTATTCCCAACTAAACGTTGGGTTCTAATCTATAATCCAACTAGTGTCTAGCGATTCTGCAGCATCAATCGAGACTAACCTAATGGTGGAGGTGTCAATCGTTTATGTGGGTACCTAGTCTTTATTGATCATTTATCAGCCAATCTAGTTTGGATGTCCTGTCTAGTTTGTCTCTATCCTTTTTTTTTCATGCCTTATTTGGGTCCACTTGAATAATTACTAATATAAAAGAATGATGAACTGTGACCATCACGTCAATTTTAAAAATAATTAAGAAATAGCATTTGTTTCACACTACTAAAACCTCTCGTCATACCAATTTTACTCTGTACATCAGGCTCAAGTTACAATGTCTCTGTGTGTGCGTGTGTGTATATATATAGTTGTACATCATAATTCTTGGCCTTTTAGGCTATTTTCAGTGGTATTCAATTTATATTCATTCTATCACGATTGTTATCATCTATATCGGTTCTGGTCTATTAAAGGTCCAACTTGTTCTTGGTGACTAAGACCCAAACTATGCTTTTTTCGATTTTGATGCACATAGGTAGCTACGTAAAAGTAATGCTAATATACTTCGACAATAAGTTGTCGAATCGAGTTTTAATATAACCAACCTTTGAACCCAGAAAATGCTCAAATAGCTTGTCCGTTATTAAAGACCCAAAGTAACGAATGAGTTATTCAATATTTATTTTTATCCAAAAAAGAGTGTAGTGTGGATGGAGGATTTTTTTTTTCTTTTAAGTAGAAGCGCTCAGGATGGTTATTCAATATTTTTATCCAAAAAAGAGTGTAGTGTGGAGAGAGGATTTTTTTTTTTTTTTTTTTTTTAACGGAAATAGAAGCGCTCAGTAATAAAATTAAGAATTACACAATGCCCCTTATTAAATAATTACTAATGTCATTGTCATAGTTAAATAAGTTTGAAAATGATATTAAAAAATATCCCGATATTATTGTAACAAGATGTGTACTCGTGCACGGGATATGAAATGTTTAATCAAACTAATTATATATGATTGAGTTATAATTTATTTTTATTTTTTTGTAAAGAACTATAAATTGAACAAAACACATGACATTGGAAAAGGACAATGTTAAAAACTTGCAATTATGGATCAAAGTTGTAAGTTTCTTAGTTTCAGTTATTCGTCAAAGTATTCTCTTATTTGCTCTAAGCTTTTTATAATTATATCTTCATATATGGATTTGTGTCTACATGAACTCCATCTGAAATGGGATAAATTTCATATTTCTTAATAGTTCACCATCTATTTTTTTAACTAAAATCTCTAATTAAACCACTATATCCTATTATATGTGCAATTAGCAATATGTTTATTTTGACGACATAATAAGATAATATGTATTTATATAAACTATTATGTAATATTTTTATTTATTTGCAGGTGAAATACATATAAATAATTTAAAGAATTATTTATTAAAAATTGAACCGTTAATTCAATCTATAAAAACTATATTTCATATTTCATTTTAAGATATACAATATAAGTGTTAAACTAAAGATGATTTAAAGAATTTTTTATCAAAAATTAAACTGTTAATTCAATCTATAAAAACTGTATTTCATATTTCATTTTAAGATATACAATATGGGTGTTAAATTAAAGATAATAAAATAATAATTAATTTAATATGTGATATGTAAAAAAATTAATTAAAAACAAATAAGTTATTAGTATTTTAAATGAAAAAATGAGAGAGAGATAGGGAGAGAGAGTGAGAAATGATTGCAACTGCTCCACAATTGTAAGCTGATAGTTCCACCATCAATTTTCTCTTCTTTTCATTTTCTTTTTATTTTTTCAATTACAAACTAAGGAGAACAACCTATAATTACTCTCATGAAGACACATAAGCTTAGACTATTCTACTTTTATATTAAGTAGGGATTGTCATGATAGAAACAATATTAGAAATATCTAGATATTCTAGAATAATATCTAAGAAATATGCTTGGTAATATTCCTTAGAACTTGTTATAAATAGGGTGCTTGATATTTGTTACAACCAAGATAAGCCCAGCAATTCTCCATTCTCTAAGTCCTCTTGTAAAGTCTTGTTGTCTTACAAATAAAAGTTTCCCTTTCTTATATCTCTAATGTCTCCTCTTATCATCTCTTATACTAACCTTCATCCTGATAAATCTCTTACTGAACTTTCTCTTCCTTTTAAATCTCCTACTGAATTTTCTCTTCCTTTTATATATACTAGTAAAGTCTCACGTGCGTTGCACGTGGTACACGTGGATTTATAAAAACAAATATATAATAGTCTAATTAAATTGAATTGGCTAATAAAATTAAGGTGCACTATAAAAAAAAAAAAAAACGAAATAGTGAGATGATTAAATAAACTAAGAATTAGAGAATATATATATATATATATATATTATAAAAAAATTATAAATACTTAAAAAGTCTTTGCTTGATTTATGATCGTGCAACATGTAAGTTCGTATAATTGTGTTTGCGTGGATTATTATAAATTTTTTTTTTTATTTTTGTTTTTAATATTGACTTCTAGGTTGTAAAGTTTATTTTGTTGCGTATGGTATACATGAACTTTCATATTATATTTTTAGAACTTTCTAGAACAACTTTTGATGTTCTATGACTAAAGAATTTAATTAGATGATCAAATATCCTTAAAATACTTTCAGTTCTATTTTTTTTGTATCAATACAAAAGAGGTTTTGTTTGATCTATTATCGCATTATATATGCAAGCTCTTATTTTATGTTATCTTGGATTTTCATTATTTTTTTAAACATTTAATTTTATGTAGATGTTGTCAATGGTTTCTAGTAAAAATGATTATATGTAGAGAATAAAAAAGTTACTGAGCTTTATAGTTAGAGGACTAAATTAGAATTTCACCAAATAATTTTTTTATGTTGGAGCTAATAAGCCAAAAATATACATACTTATCTCCTACATGATTAATTTTTATTACTTAAACTAAGGACGTTCTAATATCTATGAATGATTCTTGGAGATTTACTTATAAACCTACTTATTTCTGTTTTGAAAATTATCACTTTTCTTTAGAGTAATAAAAAATTAATTATTTTTGTTCTTCTTCCTCTATCTTTGCAAATTTAAAAATATTTTTTTAAGTATAATTTTTATCTTAAAGATATATGCTAAAAACCATAATTAATAATCAAAATAATTTTTGTTCCCAATATTCCTTTATCTTTTAAATTAATTATACTTAATGTTTCGTGAAGCTCCTTTAATATATATATATATATATATATATATATATATATATATATATATATATATATATATATATACTCCCTTTGTTCACAAATAAGTGTCATTATAGGAAAAATTACTTTTTTCACAAAAGAGTGTCATTCTAGAATTTTTTGCATATTTATTCCAATATTGTCCTTTGCTAAATCTAAGGAGATTTTCATACAAATATTTATAATATTAAATAAAGAAAATTTGGTGAAATTTATGGTAATAAAGAAAATGATGGAGAGAAAATTGGAGGTGTGTTGTTGTCTATCCCACAATTTCTTAAATTCCACTTGGAAGTCTAAAATGACACTTATTTGTGAATGGAGGGAGTATATTTCTTTAGTTTATATTGATTTATAATTAGGGTCATTTTCGTTTAAAAAACATCAAAACTAAAGAATTGTTTCCTTGATATATGACCATGCAATGTAAATGGTCTTTTTTTTGTGTATGCATGACTTTTTTTGTTCTCTTTATTTTTATTTTTTCTTAGACTTCTAGTTTTCTATGTTCACTGTGTTGTCTATTGTACACATGAATTTCAAAATTATATTTTTTTAATACTTTGACTAAATAGGCTAGAAAATTTCATGGAGTTCCATGACTAAAGAATTAATAAGGTGATTAAATATACTTAGAATACTTTCGGTACCATTTTCTCCCATCAACACAAAATAGCTATTTGGATGATTTATTATCACACTATATGTATAAGCACTTATTTATGCTTTCTTCAATTTTTTTTTAATTCCATCGTAGGTGGATGTCAATGTTTTCTAGTAAAAATGGTCAAATGTACGTAACCAAAAAAAGTTAGTGGACTATATTTGAGTTTCGGCCACTAATTTTAGATATCAAAGCTAATAAGTCACAAAGATACATATTTATGTAATAATTTTAAGTGATTAATTTTATTTACTCAAACTAAAGACCTTCTAAAATCCTTGAATGGTTCTTAATTGGAGACCTACTTCTAAACTTACTTATTTCTTTTGTGATTTTTTTTACTTTTTCTTTGACTAATAACAAAATTATTTGTGTTGTTTGCAAAAAAAGGAAAAAAAAATAATTTAGTACGGTAAAATGTTTGTCATGTTTGCTTATAATTTTATTAAACACCAATATTAAATAAAATTAATTATACAATCTCCTCATTAGTGTATAATTTTTCTTTATCTTCCCTAAAGAATTGAAATATATTTTACATACATAGTTAATAAAAAACAACACACACACACACACATATATATATGAAGTGTCGATAATCCTTAACTTAAAAATGATGAAAATAATATCAAATAAATTACTACAAATATTTCTTACCACCTCTGTTATTGTAACTCACTTTATTAGCTTGAAGATTCATCAATAAACTTATACGTAATTTTCTCCAAAATTATATAATTTTTACTTGCATTGTTAAAATTGAAAAGGTAAAAATGTTAAATTTTTCATAATCCTTGGCTTAACATAATAAAAATAAATCACATCAGCTAAGTATATGTTTATGATATATATAAGGTTAGCAAGCTCTTATGATATAATTTAATATGGAATTAACTTTATTTAAATTTTGAAAAACATTTAAGTTATAAATCAAAATTATTGAACTCTCGTTTACCCTTCTTAATATATTCCAATTCTTATTCAAGATTGTTATGATGGCATCTTAACCATCTAGTTTAGTTAGTGGTGAAATATCACATTTCTCATTTAATTAATTCCGAGAAAGTTGCATGATTCAAACATAATTTGAAGTGCATAAGTTATTGGTCATGAAGATTACAATACCTGCATCAATGATTTGGAAAATAATTTCGTCAAAATTGAAAGGTGCTACTCTATAAACTTAATCTAGAAAACAACCAAATAAACTTAAATTAAATAAAATTCCACCCACTTAAAATTTCATTTACAAAAATCCAACTTAACTAATACTAATATATATATATCATATTACGACATGTAAGAATAATTTAAATATAAATAAATAGGTAATTCCTTTTGTTTTTCTTTTTCTTTTTAAGAGAGTTTTATAATAGTAATTGATATAGGTTATCTTTCCACCATTATTATCTTGGAATTGGAATTAATTAGTGCATTTTAATTATATAATAATTTACTTATTTAACTTTCACTTATATTTATTGATATAGGGATATTTTTGTCCATACATTATTTTGTAAGAAACACCCACACTTTTATAGGTAGGGGGATTCTCTCTGCTTCCAATTAATTGTATGTGGTAAATTGGAAAATTCTCTTAAATAGTGCTAGAGGTTACCATGAAAAAAAAAAAAAAAAAAAAAAAAAAAATAATAATAATAATAATAATAATAATAATAATAAGAAGAAGTTAAATGTTTAAACATTCTACAAAAGCAAAAAGTGTATGGTTAGAAAAAAACATAACACATGCAGTAGTGAATATTTTATAGGATAAGTGTCACTAATTTGTAGCTAGTGACCAACTCCAACAAGAATGGGAGAATTGAAAAGGGAAAATAGGGAGGAAGATGAAGATAGATAAATTAATATTCAGAGAAACGGAGAAAGTTAAAGACAACCGTGAATACTTGATGCCTTATTACCTATAGAGGATCACTATGAATTTTTCCTCTTACTCATACTAGGACCACTCCTGAGAGTTTGTTACAAATGGTCACTAAAAGACAAAATACAATCCTGACACATATTCTTCAGAGTTTGTTGAGAAGTCAGTAACATATTCATCCATCCAAGTTGGTGGCCTACAATTTCATGGTGGATTTTGTTTATGCGCCAATGGGCCTGATTCAGTAGGCTGGTCTTTCACAGTGGCGGGCTCAGTTATTGGTTTTGGGGTCGTATCATCTCGTCCCTCTTGAAGAGTCACCTTGTCCTCAAGGTGGAGTGAAGGAACGTGGGCCTTCAAAGTAATGATGTCTTCTCATCTGGTGTCTTCAGGGGCACTATGAGTCCTTTAAACCAAGAATTGTTCAATCTATTTATTATTCCGGAGGATAGAACGATGATCGCAGATGGCCAGGGGCTGAATCAATGGATGTCCAAGCAAGGTTTCATGCGGAAGTGGGGAAGGAGTGAGGTTGGTAGTAGATCCGTTGAATGGCTTGAAGAGAGAAATGTAGAAGACCGGGTGGATCTTGCTGCTGGGGGGTAAATTCAGTTTGTAAGCAAGATAGCCGAAGCGGTCAATGATCTCAAAGGGGCCTTAGAAGCATTTAGCGAGTTTGTTGGCGCATCGAGAGCCCACGGAAAGTTGTCGATACGGCTGCAATTTGAGCCAAACATTGTCACCTATAGCATATTCAATGTCGCGGCGATGACAGTTTGCTTATTAAAGTCATCCGGCGTTGGGCTCGTGTAATGTTAGACTGCGAAAACCTTAAGAGGGTATCCCTTTCACACAAAATATCATACAAAGCTTGATTAGAAGTAGAGTTAGGATGATATAGGGGAATCACCGACGGCTTACGGCCGAAAAGAGCTTGGTAAGGAGTCATGCAGATGCTCGAATTGTAGCTGTTGTTGTAGCAGAATTCAGCCCAAGGCAGAAATTTCGTCCAAGTGCATTGGTGTTCATGAGTATAAGAACGGAGGTATTGTTCAAGTGTGCGATTAACCACCTCTGTTTGGCAATCGGTTTGAGGTGGTAGGTAGTGCTAACTTCAGTGTAGTGCCACACTTTTCGACAAGTGAGTCCAAAAGTCGCTGAGAGATACGGGGTCCTGATCAGAAATTATGGAGCTAGGGAAGCCATGAAGTTTGACAACGATATTGATAAAGAGGTCGGCTGCTTTAAGTGCTATAAATTCGATGGGAAGTAGTCCGAAGTGAGCAAATTTAGTGAGGCATTCGACCACCACCATGATCACCGTGAAACCATTGGAAGAAGGGAGATGGGTGATGAAGCCCATCGAAAGCTGATCCCGCACTAAGGAAGGGATCAGGAGTGGTTGTAGTGTTCCCGCCGGTGGTTGAGTGATGGATTTAAGCTGTTGGCAGGTGATGCAATTGTCAACAAATATTTCCACGTCCTTGCACGTACGGGGCCAATAAAATATGGAAGATAAACGCACTCGTGTCCGTTTCACACTAGTGTGACCACCCAAATGGGAGGTGTGGAATTCATGTAACAGTTGCTACCTTAATGTGGAAGTGGGGCTAAGCACATAGCTATTATCATAAAACAAAAGACCATCCTGAATGGAGTATAACGTTGGCAGGTCGTTTACTAAATACCGATGGTGATGATCGCGAAGGAACGGATCAATTTCATTTTCTTTGTGAATAAGCTGTAGTAAATCGCAAAGAGGTTGTGAAGTCAGTAGAAAACTCGAGGCAAGAGTTTCTGGGAGACGTCAGAGGGCATCTGCTGCTCGGTTTTGGATTCTCAGTTTGTACCCGATGTGAAAGTGAAACCCAGAAGTTTGTGAAGGTATTGTTGTTAGTCTGGGGCGTGGGTTGTTTGTTGGAACAACTCCTTAATGCTTCGATGATCTGTTCGGACGATGAAACTAGGCCCGAGGAGATATTGACGCTGTCTTTTTACCGTAATGAATATGGCGTATAATTCCTTATTGTACGTCGAGCCAGCGTGTAATTTGGGCATAGTTTCTTGATAAAGAAAACAAGCGGATGATTGCACTGCATGAGAACGACCCCCACACCCACGCCGAAGGCATCAATTTCTATCACAAAGTTGAGATTGAAATCAGGGAGACGGAGTATGGGAACAGACAACATAGCTGTCTTGATTGTATGGAAAGCCGATTTAGCCTGTGAATTCCATTTGAAGGCATCCTTTCATAGTAAATCTATCAGTGGCGCGGTGATTAAAGCATAACCTTTTACAAAACGTCTGTAGTAGCCTGTAAAATCGAGGAAACCCCGAAGATCTTTAGTATTCTTCGGAATAGGCCAGGTAAGTATGGTATGGATCTTAGTGGGGTCGGCAGAGACATGGCCAGCAAATACTAAATGCCCCAAATACTTAATTTGTAGCTGACCGAAAGAACACTTGGAGAGTTTAAGGGAAAGTCGAGATGCCTGAGACATTGAAAGACCTGTTGGAAATGATCCACATGGGAGGTTTCTGAGTCACTAAACACTAAGACATCGTCAAAAAACACAATGACAAATAATCATAAAAAGTTAGAAAATAGAATTCATGGTCGATTGGAAAGTGCATAGTGCGTTGGTCAGGCCAAAAGGTAGGACAATGAATTCCTAGTGCCCTTCCGAGGTGCAAAAGGCTATTTTAGGGATATCTTTGCGATGCATCCGAATTTGGTGAAAATCGGAGCGCAAGTCTAATTTAGTGAAGATTGAAGACTTGCCCAACTCGTCCAACAGGTCGCCAATAGTGAGAAAGGGGAACTTGTCTTTGACGGTGGTGGCATTAAGGGCACGATAATCGATGCAAAAGTGGTAGGAGCCGTCTTCCTTGCGGACAAGTAAGATGGGGCTGGAAACGGGCTTGTACTGGGTCTGATTAAGCCTATCTCAGGCATTTCACGGACCATCTTTTCCATCTTTGTTTTCTAAAAATAAGGATAGCGGTAGGGACTTACATTGATAGGAGAGGTGTTCGGCTGAAGGTGTATGCGATGGTCGGAACGACGACAAAGGGGGAGTGATGTTGGTTTGTGGAAAAGGTTAGAATATTTAGTTAAGAGTGGTTGGAGGTAGAGGGGGATTTGGGATCCGTGGATGTAGTGGTGGTGTCGAGGTGAAAGAAGTGGATGGTGTAGAGACTGTCGAAGTCGGCAGTGTCTAATATAGCGGTGAGCTGATTGAATGTGATTGGTTGTGTAGTGGGTATAAGCATCACTTTATAAATGGCCGTGTTGATTGTTCCATTGAAATTCCATTGTAAGAGAGGAGAAGTCATGAGAGAGTTTACCAAGTTGTTGTAGCAACTGGATTTCGAGGACCAGGCCTTGTCCTTCAATAGGTAGGATGAAGAGGTCAATGGGAAAAGTGAAACCCTGCATTTGGAACTATTAGGGCATTTATAAGAGCATATCAGAGAATCTCCATTGCCCACATAGACATGGAACGAAGTTGTAGGTTCGATTGGGAGGTTGAGTTTGAAGGTGAGAGAGGGTTTAAGGAACTTGTGGGTGGAGCCGCTGTCGATAAGTGTGAGAACAGGGGAATTAGAGATGGTGGAATATACACAAAGAAAGCGGGGGCTATTGTGGCTGGATAGGGTGTTTAGAGTGGATATATCACTAGTGATGGGTTCAACAAGTGATGAGTCTTTGATTGGAGAGGTTTCTTCCACCTCTTCTGGGTCATCATCGATGCCCAAAAGCAACAAAAATGGCTTTGGCATTTATGGTTTGGAGTGTAGTGTTGGTCACAATTATAACAAAGACCTTTGGCTCATTTTTTTCCCAAAGTTTAGCCTGGGAGAAACGGCGAATCGGAAGTGTTGGGGTGGGTAGTAGCGGTGGTTAGGAGGAGGAGCCAAAAGATAACTATGGCGGAGATTGGCGTTTGGAGTTTGGATTTGTTGGGTTGAGTGAGCAAGCTGTGGTTTGGTCTTGGGAGGGTGTAATTTGTTGTTGGGCTAAATGGTTTGAGGGTTTACGCCCAAAATATTGGCACAAGCGAAATTCATCAGATTTAACCTCATAGGCACGAGCGAGGGAAAACATCTCTATTAGTGTGGATTGGTGTGAAAATTGAAGCTCTCTGCAGATCTAGTGTTTCAGACCCAAAATAAAGAAGTTGATTAAAAGAGTTTCATTGATTTTAGTCACCTTGTTTATGAGATCCTCGACTCGGTTCTGAAATTCTGTCACTGTGGAGGTTTGCATGCATTTAGATAATGCTCCATGGGGATCTTCGTATTGCGATGTGCTGAACCGATCTTTCAGATTTGTGAGGAATTCCGACCAAGTGGTAAGAAGGCTATTATTTTTCATCCACTGAAACCATGCAGAGGCAGTCAATCCATGTGAAAGGTGATAATTTAAAGGCGTTGCTTCGGTATGGTGTTATAATAATCAAAGAATTCTTCGATCTTGAAGACCCAGCCATAGGGGTCGGTACCGTCGAACCGAGAAAATTCCATTTCGAAGGAACCAAAGGGTGTTGGAGGTTTGGTGGATCTGGGGTGTTTTGTTGTTATAGACGAAGATCATCGAAACGTTTGTTGACAGAGGAAATGTATTGGAGTAAGTTTTGGTGATAGGTAATAACTTGGTTGTCAATTTTGTTTCTAGTTTGGTTTCGAGAGCTTTCAGTTTAGCGAGTATGTCGGAATGAAAGCACCAATGATAGGATAAGTGTCACTAATTTGTAGCTAGTGACCGACTCCAGCAAGAATGGGAGGATTGAGAAGGGAAGATTGGGAGGAAGATGAAGATAAATAGATTAATATTCAGAGAAACAGAGAAAGATAAAGACAGCCGCAAATACTTGATGCCCTATTACCAAGAGAGGGCACTATATTTCATCTTACTCATACTAGGACCACTCTTGAGAGTTTGTTGCAAACGGTCACTGAAAGACAAAATATAATCCTGACACCTATTCTTTAGAGTTTGTTGAGAAGTCGGTAACATATTCATCCATCCTAGTTGATGGCCTGCGATTTCTTAGTGGATTTTGTTTCTGCATCAATGGTCTTGGTTTGGTAGGCGGTTCTTCCACAGTGGCGGTCTCGGTAATGTGTTCCGTGGTCGTATCAATATTACTCAATAGTTAAAATAAAAGTCCAATCCAGGAACAAGTTAATATACCTACAATTAATGGGTCAACATCTCATAAAATCAAACTAATTGTTGTATCTTAATTTGAGGATATGATCAAACTAAATAGTTGAATTTTCATAAATAAATAAAGTATGTTTTAATAAGTTAAATCAACAAACTAGAAACCAATAAAAAAGAATTTGTAATTTTTAGGTAATGGTACCATCATTTCATTGAATAATAAAATATTATCATGGAACACATTTATTTTGGAGGTGAAGCATATCGAGCACAACAACGTCAAAAGATGGTTATTTAGTGTGTTATACTTCATCAATTCACCACCAAATCTAGCATTCACAAGATCATCATTTATTTTACCCCTCGTTAATAACTAGATAAGATAATTGATTGTTCTATTAAGACCGGAAACTATTGCAGATAACCAGATAAGATATTCGATTTTTCTATTCAGACCGGAAGCTATTGCAGATTACATCATGGTAATGTCATACAAAACCACTCTCAAAAGTTCACTTTAAGCAATTTTTCAAAGGTTAATTACATAAATCATCATGTATTATACGTGTTTTATCAGTATGTAACCTAAACTTTTTTTTTTTCTGTTTGCAACATGTACTTCATATTTTTTTTCATTTCTCAACCTCCGGCAACAATTTCGAGAGTTAAAATCATATATATATATATATATATATATATATATATATATATATATATATATATATATATATATATATATACTAGCAATGAGCACGTGCGTTGCACGTTGGCTCATTTTTTTATAATTATTAATATTTTAAAATATTAAAATTAATTTAAACATATAATCAAACTCTCAATATCTCATTTCTTTTCACTCTTTCTTTTAATCTCTTAATTTGTGAGCATAATCATGAACTTTATATGGGAAAATATGCATATTATTGTCTTTGATTCGTTGTTTTTTATAATTTGTGCACTACGATAATTACAGTTCAGACTTAAGTATTAAATTTCATTTGTTTGTTAAATTTCATAAGATAAAATGTGAAGAAAGTTGATGACTAAGTAAGTTTAAGTTTGTACAAAAAGGACTAAAAAAAGAAAAAAAATGTAAAACACGATAAGATTAAGTGGTGAAAATAAATAATAAATACAAAAGAAAATTTGATAGTTGGATTACTTATTTGTATCATTTTAAGAAATTATTGTTTCATTGGTTTCTATATTTTTTGTGAAACTTCTTACTTTATAGAAAAAATATATTACGTAATAAAGTTGTTTGTAGATCGGTTGTTTATAGAATGATATTGTAGCGATATTTTTTAAAATTGTTGTTTGTTGTGATAAACCGTGTTTTGTACTGGTAATTTTAGTTCTAAATTGTTGATTTTAATTTAATTTAAAAAATAATCAATTATAATGAAATGAATATAATTAAGTAATATTTTCACAATTTTGTTTCACACAAAATATAGGAAAAGATAAACTAAGATAAATCTAAATTTAAAACTTACAAGTCACGATAGAAGGGTGTAAAAGCGCAAAACTAAATTAAAATAATAAACTCAAAAGTTGGGATAGAAGAGTATAGAAAAATAATGGATTTTGGTGGAGAACTTAGAACTTCTCTTTCTTAATTTTTTTGGAAAACGTCTTAGTATTCGTTTTGCTAATGTATTGTGTAATTATCACATCATCATCACTTTTATTTGAAATACAGTCTTCATAAATCTTCTTTAATTTTTTGTTTGCCTCTTCCGTGTTCTCTTGTTGTGTCTTTTTTTAGCGGTGGACTGTCTTTGGCTTTTCTTTTCCTACCCTTTTATTTATCTGGTTTCTTTTGTGGTACTTTGTTGTTTGAACTTTTTGATTGTCTTTCATTCATGTTGTTTTGTTCTCCTTCTCTCATTATTTCTTTATTTGTTGATGAATTGCATTAGCTTTTCTTTTCTTTCCTTTTGTTTAACCGGATTTTTTTGCAGTGCTTTTTTTATTGAAGTTTTTCCTGTGTTTCAATCTTTTTTTTTTTGTTCCTCTTCTTGCTTATGTGATATCTCTTCTGCTATCTTCTTTTCTCCACTCTTCTTCTTCCTTGGTTCGTTTTTCATGGTTGTGACGATTGTTTGCTCTTGATTGCGTATCTTCTTGTTCTTCGTTTCCATTATTTCTATTTTCTCGGTAATTGCACACAATCTTTCTTGTTCATCGACTGTTTTCTTGTTCAATGGTATGAGAAAACAAATCACTTTGTGTGCTTGTGATGTTAGCCATTTGTAGTAGTTGGAATTATTATGTCCCTGAAAATTATTTATAATTTAATTTATTTTTTTTAGTTCGGGCTTTTGGGTTTGTGATCTTGCATTCAATTAGTAATTTACTTATAATATTTTTTTTCTTAGCATTGCTATTGACGCGATATACTCTTGGATCGAGCATTTGACATGCGTAGCTGTTGTGTCACCAAACACTCTAATCTCCTTGAATGACTTTTAGATTCACTCAGTACTTGTCCAGTTTTATAATAGGTAAGGTAAGTGATCATTTTATCCATTGTGGTAACTTTTATATTTGTATGAGCTACACTGAAAATAAAATAGTGTGAATATTGATAAGGTCAAACAAACGGTTTTCTCTATAAATATATCTTGAGTTTTGTATTTTTATATTTTTATTTTTGCAAAATTTAGAACGTATTGCATTGGTTTAGCTTCAATGGATTTTCCGATACACTTCTTGCAAACAACCTTTCCATTTTCCTTGTAGGTTCCTCTATTACATTTGTCACATGCTCCTTACCATATGTTTACAATATTCTCCACATTGTCTACTATTCCGGTAAAACAACAATAGATTCCCTGTTTCATTGAGAACAAATATTTTTTAATTGAAATATAATATAATATATGCTCTAAATTATATATTGAACTTACTCCCGTCAATGTCTCTCTATTTTCTATGTTATCTTTAAGAGTCACTTTACCTGAAGTCCATTGCACAATTGTCGATTGATATATCATCTAGAATGAAGTAAATCAATATAATTAGTAACAAAAAGGAAAAAAATATAAAATATATATCTAAGAGAACATTAAAATACTGTATTTGTGAGTGTGGTTGACTCAGCCCTCTTTTCATTGAAAAACAACACAATATATAAGTTCAGTTTCTAGGATTTAATCGTAAAAATTGAACTTGTATCGAATTGAGCGAAAAAAAAAAAAGAAACATTACCACATTTTCTATATTCTCTGCTAATTTCTTCAACTTCGGTTCTCCACTAATTTCTTCAACTTTAGATTATGCTTCTCTACATTTTCTACTAATTTCTTTAACTTCAGATCTCCGTTAATTTTTTCAACTCAACTTCGAATTATGCGAGCTTAGATCAATGATTGTTAGACAAAGTGTATTAAATAGGCTTATAAATTGGGTAGTTTAATGATTCAATATGATTAGGAATTTGATAGTTTGGATAAGTGAATTTCTGTTGGATATATAGATATTAAATAGAAGAGTTTGCTTAAAATAAATGCAAAGAACATATCACTGAAAAACTCTATAAATCTGTTTTAATATGAAACTAATTTCAATTTAAAATTTAATGTACTGAAAGTATAAAAGAAGAATAATTTAACTATGTAGTTTTTTAGGAGAAGATTGAAATCTAAAATGACTGTTTTTTACAATCAAGTAAGCAACAATAAATTATTTTAAATTACTTAACTACCCTTAAATTTAATACCTAGTAAGAATATTATAGGCATCCAAGAAAAGACGAAACATAAAATAAGACAAAAAAATCCATAATTTTATATGAAACTAATTTTTTATTCCAAAATTCAAAGTATTGAAAGTGTGGAAGCAGAATAATTTAGGTATGTAATTTTTTAGGAGGAGTTTGAATTGAATAAGAACTCTTACGTTTATGTTCAAGTAATTAAATAATAATATATTTTAAGAATCCTTAAATTCTGTTAGAAAAAGAATCCTTAATACTCCCTCTGTCCCGCTCAGTTTTGCACGTAGGATTGGACGCGTATATTAAGAAAAACTATTTTTTGCTTTTTGGTTGACTTTTTCAAATGTGGATATTGAGTGTGAAGATTTTGAGGGTGGAGATTGTAAGAAAAATTTTCTTTTTAAGGGTGTGCAAAACTAAGCGAGACAGAGGGAGTATGATTTATAAAAAAATATATTCAATCTGACAAGGAAAGATATTTGAGAACGGCGCTATGACAATTTTTGCAACACGTATGAATTAAATTATTGAAATCTCAATCGGGAGCTTCAACTAATTCATTAAACTAAATTAGAAAGTGTAATTTTCATGTTTGTAGATATAATGTCTGAAAAATGAATGGTTCTAAATTAATTAATTAATTAGACTTATTCAAAAAAAAATAATAATAACAATAAACCATCCAATCACAGTTATATACTCTTCTTAAAATACATTGTATTTCTATTTTAATATGAAACAAATTTTATTTTAAAATTCAAAGTATTAAATGTGTAGAAGAATAATAATTTAAGTATGTAGTTTTTAAGGAAGATTTTGAAATATAAGGAACTCTTGTTTTTTATAATGAAGCATGAGAAAACATAATTTATTTTAAATTACTTTGACTATCCATAAAAATAATACTCCCTCCGTTCCAAAATAGATGATGTTTTAGAAAAACACAGAATAATTAAGAAACAAATATATTACCAAATATAGCCCCTAAAATTTGTGGAGATAAGATTTAATGAAATCAAATGTGAGTGGAAGTACTTACTAACATTGGGGCTAGATTTACATAGGGGCAAAATAGAGATAAATGGTAAAAAAAAACTTAAAACATCAATTATTTTGGAAAATGATTAAGAAGCTAAAACATCATATATTTTGGAATAGAGGGAGTACTTACTAAGGATATTATAGGCATCCTCAAAAAAGACGAAACAAAATAGCTGGACGAAATAATCCATACTTTTATATTAGTACTAATAATTAGTAGTAATAAATATATGTATATATTAATGGATAGATAGATATAGATATAGATATAGATACAGATAGAGATATTTATAACCAAATACATAATTTTAAATTTTAAATTACTTAATTACCCTTAAATTATAATATTACTAAGGATATATTAGGAATAACATAAATTGGACGAAACAAAACATTCATACTTTTATAATAGGGTATAGATATATATAAGAAACTCATAGAATTATATGAAAATTATAAAAATTATTTCTAAAACTCTTAAAATTCATTTAATTATTTATAAAAAAAATTGTTGAAAAGTCTAAAATAATTTATAAAAGATAGAAATTATTTAGAATTTAAAAAATATCTAATTGTATGAATTAAATAGATTTTTTTAAATTTAAAAAAATATTTAAAATTTTAAAATCCTTAAATTATTTAAAAGTAAGTCATTTTATCTAAAAATATTTCAAATTACGAAGGCAAATTCTATCTCTGAGTTGCTAAATTCATTCCTAATCGAAATCGTTAGTAACTTCGCTGCGCATATCAACAGTTGTCCCGAGTTTTGGGTAGAACCGCGTAAATCATATAAAGCAGAGAGGTGAGAATGCACTGGCAGTCCCAGGCGGCCCGATTCACGGGTATCTGCAAATGAATATACAAAAATTAGTGCTTATGCCCAATTATCTGATTTCGGCGAGCGATAACATTAGGAAACTCCAAGCACAACAACATCTCTAAAGGAAGAACGTGTTTCTTCAAGAATCTTGTCCTTGTTAAAGTTTTATTTCGTTTTTAGTTTTTAAATTGTCCTATTATGTAGGAAGTTTGGTATCTCATGAGATTAGGAGTTGTTAGTCATGGGTTAGGGTTAGTTAGTAGTTCCTTTTTCCAGTTTCTACTTTATCCTTTTTTCTTGTATTTAAGGAGTTGACATAATCAATGGAAAATGTTCCCTTCCTATTATTGTATTTGAGTCTTTACATCTGGCACCAAAGCTAGACTCTCTTGAGAAAAAACACGTGAGGGAGTGACTAATTTCATAGGCTAGCTCACGATGACCACATAATCAAGTTTTGTACAAGCAGTTATCCCTCCTTTCGATGGTCACTATGGCCAATGGAGCATGCTAAATGCAAATATTTCTTACGAACAAAGTAGTATTGGACAACCATCAAGTCTGGAATAAAAGAGCCCATAAAAGGAACGGTTCTCACAGAAACTAAAAAATTTAATCGAGAAGTCAGATGGCTGAAAGATTTGAAAGCGAAAAATTCTCTCTTTCAGGCGATCGATCATCCCATCTTGGAGACTATTCTTTGCAAAGAAACCTCTGGGATTCTATGAAGGAAAAAATCAAGGCTCCAACAGGGTGAAGCGTTTACAACTTCAAAGCTTGAGACGGGATTTTGAGATACTTACAATGAGAAATGGAAAATCTGTGACGAGTGTACTTCACTAGAGTAATGGAATTCAGCAACAAGATACGACTCCAAGGTGAAAGGATGGACCACGTCATGATCGTTGAGAAGATTTTGCGTTCCATGACAACACAATTCAGTTATGTTGTTCGCTCGAAGAATCCAAAGACATTGATAGATTCTTTCTTGATAAATTGCAAAGCTCATTATTACTCCATGAATAAAATAGGAACTGAAGTAGAAGTTCAACAGTCGAGGAGCAAGCATTGAAGGCCTCAACTAATGGTGAAAATTCTACAGGAAGAGGATCAAGTATGGATCGCGGTCGAGGCTGTGGTCGAGGAAGAGTAAGAGGAAGAGGAATAAGTGGAGGCTCTCAAGTACCAGAGGTTCGAGGCAGGGGCAGAGGCAATTATTGCCATCAATGCCATTGAATAACGACTCAAAATTTAATAAGTCTAACATTGAGTGTTACCGCTGCCAAAAATTCGATCATTACAAATATGAATGCAATGAGAAAGGAGAGTATTCCAATTTTGTGGAGAAAAATGAACCAAAAACACTCCTGACGGCATCTCAAGACAAGGTGGAATTTGAACCTAACACATGGTATTTGGATACAAGATGTAGCAATCATATGTATGGTAACAAGTCCTCCTTTTCTCATTTAAATGAAAGTTTTCATATTGGAGTTACTTTCGGTGATCATTCTAAAGTAAATGTTTTGGAAAAAGGTGATGTTGATATAAAAAAAAAAAAAAAAAAAAAAAAAAAAAGAAAAAGAAAAAAAACGATGATGTTGAGACTATATCAAATGTCTTTTATATTCCTAGTTTGAAGAGTAATTTGTTGAGTGTGGGACAATTGCAAGAAAAGGGTTATTAGACTACCATCAATGGGAGAGTTTGTGAAATCTATGATCCAAAAAGAGGTGTAATTGTTCATTTTAATATGACTGCGACTAGGTTGTTTCCATTGAAACTAGAAACTACTCAAACATGTTCCAAAGCTGGTGCAAGTGGTTCATGGCTTTAGCATTTACAACCTATTTAACTTTCAATGGTTTAAGAACTCTTTCGCAGAGAAACATGGTCGTTGGTCTGCCACAAATTCTTTCTCCCTCATGGGAAGAGTCTGTTGTTGGCAAACAACACCATGATAAATTTCCAAAAGGCAAGGCATGGAGAGCACAAAAACCATTAGAGCTGATCCATACTGACATTTTTTATCCGATAAACACAATATCGAATGGAAAGAAGAAATGTTTTATATCATTCATTGATGATTATTGTTTGAAAACGTGGATTTATTTTTTACAGGAAAAGTTTGAAGCCTTCTCCATGTTCAAAAGCTTCAAAGCCTTGATGGAGAAAGAAATGTGGTTAACAATAGACTCTCTCCGAACTAATCGTAGGGAAGAACATATGTTACAAGAATTTGCAGATATTTGTGATAAACAAGGTATACAGAACAATTCACAGCAGCCCACACACCTCAATAGAATGGTGTCGCTGAAAGGAAGAATCGTACTATTCTAAACATGGTTCGAAGCATGGTGGCAAATGGAAGAATTTCGAGACGTTTTTTGCTAGAAGCTGTAAATTAGAGCATTCATGTTTTGAATCGGATTCCTACCTTCTCTGTTAAAAACATAACCCTGAGGAAGCCTGGAGTGGGAGGGAACCATCAGTGGATCATTTCAAAGTCTTCGGATGCACTACATATGCACACATTCCGGATGAGAAGATAACGAAGTTCGATGATAAAGGTGAGAAATGTGTCTTTCTAGGAGTTAGTGAGCAGTCAAAGGCTTAGAAATTCTTTAATCCAATCATTAGAAAGCTATTCATCAGACGTGATGTTACATTCGATGAAGAAAGTAAGTGGATTTGGACCAATCGTGGAGAAAGAGCAACTTGTACTTGTTCCCTTTAGGATAATGTAGTAGAAATAAAAGAGAAGACAAAAGATACTCCCTTGTCACCACAACTTGACCACAACAACTACTTGTTGCCGCTAAAGAAACTCAAATTGAAGGTCGACGAATAAGAAGAAAGCCGACTTGGATGGATGTTTATGAGGTTGGTGTTGATCATTCTGATAATGATGACGCTCTTGTTCATTATGCTTTGTTAGCATATTGTGATCCAATAACCTTCCAAGAAGCCATCAAAGGATTGAAATGGCAAAAGGTGATAAATAAGATCCATAGAGGAAAACGACGCATGGGAGTTGGTAGAACTTCTAGAAAGGCAGAAATCCATTGGTTATTAAATCGGTTTACAAAACGAACCTAAATAAAGATGGGGCAGTTGAGAAGTATAAAGTGCGACTAGTTGCAAAGAGGTTCAAGCAAACATATGGTACTGGTTACAATGAAGTATTTGCTCCGGTCGTAAGGCATGATACAATCCGAACGGTGCTAGCATTGGCAACACAAAATACTTGCCAAATTTTCTAGTTGGACGTAAAATTAGCTTTTGACATGGTAATCTTGATAAGCAGATTTTATATATCAATCATCTAGTTATGTGCAGCAAGAAAGTGAAGGAAAAATGTACAAGTTGAATAAGGGTCTACATGGTTTGAAATAAGCATCAAGAGCTTGGTACAACCAAAAGTGTCCATATGACCATACTCTTTATTAAGTCAGCATCTGCAGAAAATATTTTTATAGTATGCTTATGTATGGATGATCTCATCTACACGGGAAATGATCGAGCCATGTTTGAGGAGTTTAAACATTCCATGATGGCGGAGTTTGAGATGACGGATCCTGGTAAAATGCATTATTTTCTGGGCATTGAGGTTGTGCAATCAATAGTAGGGATGTTCGTCACACAGAAAGGATATGTTTAGAGATCTTGGACAATATTGGAATGATGGTTTCAATTCAGTGGGAAACACAAGTGAACCGAGTTTGAAGCTCTCAAAAGATTCTCATGGAAAGAAGATAAATAGTACTTTATACTAGCAAATTGTTGGAAGCTCAATGTACCTAACAGTATCTAGGCATGACATAACACATGTTATAAGTTTTAATAAGCAAATCTAGGGAGTGTCCAACAGAGCGTCATCTTCTGGCCATAAAAAGGATCATGTGCTACTTGAAAGGTACACTTAAATTTGGTATTTTTCATAAGAAGGGAGGGGGATCAAATATTATTGGCTTTAGTGATAAGGAGACTTGGAGGATATAAAAAGTAGTTCTGGTTATGTCTTTATGATGAGTTCAAGGGATGTCTCCTGGGTATCAAAGAAGCAACAAGGTGTCTCGTTATCCACGATCAAAGCAGGATTTATGTTAGGATTGTCCAATAAAGTTCCACATCAGATATACATGGGAAGATCATGGAGTAAATAATGAAAGAAATATCTCCATTGGTATGAGGCCTTTTGGGAGTTAGCCCCAAGAAAACCGTGCGAGCTTGGCCCAAAGTAGATAATATCATACCAATGTGGAGATGCAGGCTCATTCAGGGCCTAACAAATGATATCAGAGCCATGATCCCAAACTGAACCAATGTGGACCAAGTGAGATTCACCTAGGAAGAGTGATAGTTAAATTGACAACAATGTGGCCTTACTACTCAGTTGAAGGCCTGAATACTTGAATACTTAGAAGATCACGTACATGTGTGCATGCACATGTTCACACTTCATTAGGTTATGGAAAGCGGTTACAACAAGGGGTACTTTAGATGTTCTCTCACACTGCTGATAATTCCACTTCTTCATGAGAGGCATAATTGAGTTAGTTATTAGTCAAGAAAGACACACACACGCAGAGGCAAGTTGGCAGCTTACGCAAGAAGTTTTCCAAGAACTGTGCTTCTTTGATTGTAAGATTTAGATGTAGCAAGTGAGAGAGGCTTCCTTGATTGTCGTATTCAGCTGTAACACAGAGTTTGTGCATACTTTGTGGTTGAATTGTAACTAAGAACGGGATCTAGTCAATTTCCTTTCTTTTTTGTGGATGTAGGCAGATTTATGCCGAACCACGTAATTGTTTGTGTTGTTTACTATTTTATTGATGAATGCTAGTTTTGTTTGATATCTTGAGTTGGGTTTGAATCCATAGGTTAGTCGTTGAGTTTTAGAATCCTAAGATCAGATTATTGTGTGCAACAATTGGCGTCTTTTGTGGGAAGGAGCTGCACACAATAGGTGTTTGGTTTTTTGCCTGAAACGCATTACCTATTTTTTATTCTGAAATTATGAGGCTCAAGATGGCAACAACATTCGATACTGAAAAATTCACTGGTAAGAACGATTACGATTTATGGAAGATTAAGATGAAAGCATTATTGATACAATAAGGTCTAGCAGATGCGTTGAAAGGAGAAAAGGTTTTGCCAGAAAAGCTTGATGCAGTTCAGAAGCGTGACATTCTTGACAAAGCACATAGCATGATCATATTATGTCTTTCTGATAAATTCCTAAGGAAAGTAGCTAAGGATAAGACTGCTGAGGACGTTTGGAACAAATTAGATTCACTGTATATGACAAAGTCGATGGCTAATCGTCTATATAGGAAACAAAGACTTTACTCCTACAAGTTCTTGGAAGATAAACCTGTAGAAGATCAGTTGGAAGAGTTTAATAGATCTGTTTATGATTTGGAAAGTATTGAAGTGAAGTTAGAAGATGAGGATAAAGTAATTATTCTATTGAATGCATTGCCAAAATCCTATGATCACCACAAGGACGTTATGTTGTATGGAAGAGCGAACAATATTACACTTCCTGAAGTCCAAATAGCCTTGAAGGCAAAAGAATTACAGAGGATCAATTAAACCAAATCTAAAACATTTGGTGAGGGCTTGATCATTAAGAAAGGGAAACAATTCCAAGAAAAGAAACAATTTCAAAATGATCCTGCCAAGAAGACTTTCCAACAGAAGGATAAAAATGCAGAGGGAAAAGAAACAAGAAAATGTCACTTTTGCAAGAAACCAGGCCACTTAAGAAGGGATTGTTTTGAGTATAAGAAGAAACAGGCACTGGAGAATCAGACTACTAACTCAGCAGATTTGACTGAAGCTGATGGGGAAGCTGAGAAGTTGAATGTCACTGATAAGAAGGTAGAAGATGTCTAGATCTTGGATTCAGGCTGCAGTTTTCATATGAGTCCTCATAAGGACTGATTTCAATCTTATACAAAGCAAACCACTGGGTCTGTGCCATTGGGAAATGATCAGATGTGTGAAGTCAGGGGAATAGGAACATAAAGAAAGAATGCATGATGGATCCTATAAGATACTGACTGATGTAAGACAAATACCAAAGCTAAAGAGAAATCTGATAAGTCTGGGGACTTTGTAATCAAAAGGATGCAATTTCAAGTCAGAGCATGGTTCATTGTATGTCATGAACGAAAATGATGTGATAATGAATGGCAAAAGACAATCCAGGTTATACTACCTCATTGCAAATATTGTATAACGTATGTGTGAGAATGTGTCAGAAAACAAATTGGTGCTATGGCACAGAAGGTTGGCACACATTGGAAAGAAGGGACTAAATAAGTTGGTAAAGCAAAACCTCATAACCCATAGTGGAAAAGAAGAATTAAGCCACTGTGAACAATGTATCCTTGGGAAGAGTAAGAAAAGCACTTTTCTAGTTGGGAAACAAGCTCAAAACCACCACTTGACTATGCACATGCTGATCTTTGGGGACCTTCTAGAGTAGAGTCTTTAGGAGGTGGAAAACACTTCTTAAGCAAAATTGATGATCACTCAAGGAGGTTATGGACATATATTCTGAAAACCAAGTCAGAAGCTTTTGAGAAATTCAAAGAATGGTGTATTCAAGTGGAAGTAGAGAAAGGAAGTTCACTAAAGTGTCTCAGAACAGATCTGGGTTAGAGTTTCTGTCAGAGGATTTATGAAGTTTTGTTGAGAAAAGGGCATTAAAAGACACAGGACAGTCTCTGGCAATCCCCAACATAATAGGGTTGCTGAATGGATGAATAGGACCATCCTTAAAAGAGTGAGGTGTATGTCATTAGATTTAGGATTGCCCAAGAAATTCTGGGTAGAAGCAGTGTCTACTACTACTTACTTGATCAATAAGTGTCCATCATCTGCACTTGATAGTTTCTTTACACCAGATGATGCACGGTATGGCAGACCATCAAATTACTCAAGATTGAAAATCTTTGGATGTTAAGCTTATCCTCATCAAAAGCAAGATAAGTTACCTTCAAGAACTCTGAAATGTATCTTGGATACTAGGCTGGCGTAAAAGGATATAGATTGTGGTGCTGTGAACCAGGGATGAATAAAGTGATAGTCAGCAGAGATGTGGTTTTCAATGAAGAGATAATGCCTTATCTTATGAAAGATAGCAGTTCTCAAGATCTGAAAGAAAAACCTGGAAATGTCAAGCAACCAGTTAAGGTGGAGCTTGATGAGAGTGATATTAATCACCATGAAAGTAGTTTACAAGACACTCTAAATGAGGAACTAGATAATGAAGATCAAGAGGATTTAGAAGACTATCAGTTGGTCGGGGATAGATTAAGAAGAATAGTAATACCATCTACCAGATATGGAGATGAATACTTGTTGGCATATGCATTGGTTACTGCTGAAGAAACAGAGTTTCATGAACCAAAATCTTACTCAGAAGCAGTAAATAGTTAAGATGGAGAAAAGTGGATGAAAGCAATGAAAGAGGAGCTTGAATCTCTATTGAAGAATAACACTTGGATTCTGGTTGACAAGCCAAAGCATAAAAAACTTGTCAGTTGCAAATGGATATTCAAGAGAAAGATTGAAGTTTCAGAAGCTAAATAAGTAAGGTTCAAAGCCAGACTTGTGGCAAGAGGATTCACTACAATGAAATTTTTTCTCCTGTGGTAAAACACTACTCTATTAGATTAGTATTGGCCCTAGTAGCACACTATGATTTGGAACTTGAACAGTTGGATGTCAAAACAACCTTCTTGCATGGAAATTTAAAGGAAACAATTTTTATGAGTCAACCAGAGGGTTTCATACTGCCACAAAACGAAGGAAAAACATGCTTACTTAAGAAATCATTATATGGTTTGAAGCAAAGCTCAAGACATTAAGTTTGATACTCATATGAAAAATATTGGATATGAGAGGTGCATATTTATATAATGGTGTTTACTTCAAGAAATTTGGAAATGAAGTGGTTGTCTACTTATTATTGTATGTTGATGATATGCTAGTAGCTAGCAGAAGTCATCATGAAATCCAAATTCTCAAGAAGGAATTACAAAGTGTCTTTGAGATGAAGGTTTTAGGGGCTGCAAGAAGAATTCTGGGTATGGATATCTACAGAGACAAAGCTAAAGGCATTTTGTGGTTGAGCCAAAAGGATTATGTTCATAAGGTGCTGAAGAAATTCAATATGAATGAGTCTAGGGTTGTTACTATCCCTTTATCTCAACAATTTAAGTAGTCAGAGCTTCAATGTCCACACACAGAAGAAGAACAGAAGGAGATGAACAAGGTTCCTTATGCCAACATTGTTGGAAGTGTTATGTATACTATGATATATACCAGGCCAGACATATCCTATGCACTTAGCGTGGTTAGTAGGTATATGTCCAAAACTGGTAAGAGACATTGGGAAGAGACATTGGGAAGCTCTCAAATGGGTGCTGAGATATAGCAGATGTTGGTTTGTTATTTCAGAAAGGGAAATCTGGTGCAAGGATGATTATAGAGGGGTTTGTTGATTCGGATTATGCTACAAATTTGGATACTAGGAAATCACAAATTGGTTATATATTTACACTTTGTGGCACTACTTTAAGCTGGAGATCTATGACACAATTTGTTGTGGCTTTATCCACAACAGAAGTAAAATTCATGGCTCTCACAGAAGCTGTCAAAGACGCCATTTGTTTGAAGTGAATTTTAACTGAGTTTTGACTGGTTCAGGATGTAGTTAGAATCAATTGTGACTCCCAGAGTGCTTTGCATTTGGCAAAGCATCAGGTTTTTCATGAAAGGAGCAAGCACATAGATGTGAGGCACCATTTGATAAAAGATATAATAGAAAATGGTTCTGTTGAAGTTGTGAAAGTGGCAACTGAACACAATGCTGCAGACATGCTAATAAGGACATGACCTGTTGAAAAGTTCAGATATTGTCTTGAGTTAGTGAAGGTGACATCCATTTGTAGAGCATGACAAGCCCTGAAGCAGCAGGGCCGTCTGTAAAGGGGTTTACTGATGTAGATTAGTTGTTTAAGCTTCTTAGAAGGCCAAGGTGGAGATTGTTAGTTATATTGAAGCAATGTGGCCTTACTACTCAGCTGAAGGCCGGCATACTTGAATACTTATAAGATCACGTGCATGTGTGCATGCATGTTCACATTTCATTCTGTTACAGAAAGTGGTTACAACAAGGGGTAGTTTAGTTGTTCTATCACACTACTGATAATTTCATTCCTTCATGAGAGACATAATAGAGTTAATTATCAGTCAAGAAAGACACACACACGCAAAGGCAAGTTGGCAGCTTACCCAAGAAGTTTCTCAAGAACTGTTCTTCTTAGATTGTAAGTTTTACTTGATCTAGCAAGTGAGAGAGGTCCTTGATTGTTGTATTCAGCTGTAACACAGAGTTTGTGCATACTCTGTGGTTGAATTGTAACTAAGAACGTGATCCAGTCAGTTTCCTTTCTTTCCCGTGGATGTAGGCAGATTTATGCCGAACCACGTAATCGTTTGTGTTGTTTACTGTTTTGTTGATGAATGCTTGTTCTGTTTGATATCTCGAGTTGGGTTTGAATTCATAGGAGATCAGATTATTGTGCGCAACATAGAGCAGTCTCCTAGCAGAGACGAAGGCTCACCAAGGTAGAGCAGGCTCCACAGCAGAGACGACAGGTCCGACTCTACGAACTAGGTGCAGAGACCAGGCTAGGTGCACCAGCAGAGATGACAGGTTCGGCTCCACAAACCAGGTGCAAAGACCAAGCTAGGTGCACCTAGGTAGAGGTTAAATCTCCAGCTGTAGTAAAACCATGGACTCCATGCAAGGCGTGTGGCCAGATGCGGTGGAGATGGTTAGTCGTCTGGATGGAGCAGACATGGCTCGATTGAGGGGAGGCTCAGTGGTTCGTTTGAGGGGAGGTTTGGCGGTCCTTTATTTGAAGGGGAGGATTGTTAGAATTGTCCAACAAAGTCCCACATCAGATATACATGGGAAGATCATGAGGTTTATAATGAAAGAAGTATCTTCATTGGTATGAGACATTTTTTGAGTTAGCCCAAGAACAAAACTATGCAGGTTTGGCCCAAAGCGGGTAATATTATACCAATGTAAAGATGCAGGCCTAGTCAAGGCGCAACAGTTTATAGCGCAACAACTTGTGCATGTCGAAGTTGTTTGGTTGAAAAGAAAACTTAGGAAATGATGCATATTTATTGTGATAGTAGTTCGTTCAACCATCAAACCTCGAAGAATCCAGTTTTTTATGGTAGAAGTAAACACATAAATGTGAGATTTCAGTTCCTTTATATCACAAAAGAAGGTGTTGAATTGGTGGATTGATGCAACAATGATCAAGTCTACATTCTTTAAGTTGCGGGATTCACTAGGAGTGATATCAATATCCTTATTTAAACTGATACGGAGGGTGTTAAAGTTTTATTTCATTTTTAGTTTTCTAATTACCCTATTTTGTAGTAAGTTTGGTATCCCATGCCATGAGATTAGTAGTTTTGAGTCATGGGTCAGCATTAGTTAGTTGTACCTTTTCTCAAGTTTATGCTTTATCGATTTTCTTGTATTTAAGGAGTTGAGAATCTTGAGATCATCAATTAAAAATATTTCCTTCCTATTAGTTAGTTGTACTCGTCTTTCCGGATGGATTTCGACATGTTTGCAGTGACCATGAATGCCAACAGAGGAATGTGGAAGAGATGGAGCAAGAAGACACGTGTGCCTGTTCACCCTTCTCCTCTAAATTACTTAAAAATATTACTCCCTCCGTCCCGGCTTAACCCGCCTAGGTTGACCGGGCACGGAGGTTAAGAAAAAACTGTGGAATCTTTGACTTTTTTAAAGGGGGCTGGTAGGTTAAGATGGGACAAACCAAAATGACAAGTATGCAGGTTAAGCTGGGACGGAGGTAGTATAATTTTTTTTTGAAAAAATAATTTAAGAGAATTCTAGCCATTTCATAAGATCATATTTGGAAAAAAATAGTTTTCCAATTTTTAAAAAGATTATATTCTTATAAACTATTTTCAAACTTTATTTAAAAATAATTCCAATATTTTCCAGTTATTGTTTTAGATATTTAAAGTTTTCGAGCTAATTTTCAATTTTTTTAAATAAATTTGTAATTTTCTAGTCTGCCGCTGGAAGTTGTGAAATAAAAAAGACTGAAAAATTAGCGACAAGTTAATTTACCTAATTAACCATTTTTAACATCCCAAAGATGGGAGAACCCAAATAAACATTTTGAACCCATAAAACAAAAATGGCAAAGCCACGTGGTATTGGCCATTAAAGTAACCAATATATCAGATAAATAAGAGAATTCACAATTTCTCTGTTCCACTCTTGGCCCGTCTTGGCCGGGCGAATTTCTCCATTGTTTCCCTCATCATTTAAGAGGACAAATTTTACAGCCAAATTACAGATGACTTTAATTCATAACTCACTCAGATACTCTCAGCTTTCAGATTTTACATACACCTTTCAACACACAGTACGACCATAACATATCGTTGCAATGTAGAGGTTTTTCGACCATTTCTCCTGCAAGAATCAAACGGATTTCAGTATCCAGGAAACGAGTAAATTGTTGGCGTATATTCTCTGACCCATATAGCAAGAGATAACATAGTTAAAGAGTACCTTTACATGGGTACTTGGGAATGCAGAAGTACGAAGGGTCTCTTGGGTCTCATCCGTCACTTTGCGTCTAGGTATACTGAGTATAAAAGCGGCTTGCTCAGCTGTTGCGGCCATGGAGGTTATTCTGTAACCATTTTCCCACCTGCGGTGTATTCCCTCGCTCGGATACAGAAAATCAAGTTCCACAACCTGTGAACCCGTATTTTCATTAGTTGCTGGTTCTATTCACACAGCACAAGAGTATTTGGGTAGCATAAACCATTGGTTTTACTAAATAGACCACGCCTTTTTTTAGGTGAACGGTCGATTTTGGTGGTGGTGTATTTAGCAAAATCGGTGGTGCAGATAGCCTGACCCGGCTTTAATCTATTGAGCTCATTAATCAAGTTTTACCTGTTCAGAATATCCAGAATTTCTAGACATTACGACACCCCAACGGCTGCCAGCAGTGGTCATGGATGTTACGTGGAAACCTTCTTTCCACTTCTTGTTTATCCACTTGAATGGAAAGGAGTCACTAACTTTGTAAGACTGTTGGGTATAAGGAGTTCCTATGGAAAAATAGAATTAAACCTCGTAAATATCATAGGCACCAATTCATAAGAATAACACGAAATGTATGAGATTTAAGGAACACCAAGAAAGGAGAATAAAGGAGTTTCTGCTACCTTTAGACATAACAACCAGCGAACTTCCGTTAGTTGCACCAGCTATTGAACTGATGTAATAATTCTTCTCCCATTGTTCCATGATCCATTCCTGACAAGACCGTAGAACACTTGGTGAACTTGAAGAGGAATACGAGCCAGAAAAACAAAAAACACACCAGTACTTATAACTTGAACTATACCTTGTGAAGGAAAACAGCTGAAAGTTCATACACCTGTGAACTGAAACCCGTTCCAGCATCCATGATCAAGGCCCAAAGGTTCGTTGCCGAAGCCACACAGCTGATGTATAAACCATCTTCATTACCCTTCTCTACATGCTGACGCAGCCTTGAGTCTGCAACATTGTAGTGGTATCTACAAGAAAGATAGAACAAAGTTTGTCTTCATCAGGAAATAAATCACAAAATAAGGTACCATGTAGTATCTAACAATAGAGCTAGCTAGTATGCATAATACTGTTTGAGATAGTACAACTGCATTGATGAATCTTTATATCGATCAAAATATTTATATGATTAATAAGCAAAGACAAGACAAAGATAGAACAGTTTAATTATTCCAGAGGCTGTAACTCTTATAATTGGCAGCGCAGGTTATATAGCCAATAAGTGTGTATATGTTTTGTGGCTACACGTCTTTTAGTTGTGCTAAAAAGACCCATACAGTCCTTATAATTTATAATTGTATGCAAGTGAAAACTAAAAACGTATTGACAAATATCAGATACAGATTTTACATCTACATATAGAAAGCACAAAGGCAAAAGAACCAGTACGCATTAAAAGGTTTATGCACATATATGCAATGCACATCACAAAGAAACCGTCTGAAAAGAACATGTTAATCTTCATAAATTTGATCAAACCGCTAAATTGCCCAAAATCTTCATTCTATATCCTGAAGTAACCTAACATAGTCAAACCTGAAAGTTCTCCAGCCCACGGAAGTGTACTATCATCTTCTACTGGTCCTTGTGACGTTAAACCAACCATCAAATAAAGTACATTTTGCCTGAAAGTTGTAACAAACTATCTGTATTTCCTATTCTTTTTTGTTGGTTTGAAAGATTCAGCTTTTACAAATTTATTTTGCTACAATTCCTGAACTCCAACAAATATCTAGGATAATGTATTTTGGCGTGTCGGAAGGGAGACGTGTGGAAAAATAGACTCTGTTTGCGGAAAAAATAATTGACTAAATTTGGGTGAAATTTCTGTGCTAGATGTATAGGTATCTTTTTGTTATCGGTGGTGGGATAATGAAATAAATTTGCTAAATTATCACAAAAAAAAAATGACCGGGTTTTGGGAGGATAAAGATAAAATTTTACAAAAACTGCAAATTGCATTGCGGGAGAAGTATAATTAGGACGAAAAAGACACGGAACAGTGTGTAACTATGCAATCCATTATGTTGTCTTAGGTATACACAGTGAAGAGAAGACAATATCCAACCGCTAATATAACAAATCCTTAAATGCCATTTTAAATATAATTTTAGAAGATATGAGTCAGGTAGAGGCTGATTACCTTACAATGTACATCCATAGAACTATAATACACGACCTGAATGTGGTCTATATGGCGGCTACATTTGGAAAGAATTAATCATAAAATTGATCATGTGTTGTTACATTGCAGTACCACTTGTGGAATTTCTTACCTTTCACTAAAATTTCCGGGTATCAATGTGTTTAAGCACACAAATGCTAACTTGAACACTGTATGCTAAAGCACGATAAACATTGTATAACATGAAAACCCGATAAACAATATTGTTATATTTATCAGAATAGAGGATGGAGAATTCACTCAAACTGCAATTGTCAAGAGGAATTTGAATTCTAGAGAAGAAGGCATACGATTATGCAGTTGACAAATCTCTGTTTCTAAATTGGCACAACTGATTAGAGGGGAAGAAGATGATTTTATGTTTCTTTATCCAATGTTTCATATTTTATCGATATTAAGGGCAGCCCTGGAAGGAATGATTCCAAAGCCTTGTTACTGTTATTCAAAGGTTTTAATAGATATACTCCCTCCGTCCATAAAAGAGTTACTTTTCACAGAGCTACAATTTTTTTTAAATTTTTTTTTGGCCAATTTCATGAAGGTACAACCATCTAAAACCTATAAATTCTCGTTTATACGATTTCTTTTATTTGTTATTTGACTTATTCAACCATTTGTAACTTACGTGTGAAATTTAATAAAAAGATTAACTAATTAATCAAGACATTGGAACCGGACTCTTTTTTTTGGACAAGAGAAGATTTTGAAATAGGATTGTTCATGTCAGGGAATATAGTAAATAATAAATTAATAATGATAATAATAATGAAAATTGTTATTATTATTATTATTATTTTAACCAGGAAAAATAAAGAACCTGAAAAGACATCTTAAGGTTTAGGAGTATATCAACTTAAATTCATATGAATCTTTCTTTGCAGATAAGTGAAAAAAGGATTACGGCAAGGGTTCATTCATGACCCATCACCTGTGCTAGCGCATCAGCGTAAGTGTAACTTATAGAAAAGATCAAATTTGCACAGATCTCTTTATAACACCTAAGCTTATTTCACAAAAGGTGCATGCGTTTATAGAACACGGTCTACATAAGAATATTGATAGTAGGTAACAAAAGTCTACTCGCAATCATTCACGACCGTCGCGAGTGCGTGAGCAGAAAACTACAATAACGGCTGCAAAGTGGCAACTTCAAGGAAAAGGCAGCGAAAAACGATATGTATTGTTTAGTCAACTAAAAGTTATGCTACTTTTGGTTGCTGATCTATGCACCAAAAGAGCAGGTAGCTACTTGAAATAATATTTTTCGATATATATTTGAAGAATCCTCATATTAGCAAAAGATACGTACCAGCTAAATGTAAAAGCATGAATACACAGGTTTTACGAAGTTGAGCATGAGACCAAAAACGAGGCAACTTAATTGCATCTCTCACAACCAAATATTTACAGCAGATACTTACCTCTGTTTCATGGGGCGACGTGCATTATAGACTGAAATCCACTGGGTAGCAGGACTACCTAGGCGCACTTTCTTCTTAGGTTGCTCCTCTTCTTCCAAGTTCATGAGCAGCCTTCCACGCTTTTGGCCCACCTGCAACAGAAGATAAAAATATGTATAAATTAAATGTTTTTTTACTAAATAAGTTAACGACTTAAAATTAGGCGTAGGTTTTCCCCAGTATATTACCTTGAGAGCTCCATCTATTCTTATCGGTCTCAGCGACGAACAAGGTTCTATAAGGCCTTCAAAAAGTGATATCAGCTTCGAATAATTTGGCTCCTCGTCAAACTTCATATTACTAACAGCCTCAAGGAACTGTTTGAATGGAGCGGGACAAAAGCAACACATCAAGTCTGCCGAAGTGGACATTTTCTTTCTACAGACTAGATAACTCTTGTTGTCGCCCTGTCATCATATCTCAAAATAAGAACGGAGAACAATAGATTAAGTCGAACGAGGTAAGATGCCATAACAATTATGCCAAATCACCTGATAGCCTTGCCATGGTAACCTCCCCTTTATGAGAAATATTAGCGTGTATGCCAGCGACTCAAGGTCATCCCTTCTACTGCCTGTACGACCCAAATGTGCATGCACACTTGCATACCTTATCGTTCCTCTGTGGATGGAACATTGGAGTTTGTGATATCACGGTAAGCCAGAGAGTCAGAGAAGGGATAATTTTCATCATGGAATAGGTGTTAAATATTATTTATGCAATCTAGTACCATGTTTTATAATGAACATCAAAGGAAGCAAGCTCATCAATATCTAGACAACAACAAATCAGTTTTTTTTATGACTGAGTCGAAAAACGATGAAATACTCGAAAGATGCTAGCTGCCTAGCACACATTGGCTGACTCAGAAATGCCTAAACAAGCCAGAAATTTCCATAAAGTTACAGCTTCCCCAATTACAAGTAGGCTGTTGGAATAAAAACAAAATGAAGGTCGCAAAAACTTATGCTTGCCCTCTGAACTCAATTGCACAACCAAGTGAATTATCAAGGTAGCATACATTACTATATATGGAAAAATTCTGTTGGAAGACCTAATTTTAGAAAACTCATTAGTACAAGGTCTTAAGTTTGTTAGTTCTCAATTCCGGGACTGATTTAGGAGTGTTTCTCAATTCGAGGCCTAAAATTTTTAATTTTATTATCATTCTCGGGCTTACGTCTCGAAAAATAAGAAACGTTATCCAACGTAGGGATGGTTTGGTACGGTATATCGAAAATTCAATATGGTTGGATAAAAAAATTGATATACCGGACTAAACCATCCCTACGTTGGAGGACATTTCTTATTTTTCAAGTCATAAGCCGTGTAGTGAGAATAATATTCAAATTCTAAGCCCTAAATTGAGAAAACTCATAAATCAGCCACCAAATTGGGAACTTCTTAAACTCAGGTCTTGTATGGACAGATTGTCAGATTTTCTTAAAATTGGGCCTTCCAGCAAAATTCAGCCAAATATATATTTGCATGGCGACCAGCTAAGTCACATAAAGCAATTGGACAGAGGAAACAAATATAGTCATCTTTTGTATCAGGGTGGCCAGTTGCCCAATGTTTAGAAAATAACAAAATTATACAAAGCAAGTGTCTGGGATAGACCCCCGTTTAAATAGTGGGATGTTTGCCCATTAAGGAAGGTAAAGCAACAGCATATTGATCACATGTAGTATTGCACTTAATAGCCCTTCAAAGTGCACTCACAATACTGAAATCCACTAAAGCATAAAAAATCAATCTTATTAGGACACATGAATTGGCTGATAAATTAGACTCGAGGCCCACATCTCATCCTAACATAAGGAAGTGCATAATTTCTAAATAAACACAATCGTCACAAACCTGAATATGTCTGGCCTCTGATCATACTCGACATGCTGACCGGATGAAGCCTCTTTCCACCTAGAAGCTGCATAAGCAACATGTTAAAAACAAGAGCATCAACAGATTCAGAAGTGAAAGGGTCAAAAGAAAAAGGACCGACTGAGTTGATGGTATGAATTGCAGATGTATGCGAGACTAAGACTCTAACAATGCCTAGTTGCTGAATATTCAATTGATGGTACTTAAGACAAAATAGAATTGCTAGAATGGAATATCATACCTAGACCAAGATCAATAAGATACAGCTTTTTCTCTTCTGCAGTCCCAGGTTGCCCAAGTAAAAAGTTCTCTGGCTTCACATCTCCATGAACAAATCTAGATAAGTAGCGAAAAGTACCAATAATCAATTGTATATTGATGTGACGAAAGAAATTTGGAAAACAGTAAAGTAACTGCAGGCAGCATCATAAAATCAAGGCTTCATTACGTAAAAATTCACTCCATTTTGGTCAATCATTGTTACATAGAAAAGCACCACTTTTATATTTGTTTCAATTCAATGCACCAAGGGAAGTTCTGGATCTAATTACTGATGTGGAGCCCGAAATTGGGATTTTGACCCGCCCAATTGTATACATGAAATTGTACAAATTGTTATAACACTAATTAGAAGAAAACAACATTGTTTTATCATTAAGCAGTATCCTTTTCATTTAATTAGACCGTACGATTACATTTCTGTAGCTTGGATAACCAAAATCTCAATTTCAGATTCCACGTCAGCAATTGGAGAAAAATAACTTGCACGGGTGCATAAAATTGAAAAATTTATGAAGGTGGTGTCTTTCTATGTTATGTTTAAAAGTCATGCGGCAAAAGATAATTGACTAACAGGACATGAATTTTCGCGTAAGTAAGCCTAAAATCCAGCAACACTGTTTGAGCATTGTGGTTATGCATCATAGAAATTATATCAAGCAGAAATTACCCCTTCATGTGAAGCTTTTCGAGAATTGATATAGCCTCAACAGCAATACAAGCCGCCATATTTGGAGACATCCTGTTTCAGGTGGTCATTGTCAGGGTTAAAAGAAGTACACAAAAGGACAATCTTTGTTTGGGTGGAGGGAGAGAGTCCTACGATTGGCCCAAAGAATTCCAAACATCCCACAGACTGGGTCCAAGCATGTCCATGACCTGGAAAACAAAATTATAAATACATAAAACATATTCACTATAGCCAATGGAGCAAAAGTGGAGCCAAATTCAAAACCCACCAGAATGTAAAAATCGCCTTGGCGACCCTTGTAGTGGACCCATGGAAGTCCATAGCATCCATTCAGTGCACTTGGTGGAAATGAAATATCAGAAAGTCAGCATTTCTATCCACAGAAAAACAGCCTCAGGAAAACAACAGACAACTTACTTGTACACTTGCCACTCATATGGAGGGCCATAATTGCAGCCCTTACTACTTCGGTGTTCACACTTCAGTGCAACCTGCAAAAGGTTAAAAAATTCCAATCAAATTCACAATAAAATTCAGAAGTGATTCGATTCCCAATATCACCAGATGTCAACAGATATGCCAAGAGATACCTCGATAGCATCTGGTCCTGGTCCTTCCGTTCCACCACTTAGCCGTCTGCCAACATAAACTTGTCCAAACCCGCCCTTACCTAATTTCCTTTCTGTCTTATACATGGGAGAGTTACCCACTTGCACCTATGCCAGTGGAACTGGAGTTAATAATCGATATATATAATAAAGAAGTCGAGAACAAATGATTCAAAAAAATACAATACATGCATGTAATCTCTGAAGTTTAAAACCAATCAATTACGGAGCATACTCAATGTTAATAATGTCAGGGAACAAGATTTTACCCTATCAGGCACAGGAGTTGTGCTTGCATCTTCTTCGACAGCCATTATTTTATCCGCACTCCCACCACCATCCATAGCACCCTCCTTATCAGGAGCAGCCTCAGTTCTATTAATTGCAAGTTCCGGAGCCTTGAGGCCAACAGTTTGAGGAAGAACCACACCAGGCGGCTCGGGTTCTAAACCTATCAACCTAGCCCCTCTGCCTCTACCAGCAGCAGTTGGTCGAGCAGGTGTTGCTGCAGAAGGCCCTTTTGCTACTGGAGCTGCATAGCCTCTCCCTCGTCCTCTCCTTCTGGTTCTGGCCGGAGCGGGTGAAGCAATATTTTCGTCTTGATTATCCGTTTGAGGTGCAGGATGGAGATCACCAAGTCTTTTTGATCTCCGTGCTCCGCTACGCAATTCTGGCATCGTCACCCATGCAAAATCACCTCCAACTCATTCCTCACCTTCTGCTTGCAACCTGCCGTGAACTAGATAAGACATCAAAATGGGGATTAATCTTTAAAGTTATCAGAACCAGGAAAGAACTAAAAAAACCCCAAACTTTTACAGACCATGACCAATCAAATTGTGCCAAACCTACAATCAGAAATTTAGCATTCAGCACAAGCCTATAAGTTCGACCAATCGTTTTCGAATCAAGATTTTCCAGCAAAGATAAACGCACTAAAGCTGATTCAGCTTATTTAAGACACTCAAAAAGAAGAAGAAATTATTATCATTAAAGAAAAGAAAGAATAACACAAACTCTATTAATTGGCAAAAATAAAAGCTTTTAGGCGAGGACACGCTCAAACACAATCATAGAATTGGTAGCAGCATAAGCAATGATTAATTAAATCCATAAGAGTGAGCTGTTCAAAGAATTTTTTTTTTTTTTAACCAAACAAAAACACATAAAATGAAAAACCTACAGACGAAAAATCAGACCTCGAAACAGTAGAAACAGAAGGATCGTTTTCCAGAAAGCAAAATCAAACTGAAGAACCCAATCGATTAGCCGATCAAAGACAGATCTTCAGTGAGAACACTCATGGCGAAAATTTACCTAATAATGGAGACGAAAAATTGGATGGAAGGTGAAGGAAAATGCTAGGTTAAGATCTTGGAGAACGTTGTGCGATTATAATGGCTGCCCGTCTGATTTCTCTTTCAACAAGAAAAGCAAACATTTGTAGCTCGCCTGCCTGACCTCGCCTTCTCTCTCCGGCTCTGTCTAATCTCTTCATTTCCTTATATATATATTTTTGTAGTATTTTATATTTTATTTAATTTATTGGTTTTTATTTTTTCTGACCTAGGTACGGTGGCATGTGAAAATTGTGATCTTACACCCTTCAACTAAATATAAAAGGAATGTTTGGGTTAATTAGCTTGTATGCAATTCAATAGGCACAAATATTTGAATTGGTTAATAGGTATTCAAAGCATATTTAGGGTGTGCGGCCATTTCATTATTTAAAAAGTAAGAATTTACTTCTATTGTTAACTAGATAGATAAATAATAATAATAATAAGAATCATCTTTTTATGATCAAATTTGTCATTCCTATATTTTCCATAGGTCACTTGTTATCCGGCAAAAAATAAAAAATATGGATAGTGAATCACAATCTCGAGACCAATGGGTCATGACCCAATAAAAATCTATACATTAGTCTCGAGGTCTAAAGCTTAAGACTTGAGCCACCATAAATGAACCCTGAATCCACGTAGAAGGCATAAAACCACTTGCATACGACGCGAGTGTGCATGAGTAAATGGAAATAAAGGATTTCTTCTACTTTTTGACATTTTGAACAATAAATTTATAGGCAAAATGTAAATACATTGTATACATAGATCTTTTTATGTAAAAGGAGTTGGACTGATTCTGCAGTGACACTTTTCTGGCAAAAAATATTACTTAATAGGTAAAAAAATCTATAGTTTTTTATAAAATTATCAATAAAGTGAGATTTGTATTGATACTTTTATTAAAAAAATAATATTTTTCGCTAATTAAGTGGTAGTTTTCGTTACCTTATCGATCCAAATCGAACAGACCTAAAAAAATACGCTCAATAAAAAATATAAAATTTTGGAGTCCATTCATCTGCATCTATTTTCCAACGGTTAATACTTGTCACAAGAAAAAAAATACCTTGTAAAAGATATTATTCAAAAGTAGACGATGTGATATCAATATGGAATTTATAAATGGCGTGCTTGTATATGAACTTAATGGTGAAAACTTATATAAAACTTGAGAACACATAAAGTTAAAAAAATACAAGACTTAATACGTTTTACTAATAAATATTACAATTTTCTAGAAATAATATTAATATTGGAAGTAAAAGTATAATTTTCCCAAATACATAATATTTTTCTGAAAAACGTATTACTTTTTCCGAAAGTAATACTTTTAAAGCTAATCAACTAAATAATAGTTGAATATGATTTGTTACAAATAAATTAAGGACTTATATAGATCTTGACATTGAAAATGTGTATGAACTTGAGATAATAATTATAAAAATAAAAAAATAATAAAAAAAATAAAAACATGAATTATTACGTTTTCTAAAAACATATTATATTTTTTTGAAAAAGTGTTACATTTTTCTAAAAAAGAGTATCACTTAGCCTATTTTTTCGGATGCCAATTTTTTTTTTTTTAAATGAGCGAAGTTTGAAATCCACTTATGTTAGACTGACTCATTGTATATAAGAAAATCCATACATATGAGATATATAAGTCTAACTTAAGATTACAAACGTTTTGTTACATGGAAATCAAGATAAATTTTTGGGAGTTCAAATATGATGGAAAATTTAATGCAGAAACATCCTAAAGAATAGTTACGGATACTCTAAGATAATAAAACATTATGCTAGATTACTAAGGATTTGTAAGTGTACTCTATAAAATATCATGCTTAATGATACATTATTGATAACGAATGTCGCTAGCAATTGACTACGAACAGTTGGAGTAGCGTGATCTTCCTCAACCAAATATCTCTTAACGGCGATAGTAATTGTGGTGTATTGTATATCGTAAGGTAGTGTTATGTATATTAATATAATTAGGATTCTCATAATCTACTGATTGGATCAATTACGGTATCTATCGAGTGACACCATATATATCTTATAAAGTTTTTTTATTAAATGTTGTCTACTCTTTATCCATTGAATCACTTTACTTTAGTATCCTATAACTATTTGGCATCTTATGATTTCTAGGCAGATTTGAATATTATATTAATTATTTCTCAAGATTGAGAATAGAGTTCTCATATTCTTAGTGTTCCTAACTTGAAATCAAATTTATCATTCCCTCTTATTAAATTTATCTTCCTTTGTTCCCAACCCTCATAAATAATATATTGTCCATGATAGAAAATCATAATCTTTGGAATATGATTTAATAACAATCTCTGACTTGAGCAATACAATATTCTTGAAACAGATACATTTTAAATTATTTTACCGTGCATTTCTATTTGTCCTTAGGGACAATTTGGTAGGGCAATTAAGGGTGTATTACCACATGTACCATACCTAATAAGATCTTTGATACACAGTTTTTATAACAAGTTTGTCTAAAACAGGACCCATTATATGGGTCCCTTTGGGAGGGGGAGGGATGGGTTCTATTAACCTGGTATTAAACCTGAGTTTTTATCCTATTTAAAATTACTTGTTTATCCCCAAGTATATATTACATGATACATCACACCCTGCCACCATCAGCTGTTGTCCATTGTTCACAAAATAGGTATTGTTTGCGGCTTCGCACAGCTGCGTCTTCGTTGCAACAAGGCGGAAGGCTTTCCCCTTTTGCAATGGCAATCATTCTGAAAGAGGACTGGAAGGTAAAGAGTTTGATATGTATTTCTCAATAGATTAAAATTATTTGTTTGTAGGTTTATGTTTATTTCCATCTTCAGATGTAACCTAATTTGTTCTTGATGACTTCCAAAATTTAGTGAAAGTTACGGCAAGACCTTATCTTCATACAAACTAGCAAGGTACTGCTTCGTGGCGAAATAAAAAAATTATGTTTGTTAGAGCCCTTTTTTCTGAGGTAAGTCTTTATCTGATTCGGCTTCTAGTTGATAAATGAAAGTTTGGCTGATATTACTTTTCAAGTTCTCTGTACCCATTTTTTATATGCCCCGTTATTCACTTCTCTTTTTCGGCCCAATATTTGAGTTGTTGAATGAGTATTATATGTATGTTTTTGTTGATTTATGATTGATGGGTCTAACTTCCATTATTATTACTGGTTGTCCACCCATGATTAGAATTTCAGTGAAAAGATTATGTTAACAAAATTAAATTTCCACTTGAAATTTTTTAGGAGTCTGAAAATTTTTAATTGCATATTTTATAGTCTTTGAGATGCTAATCAACATGTCTTATCCACCAAAGATTTAAATGAATATATATGGGTGTCTATGTCAATGTTCGAATATGGTATTTTATTTTAGATACATCTGCATCGAAGAATGTGGTATATACAAATTTCGAGCGAATGTAATATTTTACAAATTATAGATTTTAAAAGACTCCATGTATACAATATTAATTGTTGTATTTATATGTTTTTAACTTCAACACAAATCATGGCATACATGCAAACAATTGTGATATCTCATAAACATCATTCATATATATATAATTTATGTATGTAATATGTTTTAATACATATATATTGCTATCAATTCATTTCCAGTATTTGTTCATATTGATTTTGCGTAGTAGCCTTGCATCTCTAAAGCCATTGCAAGCCATGCCTTGAACTTTATACTACTTCCGTTTTTAATAGTTGTCATTATAGCTTTGGATAAGAAAATTAAGGGACTTAAGGAGTTGTTAAATCAACCCTCAACTAATTTCCTTAAATCTCTTGATTTTTTCAATCATTTCTATATGTTGTTAACACTTTCCATAAATATAGGGTTAGTGTTAAAAAAATAAAAAAAAAATAAAAATAAAAAAAAAAAGTGGTAAAAAAGCTTGAATGACAACTAAAAAGAACGGAGGTAGTATTAATCTAATGATATATTCCACCTAAATTAGTAATATATTAAAGACGTAGTTTCTAAACAAATTAAAAAGTTATCAATTGAATAACATGTAATTGCCATTTAATTATAGAATGTATAAAATATATTTGTAATTGCCATTTAATTGTGCAAAACATAGTTTACATTTCTATTGTAATATACTAAAAAGTAAATGCATCTGTACATAAAATATTTTGATCCTGTTTAACAATAGGTTGACGCAAAAGTGAGTAACTTCATAGTACAATTTCCTTAACCGTGAATCCCTAATAAGTAACTAAGTGTATATTTGTTTATGGATTGAGTAGAGCGTAAAATATCTGGACATGAAATTTTTTATTGTATGAATTGTGGTAAAATTTATAAGACATTGTGCAATCATGCTTTAAAAGTGATCAAAATGCATTAAACAAACAAATAATAATTAATAAAATTACTAAAATTGAATTGTCACGTCCTCCATCTGAACAAATAAATTCATAAACAAACATAGCCTAAAAGATTTTGACCATGTCCTAATATCCTAAAACACATGGCACTCATAACTCAATATTTTACCAATTTATTTTCTTTCTTGATATATTATTTTTCCTTTTTCAAGCTTCCACCAATAACAATTGTAAACTATTCATTTAGTCTACTTTCAGTGTCTGGCCACGCAATAGCTGCAGAAACCCAAAATGACCCCTCTTTATAAATAAATTGGAGGAATTAATTAACATCTAAAATTTAAAATATTAACAACTTGAAAGGATTTACAATCTTTTGCAAACATTCTTACACACAAACATATTATATCATCAATAGTTTAGCCGCATTACCTCGCGATATGTAGCAAACATAATAATACAATGTATGTAGAATTCTCTATTAGATGCATAATCTATATTGATGATATTCTGCAGCAAGGAAAACAATTTGGACGTGCAGCATCAATACGTTTACCACATTTGTATTTGAGGAGAAAATAAGATATGTGTAGTCTTCAACATACCCCCCCTCTCTCTCTACACACACACACACACACACACACACATATATATATATATATATATATGTTGTTGTACCAACATCTGGATGAGTTTCCCATAAGCAAAATTTGACGTCTATTGACCGATCAAGATAAATGCTGCAAAAGGTAAAGATGAGTACCTATTTGACTGTCCGACTCGAATTGTCACCAATCCTCTTGAATAATTTCTTCTCCTATACTGAAAGAGAAAGTGCTTGGCATTATGGCTAAGTTACATTGTTGAATCATCATCAGTACACATCAAGACATAAAGGGGAAGAAAAAGAAAAATGTCAAGAATCCACAATGATGACAAACTCAGGATGAAAAATACTATGTCAACCCAAATGTGACTGAAAAAGCAAACTAAGCATCTATTGGTCACATTGGGCTCCAATGGCCAGAAAATATTAACTGAGTTGATTCAACATGCTTTCAACAAACTAAAATATAAAATTTATCAAATTCAAGTATAAATGAACCATATGTTATTGAAAGCTTAAAATAACTGGAAATTACCCTTCAGAGACCCTTATTCAAGACAATTGTTGCTCCCCACTCAAATTAGAAAAAGGTAAACCGCTCATCCGCTTACAGATCCACAATCCACTACACCATATGTGAAGAATTATGAAGTTTCAAACTTCAATCTGCTTAAAAAAGCTATAAACTCTATTCTCTATTTGATTTGGGCTGAATCGCAAATCTCATGGATCGTGAATGAAGTTTGATTTGAAATTGCCACCTAACATCAGGTAGAGATTTATATCCGGCTTACCATCCTACGAATCAAGACCCAAATTCTGCCTAGAAATATCACCACAGATGATGAAATTCCCGTTTTAAGTTCTTCTTGAATTCAGATTTTACCCCTTTCAGTTGTTCTCATCTGCAAATAAACAATTATCCATGAATTTTTTAAATGGGGTGATGATGACGATGAATGCAATTTCTAGAGAGAGATATAGAGTACTTACAACCTCATAAATGAATGCACAATTTGGGTCGTCTAACACGGGGGAAAGGGTGTCACCATTTAGTTAGGATTAACGGAGAGAGAAGGTTTTCTCGATTTCTTGGTTGGGAGAGATTGAGAGAGCATTTCTCTAATTTTTCCATATTGTCTGCACAATTGAGAAACTGAAAAATGATAAAGGGGAGATAAATTGAGTAACCGACGGGAAGGAAGAAGCCGATAAGGAAGGAACGCAAATACAATATATATCGTAGAAGGATCTTAGAGTGGCCGACACGTCATTTTTAGCAAAATTGACTGAGAGGCCGACACGTCAGAGAAAAAGCCTAGGCGGTCTTCCTTTAGTATTAAAGGGGGATTTTGGCTTTGATTATATAATTTTCATTTGTACAAACTGTTACATATTGGAGTACATTACTTTATTTTGGTTGTGAATGAGCATTCAACAGAAACAAATTAATGAAGTAATGCGGAATTTGGAACAAAATAACCCGTCTCTTGTAGTTGACAAACCTGAAACAAAACTTTGTGATTATTATATACGAAAATGCTTTAGTCTAATAAAATGAGAAATCATTCACCAAGGTTTTGGTAGAGAAAATAGCAAGAAATGGACATTATGTGAAATGATGTTTTAGCATTTTTTTTCTTAATCTGCAAATTAGAATGTTTAGTTATTGTTGAAGATGATGAGAGATAGCCATTTGTGCGCTCTCGATGTGATTGTTGTTTAACTTTAGAAAAGACATTACTTTTTGTTTATTGTTAGTCTCAATTTTCAGGATGATGTCTTTATATGGTCCACTACTGAAAAGTATCAAGGCAATTTTGGCTTAGTTGGTTGATGTAATGCAGGTTTTGGACGCATTGGGAGACTAGTTTTACGCATAGCAACCTTTAGGGATGATATCGAAGTGGTGGCAGTAAACGATCCTTTCATTGATGCGAAATATATGGTCAGTGTTCTCATTGGCTTCTCTTGTGCTCTTCATTTAATTGGTGACTGGTAGAGTAGCTTAACTCAAGGAAGTAGTTTCGATTTGCTTGTTTTAATATTGTAACTCTACATTCTTCAATTGTATTTTAACATGTCTCGTCTGGGTGAACTATGAAGGGCAGAGATATTTCTTTTAGCGGAGGAAATTATGTTTAGTCGTTTTGTAGTGTTGACTCTTTAATAGGTCAATTATAGTAGGGAATCGCTGTCGTTGTAAGTATGTGCACAAGATTAGATATGTAATGATTCATATAATATAAGACCAAATAAAGCATCTGAACGATTTGATATCTAAGAATGATGTTGACTATCTGGAACAACTAAGAATGTCACAGTGTGCATTTGCTAGCATATGTTTTCTGCTAAAGAACATTAGGGGCTTAAAGATTCCTAGTCTATTAGTGTAGGTGAGAAAGTATCATTGCTTCTTTCCGTTCTTTCTCACCACAAGAAAAATAGTCATGAAATTTGACTTCGAACGATCCAGACAAATCATTAGCACTCACTTTCATTTCTTGGTAGAAGTTGTGCTCAAGCTTCATCCCATCCACTTAGCTACGACCGAGCTTGTAGACGATAATTGTGCTAATTCTAGTTGGAGGTGGTTCCAGGTATCCGCTAACTCAAATCAGATTTTGATTTTGCAAACTTACTATTTTCGTATCCACGTTATTGGGATTACATTTTTTTTTTAATTTGATGTAGTGCTTTAATTTGGTAGGGATGTTTAGGGGCTTTAGATGTCACTTACATTAGAATGACAGTCTCCAAGTCAAATTAGGGAAGATATAGGACACGAAAGGGTGATGTAGTTGTAAACGTGTTAGGAGTTTGTGAGCGAAATATGAAATTCATGTATGTGCTAGCTGGTTGGGAAGGTTCGGTTGCATATTGTAGAGTCTTATGCAACGTTGTTAGTAAGCCCAATGGTTTTAGGGTGCCCTAAGGTACCACTTTAATTTTTTATCGTAGCCTTTTATTCTAATGCAATAATTATATATGGCCATAAACTATGTTATTATTCGTAGGCCACTATTACCTTTGTGACAACGGGTACACAAACGCCGATGGATTCCTCGCTTTGTATAAGGGAGTCCGGTATCACCTAGAGAAGTGGGGCAAGGGTTCTAGGGCACCATAGACCTACTAAGAGTATTCCAATATGAGTCACTCCAAGTCCTGTAATGTAATAGAGCGAACCTTTGGTCACTTGAGAAAATGTTGGGTGACTCTCCAGCGTGATTCGTTCTACCCTCTTAAGATGCAGAACAAAAGGGTGACAAGCGACTGTGCCCATTCAGAAACTCTTAAAAACTTTTATGACACTTTAACTTTTTAATTGCAAATATACCCAAAATGACCATTATAAAATTGCTCACTGTTTACTTTGATTTATAAGTTTTGAGCGAGCAAATTTCTATCTATATCAATTCAGTCCATTAAATTTTATCTTTCCAAGTTTTGTCCAATTAGAATTTCGTCCCAATTTTTCTTAATTATAAATTGGCCCCAAATTAAAATAGTCATGCAAAATTAATCTTCAATATAAATTTGGAAATATCCCATTACGATAATATTAGGCCCATTATGCATCCGTAAATTAAATTCTTGAAACATAAACAAAGTTTTATACCTTTGACCGAATTGTCGCCGGGTCATATCCACTGAGTTTTATGAACTGCTCTTCACAAACCAACCACTCAATCGCAACCAATGGTTCCAGACGTAGACTCCTTCAACAACAACCAACATGGCCTCGTTTCATTTCCTACCTCGAGGCGTACAATATTCTACTTGGTTGATGAACAGAACTAAAACTTTTTGAAGATAATGAACGAAAGCTCAATTTTTATTAAGAAATCAAGAACTTATTTATTACATCAATATATCTCCTTTTGGGAGGACACAACTTGTTTAGCTACCATGGTAGCTATGCTCTCAGCAAACATACACTCGAATGAAAACTAGAATGGAAGAAAACTGCAAACCAACTATTACAATGTTTATTTTTGTAAGAAAACAAAGGAGAATGGTCGATGCCTTCTGCTTCCTTCTACCTTGATTTAAAGAGGTTTGAAACCATCTATCTTCGAATTGTTGTATCCAGTTGTCAACCTCTCATTCATGGTTGCATATTTCTAGATTCTCCCTTATCCTTGTTGTGGTCTTGTCTTCACATGGTTTTCATGGGTGTGGACCTTGCATCACATGGAGATTTCAATTATTCCTGCTTTGGATGTCTCTTTATCTTTCTACCTTTTGTATTTTTTGGTGGAAACAACTCTGGCGATTCATCCCATCGCTGCTTGTCAGGGAACCATTTATTAATTTTTCTGGGTGGTCCCTTGGCATCTTTTGCTTTCTCGATGGTTCTTTCTCGTTTCTCTTTCCCTTGTCATTTATGACCAAGAATGATTGTCCGAATAGTGTCTTTTCTTATTCCGAGCACTAGGACAAATCCGACTCATCCACCTTCCATTCTGCACCATATTGAAATATTTTAGGGCGGTCTCTGAACTTGCCGGAAGCTCGTTTTTCCATTACATTTCCCTCTTCTGCTCAAAGATATAGTCTGCGTAAGAAGTGGTTTTTGATGTCATGGTATTGATCAAGAGGGGTCCGTTCTTTGTCGTGTTATGAAAAATCTTAAAACTTCCCTTGACCTTTCTCATTTCCATGAGGTAAACTCATATGCCCGAAGCTCTCCTTGTAGTAATATCATCCTCCGTAAAGGTTGATACTGAGGGGTTCTTGTGATCCGGGGCAAACATATTCTTGTTTGCCTGTCTTGTATTGGGTCTTTGTAACTTTATGAAATGAAAAGTTGGGTAAGACCCATTCTTGTATGGTTCCGGGGCTGCCGATATAAGCTTCAGCTCCAGAACATCTCCTCATTTGAGGTGGTCATTGTTCTCCCACGTCTCAAACACGGCCTTTTAAATCCATCCCAGAAGTTTTGAAATTTCTGGGAAACTTGGTAACATAGTATGAACCGAAGCTAGAGCTCCAAAATTACTTCTTGTGGATTTGCTCCTAGTAATATCCACATTCTTGGATATTTACCAAATCGATCAATTTGGTATTTTGTTGGTTAACACCAGATCCTGTGAGAATTTTCTCCCATGTCTGTTGATAAAACTGAAATGGAGAAACTTTAAGGTCGTTAGTATCAATCTTAGAGGTGTCAGCCATTTGCCTAAGATTGATATCTCCCTCTTTTACCCTAGAGGTGTTGGGTTGGCTTAAGTCAACAGGAGGAGTATCCTCCGTTTGCTCAAATTTTTCTTCAGCTAGATCCATGTAAAGATCCAACCTAGATCTCGTGCTCACTGTACTTGACTCTATGGCAACCGGGTTAGAGGCTCGTTCTTGAAACTTGATCTTTTTGCTTCAATGAGGAAGCTTCCCATCAAATAGGAATAATCAGGCTGTCCCAAAGGTAATTATTTGCAAGTTTGGTAGCCTTCAGCACGTGTCGGACTTTTGACAAGTCCTCCTGTTGTACTAGATCCGTGACTTTGGCATGAATGTCCCGGCCATTGATCCTCTTGCCAAGCTTCTCCAAAACGGTCCTAGAGATGCCTGTATCCTGTTAGGATAGAGTCGGCTTCACTGGACTCCATCTCTTGTTAAAAAGTCTACAAGAATATTCTCATGAGACTTTATAATGACAACTTTATGATGAAAATATTGACAATCAGCTTGCCATCTAAGTAATTTAGCTTTCTCAGGTTTAGATTCGATCTTTTTTGTTAAGAAAGCTTTAATACTTGGTTATCAATTTTAAGAATGAATTTCTTAGGCAATAGAAATAGAGGCCATTTTCCGAAAGCCTTTTGCACTGCGAAGAATTTTTTCTCATTGATATGCCATCTTGCTGCTTCGTTTTCTGCAAAGAGACCGCTACAGTATCTACATGACACCTCTCCATTTGAGGTGACTTTAGTTAGTACTGTCGTCCACCAATGATCACTGGCATTTGTGTAGAGTACCAATTCATCTTCATCATTCGATATTTCAAGCTTTGGAAGTTCTTTACAGCTTTCTTTAAGCTATAACACCGATTCTTTGTGTTCCTTTTCCCATTTGAAATCAGCATATTTCTTTGACAATGGGTTGAATATTTTCCTGTATTTTGCTAAATTCTTTATGAACATTCTATCAAAATTGACAACTCCAAGAAAACTTTGAAGTTGCTTCTTGTCTTTGATTTCTTTCGAAAATCCTTGTACCTTTTCCACAACATGTTTCTGAAGAATCATTCTGGACTTATCGATCTCAATTCCAAGGAACTCGATTTGTCTGGTGGCAATCACTGCTTTCTTTTCTGATAGCACCAATCCTTCTTTATGACAACCTTCTGAAAAGAGTTCCAGATGGTTGATATGCTCCTTCATGTTCTTTGAGGCAGTGAGTATATTATCGACATATACAAACATGAATTTGAAATAATCCTTACAAAGATTATCTATGCTCTTTTGATATATCTGGGGTGCATTTGCTAATTCCATTGGCACCACGTTCCAGATATAATGTCCTTGTGGTGTAGAAAACATCGTATACTTCTTGTTGGCATCTTCCATCTTAATCTGATAGAAACCAGATTGACAATCAAATTTAGAGAATAGCTTCGCATTCTTGATGCAGTTCGCAAGGTGTTCTCTGCTTGGAATATAATATTCGTCGAATTCCAAGATGTTGTTGATCCCTTTGTAATTGATCACCAATCTTGGCTTTCCTCTCTTCATTTCTTCATGGTTTCTTACCAGAAATCTTGGGCTGCTATATGGAGAGATTCCTTATGATATCAACTTAAGGTTCTAAGTTTAGTTTAGTTTAGTTTATCCTCACGATCTGCTTGATTCATAAGGATGGGTTTGTATCGAACAAACTCATTTTCTTTTCCGGCTTTCACCTTCAAAGTTGCCTTGAGTTCATTCTTGTTCCACCATGCTTGAGTTCATTCTTGACATCTTCTAAAGATATTCGTTCTTCAATGGTGATGTCAAGTTGTGGACTTGCTTCCATAGACACCTTGAGGACTTAGATTGTCTCTTTTGACATAGTTCATCCTCGTTTCCTCCCAGCATCTCAACTCGATATTGAAGGAGTGCATCTCCGTATCTTCGATGATCCTTCATTTTTGGGTGACTTAATTTTCCTTCATCACCACGCTTGCTGTGAAAATTAATGGGCATTTTTCTGTGAAATGCCTCCCTTAATCTCTGAACAATGATCTTATGATCACATAGGGTTGTGAAAATAAGCCTTCTTGTTTCATTCTCTTGGGTGAACCTCTTAAATGTCTGTAGAAAATTGTTTCCTAATAGAATATCCGCACCAGTATCATGGAAATAGATTGGTGGAGTCTTTACTTTGTACCATGGGGTACCTCCTGCGCCTCCTTTCATTATCTCTACTTGTTTAATTCCTCTTTTGAGGATAAGAATTCTCTTCGAGAAATATCTTCCTGCAATAACTGGTAAATCTTCTCCCATTCTCGTAGGAAAGATTTCCAACTTGGCTGTACATATTCCTGCGCCTGAATCAATGTAGGCCGCGAAATATTCTGCTCGATATTTTTCATATAACATCCCTATAGAGATATATATAGAGAATGGACTAGTAGCCATTAGAGTTGGCCAAGTTCCCCGCGAATATCATAGTACCTGATATTTTCTATGAGGCATCGTAAACACCACTCTATCTGGCTGCCTTTCCCAAGGTTTGTGATCCTCGAGAAATTCTAATCCAAGAATAAGACGTCCTATTTCTCTCCCTGCTACTCTTTGGATTATAAACTCGTTTTCTCCTAGCTGGAGAAGTCCTTCATATCTCCCCAATGAAGGTTGTTGTACGTAACACAAGATATCACAAGGAAATATATTATCCTTTTGAGTGATATCATACTATCTCCATTTCTTTCCAACCTTCTGGACACTTTAATTCACCTTTGGTTGTAAACTTTTCTGGTTCCAGATTCTCTTATGAGATAGGTCTCTTTTCCAAGCTTCAACTCATGATTCTAATATCATGAAATGAGACTCTTCTTGGCTCGAACCTCTGACTTGTGGCTCTAGTCATAATAGGTTGATTCACGATCCGCATATCCATCTCATGGATTGGCGGTAACTCCATAATCTCTGGACAGACTACATGTGCCACTTGTTCGGAGATATTTGGTATTTCAATAAACTCTTTTCCGACGAATAATTCTAAATGGTGGGTATTGGAGAGGGCATATGAAATACTGTAGGTAATAGAATATGGTCTATTCTCTTATTTCATCAACTCTATGTTCATGAAATCTTGATGAAGGGTTAGAACTCTATTAAATCTCGATCTGCCAGTTATAGGCAATCCTTGGATAAATGTAGGACACCAATTTCCCGCCATAAAGATTACCTGAGATTCCTCCCAGACTTGCATCTTGCAAATTCTTAATTCTTTTGTCGAAGATAGCAATATTAATCGGAGAATCAATTCCTTCCTTGAATGTTGATTTGATCAGAATTTCTAATGGCTCCGATATGGATCCATTGCATTTCTGAGCAATTTCTCTATTCATTCTGCTAAGTTCCTCTCTGATTTCTCTCACTGGAACGAGTTGCATCTCACAAGGTGTGGCCAATGTTGCGGTAGATGGTTACACTAGCGATACTTCAAATTGGAGCCAGAGTGAGGTGGATGTCGAAGTAACAAGATCAATCGATGCACACTTAGCAGAGGAACAAGTTTGGATCGACTCGTGGACAGTTTTGGTGCTGATGAAATCGAAGATTCTGAATCGAATGAAAGTGATTCAGACGATGAAGACAATGGAGATGATGTTAGTGCAGAAGATCTCAATGCTTTGTATAATAATCTTGTTCATGGCTCACCACCTGGACAACACCAAAGATGGGAAGGAATGGCTGGTATGAAGATGGACTTTGAGAAGGGAAGGAATGGCTGGTATGAAGATGGACTTTGAGAAGTTTACAGGGAGAAATGACTTCACATTGTGGAAGATCAAGATGAATGCAGTTTTGGTTCACAATGGCCTTGATCTTGCATTGATACCTCTTGATTCGTGGGAAGAAAGTGAGAAACCCAAGTTTGTATCAGTGGATAAGAAAGCCCTCAGTCTTATCTTTCTGTGTTTGGGTGATAAACCACTAAGAGAGGTCTCAAGATGCAAGAGTTCCTCAGAAGCATGGAAGAGATTGGAAGATCTATATTAATCTAAGTCAGTTTCCAACAAGCTGTTCTTGAAGCAGAAGATGTTGGCCTTCAAGATCACTGAAGATAAGGTAATTTCTGATCAACTTGATGAGTTTATTGAGATGGTTGAGGAATTGGAAGACCTGGATGTGAAATTGGAGGAGGATGATAAAGCATTGATGGTGTTAAACATTCTTCCAAAATCCATGGAAAGCTTTAAGGATGCCTTGATGTATGGGAGAGATGAGCAGTTATCTTATGATGGGATAGTGAAGGCTCTGAGGTCTAAATGCTTCCAGACTCAAGGTGATAAAGGCATGGTGCAGTCTGGAGAAGGTCTGAATGTGAAATTCAAGAAACCTTGGCAAGGAAAGAAGGGACAGAATTCTAAGGACTTCAAAGCAGGAGATTCTAATCCAAAGAAGGGAAGTGAATGGGTTGAGAAGAGGAAATGCTTCAAGTGCAAGCAGCCTGGTCACTTGAAGAAAGATTGTCCTAAAAGAAACAAGAAAGGTGGAAACCAAGGGGCAGAAGCTGCTGCCATTGACCTTCAAGAAGATCCTCCAGAGGTATTAAATGTTACTGAATCAAGAATGGTGAAGGAATGGGTCTTAGACACAGGCTGCTCCTTCCATATGTGCCCACACGAGTCATGGTTTGATGAACTGAAGAGAGAAGATGGTGGAAATGTTCTCCTGGGAAATGACCAATCATGCAAGGTCAAAGGAGTTGGATCAGTGAGCATAAGAATGTTTGATGGTGTGGTCAGAATCATCTCTAATGTAAGATATGTTCCTGGCCTCAAAAGAAATCTTCTATCTCTTGGTTCTTTGGTAACTAGTGGTTGTCAGTTTAGCTCAGTGGATGGTTTCTTGCATATCACTAAACATGATAAAGTGGTGATTAAAGGTAGACAGCATAATGGGTTGTTTATCTTGATTGGTTCACCTGTTGTTGGGAGTGTTGATATGGCCTTGAGCAGTTCTGAGCTTGTTAAATGGCACAAGAGGCTTGGACACATAGGAGAGAAAGGGTTGAAGGAACTGTCAAGAAGTGGAGTAATTGGAAACATGGGAAATCAAAACCTGGAGTTTTGTGATCAGTGTGCTTTGGGCAAGTCCAAGAAGCTGCCCTATGGAAAGGGTGTTCACACAACTCAAGAGCCATTAGATTATGTCCACTCTGACATATGGGGTCCTGCAAGGACAGAGACTCATGGTGGAGCAAGGTATTTCATGTCTTTGATTGATGATTACAGTAGAAAGGTGTGGATCATGTTGATGAAGAATAAGAGTGATGCTTTTCATAAGTTCAAAACATGGTTGATTCAACTGGAAAATGTCAAAGGGAAGAAGCTGAAGCACCTTAGGACTGATAATGGATTGGAATACCTCTCTACTGAGTTCACAAACTTCTGTGAAGAAAGAGGAATCAAGAGACATAGGACTGTTCCAATGAATCCTCAACAGAATGGGGTTGCTGAGAGGCTTAATAGGACTCTTCTTGAAAGAGTAAGGTGAATGCTGTTGGATGCTGGGTTGCCAAAGGTATTTTGGGGTGAAACCATTGCTACAGCATGTTATCTCATTAACAGGTCACCCTCATCAGTGATTGGGTTCAAAACACCTGAAGAGGTGTGGAGTGGACAGAAACCAAGTTATGAAGGTTTAAGAGTGTTTGGTTGCCTTGCTTTTGTCCATGTCAAGCAAGACAAGTTAGATGCAAGAGCTCTAAGATGTGTATTTCTTGGATATCCAGATGGAATAAAGGGCTACAGATTGTGGTGTCTAGAGAAGGGAAATCAGAAGATAATCACAAGTAGAGATGTAAAGTTTAATGAGAATGTGATGGCTTATACTTCAACAGGCTCTAAGGAAGAATTTGATGGTGCTAAAGAGACAGAAGAGATATCAATTCAGGTGGAGCATCCTGCTGAAGATGATCACACATCTCAACCACAAGAGAATCTACAAGATAGTGATTCATCATCTGAAGAAGAAGAATAAGCTGGACCTTCACAAAATGTTAGAGAATATAGCATTGGAAGGGACAGGCCTAGAAGAACAATCAATAGACCTGACTTCTATGGTCAAGCAGGGAGTGTTTACTATGCCTTGAGTGTTGTTGAAGACCTGGAATCACAAGAGCCTAGTAGTTTTAAAGAAGCACTAGACTGTGAAGAAAGAGAGCACTGGATTCAGGCAATGATTGAAGAGATGGAATCCCTGGAAAAGAATGAGACCTGGATTTTGGTGGATAAACCAAAAGGTCAGAAAAATGTGAGTTCTAAATGGATATACAAGAAGAAGTTAGAGACTGCAGGATCCAAACAAGTGAGATTTAAAGCAAGATTGGTGGCTAGGGGTTTTACACAAAGGGAAGGAATTGATTTTAATGAAGTTTTCTCTCCAGTAGTAAAGCACTGCTCAATCAGGTTGCTTTTATCAAAGATTACTCAAGAGGACATGGAATTACAACAACTGGATGTAAAGACAACATTCTTACATGGAGAACTCATTGAGAAGATATATATGAAACAGCCAGAAGGTTTTGTTGTTTCTGAACAAGAAGACAAAGTTTGTTTGCTGAAGAAGTCACTGTATGGACTCAAACAAAGTCCAAGACAGTGGAATAAGAGGTTCAATGACTTCATGATCAGTGTTGGCTTTGTAAGAAGTCTTTATGATAGTTGTGTTTACTTCAACAAGTGTTCAAAGCAAGATAAAGTCTTCCTGCTTTTGTATGTGGATGATATGCTGATTGCCAGCAAGAACAAGAAGAGTGTACAATGGCTGAAGGACAGACTTAACACTGAATTTGACATGAAAGATCTGGGAGATGCCAAGAAGATTTTGGGCATGGATATTCTGAGGAACAGAGAAGCTGGAGTTCTTTGGTTATCTCAAAGGCAATATCTACAGAAGGTGTTGGAGAGGTTTCACATGCATGAATCCAAACCTCTCTCCACTCCAGTTAATCTACAGAAGAAACTCTCCAAAGAACAATGCCCAAAGACTGAAGAGGAGGTCATACATATGAGCAATATTCCTTATGCAAGTGGAGTTGGAAGTCTCATGTATGGAATGATTTGTAGTAGGCCTGACTTGGCCTATGCTGTTTCTTTAGTAAGCAGGTTCATGTCAAACCCAGGAGTTGAGCATTGGGAAGCTTTGAAGCATGTGATGAGGTATTTAAAGGGTTCAGTGAACTTGTCACTGAAGTTTGAGAAGAAAGTGAATGGAAGCACTGTTGCATTGGAGGGGTTTGCTGATTCTGATTTTGCAGCAAACATAGACACTAGGAAATCTATTTCTGGATTTGTGTTCACCTTATTTGGAACAGCCATCAGCTGGAGAAGTGTACAACAATCAGTTGTAGCACTTTTAACAACAGAAGCAGAATATATTTCTCTCACTGAAGCTATCAAAGAAGCAATCTGGCTTAAAGGGATTTTGAGAGATTTGGACATCAAGCAAAAGTGTGTGGCGATCTACTGTGATAATCAAAGTGCTCTACACCTTGTGAAACACCAAGCATTTCATGAAAGGTCAAAGCACATTGATGTTAGGTTGCATTTTGCTAGGGATATCATTGATTCTGGTTCTGTGGAAGTGAAGAAGGTACACACATTACATAACCCTGCTGATTTTCTTACTAAGGGTGTACCTGGAAACAAAGTGGAGCATTGCTCGAGCCTGCTGCAGCTTGAGCAATATCATGAAGAGCATTAACAGACAAGGCAGTGGTGAGGCAGGAAGAGGCACACATGATTCATTGAGGTGGAGATTTGTGAGGTGATGTTCAATTTCATCAAGTGAGCCATACTTTGTAATATGGTGTGTTGGGAATGTGGAACCGGAATCAGGGAGTGGAGAACCGGAGGTTTAAACCGGGTTTTAGCATCAAGAAGACAAACTGGTCAGAACAAACCGGGTTCGAGTTAGTTTGGAATAACCGTCGTTTGTGACGAAGCAGTTGCAGATTAGTGACGAAGAAAACCGTCACATTTGTCCGGTAGCTCAGCTTAACTTCTTGCAGTTAGAACTTCCTGTGCAGTTGCATTCGAGCTTCAATCCATATATCACTGTAAAGCTCTCATTGAGGAGAAGATCACTACGTCGCATAATTTCCTTGTTCTTTAGATTAGAGAGAGTATTTAGAGATTGAGTGTTCGTGCCCTAATTTGTATTCAGAATTGGGCATTTCATTTCTTGAGCTTATTCTCTGTAATTGGTTGAAGGTCTTAGTGGATTGAGGTGTGCCTTGCCTCCGTGGATGTAGTTCATCTTGAACGAACCACGTTAAATCTGTGTTTGATCCATTTCTATTTCCTGTTCTGCGCGAGCTCAGTTCGGTCACAACTCTGGCCGAATTGCATGTGTGATTTCCAAGTGTTTTCTTTGTACAATTTCCAGAATCTTTGGTGTTGTGTGTTCAAGAGTTGATTTCACTAACAAGTATATACTTCTCATTCACGATTTTATTGTTAAAGGTTCATGGTTAAGCGGTCAGTGATTAATAGGTTTAGTGGGTGTATAATTCTATTTTTTTAATGGAACACGAGTGAAAGACATTTGGTAATGTTGTAGTTTAACTCTTATGTTTCTTGTTTTTGGTTACATTTGGATGGAGGAATTTGTGGGATGAATTTGAAATTCACAATCAGATTCAATCAACTTGTTTGACAAAAAAATCAAATAAGCGGATTCCCCCAAATCTGTAGTTCATTTTTTTATGGATCTAAACTCTTTTCTATCCTAATAATTTCGAATCGAATCCCCACTCTTATATATGTGTATAGTTACATAATCACACACTTTACACAATACATTCAACACACTATAAACACATTTATACTTTCATTTTCATCCTATTCTCTTTACCAACAAAATATGAAAAGAATAGAACAATTTATATGAAATTATTTGAATTTGAACATCCAAACAAATAATTTGAAATGGGTGGATTTACAAATACAAAGTATTTTAAGTCAACTCATTTGAAATGGCCTCGATTTTACAAATCACTCCGTCCAAATGCAACCTCAACCAATAAGATTATTTATTTTATCTAATACTTTATACTACTGCAAGTCATTTGTATTATATGACATTAGTATTTAGTTGATGACGTGTATTAATAGCTATGAAATGCGACATAAATACTTGGAATTCAGGAGCGGACTCTTAGCCACATTCTCCCGCTAGTCTCTTTCATTGAACAATATATGTGAAGTTAGAGTCTTCAAGTTCGTTTTCCACATGAAGATGATAAGTCCCCATATATTTTTACCCTAACCCATGTTTCAAGTCATCCTCTTACGTCCACACACTAATTCAAATCTGCAGTTTTCTCCATAGTAATCACGTTTTACTTTTGTAAGTGCTTCGTATTCTGTCTCCAAATCTTGTATATTTCTTGCTGTAAATAAATTTATATATATGACATTCTACTCGTACATCAGTTTAAACCTTGTGATTCTTAGCTTACTTTATCAAAATCACTGTAGATGTTTGTTGAAGCAATTGTCTGATCTTGCTGACCTTAATTTACTTACAATGTATTCTGATAAAAGCTTGACTCATGTTCAAACATTTTAGTTCTGTTGTAAATATCTTGTCCTCAATTCCTAAAGGACAACGAAAATGAAACAATTGTTATATATCGGTATGTGAACGTATAGACGAAAATTTACAAATGCAGACAAAGTCAAGGCTAGAGCTTGACTCTATAACCGTAAGACGAAATTGTCACGTACTCGGGTGCAATACGTTTAATAGCAAAACGCCTCCAAGATACGACTTTAAAACTTCAGACTGTTGCACTACGAGTCGGAAGTTATCGGCGAACGTACTCGGATATTTGGAACTTTCGAACTCTACTAATGCAGAATTTGGAATGCTTTTGAATCTCAATGAACTTGTGAATTTGAATGAATGAAATGAAATGTGGAGGGGCCTATTTATATATTTTAAAATCCCACTAGGATCCACCATAAGGTCCACCATAGGGGAGCACACTTGATAACTACTTATCAATTGCTCTACTAAATAAGGAGTATCAACTTACTCCAATTTTTCTATATGGGACAGGTTCCCATATTTCTTCAACTTCCAAGTTTAAGTTGCAACCTTTGACAATTAATATCTCATTCACCCGAAATTGGTTTTGAGCATATTAATATATTAATTCATCTACTCAAAACGTAGATTATGAATTTGCAACTTGTTCCATTTTTAACAAATAGATTGAATTAATTAAATTGGTCAATTTTGGGTCAAAACCCAAAATTCGAAACCAATTTCCAACAATCACCCACATGAATGATATTAATGCAATGCAGACCTAATAAAGTCCCAGCGAGCCGTCCCTTCATCAGGATAGGTAGCTTCAGGCTTTGAACCTTCCCTAGTGAGGTGCCATCGGATTTCCTCGCTGCTCAGTGAACACGATGTCTTGAACTGGTCAGTTTTTGTGTAAATCTAGTACAATGACAACCACAAAGTAATGACTCTAATATCCTTTTGGTTCTCACGTTGTTGTTCATTTTGGCCATGGACCTTATCTCGGATTCATAAGTGTGTACCGAAAATATTAAATTTGTCAATTTGAAGCGGCCCCACTTCACACTTATATAGGTGATCTCCTATTAAAGGTACCCTGAAATACCTCACCACGAAGGTATAGGAATCATTAAAAGTTGTTAAGCTTACCCTCACCACACGTCATCAGGTTTTGTACCAAATAGGTACAATTGGCACTTGAGCGAGATCGAGAATGAACTTGAAATTTTATTTTTCAAGTGTAAAACTGAGTGCTTCAAAGCTTAGTTGTCTCGTTGAACTAAGTTCTTGGGATCCTCCAGTCATCATGGACGAGTTACCACAATGAACACTCTTTAGTTTGTGGGTTTTAGCCCCATTCCCCTTACCACGCTATACATTTGATCTCGACCAATGCCTTTAGTTAGCGGATTCACAATGTTTTCTTTTGACTTTACGTAGTCAATGGAGATTACCCCACTTGAGATCAAATGTCTAACGGTATTGTGTCTCCTTCGGATGTGTCGAGACTTACCACTATACATGTAGCTTTGTGCCCTCCCTATAGCATACATGTTATCACAGTATATCATCACGGGAGGCACCGGTTTACACCAACCAGGAATATCCTCTAAGAAGTTCCAAAGTCATATGCCTCTTCACTAGCTTTGTCTAAAGCAATGAACTCCGATTCCATTGTGGAACGAGCTATGCAAGTTTGTTTAGAGGATTTCCAAGCCAAGGCTCCTCCACCTATAGTGAATACATCACCACTGGTGGATTTTGAATCTTTTATATCAGATAACCAGTTTGCATCTGTGTATCCTTCTAATACGGCTAGATATCTTTTATACAAAATTCCATGATTCATGGTATGTTTTAAATACCTTAAAACTATCATCAGAGCTTTCCAGTGATCCTTGTTATTACTTGTAAATCTACTAAGTTTGCTAACTGAATATGCTATATCCGAACGCGTACCATTTGTCAAGTTCATCAGGCTTCCGATAATTCTTGCATATTTCAGTTGCAGCACTGGGTCTCCTCTATTTTTGGCTAAGTTTAGATTAACATCTACATGAGTGTTAGCCAGGGGTAAGTCATAAGCATCAAATTTCCTCAACACATTCTCAACGTAATGAGCTTGTGATAGGAAAATTCCATCAGGAGTTCTAAAGATTTTCATCCCTAGAATGACGTCAGCCAGATCATGTCTTTCATGTCAAAATTCTGTTTTAACATGTTTTAAGTATTCATGATCGAGTCATGATTACTCCCCGTAATAAGCATGTCATCGATGTATAGACACACTATCACATAATCTTCTGGAGTGCCCTTTATATAGACACACTTATCGCACTCATTGATTTTGAAACCATTAGAGAGCATCACATTATCAAATTTTTCATGTCATTTAAGAGGTGCTTGTTTGAGTCCGTACAAAGATCTAACAAGTTTACACACTTTCTTTTCTTGGCCAGGCACTACAAACCATTCAGGTTGTTCCATATATATCTCCTCCTCCAATTCCCCATTTAGGAAGGCCGTCTTCACATCCATTTGGTGTATCTCAAGGTTATGCAGAGTTGCAATAACAATGAGAACTCTAATGGAAGTGATCCTCGTAACTGGGGAATATGTATCAAAGAAGTCGTATCCTTCTCTTTGTTTGAATCCTTTGGCTACCAATCTAGCCTTATACTTATCAATTGATCCATCGGCTTTATACTTCCTCTTTAGGATCCACTTGCATCCAAGTGGTTTACAACCTGGTGATAGATCTACAATCTCCCACGTGTGATTTTGCATGATGGACTCGATTAACTGTTTATTGCTTCTTTCCAGAGAGGAGCATCTGAATTGGACAATGCCTCATGTATTGTCCTGGGTTCACTCTCCATCATGTATGATAGAAAATCCGGTTCAAAGGACTTTTCCTTTCTGGCCCTTACTACGTCTTGGTTCATCATTAACCTTAACAGGTGAACCATTTGCAATTTCATAAGTTCTTTTACTAGAACTTACTTCTGTGTTTTCTTTCTTAGGAAATACGTTCTCAAAGAACACCACGTTCCTTGACTCAATAGTCATTCCCACGTTTATTTCAGGAATGTCTGATTTGTGCACCAGAAATCAATATGCACTACTGTTATGCGCATATCCAATGAAAATGCAATCAACAGTTTTGTGTCCTATTCTCACTTGTTTCGGCTTAGGTACTTCAACCTTAGCTATGCAACCCCACACTTTGAGGTAATGGTAGGAAGGTTTTCTTCCTTTTCACAACTCGTACGGAGTTTTGTTTCTTATGCGGCAATTTGTTAAGAATGTAGTTGGCAGACAAGATTGTTTTCCCCCACATGTTCTGGGGTAAGCCCTAACTTATCAACATAGCATTTATCATCTCTTTTAGAGTTCGGTTCTTGCGTTCTGCAATGCCATTTGATTGAGGTTAATATGGAGCTGTAGTTTGATGAATAATGCCATTTTGTTGGCAAAAATTCTTCAAATGGAGCTACATATTCTCCACCTCTATCACTTCGAATCACTTTGATTCTTTTGCTAAGTTGATTTTCAACTTCATTCTTATAATTTTTTGAATGCCTCAATGGCTTCATCAATACTTTTCAAAAGATATACATAACAGTATCTTGTGCAATCATCAATAAAAGTAATGAAGTAATTCTTACCACCTCTAGTTTGCACAAACTTCAAAGCACATACATCAGTATGGACAAATTCTAGAGGTGAAGTACTTCGATCTACTGAACGGAATGCTGTTTTGGCCAATTTTGCCTCCACACAGATCTCACACTTTTGTGAATCAAATTCCATTCTAGGAAGTAAATCTAAATTCACTTGATTTACATGTCCTAATCTACCATGCCATAAATTAGAACACTCAAGCAAGTAATTAACTTCACTTATATTAATATTGCGCTTAATCTCGCGCTTTACAGTCATTACATTTATCTTGAAAAGGCTCTTTTCGAGATAGCCTTTCCTAATAAATTGACCACATTTGGTCAGTACAAAATTATTTGCTTCAAAAACCAACCTAAATCCGGCCTTGCTCAATAAAGAACTGGAGACTAAATTCTTGCAAATGTCTGGGACATGCAGCACATCCACGAGAGTTAGTTCTTTTCCCGACGTCATCTTCAACACAACTTTTCCCTATCCTACCACTGGAGACGTTGCAGAGTTTCTCATGAAGAGCTTTCTGTCATTGATCTTTTGGTAAGTGGAGAACAGTTCCTTGTCTGAACAGATATGACGGATAACCCCTGTGTCGATCCACCACTCCCTTGGATTATCTGCCAAGTTGGCCTCGAACATGACGGCGGACAGATCCATTTCAGACAGTTCTTCTGGCAATGATTTGTGCTCGGCAAGATTGACCTGATTCTTTTGGCCTTGATTTACCTTCTTTGGCTGTCGACATTCACTCTACTTGTGTCCAGGCTTATCACAATTATAACAGTTACCTTTGAACCTTTTGTTCGAGGTCTTCTGTTGCTTATCAGAGTCAGCACCGCGTTTTCTCTTCTTGCCACTTCCGAACTCAGCCAAATTCACACGTGCCTCTCCACGGTTCTTGTCGCTTTTGACTTCAAATTTTCGGTTTTCTTCCTCGATCCGTAGTCTCACGATCAAGTCCTCTAGTCCCATTTCCTTGCGTTTGTGCTTGAGATAATTTTTGAAATCCTTCCATTGAGGCGGTAGCTTCTCTATAAATGCGGCTACTTGAAAGGATTCAGATAGTTGCATACCTTCAGCATGAATCTCATAGAGGATCAACTGCAACTCTCGAACTTGGTCCATGATCGTCTTCGAGTCCACCATTTTGAAGTCGAGGAATCTTCCGACAATGAATTTCTTCATTCCGGCATCCTCCATTTTGTATTTTTTCTCCAAAGATAACCACAATTCTTTTGCGGTTTTAAAAATGGAGTATGCATTGTAAAGTGAGTCATCTAATCAATTTAGAATGTAATTTCGACACAAGAAGTCACTGTGGTTCCAAGCGTCCAAAGCAGTCATCCTCTCTTTATCCCCCATTTCAACAGTAGGAGGATCTTCCCTCAAGAACCGGGCAAGATTGAGAGTTGTCAAGTAGAACAACATTTTCTGCTGCCATCTCTTTAAATCATTTCCGGCAAATTTAGCCGGTTTTTTGGCGTGAGCAGCAGGGATTGAAGGAGTAGAAACAGTATAATACATCTCCGAATATACAAAAAAAAAATTCGTCTTACGCTGATATATATCGGTATGTGAATGTATAAATGCAGACAAAGTCGAGGCAAGAGTTTGACTCTATATCCGTAAGACAAAATTGCTACTTAGTTGCAATACGTTTAATAGCAAAATGGCTCCAAGATACAACGACTTTAAAACTTCAGACCGCTGCACTACGAGTCGGAAGTTATCGGCGAACGTACTCGGATATTTAAAACTTTCGGACTCTACTAATGCAGAATTTGGAAAGCTTTTGAATCTCAATGAACTTGTGAATTTGAATGAATGAAATGAAATGTGGAGGGGCCTATTTATATATGTTGAAGAGTTGTGGTGCCTTTTTGAAAAGGCACCTCTTCACCCCTTGGTTGCACCCTTTGGACTGGACCCACCAGTTCGCTGGGCGGTCGCACCCGCAGGCTGACCCGCGCCCTGGCGGGCGACGGGTCGCATTGGTTCGATCCGCCCTGCCTGCTGGCGGGTCGGTCCGACCTGACCCGGTCCACGTCACCGCACCACCTGACTCGGAGGGTGCCTCGGGTTCATTTTAGACAAAGACTAAAATCCCACTAGGATCCACCATAAGGTTCACCATAGGAGAGCACACTTGATAACTACTTGTCAAGTACTCTACTAAATAAGGAGAATCCACTTACTCCAATTTTTCTATGTTGGACAAGTTCTCATATTTCTTCAACTTTCAAATTTAAATTGCAACATTTGACAATTTATATCTCATTCACCCGAAATTGATTTTGAGCATATTATTTTATGAAATTCATCTACTCGAAACGTAGATTATAAATTTGCAACTTGTTTCCACTTTTAACAAATAGATTGAATTAATTAAATTGGTCAATTTTTTGTCAAAACTCAAAATTTCAAACCAATTTCCAACGACAATTAGAATTACAAACATCTTTGTGGTTTTGATTTTGAGCAATGATGGTTTCTTGATTACTACTTTGCTCAAGTCTGCATATCTGTGGAAAGTAATCAAAGGAGTAGACTGATGTGTTATAAGTACTCCCGTTAACATCGCAAATTTCCTTATGTTACTCAATCTGAAAGTAAACTTTGTTTGGTTATCATTGTACCAGATTTACTGCATAATTCACCATGAAAATATCTTGGTGTTTGTTCTTCAACGATTATCATTCATATGGAGTCTATACAAGTCACTCTGCAAGGCCTGATGTAGTGAGCATTGGTTCCATACTTATATTTAATTCTGTAACGGAAAAGTTGCAAAAGTTGCTATATTGACTGCAATGGAAGACATAAATACCGATCCCAGTATCCTCAAAGGAATCAAGCTGAATTCACAATGTGTCACAGTCAATTCAGTGGATTTTTAGGAATACTCGAGGGTAAATATTAAAACACTTTATACCTTCTGATTTCTGAACTAACATATTTCAATTTTCAACCAACCTTTATCTCCTGACTATGATGCTTTATAACAACTATCCTTTTCATGCAAACTGAAAAATTGGCCATAATCGGGCCCCTATCACCTGTCACTGCACGTGCTCTGTCCTATCTTGCGAAGGAGCTTCATATCCTGTTGCTCTCTTTTTCGGCAACAGACTCGACTCTGTCTGCACTTCAGTTCCCTTACTTTGTAAGAACGTCTCCTAATGATCTTTATCAAATGGCTGCTATAGCTGATATCATCAAGTGCTCTGGGTTGAGAGACGTTATTGTAGTTTATGTTGACGATGATTATGGGAGAAACGGAATTGCTGTCTTAGCGATCAACTGGCTTCAAGAAGTTGTCATCACAAAGCACCTCTGATGCCCGAATCAGGTGTAAATGATATATGACAAGTCTTGGTTCAGGTGGCACTTGAAGGATAAAGAGTCATTGTTGTTCACACTTAACCCTGAAAGATGCTTAGATATTATGGCGACAGCACAATCTCTGAAGATGACGGAGGAAGGGTATGTTTGGATCACTACCAATTGGCTCTCTACTGTTTTGGATACTAATGCCCCACTCTCTTCAGACTCAACCATGAGCATTCAAGGAGTTCTCTCCCTATGTATGTACACACCAAATACTGAGGCGAAAGACTTCATCTCTAGGTGGAGCAGCCTAACTGATGATAAAGTGACTGATCGTGGTCCTATTGGGCTCAGCACATATGATCTATATGCATATGACACTGTTTGGATACTTGCTCGTGCTATTGACATGTTTCTTGAAAATGGTGGGGATTTCAGTCTCAGCTGATTCAAGACTGAAGGGATCTTCTAAAGGCAGTCTCGATCTTGACAGAATGGGTATCTTCAATGGAGGTAAGTCACTTGACAGCATTTTGAATGCAAATATGAGTGGCGTAACGGGACCTTTCAAGTTTACTTCGCATAGGAATCTCATTGATGTCATTTGAAATTATTAATGTGGTTGGAAATGGACTTAGGAGGATTGGCTATTGGTCTAATTCATCCAGGTTACAGCTTCACCTCCAGACAACCGTTCTAGCTCAGAGAGACGACTTTATCCTGCTATTTGGCCGGGAGAAACATAGGTGAGGCCTCGAGGGTGGGTTTTTTCCGAACAATGGGCGGCAACTGAAAATCAAGGTCCCAATACGTGTTAGTTTCCAAGATTTCGTTGGTAGATTACCAGGAAATAACATGTTTACAGAATATAGCATTGATGTTTTTGTTGCTGCTATAAACCTTTCTGCCATAAGCTGTACCATATGAGTTGATTCCGTATGGTGATGGTCATAATAACCCGAGCTGCACAGAGCTAGTTCGCTTGATGACTTCAGGGGTGCGCATAAATTTCCGAAATTTATAGCAAACAATTAAGTTTATCATGAGCTTGATAATTTTTGAATTTCTTCTTCCATTCAGGTATATGATGCTGCAATAGGTGACATTGCAATTATCACCGATAGAACAAAAATGGCGGATTACCCAATTATTTATCGAATCTGGGTTAGTTGTTGTGGCGCCTATTAGGATTTGCCCTCCAGTGCATGGGCTTTCCTCCGGTGTTTAACAGGAATTTTCTTCCTCATTGGAGGAGCTATTGTAAGGGCTTTGGAGCATAGAATAAGTGACGATTTTCATGGTCCTTCTCGAAAACAAGTAGTAACAGATCTATGGAGTGTCACTGATCTTTAAGTGAATGGGCCAAATACAATGAAGTTTCTCCTTTTCTGGTGATCATAAACCAGGTAAACGAAGTTTGTTAAACACGTTCATTGTTTATGTTGTGCTATAATCATCAAAAAACTGTATAAATAGTTGAGTTAAAGAGTAAAATTTAACACAATCCTACTTTGCAGGTTTAGCTTTTCTACTCTGTTTTACACTCTGGTCTTTGCATTATCTGGTTCAACAACTAGGCATTCAAGAATCCAGGCTTGTTTCTCTTAAGTTGCCTGAGGATTATGCTAAAGCTTTGAACGAACGATTCCAAATCCTCTCGACAAGATGCGAATTCAGCATAGTCGGACGAGAATTTACCCAAAATGGTTTGGGATTTGTGAGCACATCTTGTCCTCAAATGAATTTTTTGTTTATTTTTCTTTTTCTCACATGTTATTCTTTGTAGGCATTTCTAAAGGACTCTCCCCTAGCGATCGACATGTCATCAGCAATCCTAAAGCTATTAGAAAACGGGGATCTTGTAAGAATCCACGATAAGTGGCTGCTAAGAAGTGCTTGCTCTTCATATTTGGACTAGCTTGCATCGTTGCTCTAATCACCTACTTGATCAAGACAATATACCAATTCAATCGGCTCTACTCTGAGCCAGATAACACCAACCGTAGCTCGCGATCGAGCCGGCGTTTGCATATGAGAAGGAGGAGTTGTGTAAAAGCACCATCATTTCATAGGCAGAACGAATCAGGTCCTTCTACGAGACTTGAGATGTGCAAAACTTCTGTTGTAGCGTCATAGAATTCTATCTTAATGACGAAGAAATGACTTCAATTTCTAATTTGTCCTTGTGATGTAAAGTGATAGCTAGCTCTTCGGTGTTTATGTTGGACTCAGAGTCAGATTGGTATTGCTCCTTGATAGTGGTATTAACTCCTGCAATTCCACGAGTAATTTCTCTCTAAATGAGTGAACTTGCGATCTGATAAGATCGGAGTAAACTCTCGAGTTTGCTCATACATATTACGAGTTTTACGATTTTGGGTATAAGTTTAATAGTATTTACAAAATATTACTTTTTATTTCAATTTAACAATAAAAAAACATATTATTCAAATTGTAGAAATTATTCAAACTTAAAATTGAGATTTTAAAATTTTTTAGTGCAAATTATACACAAAGAGAATCAATTTGCTGGAAATCATTTTTTTTATTTCTAACTATCAAGTTGTATATTAAAATTTAAGTTTAATAAATAATATATCTCTTTTATTTAGTACTTAATTTTACTGTGATCATTTTTAAAATTTCTCTTAAAATTTAAAGTATTCTTAATTATAATTTAGGGATGTCTTACTAAATGCAAGTATGAAGTATGAATTATGATGTCAAAAACATTTTTTCATAATTGTATTTCTTTTTTTTATTATTTGTGTATATAATATGTGTAATTTTTATACGTGATAAGAACTTGTTGTAATAGAATTATATATATAATAATTTATATGGATGTTTATTCTGTATAAGTTATAGAATTTTACGATATAATTTTATGTTCCGATTTGACAAATAATTCACCGATTCTACTTAAAATCGTGAGTTCAACAATGAGGAAATTAGCACTGTGGATGGGGTATCAGACATATTATGTGTATGAACGACCCTTCCAGTCTTTGCATCAACTAAGAAAGCAGTGGTCATCTTGGAATCTAGTGCAATTCATCCATCCTCTGCTATTGAGGTGTTGAACTAATATACTCTTCATAAGTTTTTATAAGGATATGCAATTTGATACAACATAAATAAACGGTAATTAATATTAATACAGTAAGGGCTCGTTTGATAGCCTAGTTAAACCTCATATTAATACCCATTAGGTTTTATCAAGTTTAAATGGTTCTTTGGTACCTAAGTTGGCTAATCTTTTTAGCTCTAGATTAGCTTTAACCAGTCCTTACTTTACTGTCTGGCTTTACATTACTATTGCGCAAAATACATGCAATAAGCAGGCGGGGACAACACAATGTCACAGATTATCAGTGAGAAGGCCAACGTCATACCTTCTTCGATCTATTTTCACATTGTCATCTCATCGCCTCCCCCCTTCCCTAACCCAGCGGAGGGTTTTTCCCTCTTCGACGCGGATATGGCTAGATCATACAAAACCCAATCTTGCAACCAGGAATTCACTGTGTTTTGTGATTCTAATATGTAGGTACTTGATTACCTAAAAAAGAAAAAAAATGGGTCTCATATGCATCAAGTGCACAAAATGTCTTATTGTGAATCTCCTTAATTAAAAGGGGATCTCAAAATTTAGCTTAAATCTGCTTAGCTGAAATTTCACGTCCGCAAAAGAGCGGATGAGATCTTGTATTCCAAACCGTGTTTTATTTTGTATTTTAAAACATCCACTACATACCATGTTTATAAAATGACATCATAAGTATACACATGACAGTTACTAGTTATTGAAGATTATGAAATACAAGATAAAACAGAGTTTAAAATAGAGGATCCTAACTGGCCGAAGAGACCCACAAGCACAGACCCCAGGACGTGAACGTCATATTTTAATGTCGCGTTTGATTGAATGTAATAAGTAGTGTTACTAGGTGGCTAAGCATGTGGTTACAGTAGCACTATGGCGTGTGTTCAAAACTTGATTACCACATTGTTGTAATTTTTTTTTATTGAATTTTTATTGTCCAATTAATTAATGTTCTTCTGTGCAAGCTGATTGTTGTTTTCTTCTGGCTAAGCTGATTGTTTTTGAATGTATTGTTTCTTTAAACTTCATTTCACAATATGCGATATAATCAAAGAACATAAATGTGAAGAAGATAATTCTTTCTCGTTTCATTCAAGAAACTAGCTAGTTGGATGAAACAGAATTTTCTTTCAGATGATCAAACACAGAGACACCTTCCTAACTGCAGTTCATGTCTTAAAAGAGTGTCATTACATCCTCCCTCCCTCCCTCATCTACTGTCACCCAAACCTAAATCACATACAACGTAAGCTAGAGAAGCATAATGTCCATATCAAGTAGAATCACCAAATCCAAATCCTCTCAAGATAAAAATGCATAACTACTACCGCAGCGATCAAAGAAACACTAACAGAAACAAAAGCATGTATCCAAGGGCCAGACAACCATCAAATTTTTCACCCAATTCAATTATGAATTGTGGAAAACACAAATCTCACAACAATGAGAAGTTCTTTAATCATGTATAAGATTAAGGTCTAGGAGCACAAGCACAATTCTAAAATTAAATCAGTCAAAAAAAGAAAAGAAAAAAGAAACATCAGAATTGTGATAAAGCAACAACAATTGAAATACAGTAAGATATTCAATCAAACACAATTTCAACAGTCAAAATCAAAATTAATACAGTAACACAAAAGAAAAGCTACAAATTTTATAATTTTAATCGAGTTCTTTTTTAACCTTAATACCCATAGAATTGGCAGTCCCAATAATCGACTCAAGAGACATGTACTGGCAGTAAGGATCGCTCTGCTTGATCTTGGCAATCTCGTAAACGTGCTTTAGGGTAATGGTGGAGACGCTCTCGTGACCGGGTCGGCTGCTCCCATTCTCGATTCCAGCAGCCTTCTTCAAGTACCAGGAGACAGAGGGAGACTTCTCGATGAATTCAAAGGTATTGTCTTTGAACGCGGTTATGGTGACGGCTATTGGGGTTTCAGGCTTGTATTTCTGAGTTCAGGCATTGAAGTCCTTGCAGAACGCCATTAGATTCAGCCTGTATTGACCCAAAGCCGGGCCGACAGGCGGCGCCAGCTTCGCTGTGCCGGCCGGCACAGTAAGGCGGATTGTTGCCGCCACTGGCCGTCTAGCGAGAATCTCTTTGAGCGTCGCCATGTTCAGACCTTTGAGTAAGCAAGAAAGTTAGAAATTGGGGGTGACAAGTGGCCCGTTAATAAATTATGTGCCTTAAGAGTTTAAGCTCCAATGATGATTCAGGAGGTGGTATACCGCACCGTATCAAAAATTTTGATTCATACCGAATAATGTATTGAATTTTGATATAGCAAAATTCATACTATATCGTGTCGAAATATTTAGTATACCGAAATTTTGGTTGACATTCAGTCCATATTGTATCATACTGAATTCTCGGTATACCAAAGCCGTTTCATATGGCTTAACAACTTTTTTATACCAAAAATATCAATTTCTTTTATACCGAAATTACTGAACTCTATTTATACTGAAACCAAAAAAATACCGAAAATATATATTTAAGACCACAAAAAAAAAAACTACACAAAAGGTTAACTTGTGCAAATTTTGAATGATAATTGACACATAGATAAACAAAAGAAATTAAGTGGTATAAGCAGTAAAAAATGCACCCCATCAAGCAGTTTGTTGACATGAAATTGACGTAGAGGGAATCAGCTATAATTAACATGATAATCAGGGGATTAACCATATCATATATTCTCAGCACAAGCACAAATAAATGGCAGCAGCAGGAGAAATATCCAAGACATAAAAAAGCCCATCATCAGTATCTGTTACTGCTATAATTTATCATATCCCATCAGCAGCACCATCAACCACCACAATATGAAGCACCTCAAGCAAATTTAATCACCTCAGATGTACAAACAAAACCACCAAAATAACAAGTCTATTGGATTAAAAATAATTCCCAGAAAAGTGACAGCAATATATGCTTGAATAGCCAACAGCTTCAAAGCAACAGAAACAGCTTGCTATTTTGGTCATTTACACCAACAAAATAGATGGCAACAATTTGGGTCATCATAGGAGGCCCAATTTCAGAATTACACACAGTGTACAAGAAAATTAGTCATAAGTTGCAGGCCAAAAAATTAAACACCCAAGAAAGTAGTTGTGGAGTTCAAAATGCAACATTCGCATAGCAGCAATAAAGCCTATTCAACACCATAGGTCCTTCTGAAAATCAATTTAATTCAATATTGATTATTTTTTAATAAGCCTTGCAATGCCAATTCCAAACTGAATATAAACAAGCTAAGAAGTATTTGTAGTTATAAGTTTATATGGGAGAATATAATGGCCTTCATCCATAAAATACTTAATCCAGAACTAAGTCTAAAAATTCTAAGACCTAACAATTTTCAGTAGCAATGAGTCTACATAATACTCGAATAGATAGAGGCACAGGACGCACCTGAAAATTGAATGTCCGCAGATGAGGATGGGTTTTGAGGAAATCGCCGCTAAATTTGGCAGACACGCGGCGGCGCTAGAGGGCCGGTGGCGGTCGCGCGCCGGCGGAATTCAGTATTTGATTTTGGAATGGTTGCACTGGGAGCGTTGGGTCAAACCTAACTGAAGGAGTTAATGAATAAGCTTTATTGAAATTTTATCCTCTAAATTTATTGAGTTCAATTTTAAGTGTTGGATCAAATCTAACTGAAGGAGTTAATGAATGAGCTTTACTGAAATTTCATCCTCTAAATTTACTGAGCTCAATTTTAAGTGTTGGACCCTAAAAAAAAAAATTAAGTGTTGGGTCAAACATAACTAAAGGAGTTAATGAATGAGCTTTATTGAAATTTCATCCTCTAAATTTACTGAGCTCAATTTTAAGTAAAGAAACTCGAGATTTTACACGGCTTTTAAGTGTAACCGGAAAACTTTTATTTACGTAAAAAAGTTTGGATTATATTGGGGGTAAGGTGCAAATAAACACGGTCGTTAATTTGAAAATGGGAAATGATATAAATAGGCTATTCAATTTTTAGCCACGCTCAAATTGACACATAAATTATTTTTTTGTCCAATTAAATACTTGAAATTTTTTATTGGATCAAATCAACATCTAAATTTTATATAGTACAAATAGACACTTTCGTTTAATTTAAAATATTTTTTGTGTGAAATATCTTTCTAATATACGTGTATTAACAGTTTCATTTTATGTTAGTAGGTTAATTAGATGATATTTTTAATAAAATATTACAAACCTTAAAGTATAACTCCTGGGTTAATTTTTTCTCAACTCCTAATTTTAAGTGTTAGATCAATTTTTTTTTTTCTCATCTTTTTTTACTTTTGTCTTTCTCCTTTTACCATTCTCTATATAATTTTTTCGTCTCAATTTTGTTTCTTTCGAAAATAATACTAAAGTATTCATTTTTTAATAATCATTGCTTCAAATCCATAATGTGTGTGTATATATATATGTTAATTAAAAAAAAAACCTTTTAAGTGTAACATATTTTTAATCCTTCAAATAATTATTTTTTAATCGTACTGTAAAACAGACAGGACAACCGTTACCTTAAAATTTGACGTAAGTGTCTATTTGTACTAGATAAAAGAATTAGGTGTTGATTTGTCCAAATTAAAAAGTTCAAGTGTCTTATTGGACTAAAACGTAGTTTAGGTGTTAATTAAGCCTACGCTAAAAGTTGGAGGGCCTATTTATACATTTTCCCATTTGAAAATCGATTATAGCTTAGTTGGTTGAGCACTTTGTAATTCAGATCAGTTGATAAAGCACTTTGTAACCCATGTGGTGGGCCCCAAACTTGTACACATTCTTATTATGTAAGGTGGTAACAGCCCTTCTCACCAGCTTTGGTTATGTTTTCATTTCTAATTTTCAGTTTCAGTTGTGTTTTGTTTGTGTTTTGGTTCTGTTTTCATTTCCAATTTTCAGTTTTAGTTGTGTTTTGGTTGTGTTTCCAGTTCCAATTTTCAGTTTTTAGTATTGACTTTCAGATGAGATCCTCTATTTCAATCTGTGTTTCATCTTGTATTCCAAAACAACTACTACATGCCACATTGTCTTTTACAAGATAATGATTAATATGATTAGATAAATGTGGTTGATAACTTGATGTTTAAATAAATATGACTAATTATTGAATAATATGTTTGAATAATGATATGATATTTTATTATAATAGTAGTAAATGATAGGTGATAAGACACAAAATAATTTATTAAAATTAAAATATACTGTATTATATTAGATGAATTGAGAGCGATAGAACGCAAAATAAATATTTAATTTAAATATAATAATTAATTTTAAAAAATATATATATATGGATAAAAATGGTAATGAAATATGATTTATGTAAAGTGAAAAAAATGATTCTCAAAATATAACTAAACATCCCAAGCAATTAACCAATCAACATCATCAAACCAAATAAATTTCATAACCATTCATCAACAGTTGAGCCTCTTTATATCGTCAAATTATAAGCAACGAAAATAACGACACATTCCCAATTAAGAAAGTACTGGCAATGATGTTTAGGCAACAGAATCGTTCATGACATTCAGAGGAAGTATATGTTGCCGCAGTGGGCCCATGGCATAACCAATTTGGTAATGGAGAGATTGTGGAGGAAGTAACGCTGCCACTTTGGTGACTGATTTTGTGCTTGGTGTGAATCATTTTAGTAGAACAAGATGTCGCTATCGACGAGCAAATCCGCCACTTTTTGTGCCGGTGCTGGTCATCATTAATAACTGCCCTAAAATCTTGATGGATTATGTTTCTTATTTCCGGCCGCGATTTCGGATAACGGATGTGTAGAAGTTGGGGCCCACCTCCATGTCACCAGAAAAAGAAACGGCAGTTTCACAAAATTGATGGAAATGTCTATCTACCCCAGATTCTGAAGTTTAAATGTTCATTTAGTCGATTTGAAAATAATAAGTGGGTAGTTGGACATAAAATTAGTTAGAGGTGCTTCTTTCGTTGTTTTTAAAAGTATAATTCAATGGTCTCCTTGCACCTTATCTATATTTATCAACAACTAGATTTTCACCCGTCCGATGTACAAACATTTTTTATTTTTCTATTATACATGTTTTGAGAGTACATAGTTTAATATGCATTTTATACAATGGCACAATGTATTCCGTACGTTGAATGAACAAATACATTGTATACCATGAAATATTCTAAGTCATAAAGGTATCAAATGACAAAGTGGAACATGTAACTGCTATGAACTAAAATAGTGGAGAAAGAAAAATACAATAAGTAGTAAAGTCTAAAGGTTCTGAAACACCTCTCTATATACGACATTGACAGTCGAATTGTCACCTTGTCTATCTCCTTTGCATATGAGGATCTTCAAACCATGTCGCTTCGTAACTCTTGACAAAGCAACATAAAGTTGGCCATGGCTAAATACCGGTTTGCGCAAGAAGAGGCCAACATTGGATAGTGACTGACCTTGGCTCTTGTTGATTGTCATAGCATATGAAACTGTAATAGGAAATTAACGACGCTGAAATTTGAAAGGTATCCTGGCATCTGATGGCATGAGTGATAATCTGGGGATTAAAACCTTTGTACCCACATTAGTTCCAGTCATAACTTTTCCTTCAAGCACATGCGTACCAAGCCTAGTGAGAATCAACCTTGTACCATTACATAATCCAAGAGTAGGATCAATATTCCTTAAAAGCATTACCAGAGTGCCAACCTTTAGCACCAACTCATGATTCGGAACACCAGAACATTTGATTGCATTTAAAAATTCCGGTGTATGTACATTAGTCATTACATCAACTGTTAGATCTGATTTGCTTGCACTATCAGAACTATAATATGTATGACTCTCACCAGTATTTTGTTCAATCATATACTGGTTAATGGAATCAACTACATCAAGAGTTGGAGCTAAGATAGCTCTTTGTGATGGAATGTTGGATCTGATTTGCTTGCACTTATAGAGAATCTCTTGATGATCCATCATCTCCATCACCAACTACACCATCTCCGACACTTGCAATCCAATCTGAAAATTTCTTCAACTCAGAACATTCCTCAGTGGAAGTAACACTTTGCAACCGCATGTTCTTTGTAAGCCGAAGAACCTGACAATCCTTCCAAAAATAAGCAGCATTGATTGTTGCATTTACAATATCCTGTCTCCGACCCTTTGGGATTACTGGTAATATCTGACGAAAATCTCCTCCAAAAACAACTGTCTTGCCACCAAAAGGTTTGGTAGCATTTGAGCTGTCAACAGCTTTCATCACATCTTTCAACGTCCTTTCCAACGCCTGAAAACAAAACTTGTGCATCATCGGAGCCTCGTCCCAAATTATTAACTTACTTTTTGCAATAAGTTCATCAAGGTCACTCCCCAGCCTAACACCACATGTTGAACCTGCGTGTGGATTAAGTGGTATTTTAAACCTAGAATGCGCAGTTCTACCACCAGGTAAAAGTAAAGACACTATACCACTTGAAGCCACATTAAGTACAATCTCTCCCTTTGATCTAAGTGCCACAGATAAAGTTCTCCAAATGAACGTCTTTCCTGTTCCACCATATCCATAAAGGAAAAAAATCTTTCCTTTATCTAATTGCACAGACTCAAGAATAGCATCATATGCAGTATGTTGTTCATCATTCAACTTAGGAAGTAACTCTTCATGCTCCAACCGTAGAGAATTTCGATCGTACTGTAGTTCATCATGCAATAACTGGTTTTTGAAAGTGGAAATATCATCAAATTCAGGAAAGGGCATACCATCAAAATGCTTGAGACTGCGGTTACATCTGCGTAATAACTTCTCGATTTCGATCAGTGCCAGATTTTTTATTTGAACATCAGTCAACGTCAAATCTACAAAAAAAATCAAGCAAGAAGAAAATGAGTGAAATATGATAACAACATAAACTCAAGAGAATTATAAATGTAATGAGATGTTCAATAATAATAGAATATATACCTCTATTGTTGAAAAATCTGCGTTGTTTATATAAAACATCATCTGACAAAAACTTCCAACAATTCTCCCAAACATACTCAGGTCGGCTTATGCAACTCTCTGTTAACAATGTAACAAACATTGCATGTAAAGAATGAGCAGATGCCCAAAAACTTGCCTCTGTAATACCATCAATGTATTCCTTATCATCATCTAGCAATCCATACGCATAGCAAGCATCACGATATGTCTGATATTGAACTTCATGTGCGACTTTCATATCATCATGACATCTTGCTCCTCGAATAACATTGATAAGGCATCTTTGATAATAAGCATCACCTGATCCAGGAGGCACATAATATGGTCTTCCTAATGCAATACCCTTTTCATGCAGGGCCCATTCTCTGGTTTTTTGCTTCCAAACAAAAAATTGGGGGAATTCTGCATAAGTTAGATGATTAGCTAACTTTGGGTACTTCTTGTTCGCCTCGAACCAAGCCTCAAATTTACTCGTCAAGAAATTTTGACGATCGACAATTTCTTCAATTGGATCAGAATCAGAGAATATGACATTCTGCTGACCGGGTAGGTGGAAACTCAAACGTTCGACTGCAGGATGTCTGTAATGAATAGGAAATGCAAAGATCCTCCACATTGCCTCGCAAGGAGAAACATACCTACAATCATAATACATCTTCACCTCATCCACTTCTTTTCCATTTTGTTCATCGCGAGCACTTCTGAAGAACTTAGCAGTAACACGATCATCTCCTTTGTTTATATATTTAAACAAATACTTGATCGACCGAGTCTGGTTGCACCATTCCATATTGATATGTGCACCATATTTAAGCAGCAAATAACGGTTGTGCGGAACTACATATCTGTTATCAAGCGGTACACCATTTCTCGTAATAGTTCTGCCACTATCACTTCTTTTGTATAGTGGAAATCCTTCTTTATAAAAAATGGTAGCATCGGCAAAGTCCTTCGGAAAGTATTTTGTGCAACCCTTTGATAAAAAAAAAAAAAAAAAAAGAAACTAAAGTTAGATGAGCACCTGCTTTGACACGTCCAAAGACTCTGTTATTTCGAAGATCCTTAAGCAACCCATCAAGCTTCATCTTGAAAACACGACACAGTATATCAGGACGATCTTCAAGTTTTAAACCTCTAGGTTGAAGATAGCGTGTTATTTCTGGCCACTTTGCATTACATGTCAATGTAATGAACAAATTTGGATATTCCGTCCATCCACAAATAGTCATTGCATCATGAAAGTTCTGAACCATGTATCGTGGTCCACCTGTGTACGTCGGAGGTAATACTATTCTCAAGCCTTGTGTCGATGCATCTGTATCACCTCGCAAAAGAGCATCAGCAAGACCCTTATACATCTCACATCGCAACTGCTTTTGATGTGTCCTCATAAAGAGTAAACGTCCCGCTTCAACAATAGTATACCCATCCACCGACAACTGTTGCGTTAGCCGTCTAGAACGCAATAAGAGACAATACTCACCGTCCCTATCGTGAAACCGATATGCAAAGAACTCTCTTGGACTTACTCTCTTTCTTTTTTTCCCCACAGAAGCTGTTGTGTCGGCCATTGCTATGTCATCTCTATATCCATCTTCCCCGTATGGAAAAAGCAAAGGATATTGCAGACCAAGATAAGCAGAATGTAACTCGTTAATACGTTTCAGTTGACCCAATTTTGTCTCGACCACAATATCTCTATTACCTAAATGTTCGTCAAAGTCTCCAACAATTAATGCAGCTACTTCTGAAACAGAAGGTAAATTGTACCTTCTACCATCATGGCCTCTCCCAGCAATAAGTTTAAGCTTCACATCCAAATCAGGACTCTTCTCGATTTTATTCCTTGCCATCCGAAATGATTTGACTAAAATATTGTTATCGTCAAGCATTGACTTAAGATCAGAAACAATATCAACATGAAGTGTTTCAGTGTTATCTCTTGACCTGTTAATTTACACAAAAAAATTAATTTATTATAATCTAGGTAACTAATAACTAAGATTAGTGTTAATATACTGAAAAAAAAAAGCATAAATTAAGTAATGTCATAAAAAGATGGAGACATACCTGACAGAGTTTATTCTGTTAGAAACCTCATTTTCCGTGTCATATATGTAAAGTTGAGAAAACTTTAGAGTATCACCATCAGGGGGCAACAAACTACCAATTAAACGATAATTTTCTCCATCCAGCTTAAATATTGGAGGAGAATTACCAGATTTTGGTCCACTATCGATCTTTCCTCCCATGGAAGTGAATGCAAACATACTATTGTAAGATCGTATGTTTTTTATAAAATGTCTGCTCTTCCGAGTTTGACCACTCAGTAAATCTTCCAAAAGTGGGGTGGTTTTTTCATAGAAGGGAGACTAATCTTTCCTTGCATGCAACAAAGCGAGTATTTTGGTTTTTTCGCCTTGTGATCAGAGCGCAATCTCTCTTCATACCAAAAAAACGCACCACAGAACTCACACTTCAACTCAGCATCTCCAATATCCCAATAAACTAAAAAAAAAAATAGTAAAAAAAAAACATTAAATTGGAAAAACATATTGGTAGTTAAAGCTGATGAAAAAAATTATAAATTTATGTTGTTACCTGTAGATGTATAAGAACACAGTTGTTCATCTTCATCATCACAATCGTCAGTGACAACCGCATCTTCCTCGGGACTAATCAATAGAGATTTAGTTGTGCATATAAGATAATATAATTTTATTGTTGGAATTGAAGGATCAACAAATTAAATATAATAATAATAATAATAATAATAATAATAATAATAATAATAATAATAATAATAATAATAATAATAATAATAATAATAATAATAATAATAATAATAATAATAATAATAATAATAATAATAATAATAATAACAACAACAACAATAAAATATTAAAAAAGTATCTATTATAATCCAATTAGTTACCTTGATGAAACATCGTGATTTGCTCGACTTGTGCTACAGACTGAAAAAAAAAATTATAAAAATAATATTGTAAGTGTATAAGAATCTTATATTAAAACTTACTATCTGATTGATCATGTGAATTATCTCGAAGCTGTACTTCAGATATTGGGTGCAAGGTGCACGAACTCCTACAGGTACCTTAAAAAAAAAACACATAAAATTGAAAATATCAAAACTATGTAATATAAATCTAAAAGAAAATTACAATTAAATTCAAAGAAAAATAAATAAAAAAATGACACATTCGCGTTAACTATTTACCTTCTGTCCCAGAATCAGACTGCGGTGTATTTGTTATCGGTAAATTTAAATTGGAACGCTGTTTTTTACTTGCACTTGAATGAGCGAGATCTAAAGAATAAACATAAAAATATTAACTCCATTTTTTTTTACACATGCAATTTATAATCAAACAATATTGAAGACAAAAAAATATATAAAGTATAAGTTGCCAACACATACCATTTGTAATATCATGAAATGCAACCCTTGCATTACTATGTATAACATCTCCCACATGAATCCGACCAGTTAAACTACGTACCGATGGTTTTGTACGGGTAGCTAAGATTAAACAATTAAGAAATTTAAAGTGAATAAAGCTATGAAAGTAACAAATTCTTTTAAAATTTATAAATATAATTTAAATTTAAATTAATAATGACTAACACATGAAAAAGTATAAATTAACTATAAATCAATGAATTAATTCACAAATAAATAATAAAAAAAATACCATGACGTGGTCTTTCTCTTTTCTTATTCATCTGAGCTCGACGAAACAACCTTGCTTGTTTTGCCATATCTTCATCCATTCTACAATGAATTGCAATAAGCAAAACATTAAATATTCTAATACTTATAATATACTTTAGATAATAGTAAAATTAATTTAATTCCCATAAAATATTTTATTAATTAAAAATTATAATTGGGATGAAGCCAATCATATCTAACATCAAAACTATACACACCAAGAACACACATTCAACATACGATTATAGAATTTTCAAGCAATATAAAAATATTACAATGAAATACTAAAAAAACTTAAAACAATAATAATCAGGATTTGTGAGCCAGAAATATTAGTGAGGAATAATAAACATGTGTCAGCCCACTAACTAATGGACCAATTAATAGTCCATCACACTACTAACTTAAATGTCCAAATGTGTTGCATATCTTATTCAATCTATAATTTTTTTTTAAAAAAAGGCCCAAATATCATGCAGCCCGAATGGGCCACAATAGAGAGCCCATACACTTATTTGATTCTAGAGCCATCTGCACATAACAGCTCATCACACTCTTGACCTTTCATTTTCCAGCGTTAGATTGTGAATGTATCTATGTCATTTCACACACTCCCAAAGACAAACCTCTCACCGTCTCTCTCTTTCTTCTCTTCAGATCTAGTAACATTTGGAGGAAGATGATGAATCTCCATCTATTATCTACGTTTCTTATCACTATCTAGCTGAATAATGCGTTTATGAGCTCCAATCTTCCTTCAGATCTGGAGTTTTTCAGCATAAATTCTTTTTTTTTTTTTTAGTTTGTTATACATATCTGAAGGAAGTCCATAGATCTGCTTTCTAAAATTTTGTTTTCGGTTTAGCTTTTTTTTTTTTTTTTTTTTTTGTAGAGATGTTGTTTTTGTTTTTTTAACACTTCATCGCTAGTATACTATAGGTCATTTGGATCTAGTTTGATTTTAATGTCGAGATTTGAAATTAAACTAAACTAAACTAAACTAAACTAAAACTAAACTAAAGTAAACTAAACTAAACTAAACCTAAACTAAACTAAACTAAACTAAACTAAACTAAACTAAATTTATGGGTCGTTTTATAGAATTATATATATATATTTCAGTACCAAAAAAAAAAAAGTTCAGATCCAGCTAAATTTTTGGGTGAACTTTGGCTTCTTAGCAGAAAAATGCATGTATGAGCTCCGATTGTTTGCCCTTTTATGTATTTTCGACCCGATTTCTTTTTTTGTTTGTTTTGTTTTATATTTTTACGACCGGCCTAAAGGCTATTATATCATCGATTTACCGTGATTATAGTAAATAATCATCATTTTAAGTAATTTTAAGAAATAAGTTACTGATTCAGTAGTTCTAACAACAATTTTAGATCGTTGTGTTTCACACTTTACAGTCATATCCACTTGTATTTTTTATCAATATTTCAGAAAAATAACTTCAATTTTAAAGATGCTATCTAAACATACAAGCTTCAAAAGATTCAGATCTGTGAGCACATAAACGGTGAGCATGCAATCCCTTGTGTTGTTACAGTTTCAGTTTATTTTATACTATATTTATTGTTAATTTGCAAATTTAAACTTATATACTTGGGGGGAAAAAAACAGAAACAATTTTATGTGAATCCATGTTATGCTAGTTGTTCGCCTAAACTATTTTGGTTTTTCAGTTATCCTCCTTAAAAAAACGATTACAACCAACAGTGAAGGTTTTAGATATCTATTCCAGGTTTTTCCTAATTTTAAAATAAATAAGTGAATGAATAAGTGTAGAAATCGGAAAACAAACCTGTCAATTTCGTATTTGGCCTTGAAGTGAACTGTTGTGTAAGAATTTCTTCTCCTGATGTTAATGTTTATATAATATCCTTCAATTGATGCGTTGTTCTTCCTCCGAATACTCCTCAGTTGATCAATTACTAAATAGAGAAGTGTAGGAAGAAAAAAAGTTATTTGTTTTCCTTGATATAAATACTTGGTATATACATGAACGAATTAGTTTTTATTTCCTCTTTTTTTTGAATCTGTGTAGGTAGTAGCCAGTAACCACATAAGGGCAGTTATTATTTCGAATTTTCAGTTGTTGTTGCCATATCTGTGAAATTTTTAACATAATACACATATATATAAGTAATAATATTGTTAAAAATGTATTCATAATAAATTGACCATTCATATTTATAAATATATATTTTTTTTTTTTGTGTGCATAGATACTAACAAATTGTATCATGCAACGAACATTCCACGGGACGATCCCCTGTAAACTATCCATAAGGGTCTATAAGAGGTAATTTACTCAATCCTAGCGTATATCCTCCTGTTAAATTACACAAAATTTCGTTTTTCATTTGATTTATTTAATTTCTGAGACATCTTTAATTTGTATTTCATAATTTTTTTTTTTCTGAAATTAACTATGGAGAAATTATTATTTTTAAATTAAATTGAAACACCGCTAGCTTTATAACATGTTATGTGTATGATTCTTTTTTATATTGACAAATAATTTTATGATTTATATCTATTCATGCATTATGTATAAGATTTGTATTTATACTTGATAGGATGTTTTTCTTTTAACATATACAACAAAACATTTATATGAGTTTTTTTGTGTTTTTCATTTTTCTTTTTGTGGACAAATTACAAATCGCTTAGCTGAATATTTTGTAGGTAAAAAAAAAAAAAATATATATCTATATATATATATATTTAACATAGTACACTCACAAAATATGTAAAGCATCTAGTAAAAAAAGAAAAAAAAATGCTTACATGTTAAATATAATTAGATTTGAACTGTAATACTTCTGTATAGAGCTATTGATAATTAAATATAGTTTTAGTTACATAATTAAATAAAGAATTTGTTTCTATTACACCAGCAGAACTATTACTTCAAAATTTTAACTAACAATTGATTTTGCAAGTTATGCAGGAGATAATGTGTATCCCAAGTAAATCAAATATCTAATCCCAGAATACATGTTGAAGAGCAACTGTTGCACCAAACATGCAGATAAGATAAGTATCCAAAACCACTTAGTATTGCAGATTATGTTTATCAAGTTGTTGTCAAGTTGTAATGTCCCATGTATTAGTTCATAATATGTTTGATACATGGAATTTGTGTTGACATGTTACACTCCCTGATTGTGTATATACATTATACGATGCATTATAGCATAACACACCTGACTTGTCATATTAGTTATATAGGTTTGAAAAGCATAGGAAGATACAATCCATAATTTGAAATAATTAAGCTGTAGTGAAATTGTAATTTACTTGTATAATAAGGGAAATATACTCATGAGTAGAATATAGGCACATGCCCTAAACAAAATATATTAACTTAAATAGAAACATAGGTCTTTGGAAGTACAAATAAACAACTGGAAACGGAATAACATAGAAATCCTAGCTGAAATACCCTAAATAAGACACCTAGTCCTATCCTACTATGACCATAATAACAAACTGGATTGGAAACTGATAACACGTTATTTATGCATGTATTTAGGTCGATTTAGGATCATATTTTATATCATTTATGTGCATATTTGACCGGCATTTATTTATATTAATAATATTTGGGTCATTTGACGTGGTTTGACTTGTTTTAAGGTATTTTGAGCATTTTCAGGCTACCGGACGAGGAAACAAGTTGGAAAAGAGTGAAAACCGGCCCAAAAGAGTGAGAACCGTCGAAGAACCGGTCCAAACCGGTCCGAACCGGCTTGAACCGGTCCAGGAGCAAAACAACGCAAGAACCGACACGGCCGCGTCAGACTTGTAACACGGCCGTGTCAAAAGTGGTCCATAACGCGCTGTGGGTTCTGGAATAGAACACGGCCGTGTCACTCAAGCAACACGGCCGTGTCAAATTGTTGCTAGAAAAGTGAATTTTGCAAATCAACACGGCCATGTCACTTAAGCAACACGGCCGTGTCAGAAGTGTTTTCCTGCGATAATTACCTAATTTTAATAGGATTTTGATCCTATCTTCCCCAAGATTCGGCCCAACTCTATAAAAAGGACACCAAAACTTTAGGAAAGGGGATCAATCATCAAGAACATAAATTACATCATCTTGGAAGACAAAGAAGACGAAGATCATCGAGACGGAGTCATCCGGGTTAAATTGTTCTTTCTTAGTTTTAATTCTTACAATGTTTTTATTAGAATTTTGTACTGGATTATTACTAGGCATGAGTAGCTAAGCTATTCGTGTCCTAGGGTTAGAAAGTAGGGATTTTTATGACAATGTTTTGATTTATGATTTAATCTATTAATTCCGTTTTGTATGTGTTTTATCTCTATGTTTGTGCTTAAAACTGAATTTAGCTTGATCACCTAGATTTAGTAATTTAGTTTAACAATTCCGCTTCGAGAGGAGGGAATTGTTATCAGACTTAGAACATAGAGCGCAGTTGTCTATGACTGTGTAGGCCGTGACTTAGGATCGTTTGGGAGTTATTAGGTTTAATTGACTCGAGAGGGTAATTAGCTTAATTAATCAACGGTTTAATCGCTTCGAGAGAAGGATTAGATTATTGTCGTGCCGCCTAATAAACATTAGAATTGGTAAATTAATAGGTTAATCATATTCCACATTGAAATAATATCCTGAAATCGAAGCCCTAGGATACCTTTTCTCTTTGATTGTTAGTTTTCGTATTTCCTAAGTTTGAAGTTATATTTAATTGAGTAGTTTAATTAGTAAAATCAACCTTTAAAACTTAGTATCTAGTTAGGACATTCCTAGAGTATTAGGGTATCAAACTACCTAAAACTATTCCTTGTGGGATCGACCTTGACAATAGTACTACACCTACATCCGTACACTTGCGGAACACTAGGTTAGAAACCGACGTGTCAAGTTTTTGGCGCCGTTGCCGGGGAATAGGATTTAGCGCTTAGTTTTTATCTTGAAAAATAGGAGGAAACTAGACTAGATTTTATTTTTTCATAATTTTAATTTTAATTTTCGTTTTTATTTTTTGGGTTAATTTTAGTGTTACGTGGTAGTTCTTGTTTTTGGTGTTTTCAGGCTTCGTATGCACACCAGATCAAAAGGGAAAGAAACCCTTCTTCCTTTCGATCCAGAAATTGAAGCGACAGCTCGCAGACACCAAACGAGAAGAAACTTCACAGCTGAGATGGAGAACCCACCACAGCAACCGAATGATGAAGCATTAAATAGAGTGCTAACAGCCTTAGCACGATTGGACGATCGCGTCACTATTATACAGCAGCAGATACCTGTACAGCAGCAACAGTTGCCACAACAGCACGGACAGATTCCAATAGAGCCAGATGCGGGAGAAGAAGACAATACACCTATTAGTGACTGTTTAAGGCCGAATCCTAATCAACAGTCAGGAGGAGTACAACTCCCGCCTCTGAATGCAAATAGTTTCGAGCTGAAGCCTGCACTGATCAACATAGTGCAGCAGAACCAGTATGGAGGAAGTGCAATGGAGGATCCGAATGCTCACCTAATAAAGTTCCGAAGATTGGCGGACACAATCAAAATAAACCATGTGCCACACGAGCAGGTTAAGCTGCGATTGTTTCCCTTTTCGTTAAAGGATAGAGCCCTCAAATGGTTCAATTCCTTGGAAGATATCATCAGTTGGGAAGAGTTGAGCACTTCGTTCCTATTGAAGTACTTTCCACCGAGCAAGATGCTCGACTTGCAGAATCAAATTAATCAGTTCAAACAGCTGGACCAAGAGCCATTCGGAGAGGCTTGGGAGAGATTCCGGGATCTTATCCGGAGTTGCCCTCAACATGGGTTCACCAAGAAGCAGCAAGTATGCAAGTTCTACAATGGTCTACTTGCTCCGACTAGAAACCAAGTGGACGCAGCTGCGGGCGGAAGTTTGATGGAGAAGTCAGTGAGGATGGCATTCTCAATCCTGGATGCTATGGCCAGAACGAGCTACCAATGGTCGAATGAAAGAAACATGCCAAGGAGGGTAGCAAGTGTCCAAAAAGTCGAGCCCATCAATAATGAGCCAATTGAAAAGCTCACAACACAAGTAACAGCATTGACAAGCCAGGTGAATTTGCTAACTAATCTAACGTTAGCACAACAGCCAGGGGGTCCGGAAGAAGTTGAAGAAGTCAAATTTGTGAATCAACGAAACTTCAACAATTTCCAGAACAATCAGCCTCGGTACAATCAGTACCCTCAGAATCCGAACCATCAGAACTTTTCATATGGGAACGCGCAAAATACACTTAATCCGCCACCCGGATTTGCTGTTACAAATGGCATGATCCATGACGGTAATAAGCCATCACAAGAAGAGATCGCGATGTCACAATTTGAAAAGTATGATGAAAAGTTAGCTCAGTTGGAGAAGAAAGTGGATGGAAAATTCATGGAGCTAAACAAGCATATCACTGGGCAAGGGGCAGACATCAAGAGGCTCGAGAACACGTTGGTGCAGACTCAAGCTAGCATTGGAGAATTGACATCAAACATGAGTCAGCTGATAAAGATAGTAGGAGCTCAACACAAGCAAGGCCAATACTCGAGTGATACAGTGGTTAACTCGAAGGAGCACTGCAATATTGTGGAGCTAGATGAGCATGAAGAGAGCATGAAGGACCAAGAAGCGAAGGAATCAAGCAAGGAAGTCAAAAACATTGAGAAGGAGGAGGTCAATACAATCATAGATAAGAAAACTTCACCTCCTATTCTTGATGAGTCTTTTGATTTTTGTTTTAAAAATTCATTCTTCGCTAACCTTGTTCCTTTAGAGCAATCTAGAGTTGTTGTTGTGAAACAGGAACCACTAAAGGAGAGAATCCAAGATAAAGAGGAAATCAGGAAGAGGAAGGATGGAAAAGAGACGACGAAGAAGACACCGAGTGGGCCCAAGAAGAACGCAACCACACGCATGAAACCGAGAAGAGCAACAAAAGCAAAAGATCCAGGGAGTTTTACTATTTCTTGCTCAATTGGTAGTCATGAATTTCATAATGTCATGTGTGACTTAGGGTCTAGCATAAACTTGATGTCTCTTAAGCAGTATAGACAATTAGGATTAAGGGAAATTAAACGGTCCTTTACTACTATCAAATTGGCGGATGGATCTTCATTAACGCCGTTGGGAGTAGCAGAGGATGTAATGGTAAAAGTGCTAAATTTTGAATTCCCTAGTGATTTCTTAGTTGTTGACATGAAAGGGAATGATGAATTCCCTTTTATCTTAGGAAGACCCTTCTTGGCGACTAGCCAAGCACTAATAGATGTACCTAAAGGGGAGTTGATTTTTCGGGTTCAAAACGAAATAATCACACTCAAAATACATAAGTCGGGTCTAAGGGGTAGGCACAATTGTAGCATTATTTACACTACCCTAACTGCTGTAGAAAATCCTCATGTCCCAAATAGCTCTTTAATTGGTCAGAAAACATCCGACTCGGGGTGGCTAGAAGAAGGTTGATAGGAAAAGGACGTTCGGCTGAAGACGTAAAACAAAGCGCTTGTCGGGAGGCAACCCGATGTTTATTGTTTTATGTTTATTTTCTATTGCATTAATTTTATGTTTTACGTGTGTTTGAGTGTTTTTGTTTTAGGAATCAACATGGACGAGTGTTGCAAGAAACGGGGGTCGAAAAGACGGAAAAAATCGCGTTAAAAGGAGCAGAGGATGCAACACGGCCGTGTCACACTATGGACACGGCCGCGTCAAAAGGCACCTAGAAAGTGTTTTTAACACTGGAATGCAACACGGCCGTGTCACATGCTGGACGCTAGAGATGGCAAAACTGGCCCGGCCCGATGGGCCGGCCCGTTTAGCCCGAAATATAGAGCGGGCTTGGCCGGAATATTATAGGCCCGAAAAAATTCGGGCTTTTTTGGTCCAGCCCGAACGGGCTTTTCTTTTGGCGGGCCAAGCCCGACCCGGCCCGAAAGCCCGCGGGCCGGCCCGATGGAATTGAAAATTTTTCTCCTCACTAACGAATAAGAACAATTTAGGAATTAAGTAATATCTTGTGTACTATTTGAAACATGTTTTTCTTTTTTCTCTTTCTAGCAGAGTATAAATGTATCTATTTACCGAGAAATTAAAACATTTGACTAATTTAATACTCTATTTCTTCAGTTTTATTAGCAGAAGATGGAAAATGAATTAGATCCAAGCATGCTCATTAATTATTATGTGTCGTAAAATGAAAAATTGATTAACATGTAGTATAGTACGTACCCAAAAATTAAATAACTTGTGACATATAGTATATAACTATATATCATCATTCATTCCTTCTTTATTATTATTATTATTGTTATATCTGGGGTTTAAGACATGTCTATAAATTAATAGATATCATTCCATATTGCAACGAATAGTAATATATTATCTTCGGATCAAATTTTTTCTTTGAGAATTAAACTAAAGCTCGCCTCAATATATAATTCTACTTGATGATTAAAGTAATAAAAAAAAAAAAAAACTCATTGATGGGCTTTTTTGGCCCGATGGCCCGGTGGCCCGAGGTCCTCCGGGCCGGGCCTAACATTTCTAGGCCCGAAATAAATTGGGCCCGGCCCGGCCCGGCCCGAACTTTTCCTTGGCCCGACTGGGCCCGGCCCGAGCCCGCCGGGCCGCCCGAATTGCCACCTCTACTGGACGCGGCCGTGTTAAGATAGTTCAAATGCAACACGGCCGTGTCACACAATTGACACGATCGCGTCAAAAGCCTTCTCAAAACGTGTATCCAAACTGGAATGCAACACGGCCGTGTCACACAAACGACACGGCCGTGTCAAAATCAGCCCAGAAACATCAACTTTGGTTCAAATGTAACACGGCCGTGTCACAACCTTCAACACGGCCGTGTCAATACTTCAGCAGAAAAAATGCAAAAATTCAGAACGCGATGCGGAGATGGCCGAACCAAGATTCAGTAAGGAGCAAAATGGCACGATTTCGGAGCTCGTAGGGGTTTCAAAAAGCCGTCGTCGAAACGATTTGTAAGTTAGCACCAAGGCGTACCACGTTTTTCCTCCAAACATTGGCTTTCAGCCAAGTTTGGGGGAGGGGGTAGACCGTGGGACGTCTTGGCAGCTATATTTATAGTTTTGATTTACCTCGTTCGAATTTCGTGCTGTTAATTGTGGGTCCGTGTGCCTATTTTGCTGATTTTTTTTATTGTTTAAATTGGTTTATCGGGTCTGTGAGCCCATTTTTCTGATGTATTAGTGCTGTTGGGTCTGTGAGCCCGAGTTTGATTGCATAGTGTTTCCATGTTGAGTCTTAGGAGTTTAGAGTTTAGAGTCTTATTAGTGTTTTAGTTTGTGAGTCATAAGAATAATAAAACCCGGAAAAAGGTAACAAGTGAAAAGAAAAATAAAAAGAGAAAATTAGGGAAAGATGGATGATGAATAGTTAATGATGAGATGTTTTAGATGAAAAAATGGCACATAATAGAGCATGAGAGGTGTTTAGAGACGAAATTGAGCTTGAACTTAGAATATTCAATCAAAATTAACCTTGTGAGAATTTGAGCCTGATTATACTCCAATTTTCGGAGTAATATACTTTCTTTCGGTGTGAATTGGATTGAATATGTGTACTAGTCTCTAGAACTTGCCTTGAGTCTTTATTAAGAATGTGTCAAGTATGTGTTGTGACTTAGGAAATGATCTTAGGCAAATTTTTTGTTTAAGCCTATGTACTCGAACCATGAAAAAATTGCCTTTGACCCATGATGAAAAAATTGTCCCTAGTTAGCCCAATTGAGCCTTATAGCCTTATTTATTCATAACCTAACAATGTCAGCCGAAACCTTTTGATTTAACTCTTTTGGCCATAATTGGATTAATCAAGTTAGAGGGAGGAGAATTGAAAGGAATTTTGGGTGAACAATTTGTGGGAAGGAATGGGAAGTAGGGATATTTTCAAAAGATGAAGGAAATAAGAGAAAAGTGATAGGTGAAAAACAAAGAATGGCCTCTCCTAGAAAAAAAAAAAAAAAAAAAAAAAAAAAAGGAAAGTTGTATTATAGAGGAGAGGCTAGAAAATAAAGTGCTCAAATTATGAATTTGCTTAGAACATTCGGGTAGTCCCAAAAATGTGGTACCCACAGAATTGAAAAGCACTTAAGTTGTATGGACTTGGGAAGGTGAAGAAGTCAACTTGCGGGGTGATTTGCTGAAATTTGAAGAGTGAGGTTGAGTGATTGTATTGAGGGGTAGTCGGGTTAGACGTAACTTGATTAGTCCAATGAATAGTCACTTATATCCAAATGTATCCCACCTTACCTTAAGCCCACATTACAACCAAAATAAAGACCTTTTTTATCCTTTGTCACACATATCAAGTACTAGGTCTAGTTTAGACGATTGACAAGCATATGGTAGACTTTGCATATAATTCAATATGAGTAAAAATTATTTTAGCCTAAACACTTGAGAGATGAGTGAAACACTTACCCGGTGAGGGTTGAATGATTCGAAAGTTCAAAGTCTCGAGATTAGTTGATTTTCGCGTTATTACATATGCTCAAATACATTGTGTTGCCTAATTGTTTTAAAGAAAAATCAGACTGAAACTGAATTCATCATCTAGTCGCCCTAAACAAATGCATAATCACTTGTTTTCTTTGTGTTTTTTTGTATGATGTTCGGGACGAACAACAGTTTAAGTTTGGGGGAGTTTGATAACACGTTATTTATGCATGTATTTAGGTCGATTTAGGATCATATTTTATATCATTTATGTGCATATTTGACCGGCATTTATTTATATTAATAATATTTGGGTCATTTGACGTGGTTTGACTTGTTTTAAGGTATTTTGAGCATTTTCAGGCTACCGGACGAGGAAACAAGTTGGAAAAGAGTGAAAACCGGCCCAAAAGAGTGAGAACCGTCAAAGAACCGGTCCAAACCGGTCCGAACCGGCTTGAACCGGTCCAGGAGCAAAACAACGCAAGAACCGACACGGCCGCGTCAGACTTGTAACACGGCCGTGTCAAAAGTGGTCCATAACGCGTTGTGGGTTCTGGAATAGAACACGGCCGTGTCACTCAAGCAACACGGCCGTGTCAAATTGTTGCTAGAAAAGTGAATTTTGCAAATCAACACGGCCGTGTCACTTAAGCAACACGGCCGTGTCAGAAGTGTTTTCCTGCGATAATTACCTAATTTTAATAGGATTTTGATCCTATCTTCCCCAAGATTCGGCCCAACTCTATAAAAAGGACACCAAAACTTTAGGAAAGGGGATCAATCATCAAGAACATAAATTACATCATCTTGGAAGACAAAGAAGACGAAGATCATCGAGACGGAGTCATCCGGGTTAAATTGTTCTTTCTTAGTTTTAATTCTTACAATATTTTTATTAGAATTTTGTATTGGATTATTACTAGGCATGAGTAGCTAAGCTATTCGTGTCCTAGGGTTAGAAAGTAGGGATTTTTATGACAATGTTTTGATTTATGATTTAATCTATTAATTCCGTTTTGTATGTGTTTTATCTCTATGTTTGTGCTTAAAACTGAATTTAGCTTGATCACTTAGATTTAGTAATTTAGTTTAACAATTCCGCTTCGAGAGGAGGGAATTGTTATCAGACTTAGAACATAGAGCGCAGTTGTCTATGACTGTGTAGGCCGTGGCTTAGGATCGTTTGGGAGTTATTAGGTTTAATTGACTCGAGAGGGTAATTAGCTTAATTAATCAACGGTTTAATCGCTTCGAGAGAAGGATTAGATTATTGTCGTGCCGCCTAATAAACATTAGAATTGGTAAATTAATAGGTTAATCATATTCCACATTGAAATAATATCCTGAAATCGAAGCCCTAGGATACCTTTTCTCTTTGATTGTTAGTTTTCGTGTTTCCTAAGTTTGAAGTTATATTTAATTGAGTAGTTTAATTAGTAAAATCAACCTTTAAAACTTAGTATCTAGTTAGGACATTCCTAGAGTATTAGGGTATCAAACTACCTAAAACTATTCCTTGTGGGATCGACCTTGACAATAGTACTACACCTACATCTGTACACTTGCGGAACACTAGGTTAGAAACCGACGTGTCAGAAACTTAGGGAAATAACTTAGTAATCAAACGTAACAACAGACACTACTTCCAAAGCAACAGACATAAACACCACATCACTTCTCCTTCTTAATGACAACCCTCAGCTTCTTCGAACCTTTAGCATTCTTCACCTCTATATTCATCGGACGCTTACCAATTTGCTCACTTGTTTTGTCATCCTGCACAATGTCCTTCCCATTCTTTTTCTCTGGTGATTTTCCATTAGTATTCTCACTATCATGTTGATGTTTGGGCATGTTTGTTGATACATCAGATTCCTGAACATAAAGAAATGTAGATATTAGTGTACAATATTTAAGCAAGTAAATCTTATTTTCATAGATTTATAAATATTTTTCTTACTTCAGCAAACTGGTAATAATCTTCCACATTAGCAACCCCCACCTCAAGTGAAATTTTCATGACATTATACATGTAAAAAAAATTCTCCTTGAGATCAGCCTTAACCTGAACCTTGAACAATGCATCCTTATCAGATATTGCTTTCTCAACATACTTCCGTGTTTCTACCATATCATTATTCTATGGGAAAAAATGCAAACAAAAACTGAGTTAGAACAATAAATTATTTGGAATATATGTTTGAATTTTAGACTGTCAGAATAAGGAGACTACATGTTTCTTTTTAACATCTTCAGCACTCTTTCCAATCAATTGCACACATTCTTTATCCCAAAGTAAAAATCGCGCAGTTTCAGACCCATCCACAACACGAATCTCAATTTTATACCTATGTCAGAAGTCATACATATTGAACCACAAAAGAAGCCAACAGAAAAACTATCAGCACATTAGGGCAGTTTATGTAATCATAAGATTTTTGACAATTTGAGTTACATATTATCACCTGTAGGATCCTGTTGAGTCTTTCACACAACACGTAGAACAAAAAAACTTGGACTCATCCTCAATTAGCTTTTTGGTACAACGCTTGCAAGCAAGGTACCACAAATCCCCAACAGTTTCAATCTCAACAATAATAGCATCAACCCAATATGTACCATCCTTTGTAAAACAAAACAACAACAATATATATATATATATGTATGTATACATTATTTTCGAAATTGTATTTTCTGAAACAGTAAATCAATATATCTGTTGGTACTTTTTTACAATTATTTTTACCTTATCCACCTCATTGAGTTCAGGTAAATTTTTCACAATTGTGTGTCCACTGTTTATCTCATCCTCAACAGACAGAAACACCCTGTTGGATGATCTGTTGATGGGTGCATTTGATTCCCCAGCATCTAGCAACCTTATTAGGTAAATAATCAAAAGGTATATAGAAAAAATAATAGTTAGTTCAGTAAAATTTATAAGAAATCAAATTTCTTTGAAATTGCAGTGACATTTTTTACTTTTTCTCGAAGTCTTTGAATTCTGCACTATCACCATTAACTATGATCTTTGTAACGTTGTAGCTGTTTGAAACACTTATATCATCTGTTCATATAAAGCACATGAAGATCAGCACCTAAAATTCAATTAAATTTGTGTATGAAATTCTGTGTCACATACCACCATATAGTCTTGCACGTCCAAATTGTATGATCACAATTACTTGCTTGTTGTTGGTATCCTCCAGATACGGTAGTAGGCAGTCAATGTACTCCTCCCACAAAGTGCATGACATCTTATTATTCCTGCAATTTAGCATACAATATTTGTTTGTAACACATATATGCGAATTAGAAATTGAAAATAACATAAATTGTTGCGAAAAATAGAGTATTACTCGAGATCCTCAATCCTAAATTCCATCCAAGTGCTTGTGTGATTTGGGTGCTGGGTAGGAGGCTGGTATGAAACCACTCGCCCAATAATATCTGGCAGAAGAATGTAATATATACATTAAGTTAGAACAAATTATGTACTCATAATTTTTTATAACAGTAAAAATATAAAATTTACCCACCAAATAACTCAAATTCCTCGAAGAACTCAACCACATTAGTCCTCGTTAGGAATATCGACTTGTACTTGCATGATGTTGTCTTGAACTTGTGTCTGTTTTCAGCAACGATGAAGTCTTTTACAGCAAAAAGACCACCTTCAGTAAGCTTTGGTCGAATAATGTCCATGGCAGTTCCCTTTATAGATGCATGGATACGATCCCCCATTAACAGTTCATTGCATAATTAAGTTAGTAAAAAATATTGAACATACTATAGACAGAATTCAATAATGTGCATTTCAATTATATTTTTACCTCGCGATCATGAAAAACGTACTCAGTGCTTGCGATTTGATTTCTGTTTCTGAAAACATGGACATTGTAGCAATGCACCAATCGGAGCCTCATTGCCCATTGGGTCTTCGAAGGGTTAACATCTCGAATCAAGCTGAATAGAGGAGCCATTGAGTTGTGAAAGGAGTGTAGAGTAGCAGATTTCAAAACAATGAAGACCAATTATCAGTAGTAATTTGATAGATGGATACGTGAGATGTACTGTCCAAAAATTAGCTATTTATTACTGTTTCTGTAAACTAAATTAAGCAGTTTTCCACTCCACTAACCCATAATTTAACGTAATGGAGCACAACTGTCATATTATGGAAAAGTTTACTGCTAGTTACAGCTTCCAGGTAGCAATTGTATAGGTGAACGTGGGTATCTATTATTGAACGTGTGTCATTTTTTAATTAAATATTATAGTATTAGATTATTTTGGATAAGAAACACGTAAGCAATCATTAAACAACGAAAGTTAACATATTGAGAGAGAGAAAAAAAAAAATCCTAATTAACCACAGCAAGACACGTGTCCAGTCAACATTGTCAACGATTCTCCTTTTAAGTTAAAGGAGGATTAAATTCAATCCATAAATAAAATATTTATTTTTCTCTCATCCACATCTTAATTCAATTACGATTTTTTTATAGTTTATCAATAATTCAACCCAACATTTTAATATATTAATTTTTCCCATCGTGCACAACCTATCTTCAAACAAACTTAATATTTTTGAGTTATTACTTAATAATTCCATATTATTTTGGGAGTTTTGTTTAATATATTTAAAATATATAAGAAATAGATAAAAAAAAAAATTTGATATCTTAGTTCCGCAATTATAATAAGGAGATCTTTTACGCTCACTTAAAATAACATACAAACATAATAACTAAATTAAAAATAGAAATAGTGGTAATACGAAATAAAATAAAATAAAATAAAAACGAATTAAGTTGCAAAAAAATGAATTAATCGAAAATATGTCAATATTAGACTCTACTTATGGAGAAAAAAATAATATAGGAATTGATCATTTTTTAAAATCTTTTTAAATAAAAATTATCTCATTTATTTATCATCTAAATTATATTCATAAAATAAATCAATAAAACCAATCAAAATGGAAAGCATGGCATAAGGCCCTCCCCAATGGGAGGTTTTTTGGTGACATGGAGGGGAGAGAAATACCCAATATTGGGTATTTTCTCATTGGGGGAGGGTGGGGTATTTAGTTGAGGTAGTGAATTCCTTACCTGGGTTTTTTAGAAAGGGGGAGAGTGGGGGAATGAGGAAGTGGGGTTCACGCACGCAAAGAAAAGGGGGACAGCAGGCACGTGGAGGCCACGCGCGCGTGGGCGGCGCGCGGTGGGCCCCACCGCTGCAGCTTGTCCCTCACTCACATTTATATATATATATATATTTTTTTCGTTTATTTTAATTATTTTCTGGTTTCTTTATTAATTTAATGTATAAATGAGTGTAAATTAGGAACAATATATCCGTTTGCAATATTTTGTAATGGCTATTTTTTTTTTTACGGTGTGTGATTTCAATTTGTATTTTTACTATTTACGTAATAAAAAAAATTAATAATATATTTATTTTTTTTCCCAAAAATATACTAAAAAATTAAAAATTAGAACAATCGGAATATTTAATTATGTATTATTTATCCGAAAATAAGTTAATTATAATATAGATGATAAATTAAAATATAAATGGGATAAATAGTATATTAAGGTGGGTCCCCCAAAAATACCTACTTTTTGGGTATATTGTTGGGGAGGAATTTTATTTTGGAGGTAGGGATATTTTTGCTTTTGAGGTGGCGCTGATGTGGCAGCAAAATACCTGCTTTTTGGGTATTATGATTGGGGAAGGCCTAAAGTGGGAATAACTTGGATTGTGGAGTGATTGGTTCATACCAACCTATATAATAACCGGTTGTTCTTATACATTTCTTTTTTATTTTTTTTTTTTGATCAATTTTTTTGCTTTTTTCCTACAACTCAACCCCTTGGGTTGTTGAACATAGCCTTAAAAACGAGTATAACATCTGTACATTACACGAGGTTCGTGGAATAAAAAACTCAATTTGTTAATTAAACTAATTATAATTAGTAATATCTTTTCTGAATTGATAGTTATAATTAAATTTTGCTATCAAGTGATATTTCGTATAGTAATTAGATTTGATATCTTGTTGGATATTTTAAAAAAAAGCCACTTTAAGAAATTTCTTCTTTATCATTATCTGAAATTATAGTTTCATATAAACTGAGGCAGTTACATTGAGGAAATGACAGCTTGAAGTTGGAGGTTTGTGGAGTGAATGTGTGGCTAGTATTATTCCATAAGTTTTTTCCGGCCGTATAACTATTTCATTAGTAAGTTAATAACATAGAAGTTACACATCATCCTAGAAATGTTCTAATGTAGCCACGTGCCACGTGGCGCCAGTGATTACTGTTTTAGTATCTTAAAGATTAAAGATATGAAATAACTCAAAAACAGAGGGAAAAAAAAATATTATGATATTAAATTGCAGTAACCCCACCAAACTATCAGCGTTTTTACACATAAACCACTAATTTTTTTTTTTTTTTTTTTGTGGTATCGATACATATAAACTATATGAATTTTGCAGATAAACCACCAAACTTATTTTTCGATCATTTTTTATCGGAAATCCACACGTGACTTGCACGTGATAAACTTTTAATGGCCTTGTTTGTACAAATAACCTTTTCAGTATGTTAAAAGTGTAAAATTCTTTCACACATTTCTTTTCCATAACAAGTTCTTTGATCATCAATAGTTCTTTCTCATAATATCTAGAACCTCCATTGTTGAAGATGAGTTGTTCCTCTACCTACTAAAAAACGTGTTTGGACAAAAAAATAAAACCTTTGAAAATTTATAACGCGCAAGTTACATGTGGAATTACGGTGAAAAATGATTGAAAAATAAGTTTGGTGTTGTATATGCCAATACCCTTACTGTTTATATGTATAAGTGCCACAAAAAAAAAAGTTAAGTGGTTTATGTGCAAAAATGATGGTAGTTTGGTGCGATTGTTGTAATTAACCCTATCGTATATCATAGCAAGCAATTATACCAAAATTATGACATTTGCATATCGTACCTTACGGTACCATTATCGTGCTGAAAATTTTGTTATTTTTCGCCACCTCTATTCAGGATTATTTTAAGAGTTCGCACTTATTTTTGAAACAGAAAGTATATTTTTGTTCTCTCTTTTATTATTAATAGATGTTCACATGTACAATGCACGGTACAAATATTTTATTACATTAGTAAAATGTGATTATTTTTAAATATTGCTACAAACATTATTACTATTTTTTATGTATCAAGATTAAGCAGATATTAGCATTCATTTCTAATATAAACAATATGAGTCTTAGACTTAATTTCACAAAAAAAAAATATTAGTACCAAGTTAATTTCATTGGAAATTAACAAATATCCATATTTTATATGATTTTCGTGTAAATCTAATAAACTTATTATCTAACATGGATGTCTAATTGAAGATCGTGAAATAATTTTGATATATTTTTCATCATGAATGAAATTCTTACGAAAAAATTATAAACGTTTGAAATTTTAATTTGAAAAGAAAAAAAATGAAGAGAGAGATTTTCTTTGTGGGTATATGAGAATAAATTGTGGAATAAAACTCGCACAATTTACGTCAACAATTTTGTTTTGTGAAAAGAATTAAAAATAAACTTCTACCATTTGTACGAGTGACACGTGTTTTTTGACAACGTGTTTACATACTTTTGTTGAAGGAAAATAGTACATAAATATCTTCCTTACCATTTCTTCTTTTTGGGAGGGGTATTTAACGGTACAGTTGTGGTTTTATCTCTGCAGATAGCATCATGCCAGCATCCAATAATTTTACTCGAGATTCCAAATGGTCGATAGAAAACTGGTATTCGATTTCTTAAAATACTAACATAATATATTGCAACTTTTTAGAGTTTATGAATAGGAAGATGTTGGTACTTGTGTTACATGTGTAAATTATAACATAAATAGTAAAGGGATAATTACAAAATGGTCGCCGAACTATTAGCACTTTTTCACTTCGGCATATAAACTATTAACAGTGACTAAACCGCCGCCAACCTATTTGAATATTACTACTCGAAAGCTGCCGGTCAGAATACCACCCAAATTCTGTCCCAAAAGGTGGTTTTTCGAAATCGGGTGTGCAATGAATTTGGGCGGTATTCTGGCCGGCAGCTTTCGAGTAGTAATATTCAAATAGGTTGGCGGCGGTTTAGTCACTGTTAATAGTTTATATGCCGAAGTGAAAAAGTGTTAATAGTTCGGCGGCCATTTTGTAATTATCCCAATAGTAAATAATAGGTAAGTACAACTTCATTATAGTTTTGGCAGCTCATCATAAGTTACATTTATGTAAAGAATATTGGACGAATTGCACAAAACAAAATAAAAGGCATGTATCAATAATATATCAATCACCTAGAGGGATGCATATATGTTTGTCAAAATCTTGTATTATGTAAACTAGAATTTTTCGTTGTACGATGCATGATTTGAAATATAATTATTTGTAAAAAGAAATCGAAGTAAAATAATTAAACAAAATAATTGAATAACTTTTTTTTTTGTCACACCCCGATTTTTGTAGCATTAAATAAAAGATATTTTTAAGGGGTGTGAGCTACATCAGATATTTTTAACTTAAAATAAAATTTTATTGATAAATTAAAAAAATAAACTTGAAAGTAAAATAGCATAAGTTTGAAAAATACCCAATTTAAAACACTTTAGAATAAAATATATTGCTTATCATTTCTTCTTCTTGTGGTTTTATCTCTGCAGATAGCATCATGCCAACATCCAATAATTTTACTTGAGATTAAAAATGGTCGATAGAAAACTGGTATTTGATATCTTAAAATACTAACAGAAGATATTACAACTTTTTAGAGTTCATCGAATAGGAACATGCATGTTACCTTGATGTTGGTACTTGTGTTACATGTGTAAATTATAACATAATACAACTTCATTATAGTTTTGGCAGCTTATCATTGATAAAGCGCAATCCGTTTATCAAAGGAATTCAGAGTAAAACCTGATCAATGACACTGTAAAACGCAAGGAAGGCGAAGAACACAAGAAATACGTGATTCGATCCGGAGATCTACGTTCACGGGCGGAGGCAATAACCTTCCGGGGTGTTTTTCACTATTTTCTATTCAATCTTACAAATTGCCGTTTTAGAATACAAAGTGCGAACCCTAAATCCGTCTTCGATTCTCCTATTTATACCATACAAATCAAAGCCCTAACTAAATCCCTATAATCTTGCCTACCAAATCTGCATGGCAGTTGGGAAAAGATCATGGGGATCTCAATATCTAAATATGCGGCGACTGAGCTCAGCTGTGTTGGGCTCGCGGGCTCGCATAACTGGGCCGGCTTAGCTGTGTTGAGCTCGCGCTTCTAGGCCCAGTTGACCCGGCTGGCGAGTTAGTCTGACTCGGAGTTACTGGGCCATACCTATCAGATGCCCCCCACCAGCCGGAGCGAGGTAGGAGATTCGGTTAAAGGTAAGGCATGATATAACGGGCGTTGATATAGAGTGATGTAAAGGCGTAGCTGGGACCGAGCTGAGGGAGGACCCCGGGGTGAAGAACTTGTCTGGGGCCGAATTGGGCCGATCTGAAGGACCCCCCCAGGTCATAGGATCGACCGGAGCCGAGGTAATGCATCCCCGGGGTAGAGAACTCATCAGGGGCCGAACTGGACCGGACTGAAATATCCTCGGGGTAAAGGGGCCACCGGAGTGAAACCCAAGGCTTCTTGGGGAAGGGTGAAATTGATGTGATTGGCGGCGCCATCATGAGGGGAAGGGATGTGAAGTGACGTTTTTGCAAAGCTCAAGAAGCGTGTTCCCCACGCTCCTAGGTAACTGCGAGGCGCGTGAGAGCCACGTGCGTATCTCAGACGTTGAATTTGAAAAGACCAGATCTGGGTCGTTCAATTGTTGTATTAGAGGGAAAAAAGAAGCAGCAGTTGCACTTTCGCTCATTTGTAATTGCGATCAAAGTAAGCCGGCGGGAATGCGAGAGAGAAGGCAGCAAACAGTGGAAAATCACATCAACAGCGTGCCGGCACCCTTGAAGAAGCAAGTAAGTATGTCTTCGTCTTCAAAAAACTAATAGTGTGGGTGTAGTCGGTATCGGTGAGAGCCCCGTAAATGCAAGGCCCATTCGAACAATCTACCCCGAAAGGAATGAGAATAGGAAGGTGTATAGGGCTGACCTAAGGGAAACCTGGACACGGGAGGTGAGATTTCCCACTTGTTTAGAAGCGAGGGCAAATTTGGATGTGGCCTCAAGTATGCCTCGGGTGACGGAGGCCCAAATCGAGGCAATGGTGCCCAATTTCTACTTCCCAATAGACTTAGAATATATAATACCCGGACCTAGTGATAGGGCCTGTTGTCCACCGAATGGGTATATAACCGTATATATAGATTAGTTGAGGGTGGGGTTGAGATTCCCACTGTGGGATTTTGTGGTAGAGTTGTTGGGGTACTATGGTATAGCACTGGCGCAGCTAGCGCCCAATGCCGTGAGGCAAATTGTAGGGTTTATGATCGTATGTAAGACTGCGGGGTTGAAGCCCTCCATAGAATTATTTAGGTACTTTTTCCAATTAAAACCTTTTGGGAAGGGAAAAGGGTGGTTCTCTCTAAACCCGAGGGTGCAAAGAGGGTTCAGGGTGCAGAACTCGAGCAAGGTAGAGCGCTGGAAAATAAAGTTCCTATTTATTAAAGAATCTAAACCAATCCCGAGGCGGAGTAGGGAGGAGGTGACGGATGGGGTACCCACGGGCGTACCGGAATTGGTTGGAGTTTTCGAGCAGGCGGGAACTCTAAAGCAAGTATTTTCCGAGGAGGAACTGGAGGAGGCCGGGCTGTCCCTGTATTATACAAAGGGACCCGAGGCGAGAACATCGCCAGCTCCTAGTGAGGGGTCTTTAGCCGGGGCGGAAGAGGAGGGTAGGAACTCTTTTTACAATTGTCTATAACTGCTGCTGAATTTTGCTTCTAACACGCTGATGGTTTTCTGCAGTGGGACGCTTTAAAACCAGCCTTCAAAAAATGACCGCGAGAGGTGCACAGCGAACACCGGAGAAAGTGCCCTCGCCAAGAAATTCAATCCCCGAAACCGAGGGAAACTCGGGAAGAATACCCGCTGAAGGGACTGAGGAGGTGGTTCCACTGACGGATTCCCCCCCAAGACCGAAGAAGAGACCGGGGCTTGCTCCGACCCCGCCGTCTATCTCGAAGAGAAGACGGTTGGACCCGACCACGGAGGTATAGTTATCACGTCTTTACATATTGCGTTGACACATGACATCTCACAAAGTGTTATGCAGGGCCAGAGAAGTATGGATGTCCCCGAGACATCGGAGATGGAGGAAGTGTGGACCCTGAGCCAGGGGTTAATTGGCTTCGGGCGCCGCCGGCAGAGTGAGGAGACTGAGGCTCTGAAGGAAGAGCTGAAGGTTCTGCGTGGGGAGTGCGATAAGCTCCGTAGGGAGGCAACTGAGGCCAAGAGTGGCCAGGTCACTGCACGAGGCCGGGCACTGGAGGCCGAGAAGCAGGCAGCTCGACTCAGGGGCGAGGTGGCGGAGATGGCTCTTCTCCGGGGAGAACTGGCCACAACTCGGGAAGAGCTAAAGAAAAAGGCTGAGGGCCAAGGGGCAATGCTGAGGGCCTTTGTTGAGAAGCTATCGCAGACGGAGACGTTTGTGAATTTTTTGACAAATTTTGTGGCAGTTGGGGACGTTGCCACGCGCACAGAAGTGTTGGAGGTAGTAAAGGACGCGTACCCGGAGGTCGACGTCTATAAAAAGGACTTCGGGTACGACTATGCGTCCGCGAGCAATGTGGATACCGCCTACTACAACACCCTGTCCCATCTCCCTGAGTGGCCCTTAGTGGAGGCACTGGCCCAGAAGGGAACTATTCTGACCGCCGAGGATGTGGCGGGCTGCTCCGTAGACCAGGATGAGGACTTCCTGGGATACCGCATGGGCATGCATGTGCCAGAGCTAAGGGAGAGGGCCCTCCCACCGAGGATAACGCCCGCGGTAGATGTATTAGCTCATCAGGAAGGCGGAGCTCGGCAGCTGGCTGATCCGACTGCCACGACCTCGGCCGGAACCGATGTCAGTTCCTCCCCTGCCTTAGGCGGAGAATAGAATAGGAAACAAATTTTGTTTCTCATGGCATATGTTGTTAAAAAAAAAAAAAAAAAAAAAAAAAAAAAAAAAAAAAAAATTGAAGTGTAATTGCCTTTTTGCCAATGTATAAATGACAAGTTGCTGATGTTGTGTTGTTAAACTTCGAATGTATGCATTGAGTTTGGTGATGATCATGTGTGGTATACGGGTGATCTTATAAATGTGTTTTGCATATGATGGGTGTAGCAGGAGAACACCGCGGAACTTCACGAGGTGATCAAGAAACTGATGCAGTCCCTGAACTGGCTGCAAAGAGAAAGAGATGACCTGAAGATGTCGGTGGTACCGAGGTTGGAGAAAAGGGTGGCCTCGGCGGAGAAGAGGGCGACGGAGGCTGAAGAGGCAAGAGCTAAGGCTGTAGAAAGGGCCAGAGACCATCAGTTGAAATACTTGTCGAAATGTGCCGAGCTGGAGCGACTCTTTGTCCACCAAAAAGAGTATGAGCGTATACTGACGGAGTACGGCCTGCTAAGCTTTGAGGAGATCGAAGAGCGGGCGACTGAAATCCAGGGAGAAATTACCGCGCTGATGTCGGCCGATCACAGTAACTCGGCTGAGCTGATAAGGAAGCGGGAAGTATTAGAAATACTTCTCAATATGTACGAGGGCTTAAGAGGCCACAGCAGGTGGCGTCGTATGACAGAGGAGAACATCGCGAGCTCCAGCCGAGGACCGGACTCCTTGAAGGCTCCACGGAGGAGTAAGAAGGGAACGATCGAAAAAGCGACTGGGATCGTAATCCGTGAGCCGACCCCGGTGGTGGTTGCCGAGGAGGTAGTACAAAAATTGGCCGAGGAAATCGAGGTGATGGGCCCCGCAGAGTGGGATCCTGTGGAATGGGCTAGTACTTCAAGGCCAACTCGGCAAGCAGGTCCTCAAAGAGATTGTCGGAACAATTGAAGAATACAAAGGTATTCGTAAAAAAGAAAATGCCACAGTATGAAAATGAAATAACGTACAAAGAATGTAAAGGAAGAAAAGGTACTTGACGATCGGAAATCATAGATAAAAACGCCGCAAATTACTAACGTGCCATGTTCGGGGTATCGGCGTACCATCTAGATGCTCTAACTGATAGCTCCCGGAGGCATGTGCGGCAACGACGCGATAAGGCCCTTCCCAAGCGGCATGCAATTTGCCCTCGTGGGCAGCTTTGCTGGCAGAATTTAACCGGAGCACGAGGTCTCCGACCTGAAATTGCGTACCCCTAACCCGGAGGTTGTAATACTGAGCTGCTTGTTGCTTGCTTTTAGCCTGTCGAATAAAGGATTGCTCACGGCGATGTTCGAGGTCATCCAAGTTAGTACGGAGTGCTTCCTCGTTAGTCTAGGGGTCGAGGTTAATGAGTCTAGGACTGGGCACTCCCACTTCGGCAGGGATAACAGCCTCAGAGCCATAGGTGAGGCTATAAGGAATCTCCCCGATTGACGAATACGGCGTAGTGCGATAGGCCCAGAGAACTTGCGAAAGGTCCTCGGCCTAGAGGCCTTTAGCTTGATCTAAGCGTTTCTTTAAGCCATTGAGCAAAGTGCGGTTAGTGACTTCGACCTGGCTATTGGCTTGAGGATGAGCAACCGAGGTGAAAATTTGTTTAATGTGCAACTCCTCGCACCAGGACCGGAAGGGGTCATTGGCAAATTGTTTGCCATAGTCGGAGATAATGGCGCTCGGGATGCCGAAGCAGCATACGATGTTACGCCAAACAAACTTCAGGATGTTTTGACCGGTTATAGCAGTGAGGGGCTCGACTTCGACCCATTTGGTAAAGTAGTCCACTGCAACCACAAGAAATTTCAATCCTTCCGGAGCAACCGGGAACGGACCTACAATGTCGATTCCCCACTGGAAAAATGGCCAGGCACTTTGTATGCCAGTAAGCTCGGTTTGTGGTAGATGCTTCACTCTGGAGTGTCGCTGACACTTGTCACACTTTCACACTAAACTATGGGCATCATTAAACAATGTGGGCCAATAGTATCCCCACCGAAGGACTTTCTAGGCTAACGTCCGCGACCCAATATGACTTGCGCAGGCCCCCTCGTGAAATTCTCGGAGAACATAGTCAGCCTGGACTGGGCCAAGACAGCGAAGACTCGGCTGTAAGTATGATTAACTGTACAAAATTCCGTCGTAAAGTGTATACTTCGGCGTTTTAAGAATTATCCGCCGAGCGAGTAATTTATCATCGGGCAGTGTACCATCCCGGAGATAATGGACAATAGGAGTCATCCAATTGAGACTGGCCTCAGTCAATACAGAGATCGCCGCCACACTAATTGAAGGGTGGGTGGCGTCTTCGACAATTATGTCCGGAGACATGTTGGACGGAACCGCGGAGGCCATTTTGTTAAGAACATCAGCTTTAATGTTTTCTTCGCGGGGTATCTGCTGGACATCAATCGAAGCAAAAGCAACAAAAGTTTAAGTGTCAAAGCGAGGTACCTTTTCAACGTATCATCCTTGGTTGCATAGGTGCCTTTGATTTGACTAGAGACCACCTCGGAGTCAGTGAAAAGCTGGATATGCGAAGCTCCGAAGGTTTGGGCGAGCCGGAGCCCAGCAAGGACTGCCTCATATTCCGCTTTGTTGTTGGTCACCTTGAACTTAAAACGCAAGACATATTTGATCTCAACGCCATCGGGGCCAATGAGAAGGACCCCGGCGCCACTGCCTCGGGTCGCAGAGGCACCGTCCACGTATACTTGCCACTTGTGGGCTTCAGCGTCGAGATCGGAGTGGTGAGCAGGGGCAGCACACGTAACTGCCTCGGGGTCAGTGAATGGTGCTTCCACCAAAAAATCCGCAAGTGCTTGGCCTTTGATGGCCCGGCGAGGTAGAAATTGGATGTCATATTCCCCGAGTTCGATGGCCCACTTAGCCAGGTGTCAGACACATCGGGCTTAGCGAGGATTTGACGAATGGGGTGGTTAGTGATGACCCTAATATCGCGTCCTTGAAAATAGGGACGCAGGCGGCGGGCAGCCATAACCAAGGCCAATACTGTTTTCTCTACTACAGCATACCGAGTCTCTGTGCCTTGAAGTGCTCGGCTAACGAAGTACACGGGCTGTTGACTCCCATGATCCTCGCGGACGAGGGCCGCACTGATGGCCTCTTCGGCGGATGCCAAATACACATAAAGAGGCTCCCCGGGTACGGGCGCGAACATAGTAGGCAATTGGTTGATGTGTTGCTTTAAAGCCTCAAAGGCTTCGGCGCACTGCGGAGTCCATTCGAACTTCTTTGCTTGACGCCAAATTTTGAAAAAAGGAAGTTGACGCTCCGCTGCCTTAAACAAAAAACGATTTAAGGCTGCAAGGCCGCCAGTAAGACGCTGAATATCTTTCACCGTCTTCGGCGGCTGAAGGTCCAACACATCCCTAACCTTGGCTGGGTTGGCCTGAAGACCATGCTGTGAGACCACATACCTTAGAAATTTACCTGAGCCAACGTCAAAGGTACACTTGGCCGGATTGAGGCGAAGATTATAGCGTCGCAACGTGCTCAGTGTCTCAGCAATGTCCTGTACACATGTTGTAGGGGAGGAATTTTTAATAACGAGATCATCAACATATACCTCAACATTGCGGCAGATTTGGTCTCGGAAGACGTGGTCCATAAGGCGTTGGTAAGTGGCTCCGGCATTCTTGAGCCCGAAGGGCATTTTCTTGAAGGCAAAACACCCAAAATCAGTAATAAAGGCCGTTTTGAGGGCATCGCGGCGATCCATGTGAATTTGATGGTAGCCTTTGTATAAATCTAGGAAGCAAAGTGCCTTATGCCCGGTAATGGCCTCGGCTTTTTGGTCGATGGGCGGCAAAGGGTAACAATCCTTTGGGCAATGCTTATTGAGGTCGGAGAAATCTACGCACATCCTCCATGCCCCACTTGACTTCGTCACCATCACGGGATTAGAAAGCCAGGACGGATAGTGTACTTCGAACAGGATATCTGCATCCAAGAGCTGTTGAACTTCAGTTCGGATGGCTGCATTCCTCTCTGGGGCAAATTGCCGTTGCTTTTGTTCTATGGGTTTTACGTTGGGGTCAATATTTAACTTATGAGTAATAAGGTCTGGAGAAACCCCTGGCATATCCAAGGGGGACCACGCAAAAACTTCAAAATATTCTCGTAATGTTTGGATGATGGCATTGTGCAACAATGGTGTGTTCACGGCGCCAACTGTAATGTTCCGGTTTAGCCAGATCGAGCGGCACCTTAATAGTATCATTCCCGAGTGACTCGGATGAACCCGAGGTAGGAGCCGAGGTGGCTATTTGAAACTGTGGCTTGGCAGGAGCCTTCGCCGTTCTCTTAAGTGCGACATACATGCACTCTTTGGAGATTCTTTGATTGCCACGGATGGCCACCTCGCCATGGGGTGTAGGAAACTTCAAGGCGAGGTGATATGTGGAACAGATGGCCATCGCCGGGGTGAGCCAATCTCGGCCCAGAATCATATTGTATGGAGATGGAGAGTTGACCATATAAAAATCGACGAAGATGGTTGCCGGATAAGTACCAAGCGAAACGGGAAGGTTGATGGTTCCTTCAGGTTGGACCTCATCCTGAGTGAAGGTCTGTAATGGCCCGGGGGCTGGTCGGAGTTGTTCGTGAAGTATGCCCATTTTCTGGAAGCAATCAGTGAATATGACACTGACAGCGGCTCCATTGTCAATGAAGACTCGCTTGATTGTAATATTGGCCACGGTCATATCAATGACGATGGCATCAGTGTGCGGGGTGAGTTCGGGGACGGGATCTTCATCAGTGAAACTCACGGTTTCAGATTTGTGGAGGCGCTTGTGGCGTGGCTCCTCGGGAGGAAGCCTACGCACTTCAGCTTTTAAGGCACTTCGGGAAGTCCCTGTTGGAATGGCTCCGTAGATCACATTTATAACGTGATTTGGTGGATTATCTCTAGGCCCTCCATGAGGTGGCGGAGGTGGTAGCAATTGAGGCTGTTCACGATGACCCTGGTCTTGCCGAGCATAGCTATTGTACCCCGACCTGTTATTCTGCCATTGAGGTATGTTTTGTCTTGAAGCTCGGTCGTTGTAACCTCCGCGGCCTTGTTGCGAGCTTCCATTTTGATTTGACCGAGATCTGTCCTCGGTCCGAACTACATATTGCCGCAAGAAACCTCTCTTCAGACAATCCTCAATTTCTTTTCCAAGTTCACGACATTCTTCGGTATCGTGACCATGATCGTGGTGGTATGCACACCACTTATCGCGGTTACATTTTTCTGCCGGAGCAGTCTTTCGTGGGCACGGCCGAAGATCATTCTTATGAACAGAAAGTATTTCTGCTCTTGATTTAGTAAGTGGGGTGAGTTGAGGAATATCTCCGCGAGATTCCAACCGTCATCTGCTTAGGCGGCTGAAGGCACTAGGCCGGGTACTAGTCCCGGCTTGCATTTTATCCGGTTGTCGTTTAGTAGTATGTTTCTCGCGTTTGCGACGGGTTTGCTCTTCGGCTTTGGCGAACCTGCTTACAATGCCAAAAAGAGCCCGGGTCGTGGCAGGGGGGTGTCTCACGAGCTCGGTGTAGAGTGGCCTGGGTCGGAGGCCATTCATGAAGGCCGTAATTATTACATCATCAGATCGGCTGCCGACTTTGAGGCTTTCGGCAGTGAAGCGATCAAGAAACTGGGTAACAGTCTCTCCATCTCGTTATTCCAGATTCATGAGATCAGCCAAAGTGGCCATAGGTTTTGCTCGCGTATGGAAACACGCCAAAACAGCTCGGCGAGATCCCGAAAAGAGGTGACACTGCCTTGGGGCAAAGAATCGAACCAAAGTCTGGCCTCATCTTGAAGATACTCAGAAAACACTTTGCACAAGTGGTGAGGTATACAGTTGCGGTTGAACATAGCGTACTTAAAGGCGCTTAGGAAATTACCTGGATCTCCGGTGCCGTTGTAAATGGACACTGGAGGAAGCTTGAACCCCTCGGGGAATGGAGTAGCAAGAATCTCCTCGGAGAACGGGGTTATGATCTCCCCATTAGCATCAAGGCCCAACACCTTGTCAAGCTCGGCGACAAACTGAGCTTGTTCTTATTCCAGAGGATCACAGACACGAGATTTGTCCAAACGAGCTTGCTTTGGTGCGTCTATAGGTTTGCGACGATCCACGTCTTCATGGTCATAACGGGGCCTCGAACCATTAGAACTGCGGTTTTCCACTAGAGATGTTGATCGCCGTCGACGGCGATCATGCCTAGCTCGGTGAGGTGGATCTTCATCCAATTTGCGAGATCGATCACGGGGCGGATTTCTTGCCCCCTGGTCAATGCCATTGTTGGCGCGCTCATCGGAGTTGGCACGCCGATTATTCCATTCTTGGAATAGAGCAGCATGCTCCCGAAGAAAAGCTTGTTGTACCTGCAGTAATTCGGGGGCAGGTTGAGGGTTAACTTGTGCCGGATCATTGGCGGGGGCGAGATTTTGCACGTTAACGTGCCCCGCAGGCGGATCTTGATTCTGTTGATGGGGCAACGGGGGATTTTGATCCACAAGGAGATTACGATGGGACCGAGTAGGATTGGCAGATCGGCGGGTATTCACCATGGTTGATGTGACAACGCTGAAGTATACTAGGGTTTATTTTCAAATCGCTGTTCCCACAGACGGCGCCAATTGATAAAGCGCAATCTGTTTATCAAAGGAATTTGGAGTAAAACCTGATCAATGACACTGTAAAACGCAAGGAAGGCAAAGAACACAAGATATACGTGGTTCGATCCGGAGATCTACGTCTACGGGCGGAGGCAATAACCTTCCGGGTTATTTTTCACTATTTTCTCTTCAATCTTACAAATTGTCATTTTAGAATACAAAGTGCGAACCCTAAATCCGTCTTCGATTCTCCTATTTATACTATACAAATCAAAGCCCTAACTAAATCCCTATAATCTTGCCCACCAAATCTGCATGGCAGTTGGGAAAAGATCATGGGGATCTCAATATCCAAATATGCGGCGACTGGGCTCAGCTGTGTTGGGCTCGCGGGCTCGCATAACTGGGCCGGCTTAGCTGTGTTGGGCTCGTGCTTCTAGGCCCAGTTGACCCGGCTGGCGGGTTAGTCCGACCCGGAGTTATTGGGCCATACATATCAATCATAAATTAGTAAATGCACTCGTACGATGCACAGACTATTTTATTTTTAAAAAATAAATAGACATTATCATTAACGATGATTTTATTTTGAAATTACTTTTTTATGTGATATTTAATACAAAAAATATGAAAAGATAAGGTAATGTTAAACAATAAAATATTGGTTTCTTTCGAGATTTTAAGGTAATGATTTCTTAAAGCATTATAAGGAACTAAAATAAATATTTCACAAATTCTGGAATATCTCCTTATACACAACATTAGTAATTTTACTACTACATTTACCATCTCCACCACAACTTAACATTTTCAGTCCTCCGTGAGCTATATGTTGCGGTGTCTAGTGTGACAAATCGCAGATAATTGAAAATTTTAAGTTGCGGTGGAGATGGTAAATGTAGTAGTAAAACTACATGCTTCACACGGAAATTTGTTTTTGTACTAATATCAATAGGGATATGAGCTTCTTGATTATCCATAACTTCTTCTATGTCGTTATCTTACCAAAAATAAATACTTTTAGTAAGTATTAAGTTTCTGATTTGTAAATTGTAAAATGAAAACAATGAAAAACTACAAAAAATTATAATATATTGTACATCAGGGGGATTTTCTTCAGGAATACAATTTGTCATTGGGTTATTAGTCCCACTTGTATTGTTCAGACTCAGATCATCGTCCAAATCAATTACTACTTGTTGGTTATTTAGCGCATCGGATCCTCTTGTACCCGTCTTCCTTTTTCTTAGGTTAGGTGCGAATGCTTATGCAAGAACGTAAGATGAATAGTGTCAGTTGATTTAAACGACAATATTTGCAATGTTAAAAGAATGAACTGATATTATTGAAATTATAACAACTTTTTCAATCTTAATTTTGAAATGTATTGTTTGTCTCAAAGTTACCTGAAGCCGAATTTGTGGTTTGTTCTTCATTCAAGTCAATGATAAAGGTGCATCCTTTGAAGAAAATCGATAAACCCGTGAAGTATTTATGTCCAATCGACTACTTGTTCCAGGCTCTAAACATAGTTAATAATTAAAAAAATCACTAAATCATATAATATAAAACTTTGAAAAAATTATACTATAATATGTTTATGAATAAATTACGGCTTGTGATGTCGTCAAAGGGATTTCTAGGTTTCAGGGTAAAATATGATGAATCTACTGAAAATCTTGGACGTCTGTTAAATGGAGTTATCACAACTGATCCACACGCCATCGAATTTGTACCGATATCTGAATTTTCTATAATAGATATCATCAACATGTCATAAATAAAACCAATTCAATATGTACATTTATAAAAATCCAGAAAAAAAAAAAATTTATTTTAATAAAGTGTGTAAATTTTAAGGAGATGAAATACAATTTCAAAATGTCATGTATAAAAAAAGATTGGTTTGGAAAAGAATATTGTAGGACCTAATATCAAAACCCGAATAGTAACTTGAAGTAAGGTCCGGGTGTATGAAACATATAAGGTCATGAACAACAAAATTATAGCAAAAATTAATTTTCGGAATATAAATCAAAATCTAAAAAAGGATAAGACAAAGATGCGTAAGTCCAAATTCATCAATGTTAAACCAAAAAAGGTCATTTGTGTAAAATAAAAACAATTTATTATTTTAATTATCTACCGTCTATTTCTTTGTAAAAATTCTGTAATGGGTAGGGTTGTGCATCGATCAGTTTCGGTGATCGAACCGACCGAAATTACAAAAGCGACCGTAACCGATCTGTACTGAAACAATAATCGAATCGCCCAAAAATTTCTAAGCAACCGAACACTAACCGAACAGATGAAATCGGTCGGTTTTTTCGGTTATAACCGAAACCGACGTAAATAAATAAAATTCCTGTTTTCGGGTCTATGTAGAATTTTTCGGATAAAACCGAAAGCCGACCAAAACCGATCGATTACTAGAAAAATCAGCGAAATTCGACAGAAACAAAGCAAAAAAACCTGTTTTCAAGCATTATCAAAATGCAACATTCCAACTGACCGACTGACTTAACCGAATTTTTAGGGCTTGGTTTATATATGGGTAAATTTTTCGGTCGGTTTCGGTTAATTTGGTTTTTAATTTTTCAAAATCGAAACCGACCAACTTAACCGATTTTTTGATAACACATAACCGATGACCGAACCGAGCACAATAATAACCAAATCGATCGACAATTTTCGGTTAATTTTTTCGATTATAACTGAATTTCGCACACCCCTAGAAATGGGCATATCATTATTTAGGAAAAACAATTGGACCTATGTTATTACTTTTAATGGGTAGAAATTAAAGTTTATTAAAGGCCCAATTTAATATGAATAAACTTATACGGATCAAATTCGCTATTAATTTTTTCAAGGATCTATAGATTTTGGCCTAATTTCACTAGTTTAATAACCCAAACCTAATTAAAAAAATATCGCTAATTTTCTTTTTATAAGGGGTTCTCGTAAGATCATAAAATTTGTGTTTATGATGTGATTTAATGAGGGTAGTAAAGTAGGTGTCAAACCATGCTAAAATAGTGATAAGAAGTTGGTATGTGATAGATTAGGTAATTCAATACCAATTAATTTAATTATTGGCATTGTAAAATAATCCAATGGCGTCGAGAGGAGAGAGCGAGAGAAATGAGTAGATGTCAACTTTTCAGGATAGTGATATTGTTTGATTCACCCAACCAAAAACTTAGTCATAGTACAAACACATTACCAAATTAGCCAATTCCCCACCTACAATTGATCCATAAACAAATTTAGCATAAGCGACTTATCATCATATCTTGAAATGTACTGCAACTATTGATGTATTCTTATATATTACATACATGCAATAACTAATGCCACTCTTGACAATAAAGGGCTAAGCTATTCGTTGGTTAAGGAGGTTGCTGCAATACTTCATTTGCTCCTAGAGATTGAGTGTAGGCCATGCAGGCATACACATATAAATCTACGCTCAAACCAACCGCTACTCATGTTGAAAAAAATTATAACAAACGGCACCCCAGTAAATCCCTATCCAAGTTACTTGAAGACAGGTAAAACAATAGTCTTCATACAAAAACAACAAAAAACTAAATATTCATTATATTATGTGTGTCGGCTCTATGGATCATATCTCACCATGTTTTCAATTAACTTGAATATTTATTTTGGATTTTCCAGTATACAAGTACAAAAGCTGGGATTTGTTGTGTTTCTTTTGTATGTGGATGTTATGACTTCTTATAAGAAAATAACAACTATCTCATATATCTCGTCCTTCAAGTTATCACCTTTACCATCGTAGGATTCGGTTACATCAGAACGATATTCCCAAATTCTTAATGCATGGTAGAGTCATCTCTACAAGTTGAATAGTCTACACACAAATATGTACACAAGATTACTTTTTTTGGTTGATTTACAGTTTAGATGATAAGAAGAAAATATCCATTACGGCCGGGTTACGAGAATACAAGAGTCGAATTCACCTGAAAAATCACTTGCTGACTTGGCGGAATGTGCATAAACAACATATAGTAAACTCGAGTGGCTTGACCTGGAACCACCTCACCGGGAGTTACCATCGAGGATCCTAACCAGTATACTACATTTAAAATTCCTTTACTTGTCATACAACCACTTTTCGAGTCACATCGATAACACTTGAACCATTTTTTGCATCTTTAGAAATATTAATTTAGCTGGGAATTATCTTGGAGGAGAGTTACCTTCTATTATTGGTAATCTCTCTGCTTTGGTACAAATTAATCATGATAGTAATCTTATTTATGGCCCAATACCCCCTCTATTCCTGCACGCCCAACTTTTGAAAACAGACATGTGAACTCTATTCATTTACACTCGTATGCAGCCAAAGTTAAAAGCATCCACCTAGTACATTCAACTGTACCATTGCAGTTTCGGGATTGTATTTCTGAGTTCGAGCATTGAAGTCCTTGCAGGACGCCTTTAGATTTCTGAGTTGATATGGAGCATCTCCTTTAAGTCTGTTCCAGGAAATTCCTTCTTCATGCCATCCTCTAGTTTGTTGAGATAGCTCACACAAAACCCAGTATCCCACTTCCATCCTTGTGCAACAACCTCGTTCAACAACACAATAGGCACTTCATCCTGTCGTTTCAACCAACGTCTTGTCTTGTCAGTTTTATTACGTCGATCACGGCCCATGCTACTGGTGCCGGTGTCCATACCTATCCCATAAGTGATTTAATACAAAACATAAACATCACCTCAAACATTATGATTAAAAACAAATCAAGAAAACTTAATTAGTTATCACTCTCAACAATTTTAGCGAGACATATCACAATATTGTCAATTCCAACTCAAGGTTAAGAACATTGAATAAAAACAACGAACTCTAACATATTTATCTACGCCCTTTCTCAATTTGCTCAAAGTAAAAAATAACAAAATCAGCTGAATTAGTCCATAAAAAACAGAAATTGCATCTCGATGAACATTACCTCGATACTTTACTTCACATAATAACGAAGAATATGTGGCTTGAATTCATACACTTGACATTGTTTGATTTTCAAACACTTGAATATAAAATCTATAAGGTTGCATTTGGATGGAAGAATTTGAGGATGGATTTGAAATTCATAGTCTCATATCCATTTGTTGTTGTAACGCCCTGTTTTTCTAAAACACAGTATATAATTTTTTTGTAAAATACCTTTAAACTTGTGGCTTTATTACCTTTCCGTAATATTAATAAATATATATAAAATAACCTATAGTTTAACCCAAAAATTACATGAAAAAGATAAATAGCTAAAATAGCATTCATGTATAAAGTGACCAAAATATTTTTAGCACAACGAAAGTAATCAACTTTGAATAACCGAGTCAAAAACGTACTAGAAATCTAAATAAATAGAGCTGGAATTACGACAAACGCATATTCCCCGCTCACAGATGAGTTTGATAATACAAGTGAAACAACTATATAAATTTTATAAAAAGATCATCAAACTAAGTAATATAGACTAAACTCATGAAGGATAGGGTCCCACACATCCACCATCGTCCATACATTCATCATCATCTTTCCACGTCAAACTTCAAATCTTTGCGAAAGTCATTTGACCTACAAAAAAACCTGAAAATGGTGGAGGTGAGTGCTTGAAAAGCACCCCGTGGGTAACCTCATGATTGCTTAAGCGAAGAGGCTTCATGAAACTCAACATAACATGACATATAACACATAGAGTCTAAACCTAGCATCAAGCATGTGTGGTATCCCCCCGAGTAAACTCAACATGGGCACCGTATATTTGGGCATACCCAATCATATCCATAGCAGCGTGAGTAAACTCAATATGGGCATCGTGTATTCAGGCAAATATCCACCATAGGGCAAGACAAATCTAACATAGGAAGGTGTTATACCTATATGGTAGGTTTGACCATATCCATAATAGAGTATACCCGTCATTATAGGGCGGTGTATGTCTGTAGATCATACCTGCCATGATAGGGCGGTGTGTACATCTAGCCTAAGGCAGGATAAATCTAACATAATTGGGTCGTTCCAACTGCAGATCCATTCCTAGCCGAGGACAGAGCACACCCTTCATAATACGGTGGTGTATATCCAAAGATTATACCCGTCATGATAGGACGGTGCATGTATCTAAGCTGGGGCAGGATAAACCCATCACGAGTGAGCGAACCCACAACGAAGGGGTGGTCCTGACATATAGCAGAAAATGCCCATCATGATAGAGCATACATTGCCTGCGTATCCGTAGCATACCATGGTATATATCATAGCGCATGTAAATCACATAAATACATCTTAACCATAACAATCACAACATGGGAATGCCTAAACTCATAAGAGAGAGTGAAAGTTAACCCACCTCAATGAATGCTTGCGATGCACGTGATTGTAAGACTTTAGCATTCTCAAAGCCTTATCGGCTCAACTGGACCTACATAGGCATGTTATGGTCTAAGTACTCTATAATACTATAATAGACCACAAATGATCAAGTAAGCTTAACTAAACTAAAGTAGGACTTCCCAAAAGTTCAATGTTTCTTAAGCGGGCACCGGGAGAACAACTATAATTTTGTCAAGTCGAAGAGCTTGACCGTGAATATACAAACCGAAGGTCCTTCTGTGAAAATTGATAATTCTAAGGGTTAATATAGAATAGTTAGAGAACTTGATATTGTTCTAAATATTTTAGGAAGCTTCGAAAAAATTGGATAGGCTTGTGAAATATTTAGAATCATTTTGAAAATTACGGAAAAGTTGAGATTAACTCGGAAAATAATAAGAATATTCTAGTTAGTCCTTAAAATCATTTGGATGTTTAATTAACCCCAAAAATTCTATTTACACTAATTTTGGCTTACTATTATTTTATATCAGCCCATAAATATACCCAAACCAACAAAAAGGCCATCCTATTATTTCAACTAACTAATCGAAAGACCAAACTCATTATCAAACTATAAGCCCACATTCATTTCCCCTCCCATTCTCTAGCAGAAACTCGCGCACACAACATAATTATATACATACATACATTGTTTTTCTCTCTCTTGCCAAAGTAATTAAGTGTCGCACACATACAACTCCTTGCTTTCTTTCACGTCATTCCCACCCCCTTTTCTCCTATATTAGAGTGGATGTTATTAGATCAGAATGCTAATAAGTATGCTTAGAAATCATAATTAGTGTAGTGAGGGCAAATCAGACATATCACATGAAGTTTCTAATTGGGAATTGGAGGGAAAGCGTTCGGAGCGAACAAAATGAAGTCGTTTGGATCCGAACGAGTGGCAACTGTTCAAAGTCGAACAACAGTTGCAACAACTTTTGTTTTCTGTTGTGATATCTTCTCAACTGTTATTGAATTTCATTTCTTAAAGTTTCCAAACACAAACTGTTCGATAAATTGTCTAGGTGTGTTTGTGGCTGATTTGTGAAGGTTGTGAGGTCTAATTCATTACAATTAGTTGTATACACTCAACACGCATACTAACTCACCTCAAACCCAACACACATGTATGTATATACAGACACACACACACTTGAACACACACATACAAAAACACACCGGAACACACACTATCACACATACAAAACGGCACGGTACTCTCCTCTTCCTTTCTCACACAACACCCGCAAGCAGATTTATTTACACATACATACTGGTGCACACACACAAACAGGGGCGGATCCAGGATCTGATAGTGGGGTGGGCTGAAAAGTGAAAAAGTCCAGTACAAAAAAATAACATACAAAACTTAATATTTAATGAAGTTGTTCCCTGCGAGGCTTCATAGCATAAAATTCCTCTATAACAGAATCTATATCTATTTTGTCAACAAGATCTCGTTCAATATAAAATGTCAAACAATCTGCTAGGAAATCATCCCCTATTTTGTTGCGAAGTGCAGTCTTCACATGTTTCATTCCCGAAAATGCTCTTTCAGTTGTTGCTGTAGAAATGGGTAGTGTTAAAACAAGACGAATCAATCTAGTTAACATAACGTAAACCTTTGACCTACCACTCTTTGTCAACTTCTCGCACAAATCAACAAGCGTAGAAACGTGAAAATTTTGCATCACATCAAGCTTGTAATGTCCCAGCTCATACTCTAACGTAATGATGTCTTGGTCTGTAAAATCACCTGGATAAAATTTTCTTGCAAGCTTACAAATATCATCACAATTGAAGGATTCAAAACAGTTTCTAGGATCTAAAGCTGCTGAGAGACAGGAGTCCCACTGATGTATCATTGAACCTTGTATCCTACTCCATCAAAATGAAGTCTATCGCTTCATTGAAAACATCAAAATGGTAATGATGTTCAACCGTAGCTTGTCCATGAGAACGACCAACATTATAAAAATTATCTAGATTGGAACATCAATATCATTTGTTGAGAAAAAAACTTTAACTTCTTGAAGAAATTCATCCCAACCACATTCTCTGAGTTCTCGAAGGATACTTTTGGTAGTGGACACAAACATGATCGCAGCCAAAATATCTTGAGTTTTTCTCTGAAGAACCTGACAAAGAACATCTGTGACTCTCATGATTTTATGCATTAAGTGCAAGTTGAACACAAATTCAAAGCTTGCCATATTTCTGTAAGCTCCACGAACTTCAGCCTTAGGTCTTCCATTTGTAGAGTGTTCAATAAGATATTCAAACACCTTGCAAGTTGCAGCATACATATCGATCAAAATTTTTATGGACATATGGTGAGAACTCCAACAAGTAGCTCCAGATTGCTGCAAATTACCAATTTGATTTGCACCACGCCCAGACTCACGCTCCCCAGAAGCTAATAAATTCTGAATTTCATGTCTTTGGCAGCTTGCAAATGAACCACTCGCTTAGGCGAAGAAGTGATGATGTTAACAACGTTGTCCAAGTGAGAGAAAAACTCCCAAATAACACTAACATCCTTAGCTTTAGAAACCAATACCAGTTGCAAACGATGGGCAAAACAATGAATGTAATATGCATATGGACAATCTCTAAGAAACAATGCCTGAAGTCCATTCCAAGAACCACGCATATTGCTTGCACCATCATACCCTTGGCCTCTCATTTCTTACTTTAAGATCATGAAAAGTAAGAATATCACATATCTCTCTTTTCAAATTTGATGAAGTAGTGTCATTAACACTTTTGATAGCGAAGAAACGCTCAATCAAAGTCCCTGCATTATTGAAAAACCTCAACAAGAATACAAAAGGATGGTCTCCAACTTCTTCTCGAATCATTTGACGCACTCTGTTGGCCATAAATGTTTAAAATTTCCTTTTGAATTTCTGGAGCAATATATTGGGCATTTTTCGGAGCATTTTCAAGCACCACATCATCAACTTTTGTGCTCATACTTGCAAAAGATTTTACCAATTCAATAAAATTCCCAACGGTTGGAAGAAGATGGAGATTCATCATGACCTCTAAATGCACAACCCTGCAGTGCTAGCCATCGAGCACTCATAATTAAAGTCCTCAAGCGCAAGCGATTTTTTTCCTTTTCGATTTCAGTTTGAGTATGCATAACATTGGCAATGTGACCTATGGGCCTCATCAAATCATCCACCCTTCTAACACACATAATATGAGGATATGAAGCTGAAGAGCCAACATGAGTAAGAAATGCACAACTAATTCCTTGACTTACCCTCTTCCATTGCCAAATCCTTCCTTAACTAATGATGAAGCACTTTGAAAATTGACATCACTCAGAAAAAGAAAGCAATGCTAACAGTAAGCCTTATCTGTAGAAGACGAATACTCTAGCCAATGAAACTTGTTAAACCATTTTTTCTGGAAACTACGATTTTGGTTTCCAAATTTTGTAACCGGATAGGCTTGCAGTTTCGATTGATACGGTCCATCTCTTAGATATGCTCGTCGTATCTCATCTCGTAGATTTACAGGATAGTCACATAATTACTTTCTCTTTCCCGGATCTCGCTCAATACAAGTAGATTGAGAATCTGAATTTGAAGGAATTGGCATGGCAAAGATTGAAGGAAGTGGATTAGGTTGACCTTGCGTTGAAGATACAGGAGTTGAGCTACTTTCACTAGTTCGGTGATCCACTTTTTAAAAAAAAAAAGATGAAACCAAAGTCTTTCCTTTCTTGGAAACAGGTTGGTGCTCCATTTGATTATCTAAACAATATAGAATATAAGATGTTTAGAAGATTCAAATTAATAATATAAAGCACAAACAACTATTTATCAAAATTAAGATGGAAATTCATAGAGAAAAAAAAAAAGGTGCTATGTCATTTCATTTTGTATAAGGATTTGATTTTGAATAATTTAATTATTATTGTCATTTTGAATGATTTAATATCATTCAATGTCTTTAAATAATTTAATATTATATCAATAAAAGAAAGAATAAGTTAGAAATTAAAATGGGTAAATTGCGTTTTCCACTTTTAATCTATTTTCATCATCCAATTTTAATTAAATTGACCACATATGGCCATATCCCGAAGGCCCACAGTAGAACAAGCAACAATTAATTAACAATAAAAAAAATATATGCCTTTTGTTGGTGATTGCAGAAGCCGACAACTATAAGGCCATTATAATGAATTTATTAAGTAATTAAATTTCAATTTCAAGGCCCAGACCCACCTTTCCCCACCACCATAAATATAATCCAATTTTTTTCATTTTCCCACTGCAGCAACAGCAAACCTAGACAAAAAATAATGAAGAAACCAACACACACAAAAGACTACTGTCTACCAAATTTTGAGAAGAATATACCTAGATGCTGGAGGAAAGGTAACTATTGTTCCCATTCTCTGTCCCCAACCTCCGATTATCGTCGATTCGTCTGTGATTCGGTGAAGATAAGGGTTTGTTTTTTAATTTCTATTTTCTAGGGTATATTGCTTTGGAGGAAAATGATATAGTGAGGATCTGAGATCCAGTCAGTAAAATTTCGAAAGTTGTATCCTATTTTATTTTTAATTTTTTTGGTTAAATCATATTCGGTACCTTTTTTCTTTGAGTTAAATGTATTTTGTTGGGTGTGAATTCAATACACAGTATTCTTAAATTTTTTTAACAGTTCCAGAAAAAGAAAATGGGCTAAGCTTGGCGTAAAATCAAAATAGGGTAGGCTTGGCCAAAATATTATGGTGGGCTGACAACTAAAATTATCAATACCATTTATACAAATATTGGGCTTCTAGGAGGGTTGCCCTGGGCTGAAACCCAGGGCTGACCAACAATACATCTGCCCTTGTACACAAAGGATATGTATACACATTCACATACATACAGACAATATAGTAGCTTATGGGAAAATATATACCCTCGGGATAGCGTCTTGCAACGGTAACGACACAACCTTGAGACGTGATTAGCGCGGGTAAGCGACGTTGGTATAGCTTCAAATAAAATGCTCCGGCTACTGATCGAGCCTACCGCATCGACCCAAAAATGGTTCGGGAGTAGTGGCTGCTAAGTAAAAATTAATTGAACCCTTTTCTTTGTTTCTACCAAACTCGAAAGGCTCCAAGGCTATAAGCTGCACCAAGGAGAGGTGAGGATCGGAAAAAAAACAGAGAATGGCAGTCGGCGAGAAGATAAAAGCAGGGAAACTTATCTTTCTTTTTAGTTAAAAGAATAAAAGATGGTGAAGATGAGTCAACAATATCCATAAATTCTGATTCTCAATTAATAATTTTTGTAAGGAAAAAATAGTATAAATGCCCTTTATGTTTGGCATAATTAAAAAATCATCCTTTAAGTTTGGCACTTTAAAAAATTATTCAGTAATTAAAAAAAAAAATGATAAAAATGTCTCGTCACCGGCTATTACATGTTACCCAGCACATGACGGGTTGACGTGACACAAGAAAACTGATTTGGATCCGATTTTAAACATGTATTATACCAGAAATTATATTAATTTAATTAAAAACAAAAAAATGCCACATCATCATCTTCCTCCCCCCTCTCCCACCATTTTTACTGCATCTGCAATTGCCACACCCCTCCATCCCTTCCCACTCCACCATTTTCACTCCTGAAACATCATCATCTCCTCCTCCCTCCCCCCCCCCCCCTCCCCCGATGGGAAAATGCAATCCGAGTGATATATGTGTGTGCAGGGCATTTTTGTGGGCTTCAGATCCAAAGGTAAAAACGTCCATACATACGACGCAGTGCAAATCCGACTCTACGTTTCTGTTGTGGGTAACGACGCGACGACTTATTTTTATTGGCTAGAGGATTTTCCAGCCAGGACCATAGGCTGAATCCGATCTGCGAGAGGTGGTCGAGCATTAATTCAAATCCAGATACAACTCAGACATGGAAGAAGACAGCGGTCGAAGACCAATGCCGGATCCATCATCGTAGTACACAACTGGTAACTCTGCCGGCCGTCGGTGGTGGGCGACTTCGGCTCTGAATTGTTTCGAAGGAATATGAGAGGATTGAAGGAGGAATTGTTACGGCGGCGGCGAGTGGAACAGCATGGGGGATTGGGAGAGAAATCGGTGGGGTCGACCAATTGTATGAATCCGCCATGGTAGTGTGGACAGACAACGACATTTTGAGAGAGCAGATTGACGAACAGTTGCAGATGCAGTGAAAATGGTGGGGAAAGGGGGAGGAAGAAGATGATGTGGCATTTTTTATTTTTTTTTAATAATTTTCTGGTGTAATACGTGTTTAAATCGGATCCAAATCAGCTTTCTTGTGCCACGTCAACCCCTCGCCTGCTAAGCAACATGTAATAGCCGGTGACAAAGCATTTATATCAATTTTTTTTAAATTACGGGGTAATTTTTTAAAGTGCCAAATCTAAAGAATGATTTTTTAATTATTCCAAACTTAAAGGACATTTTTACCAATTACCCTTTTGGTAATTTGAATTGGGTTAGGTATTAGAATGAAAGGAAATGGCTTGTTTTCATATTTGGGCTGTCAAGGGAAAAGTGTTTCTCTACTACAATTGATGAACTGGGCCACCATTAAATTAAACTAAAATTAAATGGATTTGATCATCACACTTTGTTCCTCAAATAATAATTATTTCAAATTCAAATTATTATAAAAAAAGATGAATAAATTTAGGTGCATTGGTTTAGGGTATATAAATTATTAGTTCAGAATAAACATACTTTTTCTTTTATCAAATGAAATTTAAACTTGAACCGATTTCTAAATCCCAAAATATTCGAAAAAGAAATTTTAATATAGTTATTTCTAATTTTTTTTAAATATTATCCTAAAATAAAACAACTATAAACTTTTCTGGGGTGTTGCAGTTGTTGTTTGGATTTCCATGGATTTGAAAATCCATGATTTCATTTTGAGCTATTTTTTAAAGGATTTGAGTGGATTTCAAATCCCTTCGATTTCAAATCCCTTCTATCTATAGTGGATTTGAAATCTATTGATTATAAATCCATACATTTCAAATTACTCAATCGAAAAACAACTTAATAAATTATATGTTTGATAATTGTTTCTATCAATTCCTAATCACATCACAAAAGGTACTTTACATATTAGGTTATGAAAAAGAGACACACAAAGAGAAATTCATCAACATATATAGAGATCGGCAACCCTAAAACTAAAGCATGGTTCTTGTTATTTTCCCCAAGATTTTGTAAAACCCTATTCTAAATATAGACTGACCAGATAGAACTAATATTTCAGAAAAAAATCTGGATTAGTCGAACTCATCCTTCCCAAACTTCAATCGAAATCCTTGGTCCACAATTACCACTCCAATGTTGCACGCCGCGGCTGCACGTTAGGCAAGGATGGAGCTACACTAGTGCTAGGGGGCCCTGGCCCCCTGGAAATTTATGAATATTCTAGGGGTATATATGTAACTTCACAATGATGAACATATATATAAATATTTTATGTGTCGTAACTCGACGAATAGTCTTATGTGTCGTTGTGGCTAGGCATGGAATTCCTTATTCATCAGGGTGTGGGTTCGATCCCTTATTGTATTAGTTTTTTGTGTCCTTTATTCAACGTGTCTTGCCTATAATTTTGTGTATTTCTATGTGCATTGCCTTTTTTATATATATGCCTATTCTTTTTCCTTTTTTAAAAAAATATGGAGCATCTGTTATTCATTTTAAATTAAGTAAACTTTTTAATTTAAGTTACATATATTTTTCAGGTGTATCTATAATTAGGCCTATTTTAGAAGACAAAATATGTTTTGCTCAATTAAAAAATAAAAAGAATTTTATTGGAGTTGTTTTTTTTAGTACAATCTTGATTGGAGAGGGATTTGATCTTGGTTTTATGACCTAAACTACAAAGTGCTATATCAACTGAAATATAATCAATTGTAGTAGTTGTTTTTTTGTAACTATTTATGTCTATTGTATGTTTATTATATTTTGCATTTTTATTGGACTATTGAATGAAAAAAGAAAAAAGATAAAGAAAAAACAATGCATTCATATTTGGAACATAAACTTAACTCAATTTAATTCTAGTTGGCCACCAAATTGTTTCCTAAATATATTTTGGCGGTGGCTATTCGCAGCCCACAAAATTTCTTAACTCAACCCATTTCTCAATGTAGCCCACTTTTGTTTAAAATAAAGTATAATATTCTTAATACAACCCACTGAATACCAATTATACCCTTTGTCTATTAAATTAAATACTATAAATAAAATAATAAATGCTACAAAAAATAAATACAATAATAAAACATAAAAAAAGCAAAAAATATTTCCACAAATTTCCAATACACCCGTTTCTCAATCTACTCCGCTTCTTTTAAAAGAATATATCCAAATTTCTTAATGTTCAATTTTTTACATTAATCACCTAATTCTAATTTATTCAGTTTTAATGGGTTCTGATACTTCTCCTACACTCGTCGTCGCATCTGATGACAACAGCCTCGAAACATTTATGAGACAAGAACACCTTGACTGCGATGTGAACTCCATTCTATAATACAATTAAAAATTAAGTAATCTTCTCCCTTTGATATAAGATCTTCACATTCATATAGTGTGAGAGAGGAGAGAGAGTGAAATCTCAAAGAAACATCAATTTCTTTGGCTTCAGGAGATGGCTCAATCTACAAGGTAGGCTTGTGAGATCCATAAGCATTCTTGATCGGCATTTATTCGTTTCAGATACGTTGTTGTTAAGGTTCACCAATTTTTATTCGTATCAATTTGGTCAATAGCTGTCTGAAGCCTAAACACGGATGTTCTTAACTCTAATTTGATCTCTCATAAACAATGGTTCAAGAAAGGAATTCTAGTCAATTGATGATCCGTTTGGTTGAATTCTGTGCATAAAATATATATAAAATGAACAAATAATTTGAATAATACATATAGATAAAAGGGGAAAAAAAGAAAGAAAAGGAAGAGGAGTTACAGAAATGGCGATGAGACCAAAAAGAAAAGAGAAAGTGATGAGTGAGAATGGGCACAATACACCGAGTCATATTTTATTTTAATTTGATTATTAATCAATTGAGTTTTTTAAGTAAATAAATCTTTATTATAGTAAGCATCTTTTTGTCTTTTAATAATATATTTTTACATGAGTGGGCTGTATTGAGAAGTTTTGTGGGCTGCGAATAGTCAGCGCCATATATTTTATTGTTTGAAATTATTATTATATTATTTTAATTAAGTGACTGGTTTATATTGGTTTAGTAATATTTGTATACTCCCAATAATTTTAAACAATATTTTTGGCTATTTTTATATTATTGTTGATTGGCCTCCTCCGAGTGCAAATCCTTGCTCCGTCACTCTCACTGGAGCTAGGGCACTTTGTTCTTTGCGTGTTTCAATTTTTTTGTATTGCAACTACTCGAGAGTGGGAAAGATGTTGGAAATATTTGGGTAGTGATTAAAAATTAGAGGGTTATTTGGTAAATATATAAAATAATCTTTTTTTTTTGTTCGACTACAAATTTATAAATTAATCTTGGTTATAATATAGGATATCAAACACCCAACTTATACGATCTTAGCTTATTATCTTGTCTACCAAACACAAAGATACGATACAAATATTACCCAATCTATAACACATATCTTCAGTTCTTATCTTGTCTACCAAATACAAAAATATGATACAAATCATACCTAATCTATAATACACAGTTGTGGTTTTTTTAGGGAATAATCTATAATCTTGTCTTATCTTAGAGTCCAACTTTGGTACCCCATTGTTACCCATACCATTGCCACCTTTGAGCCATAAGATCTAAATAAAAATCATCTCCACCGTTGACTTTTTTAAATTTAATAAAAAAATATAAAAGGGTATTAATGGTACTCACTAAATATAAGTTGTGTTTACACCTACTACAATTAAAAAAAAAAAAAAAAAAAAAGCTGGAAACTTTTCAGAACTCATTAATGACACCCCATTTTCAGCAACATCTAAAGTCTCAATTCAATTCCCTTCACCTCACAAATTCGTCACTTTTTTTGCAGAGTACCCCATTTTCTCTTCTCTTTCCATTATCTGCATTACCTCTCTTCCTGAAACTCCATTTATTTCCCAGATTTCCATTTCAATAGCCATAATCTCATGGCCTCTGCTCGGAGCTCTGCCTCAGACACCACCGGAGTCAATCGGATCCCTGTTAATAATCAATTTCCGGCGATACCATGGTTCAGAGGCCTAAAAATGGATTACGAGGAGGAAGAGCGCCGATGTTGTTGCTGGCCACCTCTCAGGGCTCCGATGTGGTACTCCTGGTCCGTGAATAACCTAGGTCGCCATTTTTTTGTCTATCAGAAAGTAGAGATAAAGTTCCTTTCATGCATTTGGATCAATCGTTTTATCCCCATTTTTAGAATCGAATTACCTGGGACTGTTAATTGAAATATTTCTCGTTGCATGTCATTCTCCAGTTTGGCCCCTTTGCAATTTTGTAATGTTGTTGGAGTCCCCTTAATTGCATTTTATGCGTTTTCGGACTAAACCCTAGTTTGATTTTTTGGGTTCAAGTATCCTAGAATATGGCATGCCATCGGTTCACAATTTAACTCAGAATTGGTTTTGTTTAGAAGTCGATTGTCTTGGAATTGATTTTATTGACTATTGCTCAAATATGCACTTCTCGTTTATTTTTATTAGGATGAGTATGATTGCACATTTTATTAGATCGAACATGTTCTGTTTTATGGTGTAATTGATCTGGGAATTAGTTTTGTTTTGAAATTGATTTTATCGATTGTTGTTCAAATATGCCCTTGTGGTTGATTTTTAGGATTAATATATAATTGCATAGTTTATTATATTGAATATGTGCTGGCTTATGGTGTAATTGTTCTTGGAATTGGTTTTGTTTTGGAATCGATTGAGTCCTGGAATTGATTTTGTGACTCTTGCTCAATTATGCCCTTGTCGTTGATTCTTTTTAGGATTAGTGTAATTGTATGGTTTATCATATTGAATATGTGTTGTCTTATGGTGTAATTGAATGTGTGATATGTTTAATAGAGTCCTCGAATTGGAAGAATTTATCTTGGTTGTTGGTCAATTGATATTTCTTAGCCATACTCATGTAATATCCCACATGCAATCCAGAACATCTGAGGGAACTACGGTTAGAAAAAGGCTACGTTTAGTTTTTTATATGTGCTGCATTTTGTAATTCCAATGATGTAGGCTGATTTGGTTATTAGATTTTAGATTTTCATATGTACTGCATTTGTACTGCATTTTGAATCACAATCTGCCTTCCACGATCTTTTTTTAGTCTCACACCTTATTTGTTCATGTTAAGAATTTATGGACTGGTTCCGTCTAACTTGGAATTTGGCTGCTTCCTCATTAGTCTACTTTAAGAAATAACATGTATTGCATTTTAATTTCCTAAAGTGTAGTATATTTCATTTAATATTCCTTCCGCTTTGTGCTTTGTCTGTCAGTTGTTCTTGTAATCACTTGTTTTGATTGGAACACAAAATAACAAGTGCAAATTTTTTGAGTGGCTTGACGAACCTCTCTGTCCCCATGTTGTTGCTCTTATTAACAATATGAAGAATGAAAGAAACGTTTACAAAAATGAACTAAGACGCTACATTGCGTATGGTTGTGACTACTGTAGAACACGGACAATGAGGCAACAAGCAACGATTAATTCATTGCAGGCCGAACTCCAGGAGAGAGATGTTGAACTTTCAAATTTGAAGAAGAAGCTTTTATGTCTGAAGCTCTCACTGATTGGATGTGTGGTTTTCTTTGGTCTTTTACTGTGTATGTTTTCCAGTTGCCAGTCCTTCCAGTGCTCACGATAGCCAAATATCGGTTGATTTGTCTGTTCAATCACCCGTCTCTTTTGTTGGATTTGTGGATTTTGGTGTATGCTCCTTTTGTCGAACTGTAATGACTCTTAGAAGTTGATTTTGTTTTTAAGTTATTCTTTACAAGTGTACAACATTTAAATCTATTTAACCCCCTCTTTATTTGCATATTCTTTTTCTGTGATAGTTTCTAAGATAGATCTTCTATCTTAAAATCTCAACTTAAACAGTCATTGATAGTTTAGTTTATTACATATTAGCATGTGGACTTAAATGTAGTATTTTTTTCCCAGAAGTGTTTTTCGAACAAGAATTAAGTTCCAGTACAAATGTGTTTATTTGAACTTCGAGCTTGATATTGAATTGAGATAACAGAATATCTATTGAGTGGTACGAGTTTTATCCTTCAAAGCATACAAAAATATTACTAATCACCAACCAGATTATTCAAAAGCCAAAAACAATTGGAGTCCAACTTTGTAGGACCAAAACCAAAATCATACAAAGAGAGTACTTAATTGTAAGAACTAAAGAACAAATGTTCTCTCAAAAGTACTAAAATGTAAGGACTAAAGAACAAACGTTCTCTCCAAAGCACCTTACAATCCTTCGAATTTTCAAATTACACAATTCTTCGATGTCTGTTCCCTTCAGTTGAACTTTGAATGACGCAATATTCACAAAAAAAAAAAAAAAAATATCAGATTATTTCACTGCAAAATGAGACAAGTCAAAATAGATAATTAGGCCGATAGATCTCTAATCGTAGGCTAGTATGCTATATGCACACTATAATTTAATCAATGCTCAAAGTAATAAAACAAATTAAATTTGTTTTTAACCAAACAAGTAAGATAAAAGGTATTAAATATGTCAAGTCTACTTGAATACTTACATGAATATGTTATCTTCGTCACTTCCATCCTCGGTGAAATCACCCTCTTTGTTATGCTTTGACTCGCTCTTTTTTCCAGATGTGTCTTGCTTTAGCATCGGGCAATTTGATTTATAATGACCAGTCTCCATGCAATTCCCACACCTTCTTTTCTTACCCTTTTTCATTTTCTTCTCTGACTATGACCCTTTTGTCTTTACCACCTCTGGTTCCCTTATAATGTTAGTGCAATTTCCATCTTCCCGAGCACGTTTTCGATAATTGTTTCCCGGGACTGTAGTCGATGTTGGACTCTCCGTCAGAGTCAGGATCTTAGAATCAAATAGTGCCATAACACGATTGTAGTTTTCTTGACTTGTAGATGCGACGTGACATAATTGATGAGCCTTAGACAACAAAGAGCCGTACCTGAACTAATTTGGACTTGCAAGAATCATTGTATTGGTATCAGGCATCTCTAGTTTAGCTGATTTTGCCCACCGGTTCTTCAACATTATCTCAGATATTTCTTCTAGATTCGAAGCCTTCATCGTGCAGAACATGTGCCTACATGGCCACAAAACCGACTCAAACCTTCCACAGGAGCACGTAACATTGTTGTCAGTCTCACAGACCGACACAACTATTTCTCTTTCCAATTTATCACCAATTTTTTTAAGGACATATAACCTATATCCATCCTCCAATGTCGTGCAAATCGGGTTGTACTTCGGTCCCTTTTGGATTTCCTCACGAACCTTAAAAAATAAACCAATCATCGTGAACATAAAATTTGATAGTAAAAAATCTAAGAGAACGTTTAAAAAAAAAAAGAAAAAAAGAAAATCTACCTTAAGGAAGATTGTTCGGGTGTAATAAGAAGCAGTTGATCTTTCCAGTGACTTCAGATGTGTTTGCAACATTTTTTCAGATTGGTAGTCCTTAACGTCGTTGAGGTGTACAGTTTCTCTTAGTCTGCTCATTGCCCTGCAGTATTGTCTGACAAACGTGTACATATTAAGATCACAATTAAGGAAACGATTCATATAAGCATTGGTACTCTCACACCGTTGGTTAGTAGTCATGCCACAAAAAAATATGCCTTTGAAGAACGCCTCCGCCCACTTTTTCTTCCTATCAAACAAATCGTCCAACCACTCCTTATTAACTTCACGGTACTTCTGTCTAAATAACACCCAACATTTTTCAAATGACTCATCTGATTGATGGTTTAACATGCACTTCCTAAAATCACCTAAGAAATTTAGGTCGTGTAAAACAACCCTCGCATTGCGCTTATCAGGTGCCAAGAACAGAGTTTATGCCTCGCTTGTGGCATGATTGACGCCAGCCCAGACGCAATAGCCCGATCACCATTTGATATAACTGATATCAGTTGTCAACCATTCATTGCATGCAAAAAACTTTCAAAACACCAAAGGCAAAAACTACAGTACTTCGATAATTGTTAATTCCAACAAATTCAACTAAAGGCATTTTGAAGGAATTAGTCTTATATGTCGAATCAATAACTAAGACGTCGTCAAAGTTACCATAGTCCAATATCGATCTTGAATCTGCCCAGAATAGCCCGTTCAGCCGATCTTCATCATCAACCCCGTACTTGCAATATAGACCCGGATCCTTCTCAGCCAGAGCATAAAAATATGCAATCGTAGCTTCGGTATATGTGCTTAGCCTCCTAGTTCGTTCATTATCAATACTAATAAAATTGTACAAGTCTTTCGCCGTAAAACCAACCTTTTGGTATCCACCTAAAGTACTTACCATAAAATCCATATTCTGGCAAGTCTTAATTCCTGCCTCTTTCATAGTTTTAATTTCCATTGTCCTATGGTAATATTTATGGTGCTTCGAAAAAAATGTACATGGTTTGGCATTGCAATCGGATTATTATGCTGCGATTTCAACGTAGTCACCCGGTAAAATCCTTCGTTCGGTCTTAATTGGACGATCATTGATGCTTTGTAGTAACATCGAGTAATCGAGCGAGGCTCCCGTTTTCTGTCATTTCTGCTCATATTTTTTTCAGTCCGGCTGCCTTCCCTACTGCTAACCCACCTACGCATTTTGATGATTGTACCTGTTCTGTCGTGTTCTTTGTTATCACGACGGAACCCGAAGCCTATCTCGCCGGAATAGAACTTATAAAATGCCTCTACAACATTAATTTTTCGAAATGATTTTCCCAGTGTTTCTTGAGGACCCCATGATGCTGCTTCTTTGGTAATCAAATCATCGTTTTCGTCCAACCCCGCAAACAAACTCAATATATACTCTTTCTCGGATTCATACGCTTTAACTTCATTTGACCCGCCTTCTTCATATTCATTCTTGTCAATGGCCAATAAATTTGAAGATTGGTTTCCAACGATCAAATCATCAGAATAATTTTCCATTTCCAAAAAACTGGAATTGTTATTGGAATTCAAATTTTCTGCAGATAAATTTTCAATCTTCTTTTTGTTTGCTGAAGTTGAGCTTCAAGTGTAAGGTCAAAAGATGAAATCTTATTAATGCATACTAATTTAATTGGATGAAGTGGAGGTGATATTAATTGAATTGCTTCTTTTAATAAGAAAAAGTAAAAGCTTCTAATCTTTATTGATATTGTGTAAGGCATCAATTTAATGCTACCCACTCCCAATTTTCGAACTACACTTATGCCGGGATAGATCAAATTTCTGACTGAACTCGGGTCGAGTATACCTACCCGATTCGATATAATTGACTTGAAATTTGGCCCGAGAGGGGTCAAGTAGAGGACCCGACTCGTTATAATTAACTTAAAATTTGACTCGAGATGGGTCGAGCAGACCGACCCTATTCAGTATAATTGACGTGAAATTTGACTCGAGACAGGTCGGTGGTATACTTAACTTGAATTATAACTCAAGACGGGTCGAGTAGACCGACCCGATTCAGTATAATTGACTTGAAATTTAACTCGAGACTGGTCGAGTTGACCGACCCGATTCAGTATAATTGACTTGAAATTTGACTTGAGATGGGTCGAGTTGACCGACCCGATTCGGTATACTTAACTTGAGTTATAACTCGAGACGAGTCGAGTTGACCGACCCTATTCGGTATAATTTACATGAAATTTGACTCGAAACGGGTCGAGTTGACCGAACCTATTCGGTATAATTGACATGAAATTTGACTCGAGATGGGTTGAGTTGACCAACCCGATTCGGTATAATTGACTTGAAATTTAACTCGAGACAACTCGACCCGATTCAGTATACTTAACTTGAATTGTGACTCGAGATGGATCGAGTAGACCGACCCGATTCGATATAAATGACTTGAAATTTGACTTGAGACAAGTCGACTTGACCGTCCCGATTTGGTATAAGTGACACGAAATTTAACTCGAGACGGGTCGACTTGGCCGACCCGATTCGGTATAATTAACTTAAAATTTGACTCGAGACGGGTCGAGTAGACCGACCCTATTCGGTATAATTGACTTAAATTTGGAGTCGAGACGGGTCGAGTTGGCCGACCCTATTCGGTATAATTAAACATGAATTAAAACTGGAGATGGGTCGAGTAGACCTACCCTATTCGGTATAATTGACTTGAAATTTGACTCGAGACAACCGACCCGATTTGGTATAATTGACTTGAATTGTAACTTGAGACAGGTCGAGTTGACCGACTCGATTCGGTATAATTGACTTGAAATTTGACTTGAGACGGATTGAGTAGACCGACCCTATTCGGTTTAATTGACATGAAATTTATCTCGAGATGGGTCGAGTTGATCGACCCGAATCGTATACTTAACTTGAATTGTAACTCGAGAGGGGTTGAGTTGACCGACCCTATTCAGTATAATTAAACATGAATTAAAACTTGAGATGGATCGAGTAGATCGACCCTATTCGGTATAATTGACTTGAAATTCAACTCGAGACAACCGACCCGATTCGGAATAAACGACTTGAAATTTGACTCGAGAATGGTTGAATTGACCGACTCAATTCGATATAATTGACTTAAATTGTAACTTGAGACGGGTCGAGTTGACCGACCTGACTCGGTATAATTGACTTGAAATGTGACTCGAGATGGGTCGAGTTGACCTACCTTATTCGGTATATTTAACATGAGTTGTGACTCGAGAGGGGTCGAGTTGACCGACCCGATTCAGTATAATTGACTTGAAATTTGACGCGAGCTGGGTCGAGTTGACTGACCTGATTCGATATAATTGACATGAAATTTGACTCAAGATAGGTTCGAGTTGACTGACCCGATTCGGTATAATTAACTTGAATTGTAACTAGAGACGGGTTGAGTTGATCGACCCTATTCGGTATATTTGACTTGAAATTTAACTCGAGACGGGTCGAGTTGACCGACCCGATTCAGTATACTTAATATGAATTGTGTCTCAAGACGGGTCGAGTAGACCGACCCGATTCGGTATAATTGACTTGAAATTTGACTCGAGACGGATCGAGTTGACCGAACTGATTCAGTATAATTGACTTGAATTGTAATTAGAGACGGGTCGAGTTGACCGACATTATTCGGTATAATTGACTTGAAATTTGACTCGAGACGGGTCAAGTTGACTTACCCTATTCGGTATAATTGACATGAAATTTGACTCGGGAGGGGTCGAGTTGACCGATCCGGATTCGGTATAATTGACTTGAAATTTGACTCGAGACTGGACGAGTAGATCGACTCGATTCAGTATAATTAACTTGAATTGTAACTCGAGACGACTCGAGTTGACCTACCCTATTCGATATAATTGAACATGAATTAAAACTCGAGACGGGTCGAGTTGACCGATTGTAACAATATTAACCTTTCTGTTAACAGTAGACTTTTTACTTAAGTATACCAATTGTAATAGTGTATAACCCTTATGTTATATGTTTCCCTAAACTGCAACAAGTGGTAGTCTCAAAGATGAATAGTGCATAACTATCAACTTAAACTAACAAGCAAAATATCATCATCATAAAATTGAAAATGCCAAACTCCCATAGCACAAAAAAAAAACAAAAAGTGGAGCCACATAATGTCTCAAATACATGGAAAATGAAGAAATTGTTCGACTGCAAAATACCAGAGCAGAAGATTATGAATTAATAAACTATGACGGAGGCAGAAGGTGGAGTGTTTGAAGTTGTTGCTCGTAAAATTGCTTGAGACAAGCAAGGTCGTTGTTATACTGTAGATAATAGTGTAGTTTGCACTAACTTCAGCTCTGAGGTTCGTGTCGTATGGGTTTAGAGCTTGTAGGCTAATACCGACTTGGATTACACAGTCTAGGTGACTCAGCATCGTCTCCGTCATCATGATTTGATTGTATATTTCATGGACTATCATCATCTTCTACTTGAAGAGGATGTACCATTGCTGGGAAATATTAAAGAAAACAAAAAGAAAAGGGATGTTATTAAACAATGCAATATATTCTCACTATAAATGACTAAGCATTTAGTTTAATACCAAGAAATCAACCTACTTGCTGTGAACTCTGCGAGTTTTTCCATTCGGTGTCGGTTTGAACCATCACTTGCATGAGTTTTTCCATTACTCTCCCAAATATACTTCCGCCAATGACAGGAAAGCAACGTACATATATATGTTGCAAAAAATAAAAGAGAAGACAATAAGTACAGTGGGACTTCAATAGTTCATTTATTAAATGTCTTTCTTAAAAAGGCCAAAGAAAAGAACACTTAGTTTAGGTAATTAAGGTATCTCAACCTTTAAACTTCCGGAAAAGTGGCAGTTCTGCATGGTGTAACTAAAATTCTTGGATAAAAAAATTGCATTTAATAAAATCAAAATGCGATCATTTACTATTAGCGGCTAATCATCATTACACTTATGCTTCCCATAAAAGATAAATAAGTGTGAAACATAAAATCTTTCAATCTATTCATTTGAACTCATAAAAAATTCAAACGGACAAATTGGCTATTTATGTCCAGGTTATTATGTTTATTTTTTAAATATTGGAATTTAAAATTGCAGATTATCTATAATATACTGCAGAAACTTTACATGAATAAATGCAAAAGCCTATCAAATAGATACTACTTTAATTTAATCCAAAAGATTCTAATATCAGGGAATGTAGTAACACATTTAATAAAGCAATCTAACTAAAATTTGTCCATAAGTGTGAGACATTCAGTATAAATACCAACATATGTTAATGGTAGAACTTGAGCAAATTAAAAAGTTCGAATATGGAGAACAAACAAACAAACACAAAACTAATATATACAAACTTGGAAGAAGAGTTTCATTCAATTTTTCCACCGGCATTCTTTAGTGATCCCAGTGAACATTCGAACTCATTTTACGATATCGTGACAGAGAGTACTGCTGTAGAGAAGGAACAATACGGTGTAGTCAATTTAATTTCTTATATGTAGTGTGCAACACACAAATTCATTGTTTGAATTGTATTCTCATTATGTTACAACTTATGTGTGCAGGTGGTGACAGGAGATATAGGCAAAGAAGTCATGGACAACGAAGGTATTGCTTCAAAGAGGCGTCGCTTATTGTTTGATGCGAAGGTCCAGGAAAGCCAGAGTGCTTCTAACAAGAAACTTAGTAATCATAATGAAACAACACCTGAGAAGTATCCAACGGATAACTCCGATCCCGACATAGATACAGATGATGTCAGTGGAATTTTGAGGATTAGAATATCACTAGCCAGTTTTAGTTCAACAGTAGGTGGATTTACGAACAGTAGACGAGAATTGATAAATACTACTGGTTTTGGGGGAACACTAAATATGGTTGGGTGTGAGCTATTTAGGCCACTAGTGCACGAATTAGCTTTGAATTTCAACACTAAGGCTTTCACTTTGAACATAGAGGGGGATAGTCCCCACTTATCGGCTAAAGATTTTAGCCTCATCATGGGGGTCCCGGAAGGGGTAGAAGAAGTAGTTATGAAAGGTGATTATGAGGCGGTTTCGTCTATAAGGTCCAAATTTCTTAGTGTAGTAGTAGACCGCTCAATCATTAAAACTAAGCTATTAGAACACCTAATGAAGTCGAATGACAATGCGGACCTAGACTTCGCTGGAGCTTATGTCCTATACACAATTTCCACAATAATGGGGATTACAACAAGTAACGATATCAATCAAAACTATATTTTCAGCGTTGCGGAAGTAGGCAGAATTTGTAAGAAAAAATGGGCAACCTTATTCTTTAACAAAATGGTAGAAGGCATAGTCAAGTACAAGAAGATGAAGAGACCACACACCTACCTAACGGGTTGCTGCCTTTTCTTGCAGGTACAATACAAACATTACAAAAATTTGCTTAAAATACTATAACTAAGTTTAGTCTTCTGCAATGTGACTGTTATATGGTCTTTATTCTTTATGTTGTAATATTTAAATCATTCAGAACTACTATTTGAAAGTAGTGCTACCTCAAGGACTGATATATTGTAAGCAGCTTGCCGTAGTTGGTGTGGTTGGAGTAGAGAATCAGAAACAAGTTGCAAGAAAAATTGATGGAAGCAAGTGGTGCACTGGCTTTATGGTTAGTTATTCGGCCCACAATATTAATTTTTTTGTTAAATGTAATGACTTTCTGCGTATTACATAAAAATTAAATATATAATGCAATTAAAATGAGTATTTTAATTTTAGTGTTGGGAAAAATAGAGGGAGGAGGAACGCAGATTCAGCTTGAAACAAGCAAACAATTAGATCAATGTGAAGGAGTAAATAAGTGTAAAACTATAAAATTATTGGAGAACGCATTCAAGGAGCTTAAGATGCTACGCGAGTCACATACGAGCATGGTGACCTTATTGAAAGAAAACTTACTGGTGAAAGACAATGTTGCATCTACAATGGAGAACAGTTTGAAAGATCTTAGTGCTGCTCTCAAGATATTCATCTCTAAGTCTAGTGACACTGGCACATCTAGTTGTATTTCCGGAGAAGGGGACATTAAAAATGTTAGGACACCAGCGCAAATTCAGAGCCCGGTTGTGAGTAAGGTGTTCTCGACACCTGATAGAAGCGGTATGAGCAATTGTGCTCTTCAAGGAAAAGAAATTGAATCGACAGCGATACTCGATGTAGAAGAGGAGCAAACAGAAAGAGAGAATATAGAAACATTGGTTACTGAAGAAGTTATGAAGGTACATGCAGTATATATTTCAAAATTATAGTTTATTAACGTATATTTTACAACACTTCGTATTTAACATTGGAATATAATTTTATAATACAGACTACACAATCAATAAGTCCAATAAAGATTAAATCCATTCTAAAGAAACTGAATCCACCTACAAGCCAGGACGACTTCACGAAAGGCAGTGGCCACATACATGTTAAAAATCCAAGATCATGGAGGAAATATGTGTTGTCGGGATACCCATATACACAATCTAGGATGTTGAAGGACGAGAACCTTATGAAGGGTATTATGTTCCTCACCGACGGTCGGCTGGAAGAGAGGTTATTGTTTAAAATATGTGAACTGGCTATGTTCATAATTATTATTGTTAAATTTCTATAAATGTATTGAATACTAAGTGTTCTAATTAACTGTCCACGCTACTGTTTGAGCAGAGTAATAGTATCAGAAACTAGAAACACCTATTTGGAAAGGCAAGAAATGATGACGTTGTTGGGGGGAAAATGGGTAATGTCACCGGTAAGGTGACGTGTGGTCACTATTACAATAACAAGTTAAACCACTGTTTTATTCTGATTTTATCTAATTGTAATTGACATAAGTTTTGAACACGGCATCCGATATGCTTAATTTTGAACAAGAAGGGGAAAATGGATTGCTTGTCTGGTACTTCCCGGTTTTCCTAGTGGTACGACAGATCAAACACGATTCAGATTATAGTTACACGTGAACATGACATACAACACTTTTAACTAAATTGTTATATAATAAATTATTTATTATTAGTTATGTATATTGTTGTAGGAAGGGTCAGTGGTGGACGCTAACAACTTTCTCATGCAATTCAATCAGAGAAAGGTTAAGGGGAGTTTCATCACTAGTGATATTCTGGCTATTAAAAAGATATGGAATGAAGTTTTATAATTGATAGACTTGGGACCATAGTAAAAAAATCTAGTTATTTTTTATATTAAAATATAAGATTTTCATCTCGATACACTTCCGAAATCCTAGGCACTTCAAATTGATAGTGGTGGACATGCTTCAAAACAAAGTTTCTATGCTAGACTCAAATTCGAATGCTACTGTCATGGATGACTCGTCAATGCAGAGTATCCAAATTATTGTAAGTACATACTTATAAATTGTGTTATCTTTTTCATATTTGCTAAAAAAAAAATGAACTTTTTATTCCATTTTTTGTCAGTGTGAGTGAAAAGAGTATATACATATATATTAACACTTTTTTTCCAGCTTGTTGTGATGCAAGGATTTTATGAAGCTGGGCTGAAAAATGGTAAATTTGACGTTTTCACCACTTATTCCATTGAGAAGGAGATTTGTGGGCCAAATCAGCTTAATTCGTAAGTAAAATAATATTTGTAGCAAAAAAAACTAAAATTTCTAGTTTGGTCCAATCTAATTGTTATATCAATGTTGTAACGTAGATATGATTGTGGAATTCACGTCATAAATCACATGAGGAATGGCGAAGAATGTCAGATGGAAAGTTTGCAGAAGCAATGGAACAAATAAGGGATGAATCAGAGGTACTGGTACATAGCTGAACTGCTTCTGATAAAGATGGAAACTTTAATAACCTCCAATGCTTATTAATATTAATACTTGTACCTATTTCTAAACTAAATTACTATCCTACTTAGATTGAGAACGAGTACATGAGGGTCAACATCTTGCTATGGATTGTGATGCACGAGGGCAATGTACTCGGTAAAAGAATGATGGATGATGCGAAAGTTTGGTTCGATACAACAAAACCAGTTGGAAATGGTGGTGCTTCAAGCAGTACAAGTCTGAATAAGGAAGGGAACCTGTTTTCCTCCTGTTTTCAGGAGCAACAAGAGGAGCACCATATGAAGAAATCCAATGGGATACTTTTTTATTCAAGATAGGAAAAAAGGGAATTGGGACTAAAAAAGTTTTTTGTTGGATTGCATTTTCAAATCATTTTTGTTAACATAGGTGGTTGGGTGTTTTGTCCGAAAATTGTTTTCCTTATCTGATTTTTTGATTTGCGGTTTGACGTTTAATGTGTTTTCTTTGACAAGATAGTCAGTTTTCTAATTGAATTTGTGATGCCTACTACACTAACAACTAAATGATTGTTTAATGCCACCATCATCATAGAACGCAAATGACAACAAAATAACATATTCAAATCAACGTCTCGCTCAACCAACAATTAAATCATATAAAAGAGTCATTCTCAAAGTAAATAAGATAGTCAATTCTCATAATCCAATCATATGAAAGAGTCATTCTTAGATTAACTAAAAGAGTCATTCCTAGAATCAAACAATTACAAAAGTCATTTCCCAGAATCAAACAATTACAACAATAAATCATGTAAAACAGTCATTCCCAAAGTGAAAAATTAAGAATCATATAAAATAGTCATTAATTGCAAGATTAAACAGCAAGATGAACAAACCTTTATCACATAACAAATAGGCTGGTTTGCATTAACATGTAGATGATCTCAACAAACGAAGAGCAGGGCCCGATTAAGCATTACCTATTCATAAATAAAACAAAGATAATTCAGTCATATGTAAAATCTAAATGAACAACTAGTACATTTTACCATAAACTTAGCAAAAATCAAATACAATACACATTATTTTCAAAATCTTAATCAAGACACTCCAATCAAAGCAAGTTATAGTAGATCCATAGAGGACTAACAAATAAGCTTTACAGATTCTACATGGACAAAAGTCAATTCTGAAATGAGGATTTTCGAGTTAATCAGGACAGTACAACGAAGCCTAACAACTAGTTAATTCCTAAGGGGCCACGCAAAATCATATAGGAACTTCAAAGTCTTCAAGAAAAACCCAACTGCATGTTACATTAAAAAACATAAAAAAAAAAGGAAAAAAAAGCAGAAAACTTCAATTTTCACATCTTAAACAAGACAGTAGAATCACATCGCATTCCAAATTAACTCCTAAGTAATTATGGATTAATAAAAAAAACTAGTATAGAACATAATGTTACAGGTAACAAAAATGGAGGAGAAAAAACTTATCTGTCTCTTCAGATTGGACCCGTCGCAGCCAAATCGTCATACCCACCTCCTCCAAAACACTTACGAACAATTTACAGGAACATAAACCTAATGCTCTCGCTGACCTCAACATTATTAAGCAAAATGTGTTTGATAAATTTGGGGGTAACAAATAGGATTGGACTATTTCGAAAAACAATTTAAAAAAAGAACGAATTTGCGGATCTAGGTCATCTGAGAGGAGAACGAGAAGGGGGAAGAATGACAAGTGTAATACCCGTGCCTCTCACAACTCACTGGCCAGTATAATTTTTGCATTCCATGCATTCCATATTTTTATGTGCTATTTGCGTGATAGTTTTATAGTAATTAATTTGTTATATATATTGCGTTATTTTATATTTTGTGACTAATTTGGAGATGTTTACTTTGGTAGTCAAGAACCCCCTAGTCTAAAATATTGGGACATGCTACAAAATTTAAGACTACGCGTGACAAGTTTAAAATGTAGAACATTATTTAGTAAGTAGAAGTGTTAGGTGTGTAAAGGATTTTATTATCAGAATAACAATAATAACAACAACAACAACAACAATAATATTATTTATAATAATAATGATAATATTAATAAATAAATAAATAAAGAACACCTTAAGGGTTAAGATAAGGAAAGGCGGTGAAGAAGTTGTAAACAAAAAAAATTAAGTGTTATCATTATTTTCCGTCGGAGCGAAGTCGTAACCTGGTAAGCAACCATCTTTTATATTCAATCTATTTTCCATGAAGTCATGGTTGAATATTTGTTAATTAATGGAAGCTGAAGTTAGGTGATTGCATATAAGGTAGTTAAAAGGTTTGCTTAACTGAAACTAAATCCAAGTTTTTGTATAATTCCTTTTATCACATCATGATTCCTTCCACCACTAGCAGTATCATATTCTGAGGTTTGCTGAGTATATCAATTTTATCAAATAGTTTTAGAGGTTAATTAAGACAAAGAATGAAGTTATTTACAATAACAATTGATTGATCCAGATTTTAATTGAGCCTCCAATATTTTTCCCATTTTGACCTTGATGCAATCTGATTTCGGAAAATTACAAAACACGAAAGTTATAGCCTTGCGTGTTAGCTTTATAACTCAACTTGAATCATATAAATATCAATTTTGTAGAAACAGTTAGAGCCTTATTACTAAAATGCGACGAAACTGGAAATTCCGAACTAAAAATACTTAATAACCTGGAATTTGATAAATTGTGTATTAATTCGATTTAAAATTGTCGTAGATTGATTACCACTGTGGAATAGGAAATTTCAAAAGCTACTCCGGAGGAGAGGTAAGTAGAAATCCATCTTCAACTACAATGCTTGAACATAGTATTTGTGCATATTATTTGTGATAACTAATTGTAATACATGCACTTATATCTTTTTATATAAAGTGTTTTTATTCCGTTATTAATAGTAAACTGGTGAGCATATCAGTCATGAGTATTAGCATTTGTAAGAATTTGCATGTGTATATGAGAGAAGTCAAAATAGCATAATTTCTTAAATTGATAATGTTTTGGGGTTGGTCACCACTGACACATTGAGTGTTATATATATTATACATGGTGTCTCTCGGGATGCTTCCAGTGACAGGCGTGCACGCGGAAGAGGTTCCCACTTCAGCACCTTTATGATGATGGGTACGGGAAGAGGTAGACTTCCCGGTGGACTGCGGGGGCAGGCAGGAGGCGGACCCCCTGGTAGTCTCGGGAGGATAGCCGCTTGGTCGTACCAACCATCACTGATATCTCGGGTGGACTATAAGGGGGGAGGAGGGAACCTTGGTAGTCACGAGTGTGGCCAATGAGTGTTATTTTTTGGAGGTTTGTGACAGTGACGAGAGCCAATTCCCACCAAATATGGTTTCTTTTGAGAAGAGTTGAAAGAAATGGTTTTGTGAAATGCATCTCATCATTCACGCATTGGTTATGCATGATTTCTGCTTACTGAGTTTTAGCTCACGTAGTTCTTGCATTGTAGGTGAGTTTGACTATGCATGAGCTCGTGGACTGATCTGGCATGCTGTTGGAGCTGATGCAAGTTTTGAAGCCTCGTGTATATGAATGACGATCTGTGGGGCTAAACCTTGGACTCACTAAGTTTTTGCTAGTGTTCTAATAATCTTTTTGAGCATGTTCAAATTACGGAACTTTAAATATGTATATTTATGTAAATATGGTGTTGAAGTTGGAGTGATGCTACTGTGCTTGACTTGGATCTATGTGAACACATGTTGATGAGATTTTAACATTGGGAAAGTATTTTAGGTTATTAATTTAAAAAAAAAAAAAGAATACACAGGTTTTGTAAGGCTAAAAATTAGTATAAAATAAGTTTTTACAAGGGTGGGTGTGACAGAGTGGTATCAGAGCCCGGTTTGTGCCCTGTAGACTGTTCGTATACATGAGCTCAGAACTTCTGAAGCACAGACATGCCAGTAAGTTTTACTTTTTCTTAATTTGCATTCATTATTTCATGAATCATATTGGCCTGTGATAGAGAGGGACAATAAAATTAGAAAGAAATCATGGAGGTCGTTAGAGGAGAAGGTGTTGAAGGAGATAATGAACAGGAACAAAATGCTCCAGCAGTAGGTGTTGGCCTGGAAGCGATTGTGGCTCGGTTGACAGGATTAGTCGAACAACAGTCGCAACAGATTCAGCAACTTATCCAACAAAGGAGTGTGGATGGACAATCAGAGAATGGTGTAAATCAACAGCAACCTCGACCTGAGTACTTAGAGGTCATCGGAGAGAGGTTTAAAAAGCTTAACCCACCAACATTTGAGAGTGCAGTGGATCCCACTGATGCGGAGGATTGGCTTAGAACTATAGAGAACATGTTTTTATATAGTAAAGTCCCTGACAGCGAAAAGGTACTGTGTGCATCGTTCATGTTACGTGGAAGTGCGGGACATTGGTGGGAGACAATGAAGACGATCGAAGATGTGGCGACAATGACGTGGGATAGATTCAAAGAAATTTTTAGAAACAAGTATTTCACTGCCCCAGTTCAAGTAATGAAGATGAACGAGTTCATACAGTTGAGACAAAGAGCAATGGATGTTACAGACTACATCGCCAAGTTCGAGCAACTCTCTAGGTTTGCGGAACACATGGTCAGTACGGATACATTGAAAGTAGAAAGGTTCCTAGAGGGTCTGAGGCCAGAGCTATATAGGGATGTGTGTATGGCTGGTATACATGGGGTAACCTATTCACAAGTTGCTGAACGAGCGTTGATTGTCGAACAGGCAGAAATGAAAATTAAGCGTGCTCAGGAGGTTAGGCGTCAGTTTATACAGAGACAAGGACCTCGTTTTGTAGGAGATGGAAAGAAAAGGCCGCTACAAGTGCAAGGTCCAAGGCCGGGTTCTCAACCAAAACCAGGACAACAATCATGGGATCAGAACAAGCGCCAAAAGGGTGAACAAGGAAAACCACCAGTTACAGGACCTACATGTCCCACATGTGGAGGTTCGCATAGTGGAAAGTGCTTTGCAGAGTACCGGACTTGTTTTAAATGTGGAAAAGCAGGACACCTTTCCACGGTTTGTCCAGAGAACTCAAACCCTGCTACACAAAAGAAGACGCCAGCTAGAGTCTTTACCATGACCACAGAGGAAGCGGAAGCAAATACATCTGTAGTAACAGGTAAAGTTCCCATTTGTGATACGATTGCATTTGCATTATTTGATTCTGGAGCTACATATTCATTTGCATCCACTGAGTATGTGAAGAGACTGGGTAGAAAACCTGATGTAGCAGACGTTAGTTACAATGTCGTGATCCCCTCCGGAGAGTCAAAACAAACTAACTAGATTCTGCGAGCATGTGTTATCTCTATTGAAGGAAGAGAACTTTATGCCGATCTGATCATATTAGATATGAATGATTATGATGTGATTTTGGGAATGGACTGGCTATCGAAATATGGTGCTACAATAGATTGTTAGAACAAGATAATCACATTTCAGCCGCCTGGTACACATCTTTTGTCTTTATCGGAGTAAGGAAAAGGTTCAAATATCACATGATATCAGCGGTGAAAGCAAAACGGTTATTGGAAAGCAGTTGTGAAGGCTACCTAGTAAGTGTTATGAGTATGGAAGAGAAGCACTGTCCAACTATTGAGGAAGTAGCAGTGGCGCAAGAATATCCTGAAGTATTTCCAGACGAACTCCCAAGATTACCACCAGATAGAGAGATAGAGTTTGTAATTGACGTATATCCAGGGACTGCTCCTATATCGAAGTCACCATACAGAATGGCGCCAACAGAGTTGAAAGAATTGAAGATTCAATTGCAAGATTTACTGAACAAAGGTTTCATTAGGCCTAGCTTTTCGCCATGGGGTGCACCACTTTTGTTTGTCAAGAAGAAGGATGGTACTATGAGGATGTGCATAGATTACAGAGAATTGAACAAAGTTACGATCAAGAACAAATACCCCTTACCCAGGATTGATGATTTGTTTGATCAACTCCAGGGAGCTGCCATATTCTCCAAGATTGACTTGCGTTCAGGTTATCATCAACTGAAAATTAAAGAGGAAGATATTCCAAAAACAGCATTCAGTACAAGATACGGGCACTATGAGTTTCTAGTAATGCCATTCGGTTTGACAAATGCCCCAGCAGCTTTCATGGATATGATGAATCGGGTATTCAAAGACTTTTTGGATAAGTTCGTTATCGTGTTTATTGATGACATCCTGATCTACTCCAAGAATGAAGCGGAGCATGTTGTGCATTTGAGAAAGGTTTTAGATGTTCTAAAGGAGAAACAGTTGTATGCTAAGTTCAAGAAATGTGAGTTCTGGTTGGAGCGAGTAACATTTATAGGCCATGTTGTGTCAGGAGAAGGAATTTCAGTTGATCCAAGTAAAGTTGAAGCAATTAACAATTGGCCACAACCTACAAACCCTTCAGAGGTACGTAGTTTTCTCGGGTTAGCTGGGTACTACCGCAGGTTCGTAGAAGGGTTTTCAAAAATTGCATCTCCTTTAACACAACTGACTAGAAAGAGTGTAACATTCAAGTGGACAGAGGCTTGTGAGCAGAGTTTTCAAGAACTGAAGAAAAGGTTAACCTCAGCGCCGATCCTTTCAATACCAACGGGGACAGGAGGCTTTGTGGTATACAGTGATGCTTCGAAGAATGGTTTAGGGTGTGTGTTAATGCAGAACGGCAAAGTAATAGCATATGCATCCAGACAGTTGAAGGAGTATGAGAAGAACTACCCTACTCATGACTTGGAGCTTGCAGCGGTAGTATTTGCACTAAAAATTTGGAGACACTATCTATATGGAGAACGATGTGAGATCTACACAGATCACAAAAGTCTGAAGTACTTTTACACACAGAAAGAGCTGAATATGAGACAGAGGAGATGGTTAGAACTCGTGAAAGACTATGACTGTGTTATCAACTATCATCCTGGTAAAGCAAATGTCGTAACTGATGCCTTAAGCAGAAAATCATCCCAAGGTACTACATTGATGGCTTTGATTCAGAAACCAGAGTTACTAGACTTGCAAAGAATGAATGTTGAGATTGTTCAACTGGGGATAGTGGAGGCAAGACTAGCAGCTCTAACCCTTCAACCCACCCTACTTGATAGAATTAAGCAGGGACAGAATGAAGATGAATATTTAGCTAAAATAAAGAAGGATGCTGCTTCAGGGACGCCTTCAGACTTTCAGTTGTCAGAGAATGATATCTTAAGATTCAAAAACCGGTTATGTGTGCCAGATGTAGATAACATTCGTAGAGATATTATGGCAGAGGCGCATTCGACACCATATTCAGTACATCCAGGAGCTACTAAAATGTATCGAGATTTAAAGGTGCAGTATTGGTGGCCAGGTATGAAGAAAGATATTTCTCGGTGTGTGGAACAGTGTTTGACCTGTCAACAGGTAAAAGCAGAACATCAAAGACCGGCAGGAACCTTACAGCCCTTACTAATTCCGAAATGGAAATGGGAGAACATTACAATGGATTTTGTGGTGGGATTGCCGAAAACTGTAAAGGGTCACGATGCTATCTGGGTAATTGTGGACAGACTTACGAAATCGGCTCATTTTCTCCCAGTCTGTACTACTTACTCCATGGATCGTTATGCTCAGATATATGTACAGGAAATAGTTAGACTTCACGGAGTACCATTGTCCATTGTTTCAGATAGAGACTCAAGATTCCTGTCTACCTTCTAGAAGAGTTTACACAAGGCACTGGGGACACATTTGTCTTTCAGTACTGCATATCATCCACAAACTGACGGACAATCAGAAAGAACGATACAGACTCTAGAGGATATGCTCAGAGCTTGTGTGTTAGATTTCCAGGGTCAATGGAGCAAATTTCTACCTTTGATAGAATTTTCCTACAACAACAGTTATCAATCTACTATAGGAATGGCCCCTTATGAAGCACTATATGGTAGGAAGTGTCGATCTCCGATACATTGGGATGAGGTTGGCGAAAGAAGACTTTTGGGTCCAAGTGTAATACAAGAAATGTCAGAAGCTGTGTCACAGATTCGGGAAAGAATGAAAACAGCTCAGAGTCGCCAGAAAAGCTATGCGGATAAGAGAAGGAGAGCACTTGAGTTTGCAGTAGGAGATCTAGTATTCTTGAAAGTTGCACCAATGAAGGGAATAATGCGGTTTGGTAAGAAAGGAAAACTTAGTCCGAGATACATTGGTCCATTTCCTATTATTGAGAGAGTTGGTGATGTTGCCTACAGACTCGATTTGCCAGCATCAATGTCTCAAATACACAATGTGTTCCATGTGTCAGTATTGAGGAAGTATGTTGCAAATACCTCTCATGTCCTGAACAGTGAACCTGTAGAACTACAAGCAGACTTGGGATATGAGGAAGTCCCAGTACAAATTTTATTAAGGGAAGTAAAACGGCTCAGAAATAAAGAAATTCCGTTAGTCAAAGTCCTATGGAGAAATCAATCAGTCGAAGAAGCCACCTGGGAAAGAGAGGATGAAATAAGAGCCAAATATCCTGAACTCTTCAAGTAAGTAAATTTCGAGGACGAAATTTTTATAAGGGGGGGAGAATGTAATACCCGTGCCTCTCACAACTCACTGGCCAGTATAATTTTTGCATTCCATGCATTCCATATTTTTATGTGCTATTTGCGTGATAGTTTTATAGTAATTAATTTGTTATATATATTGCGTTATTTTATATTTTTTGACTAATTTGGAGATGTTTACTTTGGTAGTCAAGAACCCCCTAGTCTAAAATATTGGGACATGCTACAAAATTTAAGACTACGCGTGACAAGTTTAAAATGTAGAACATTATTTAGTAAGTAGAAGTGTTAGGTGTGTAAAGGATTTTATTATCAGATTAACAATAATAACAACAACAACAACAACAATAATATTATTTATAATAATAATGATAATATTAATAAATAAATAAATAAAGAACACCTTAAGGGTTAAGATAAGGAAAGGCGGTGAAGAAGTTGTAAACAAAAAAAATTAAGTGTTATCATTATTTTCCGTCGGAGCGAAGTCGTAACCTGGTAAGCAACCATCTTTTATATTCAATCTATTTTCCATGAAGTCATGGTTGAATATTTGTTAATTAATGGAAGCTGAAGTTAGGTGATTGCATATAAGGTAGTTAAAAGGTTTGCTTAACTGAAACTAAATCCAAGTTTTTGTATAATTCCTTTTATCACATCATGATTCCTTCCACCACTAGCAGTATCATATTCTGAGGTTTGCTGAGTATATCAATTTTATCAAATAGTTTTAGAGGTTAATTAAGACAAAGAATGAAGTTATTTACAATAACAATTGATTGATCCAGATTTTAATTGAGCCTCCAATATTTTTCCGATTTTGACCTTGATGCAATCTGATTTCGGAAAATTACAAAACACGAAAGTTATAGCCTTGCGTGTTAGCTTTATAACCCAACTTGAATCATATAAATATCAATTTTGTAGAAACAGTTAGAGCCTTATTACTAAAATGCGATGAAACTGGAAATTCCGAACTAAAAATACTTAATAACCTGGAATTTGATAAATTGTGTATTAATTCGATTTAAAATTGTCGTAGATTGATTACCACTGTGGAATAGGAAATTTCAAAAGCTACTCCGGAGGAGAGATAAGTAGAAATCCATCTTCAACTACAATGCTTGAACATAGTATTTGTGCATATTATTTGTGATAAGTGATAACTAATTGTAATACGTGCATTATATCTTTTTATATAAAGTGTTTTTATTCCGTTATTAATAGTAAACTGGTGAGCATATCAGTCATGAGTATTAGCATTTGTAAGAATTTGCATGTGTATATTAGAGAAGTCAAAATAGCATAATTTCTTAAATTGATAATGTTTTGGGGTTGGTCACCACTGGCACATTGAGTGTTATATATATTATACATGGTGTCTCTCGGGATGCTTCCGGTGACAAGCGTGCACGCGGAAGAGGTTCCCACTTCAGCACCTTTATGATGATGGGTACGGGAAGAGGTAGACTTCCCGGTGGACTGCGGGGGCAGGCAGGAGGCGGACCCCCTGGTAGTCTCGGGAGGATAGCCGCTTGGTCGTACCAACCATCACTGATATCTCGGGTGGACTATAAGGGGGGAGGAGGGAACCTTGGTAGTCACGAGTGTGGCCAATGAGTGTTATTTTTGGGAGGTTTGTGACAGTGACGAGAGCCAATTCCCACCAAATATGGTTTCTTTTGAGAAGAGTTGAAAGAAATGGTTTTGTGAAATGCATCTCATCATTCACGCATTGGTTATGCATGATTTCTGCTTACTGAGTTTTAGCTCACGTAGTTCTTGCATTGTAGGTGAGTTTGACTATGCATGAGCTCGTGGACTGATCTGGCATGCTGTTGGAGCTGATGCAAGTTTTGAAGCCTCGTGTATATGAATGACGATCTGTAGGGCTAAACCTTGGACTCACTAAGTTTTTGCTAGTGTTCTAATAATCTTTTTGAGCATGTTCAAATTAGGGAACTTTAAATATGTATATTTCTGTAAATATGGTGTTGAAGTTGGAGTGATGCTACTGTGCTTGACTTGGATCTATGTGAACACATGTTGATGAGATTTTAACATTGGGAAAGTATTTTAGGTTATTAATTTAAAAAAAAAAAGAATACACAGGTTTTGTAAGGCTAAAAATTAGTATAAAATAAGTTTTTACAAGGGTGGGTGTGACAACAAGTCTAAACCCTATGCAACCCATCCTTACTAAATGGCGAACAAGAAAGGAGGAAGTAATTCAAACCGATTAAAACCCTAATTTCTATTTTCACATATTGTTTGGAAATTCTCATTCTTCTGGTTTTTGGGACGAAAGCATATTTATTGATTCCATTTCGTTCCGACCAAAATGACCGAAACGTTTCATTTCGGTCATAAAAACAGAACACTTAGACAGTCATTTCGTTTTGGTCAATTTCTCGGTTGTTTCGGTTTGAAACGGCTAAAATGATGCCGAAACGGCCGAAATTCCCGAGATGACCGAGATAACTAGAATGGTGTCAAAATAAAAGTTGTGTAATTCGTATTTTTGGATGATTTATTGATTTTCTTTCGAATTTAGTGAAGTGTTAAATTTAGATACCAAATTTGTTAATGATAATTAAAAAACCTTCCAAATTAACATATGATCTAGAAAAAATATATATAATGCTTAATCAGTATATTAAATTATAGCAATATGTTCAAATATATTTAGTCACACACACACACACATAATTATATATATATTGTCTTAAATGCCGGAATGCACCAATACCGGAATATCTCGTTCCAGTTACAAATTCGAAACGGTATTGATAACTTTGGACGAAAGCAAATGGAAGGTGAAAAGTTCAACTACTCCTTTTTTAGTCAAATGAGAATGCACAAGTTTCAGACTACAATAATGAAGACATTAAATGATTAACCTATTAATTTAGAACAGAATTCAAATCACATTTTAATTTAGGAGTCAACAATTAATAGTAAATTCCAATTACATCCCCATCGGCACCATAAATTTGCCCCTTATCTTAACATTCTTGCCAAATGAGTCCAAAAATTACAACTCCAATCCCTCTCATCTCACATGGGATCCTCTATCCCACTTTTAACCTATCACATTCCAAAACCAAATCAATTATAATTATTTTTTAACATTGGTGAATTTAAAGTTCATAATTTAGGATTCAAGATTTATGTTTAGATTCCATGTTTAAGGTTTACGATCGACTTTCTTGGTTTATAGTATGGGCATGTTTGGTTGGGGTTGGTCCAACCTCTCATCAGTTGGGCCAACCCAACCTCATGTTTCTTTGGGTTGATTTGGCCAAACCGGGGTATTAGAGTTTGATGGGGATATCAATCACAAATTCAAACACTACTGTAATCATTCTCTCAATCATTAATAACGGCCTCTTATACATATCACATCACATTTTACAATTAATAATTAAATATCACACTCCAACCACAACCCCAGCCACCCAACCAAACATCACTCTCTAACACCCCAGCCACTAACTCCAGCCATTTACCTCAGCCACCCCAACCCCAACTAAACATTGCCTATATTTTATATGGTATACTTATAATTTCACGATTCACATTTTGTGATTTAGTGTTTATAATTCAATAGATCATAGTTTAGGATTCACGATTCATGTGTTCGAAATTCACGATTCATATTGTATAACTCAATTTTAAAGTGAGACAAGATTAAAACACACTAAATATGAAACGGAGAATCCTTACCCATCTCATCCGTGCTTTAATTGAAACCTTCCCCTACATAAAAAAAAAAAATAGAAAAAAAAAAAAGAAGAAGAATAGAAAAAGACGAGCGAGTATCCGGTTTTCTGGGCAGTCCGATATTTCAAATCCAATACTTAACCGGCTCACATCACAGCGTAGGAAAGACAAGTGCTAGGGTTTTCTAATTCTAGGGCTTTTCTCACTCACTTGTTTTTACACTACCATTAACACTTGACATCAAATCTCTGCTGCATTTCAGTTCGCAGCATTGTGTTTAACGAGATTTATTCTTTGGAGGAAGCAGTTAGATAAAAATGGTAGGTTATTCGATGCAGCCATACGGCATACAGTCTATGCTGAAAGAGGGCCACCGGCATCTGTCGGGGCTGGACGAAGCGGTGATTAAGAACATCGATGCCTGCAAGCAGCTTTCCACCATCACTCGCACCTCCCTCGGCCCCAATGGTTACTACCTATTCTCATTTTTGTGAAATTTCATGTTTTTATTGTGGTTAATTAAGCTGTTATCTGATATCCACTTGGTTTTCAAGCCTCATAGGGTGTTGCATTTGCCGTTTCTTTCGTTTGGTGCAAATCTACTTGAGTTCAAATCCTTCGCTGTTGAATCTATTTTAGAGAAACTTATTGGGAAAAGAAGTTAAGATTATGGTTTGGTTGTTTTTCCCCATCTGAGTTGAAGTATATTATTGAAGTATCAGATTGAGTTTAGTGGCTCACCGCTATTGTGGAATATAATTTGCATTGATTTTTTGACTTTTCTCAAAGCTCTTCTATATTTATTTTTGGTTCAGCACTCATTTCATTTGATCCAGAAACTAAGACTTTGTTTAAGGTCATTTTTGTTCCTTTTGATGTTGCGTTTATGCTATTGTGCAACTATGTGCTGCTTTCCAGAGACATTCTTTAGGTGAGGTAATCTAGAAGTTAAAGAATTACTATGAGTTATGGGTAGCAATCTTGATTTAGGATTTAGGTGCGATTACTGCAACTTCATTTATGCAATATCAATCTAAAGGGTAAATTTAAGTAAATTTATTGCTATAATACTTCTGCAAGCTGAATATGAGTTATAGTGAAGCCTACAATGACTTTTTCTCTATAAATATTTATTTATTTTGTGCAGATACTTACACAAATCATGCTTTCTATTGTGGAATTGTAAATTAGCAAAAAAATGTAAGACATTGTAGTATTGTGTCATTAACCTCATTTCAGGGAACCTTTAATTCGTTTTGCAACTTAATTAGGTTTTGGTTTTTTTGCCGTTTACAAACTAAGATGTTGGTGGTTCCTCCTCTTGCTTGAAAAATCATACAATGGTTAGAAGTGGGAAGCTTGGTGTAGAATCTCTTCATTTCGGCCATTTATGTGCTGGAAACAGGATAAAAGAAGACTAGAGTAGACTCGACAAGTCCGGATAAGTTTTTATGAAACTCTACCATAATCTGATATTAAATTTGGTTTACTTCATGTTACACTTGTTTCTGGTTTACCAAACTAGCTCAAGGGTTGGAGTCAGTTTGTGCATCTTGGAGATGAATCCTAGTCCCTGACCTTCCTACAGAAGTATTACTATTCAGCACTACCAACTGTTTGTTTCCCATTGGAATGAATTGTAGTCCCTGCCCTCATGCCATTCTACAGTATTCAAACTTCCTCCTCCGGCCGAAAATGGATCTGAACCTTCATGTCAACTTATTTACATGTCTTTTTTGTGTGAATTTCAGTAAAGACCATGATATGTGCATAATCCTAGAGTTGCATCTCGAAATCTTGCTTCACTATTTGATAATGTGGAGTGCACCTTCGAACTACCGTCAGAATAATTGACTGGGAAATTTTTGATAGATGTTCGTAGAGCCATTTTTTTCCACCTTTTGCTTATTCCAAGGGGAAGTGTAGCATTGCTTTGAAATTTTTAACCTCCATCTTCTCATATGCCCCTAATTTCTTGTTAAGGTATGAATAAAATGGTTATCAATCATTTGGATAAGCTCTTTGTCACAAATGACGCTGCAACAATTGTGAATGAATTGGAGGTCCAGCACCCTGCTGCCAAAATCTTGGTTTTGGCTGGGAAAGCACAACAAGAGGAAATTGGTGATGGAGCCAATTTGACTGTTTCGTTTGCTGGGGAACTTCTTCAAAATGCAGAAGAACTCATTAGGATGGGGTTACACCCTAGTGAGATTATTGTTGGATACACAAAAGCAATTAATAAGGTTCGGTATTGCCCATCCCATTTGTACTGATAGTGAGCCTTTCATCTATTAATTGCTAAACTTAGTTTATGTTCTTGCAGACTCTTGCGGTACTGGAGGAATTAGTTGAAAACGGTTCTGAAAGTATGAATGTGAGAGACAAGGGTGAAGTAATTTTACGAATGAGATCTTCAGTTGCCAGCAAACAATTTGGACAAGAGGATACGTTGTGCCCTCTCATTGCTGACGTGAGTCTCACTTTATCCACTATTTGTATGCAATTTTAGTTTTGAATTTTGATGTTTGTTGATGGCAATGCACTTGTCTCTGAAGTCTTGTGTAGAATTTTCGATCTGACTTTTTTGATAATCTTAATGGCAATGACCCTTCCTTTGAAGGCTTGTATACAAGTTTGCCCCAAAAATCCAGCAAATTTCAATGTGGACAATGTACGGGTTGCAAAGCTATTGGGTGGAGGTTTGCAGAATTCTCTAGTAGTTAGGGGTCTGGTGTTGAAGAGTGATGCTGTTGGGAGTATAAAGAGTATGGAGAAGGCCAAGGTATGTATTTTGAATTGCATATACTGATTGCTGTGTAGCTATTTTGTTGAGGTCTTTTTTTGCATCAAACTAGTACTTCACCCGAGCAAGTGAACAGCACGATCATTAAAAAACAATATTATTTTATAAGATTATTGTTTCATGATCATGCTGATATACTGGTTGTGTGTTAATGGGAGCGTCACCATTACTGTCGTTGTCTTAGCTTTGCGAAGGTGTAAGCAGCTAAGTGTTGAAGCATCAGTTATTCAGATTGGAAACTAGTGGCTTCATGCATAAATCATGAGGGAAAACCTTAAATGACCGAAGAAAAAATATAATATTAATATAATAACAGTTTCAGGAGGCTGTGTTTGTGACACTGAGTAGCTATTAGAGAGCACTAATATCATGACAGCTGACCTCTAACATGATCTGAATAAATCTCTTCTATGAATATCCTGCCATTATGGAAGTTGAGGTTAACCAGCTGTGCTGTCATTTTGATTAGGCTGCCATATTGTCAATTTTATGTTTATTATTAATGGCACTCAAGTATGAATCGATCTTTATTGAGTTTCTGGATTACATTGCATGGACGATGCACATCTTGAATGATACATTACTTTCCCATCTCATAGGTTGCAGTTTTTGTTGGGGGTGTTGATACAACTGCAACTGAAACAAAAGGAACTGTTCTTATCCATAGTGCTGAGCAGGTATCTCTTTTATCTATTTTATGGGCTTCACTACATATGCTGTTGTTTCCACAACATAAAATGAATTGTAATACACGTTCTTTTTGTGATATAATGGATCATTTTGAGTAGTCCCTATTTGAGAGTAATTTAGAACCAATTATTTCAGCTTCTTTTTAGCTTATATATGCTTCCGTCTGGTTTATTACACACACCTCTGCTGTGTTTTACCCAATTAATGAAATTCCTCCCCTTCTTTTTGTTGAAAAAATAATGATTTATTGGCTTTGGAACCAAATAACAGAAGGAAAGCTTCTATTTAGTCATTCGTAGAGGCTACTTACATTCAACTCTGCTATGCCAGATCATTACAATTCCATCCCTTTTTAAGTTCATAATAAATTACTGGTTCAGGAACAAAATAACGAGAGGAGGCTTACCCTTTTACTAACTATGTATCTTGCCACGTAAAAACCTGCTTCATTTTCTCACATTCAGAAATGTATGATACTATGGATATTCGTTCAACGATTATTTGAGATGCGAATATGAAACACCAATCGTGAAAAAGAACTTTACTACACCCCCTAGATAGTGTAAAGCATCGCCACTATCACCATCTAGCTCACTTGCATTGGTTAGACTTCTGATGCTTCGAGGACCCCAGCGATCTTTTCTCGTAAGAGACTTCATTGGCTGTACCCTGAGGAGTGAGGGCAAAATATAGGCCGACATTACTATTTTCTTGCAATTGTTAGCATTTCTTACAAGTACAAAAAACTTAAGGTGAACTAATATCAGGCAGGGGTGGTTGACATAATTTTGAGGCTTTGATGATGATTTTGGTAATTGACCCAAAAGTAGAGGTGTACGAAGCATATGGTTTGTATCTTTTTAATAGCCATTTGAGGATTTGACAGTCAGTTTCTGCATACCAAAAACAAAGGATTTTATAATATACATAGGAAAAAGAAAATTAGGCATTTGAATGTATACATGGATTATATGTGAATGAGTTATATATATATATATAAAATTGCGCGGCTTATTGACTCTGAGCAGTAACAACAAATGATAGCTTCCATGAGTCGTTTGAAGTTTAAATTTGTTGGCCGTTCACTTGACACAATATTTTAGTGAACTTTGGTGTTCTGGGCGCTTATCCATTGATCCTTTCTATATCTTTATCTCTTGATTGGCATCTTCCTCTCATTGTAAAACAAAACTCAACCTGGTGTTGAATGCAGAACGTAGTCGCATTAGTGTCTCATAATTTTCTACCCTGCAGCTTGAAAATTATGCAAAGACCGAAGAAGCTAAGGTTGAGGAGCTAATTAAAGCAGTTGCAGATTCAGGCGCAAAAGTCATCGTCAGTGGAGCAGCTGTTGGGGAAATGGCATTGCATTTCTGTGAACGCTACAAGTACAACTTGATTTCCTAATCAGTGAATCACTTATCTGTGGTGTTTTGCCAATGTTTTGTGCATTTGAGAACGATCCTTAATATATACAGCATGCATTTTAGAGGCCGTGCTTTCTTCATTTTCCATCTCTACTTTTGCTATCCAAGTTAATTTTACTTTGGGTTATTGGTTGTACTCATTTATCCCCTTATCCTGCACTCGGTACCGATCAAGGGAAAATAAGTTGCAACAATTATTTTTATTTTATTTTATTTTTGGATGGAGAAGCAGGGTGATAATCCTGGTCAGTTTTTCATGTTTTATTTTGTTTAAAATATGATTGGTACATCTGTTATTTCCTGTTCCTAGTTTCACGTGTGTATGAATGTCCCTCCCCTTCCTTTTTGTTTATAATTTATACATTTTTTTGTTAATCATGTTTTAGTCGGCCGGAAGATATTTTTTGCCATATTACTTTCAAGGATAGACTTTAGGGGCATTTTGGAAAATAATAGTTGATTGAGCTCATAGGTTTCATAAACCTTACCTGACTGGTTCTAGGGTTGTTGCGTTATGTTGCACAGATATTGCATACTTTGTTAGTCCTTCAACTGTCAAGTTAATTTCTGTTGGGTCGATCTTTCTTCTGAGATGATTATCTTCAAATTTGGTCATCATCAGCACACGAGTCTTGTGTGACTAACTTGTTTCTCTTTGGTTTTCTGTGGAACTGACATCAAAATATGGCTTTGTAGGCTCATGGTATTAAGAATCAGCTCCAAATTTGAACTACGACGGTTTTGTCGTACCACTGGTGCAGTTGGTATTGTAAGCATTACTGATTATATTAGTTTGTTTTTTTCTTTTTCTTTATATGTATATGCTCGTGCACCCCTGACAATCTGCATTTCTATGGGAGCAGTTAAAGCTAAGTCAGCCGGGTCCGGATGATCTTGGATATGTTGATTCTATTTCGGTGGAGGAAATAGGCGGGTCAAGAGTATGATAACATTCTTGCTCTGCACTTGACTGCTGCTCCTGAATTAAATTACTAATATTTGTAGTGATACTGGATTTGCTTACTATCTTGTAGGTTACCATTGTAAAAAATGAACAAGGTGGAAATTCGGTTGCTACTGTTGTGCTGCGTGGAAGCACTGATAGCATATTGGATGATCTTGAAAGGGCTGTTGATGACGGTGTGAATACATACAAGGTACCTATCATTCTTTATGAAACTATGAGGTTTCTTATGCTTCTGTGAGAAAACAGGAACCTATTACTATTTTGTTTGTCACGTTACAAATTATATTACGCTGACCACCTATTGTGTACTATTTTCCACCAGGCCATGTGCAGGGATAGCCGGATGGTACCTGGAGCAGCAGCCACTGAAATTGAATTAGCTAAAAGACTGAAGGAATTTTCTTTCAAGGAGACCGGGTATTTGTTTAATACATTCTTACATATAGCTTGTGTGTGCTGGAATGATATTTACATAGAGCTCATGCGCTGTTCATTTTGATAATTCCACTCTTCTTGCCAGCTTGTGGCTTTTATGCATATTTTTTCTTGAGGTTGGTTTCAGCTGAAGAATAAAAAATAAATACTGTGTTGAGACTGTCAGTCACTGTCTTGTAGCCTGACTTCCATAAAAAATGGAGTAGTGTTTCAAACCTCTTTGAAATTAAATGCATCATATTTGCCAGCCGTGATACTTCTCTCATCCCTTATAATCTCTTGCATAGCTTGGGCATACTGATTTATCTGGAATAAAGATGGGTATGTCCTAATTGTTCCTGGGGGTTATGGTCGCAAACTGTTCCGGGTCAAAAACTCTTTTATGCTGCTTATAATGCTTTACAACTTTCAATGGTAGTAATTGTTCTGCTTTTATTTCATTTGCAGAATGGTTCAAGTGATTTATCTACATATGAAACTTCTTTATTTTTGAAGTAACATTCGTGTGGACATATATATTTTTTGAAAATTACTTTCATAAAATTTGAAATAGAGTGGTCAATAGAAACAATATTACAACCTATATTGTTATAGAACTACAAACTTGTTCTATATCTTATAATAATACAATTTTGATACATAAACTTGTATGTTTGGGTGCATGTATATGTGTGCCTGTGTGTTGATGGAAGATCTGGCCGCAATAAGTCAAACCCTAAACGAACACATATTATAGATGATTCCTTGATTGAGAATAATATAAGAGTCATAAAATTGCGGGGAAAAGAAGGGAAACAAAATATTCCATCTTGTTCACAAAATCCTAATTACTCTACACAATATGAATCTTTCTACTGGAACCCGATGTTTGTATATGATTAGCCCGGCTGCCTGTTTGACTTTCTGTGATCGTATGCTGGTTCCTACATGTTTCGGCTAATCTGCTAATGCTGGTGTTTAAGTATTCCGGCTAATTTGTCCAGCACATTCTCTAAAAGGTGCTTATTTTGCTTTTTTATTATAAAGCCTTGCTCCCTGCTTGGACAAGGATGTATGCCTTGAAAAATGATAATGCGTGCTTCTGTTTCTTGAGAGGCTCAACAAGTTTGTTTGAACCTTATCTGAGTCAGCTCGAACGATCAATATCAATTTTCTCTGAACCATTGCCTTGTTCATTGCTGTGCCATCTTTCCGTCTTGGAATCACAAATGCACTATCTTTTTTTTTTTAATAATTATGATTTAGTACTTTATAATTTATATTATCTGTATTTGACCAAATTGTTAGTACATAAGACAAACCTGTTATCTTCCAGGTTGGATCAGTATGCAATTGCAAAATTTGCCGAAAGTTTTGAAATGATACCCAAGACATTGGCTGAAAATGCGGGGCTTAATGCAATTGAAATCATATCATCTTTATATGCTGAACATGCATCTGGTAACTCCAAAGTTGGCATAGATTTAGAGGAAGGAGTCTGCAAGGATGTCTCTACTCTGAACATCTGGGATCTCCACGTTACCAAGTAAGTTGCTTTTGCAAGTGTCGGAATAACATCTTGACATGTACTCTTTTTCCGCAAAACCGTGATTCGCTGGTAAAACAATAATGTAGACTAGTGGTGTGTGTTTGGCCGACAAATGCATCCTGGTTATTCTCTCTAGACTATAACTCACCTCAACTTGCTTTCGATGCATTAATGATCCTACCTGAGACCATAACCACTGTTTGAAGCTTTAACCTGTAACACCCACTTTTTTTGCGAGGAAAATTCTGCTGATATATCTGTTAATGATGTTTTGATCATCAAAATGGTTACCAGAAGTAGGAGCCATTACTCAATGTAAATCACTGAAACTTGAGAATCTAATATTGGTGGAATTATCTCTGACCAATATTGAATCTGATCATTTATATAACGAACTAACGAAGCCTTTCTGTCTGAACCAGTTTGTTGTGGTAACTCTCAGTCAAACACTGCCTCTGTTGACTTCTGTGGTGTTACACAATCTTCTAGCAGTTGTTTCTTGCTTGTGTACTTTTAGTAGATAACTCTATCAAGCTGGTCTAAGTAAAAATATTGTTGCTTGGATTATGAATTGACTTGTAAAATTTACTCTTTTGGGCAGGTTCTTTGCCCTTAAGTTTGCTGCAGATGCTGCCTGTACTGTTCTGCGAGTAGATCAGGTAATATGCTATATCTGTAACTATCTGATGCTTTCCTTGCCGAGTGAAATTGATTCCACCTTTTTGTTGAACTTAATTCTGGCCCTTGAGATAATTTTTATATTGGATTTTTCGTGCTGTTGCTGTCAAATTGAATTTTCGCCCCCTGTAGAAAAACTTTGCTTTGACAACCCTGTCATCTCTTTGGCCAGCAATTTAGGCATGAGAACTCAGTTCACACACTTACTTTTGCATTGAAAACTTCGGCTTATGAAGTGACATATTTCGTGTTACCTTTATGCTACTCTGCGATTCAGGAAACTGTAATCATGTTAAATTGGATATTCTGCTCCAAATATACAGAAGTACGTGCAAATTTCAGATTTTGGAATTGCGTAAAGGAAGTTGAGGAAAATGATATCATTTAGAATTTGTGTTAGAATAGATCCATAGGGTTGCTGATGATAGAATTAGGAAGCTGCATTCTGGTTTTGAAAACTTTGGATCCCTAAATTATTCGGAGCTCCAACTAACATCTTGCCAAACTAAAGGGAACTTTAGATCCCTTGCTATTAAAATGCTCTGGCTCAGAATAAGCTTTTGGATTGATTCCTTGGATTGTCTTCTTGCACTTTCCTCTCCCGCAAACCATCATTTTCAGCCTTAACAAACTTCTTTGTAATTTAAGCATGTGGAGTCTGGATCTTTTTATGTGCTTTAAAGTCAGGAGTTTTGGCTTTTTATGGAGAGTGTTAGGGTAGTTTTATACATCCTCTGTCCCAGAACAAGATGGTTGTTTCTCAAAAGAGTTACTTTTTATTTTTGGTCAATATGTTGAAGGTACAACTTTCTAAAAACTGTACATTCCAACTGTAACTTCATTTATTAATTGTTCTGATATTTTCTGAAAGTACACATCTCAAATTTAAGTTTACTTATAAAACAAGACCTTGAGGTTTTTCTTTTGGGTACTTGGATGGACTTTGGACTTTGGACTTTGCAATGCTGTGCGGTTTTCTTTGGTTTACTGTCCAGATCTCACAATCTCACCCTAATATTCCAACACTATTACCCCAAAACACTAAATAACTAATCACTATACAATACTTCACACCACTTTCACATAATATTACATTACACCAAAACTGTCTCCCCCAACCTTGATTTGACCTCTCCGGTAATAATCCTACCCTGTACAATTTCTCTACCTCAATAGGAATTTAGGGATCCCTATATCCAATGATTTTACAATCCAGATTCCTTGATCCAGTTGTGCCTGAAAGCACTCCCTGATTTCTTAGACAGGACTATTTGGCACAAAGAAAGTATTCGCAACAAGATTCTTATTTTGAGGCTGAGTATAATTTATGTATCTTTGGAACCACTCAATGCGTTGTCTTATTTATTAATATTTTACTTGTAATATGCATTTCCATCAAATTATAACCCTTATTCTACACGCAATCATGCTTGCAGATCTGAGGAAGTTCTTAAGTTTTTGTAAGCATTCATACATGGTCTACCATCTTACAATTAAACACCAACTATGCTGACGCTATCTCCTACCTTTTTTGACCCAGAAAAAGTTCATAGAAAATTTAGTTGTATGTAATATCGATCACAGAAGAGTCTGATTGAGTTCTATCTAGACAGGCGTTATCACAGAAATCTTGTTATGGTTTACATTGGTTTCGCTATCGTTAGACAAATGTTGGTGCCTAAGCACTAATTGAAATCTTAGCATTGTGCTGGGGATAAGCACTCTCTCATTTCCCAAGGAATCTTTATGTGCTAATTAGCAGATAATCATTCATGTCGTCCTAATTGTTAAATAATTACGCCCATCTTTTGCAGATCATAATGGCAAAACCAGCCGGTGGTCCGAAGAGGCCGGATCAACCTGCAGGGATGGATGAGGATTAGTCAGTAAAATATAGTTCTAAGATGCTTAATTGCCCTGATGGACTATAGAAACTTCCGTTTCGGTTGCAATGTTTTATGTGTTGGTCCTGTCCTTGTGATGCCATTTTGTTTTTGTTTGGCTGGAGAGATTTTTGGTAACTAAAACTTATTATGTTGGCTTTGGTTTGACAGATAGCAATAGCAGCCTGTTTTGCGAACAGTATTAGTCTATGTTGATTAGCTGAGTTTATGATGTATGGCGGTTGTGGTGGTGTGTATATTGACATTTTTAAATTTGGTGGTGGTTTCAGAAATTCCTTGTTCTTGTGGTAGTGTTATCAATTGAATTATATTTGCAAACAAGTTACTAGTATTTTGATTAACTCAAACTTGATTCCAGTTATCAGTAACATTTACATGCTGAGCGGTGTTCAGAATCAGATGAAGCTATTTAAAAGGAAATGTAAAATTAAAATGATGTTGATGTACACGGTCTCTCTTTGTGCAGTGTTTCAAATACTATATTTTTCTTTTCAATGTCATTTTTTAAAATATTTATCAAAGTTTATAAAATTTGAAGATGATTAAAATATGTTGTTATAGGTGTGTCAGGTTTTTTCAGAAGCTCGAAAAACATACACGGGACCTCCGCGCAAATATCGGTATTCATGGAGATATCGATCTTTCAATTTACGGAAATATCGGTGAATTTTTTTGAAAAACGTCGAAAAATGTATTAAAAATTTAATTTATCGAGCTATTTGTTAGATTGTAAAAAATCTAGCTAAATTCTAAATTTAATACACGCATATACGACTATTCGATAAATAAGAAACATAACATACACTGTCCGCTAATCAGGTAGCCATTATGAACTATTTTAATTATATATTACTACCTTCTAATACCAAAATGAATTCCTATGACGCTCAACCTGAGAGTATTGGTTATCCAATTACAATAGTGGCACCGGCTCACCGAGGTAGCGTAATTATGAAGATAGTCATCAAGATAAAATAAATATGTTGCAGCGTCTCGCCCAACTGTCTGTCCATCTACCGGATAATTCGGACTTACCCAAGAATTGTACTGTTGACCTTCATATAGCCAAGGTTTGAAAAATCGCGCCGATTTCTCTCTAATCTGGGCTTCCCGAGACGATAAGACATTGTTATTACGATTTGTCATGGTGTCGCCGAGAATTTCGCGATAAATCGCAAGATCTTGGCTGTAAATCGTGGCCGCGAATCAGGCTGACTGCCCTGCCCAGTTTTGTCCGTTTGTGGCGAGAAATCGGCGATATCTCGCCGATTTCTAGCCAAAATATCGCCACTAATATATATATATATATATATATATATATATATTTTTTGTTTTGTCCTGCAGGCTGCAGCTTTGCTTGTGGGGTGTGGTGCTTTTTGAATTTGTGGTTTTGCAGCTTTGCTTTTCTATAGATGCGCACGCCATTTCAGTTTTTTAAATAGCAAAGATTCCAAAATTTGGGTTGATTGATGTGATTATTCTGCAAAAATAATAATTGCATGAGGGGGAATTCGTGTATAAATGGATGGTGGATTTTATTAATTTGGAACAGAAAAATTGTGCTATTGGTTTATTGTACACAGAAATTGAAGAAGTGTAGTTTAGGAGAAAATTTAAGCAAACACCGGGAAGTAGTGAGTTCGAGCTATAAGCAGGAGCAGTAGCGATTTTGCAGTCCAATAAAAATTGCCTACCCCGTCTTGAAGGTGGTGAAGAACAACGGTAAATTTAATTGATATCCGTTTCGATTTTTATTCTTTATTCAGAAGATTTGAATTTGTTATGATACAATATTTTAGCCAATGCTAGAATAATACTCGTTGATAGAATTTGAATGAAAATGCGAATTGAGAATACTTTTGTTAACGGTATTCACATTTATAAATTCCCATTTCATTCTTCGCGAAACCTCTTCACCGTCACTCACTCATATGGTAAATTCTCAATATTAATTATAGTAGTTTAGGCTATCAATTGTCATATTGTGTGTCTGTTAGTTTTTTTTTTTTAATTTTTGAATGCAATTAGTTCCTAGGAATTTTTGTTACATCTTGTTTGACTTGCAAAAAAAATTTAATAATAATTTTGATGTAATTCTGATGCCATGTTAATAATACATTTCATGTTTGCTCAATATTATTTATGGAATTAGTTACAAATATAATTTATTATATATTCCATAATTATTATTATTAATTTTATTATTAGTGGATGTTTAACTAAAAAATGGAGGCTTCAAATTGGAGAAAGAATTACCTTCATTTTGCAATTTTGGTAAAAAAAGATGTTTCAAATGAGTTCATATTTGGATAAAAATTTGTTGTTAGTGAAAAACTCCAATTATTCTTTTTCAATATATAGGTGTATTTACCAAAAAAATTGTTGTTTCTCACTTAATTATTCGAATGATACTTTAACAAGAAGGACAGGATAAATAAACAATTAACCGAACATAAAAGGACAACATAAAAATATCTCTGTAAAGTTTAAATAATTATCTCTATAAACTGCTAATTTGGGAAAACCACGTAATACACCTTGTCCTTATGTAGTAAGGTTCATGTTAATTATTCGAACGAATTCCCGTTAACTTATGTGAGCATGAATTGTACTAAATTGAGATTTTACTAATTCGTGGATTACGTGAACATGTGTGTGAATAGGAATGACGAGCGGGAGCGACGCTGGTGATCGGGGGTCTTTAAGACTTGATTACGCATGGATGTACACTACTGTCGTTCCAGGCAATAAAACCGCTACCATTTGTTAGTTTTGTGGAGTCCGGAATTCCGGAGGTATAACTAGGTTCAAATATCATTTGAGTGGTACGGACCCAGAAAAGAACGTTGCCCCTTGTAGAAAAGTTCCACCGGATGTGAAGAAAGAAATTCGCCACCTAATTAATGCCGAAAATGCGACCAAAGGGAAGAAAACCCAAAAAATAGCTGACATAAGAGCAGAATTACGGCAGGCATTGTCCCAGGGAGACAAAGATGAAGATGATTACATCGCATGTCCGCCGGACTTAATCCATGATAGGGATAACCCGATCACTTCGGGTCGGGTTAATACCTAAGCCCACTGACCGGCCCAGCACGCGTAGGCCCAGCAGGCCCAGGAACACGCGTCGGCCCAACAGACGGTTTGTTCCGCGAATCATGGCTCATGATCCGCTCCCAACTGTCATGCAGCGGGAAATAGGCGTGAGAATAGGGAGTTAGTTAGGGTTCAGTTAGGGTTTAGGAAAGTGGAGTATAAGTATGAGAAAATAACTCTGAATTAGGGTTCGCACTTTGTATTCTGGATTATTGCTTGTAAGCTCAAAGTTTTAGTGATAGAAACACCTCGGCAAGAGTGATTTTCTGCCCGTGGACGTAGATCTCCGGATCGAACCACGTATATCTTGTGTGTTTTTATATTTCTTGCACTAGTTTTAGGCTGAATCGATTGGATACCGGATTGCGCTTTATCAATTGGCGCCGTCTGTGGGAACGAAAGGCAATTTTTGACGTTCGCAGTGTATTCAAGAATCATGGTGACGACTCGTTTGAATCAATCTCGCCACGGTGATCAATCCAACCAGGATCCACCCGTGGATCAAGTTTTGCCGCCGAGGCAATTGCCGGCAAGGAGTACATCTCATCATCAGGGCAATCAAGGCCCGGTTGCGAATCCAGACAATCAGAATTTACATCCACCCCCTCAACACATGCAAAACCCTGATTTTGCTGCTGCCCAACCACCGGTTAACATTCAAATTACCCCAGAATTGCTCCAGGCTTTCTTACAAGAGCATGCACATGTTCTTCAAGATTGGGCAGCTAATCGCCTACATGCCGCGGGGCCTGCCGGACATGATGCTAATCCCGCGGTGCCTCCACCTCATCAGCACTCGCGTGATCAACAAGACCCGGGGCATCGCGGGCGTCAGGATCGGCGACGGGAACGACCTGGTTCCTCCGAGGACCATGGGAGTTCTAACGAATCACGACCGCGCAACGATGAACCTACTGATATGGATCGCCGCCGTCCACTCAACGCGGCTAAGAGAGTTCGCTATGCCAATCCTCATGCTCTAGATCTTCAAGAGTATGAGCGAGTTCAACGCAATGTTGAACTGAACAGAATTCTGGGCCTTGATGCCAATGGAGATATCATCACACCGTTCTCCCAAGAAATCATGGCCACCTCCCTTCCCGAAGGGTTTAAACGGCCGGCCATACCACCTTACGATGGCACCGGAGATCCAGCCAATTTTCGTGGAGCTTTCCGGCACAACATGCTTAGCCGCGATAACACTACATCCCTCCATTACTGTAAAATTTTCCCCGAGTACTTACAGGATGAGGCTCGGGTTTGGTTTGACTCTCTCCCGCGCAACAGCGTATCCTCTTTCAGAGATCTCGCCGAACACTTTTGGGCGCGGTTCGAAGCACGGGCGAAGCCCATGGCCACCCTGGCCGACGTCATGAATATGGAACAGTGGGACGGTGAAACCGTTACCCAATTTCTTGACCGCTTCACAGCGGTAAGCCTCAAGGTGGGAAATTGCCCCGAAGACGTAGTCATCAACGCATTCATGAATGGACTCCGTCCCGGGGCACTTTACAGCGAGTTGGTTCGAAACACACCGGTCACAACCCGAGCACTGTTCAACACGGTGTGCAAATTTGCTAAGGCCGAGGAGCAGACTCGCCGGAAACGTGAGAAATACGCTAGCAAGCGGCAGTCCGACAAAGCACAAACTGGGCCTAGTACGCGACCTAGTGCTTTTTCCCGCCTGAACCCGGGGCGTTCAGAATCCCGAGGTGATATTCCACAATTTACTCCATTAACAAAGTCAAGAGCCGAAATCCTTTCTGTTCACAAGAACGATCTACGGCCTTGTCCGCGGATGACTGCTCCGCCTGAAAAAAGGAACCGTGGAAAGTGGTGTGCGAACCACCGAGATCATGGGCACGAGACAGAGGAGTGCCGAGAACTCAGCAAGGAAATCGAGGAGTGCCTGAGGAAAGGTTTCCTGCGACAATACATCGCGCGGACCGATGACAAACCTCGGACAAGCCAGAATGGGGGTTCGTCTCATAACCGCGGAGGTTATCATGACCGCGGTACACAACAAAATCGACCGCCGTGGCATAATAATCGGCTGGGGCCTAGTAATTACGCACGGCAAGATTCTGGCAATCGCCAACAACCACGTCTTCCGCCACCACCTCCTCCTCCGGGAGGACCCGGAGACAACGCACCCCCTCACGTGATAAACGTGATATATGGGGCCCTCCCTACTGGGGCTTCGCGACATGCCTTGAAGGCAGAGGCTCGACGTCCTCCTCCCGAGGAGCCACGTCATAAACGCCTCCATCAATCCGAGACTGTCAGCTTCACGGATAGAGACCCGGTTCCGGAGATAACACCTCATACTGACGCTATTGTCATCGACATGACTGTAGCCAACATAACAATAAGACGGGTCTTCGTGGATAATGGGGCCGCGGTGAGTGTTATATTTGCCGACTGTTTCCAAAGGATGGGGATTCCTCGGGAACAACTTCGGCCGGCCCCCGGGCCACTGCAGACTTTCACTCAGGGTGAAGTCCAGCCAGAGGGTATCATCACTCTCCCGGCGTCTTTGGGGACTTATCCGGCAATAAAAATCATTTTCGTGGATTTTTATGTGGTGAATTCCCCATCACCGTACAACATGATCTTGGGCCGGGACTGGCTTACCCCCGCCAAAGCCATATGCTCCACGTATCACCTCGCATTAAAGTTTCCCACTTCGCATGGCGAAGTGGCTATCCGCGGGAGTCAGCGGGTTTCAAAGGAGTGTATGTACGTGGCACTCAAAAAGACTGCTAAAGTTCCTCCCAAACAGCAGCTTCAGGTAGCATCATCGGTTCTGGAACCTCGGGAATGTACCTCGTTGGGGGATGCTACCGCTCAAGTACCGCTTGATCCGTCCAAGCCGGAACAGACTGTAACCGTCGGAGCCGTGGATGTGCCATGGTTACACCAGGCTATAATTCAGACCTTGCGAGAATATTCCGATGTCTTCGCATGGTCTCCTCTAGATATGCCCGGGGTCTCTCCCGACATAATAACACACAAGCTGAACATCGATCCCAGCATAAAGCCAATCCAGCAAAAGCAGAGGAAGTTCGCCCCGGAGCGAAATGACGCAATTCGAATCGAGGTGCAACAACTCTTAGATGCGGACATCCTGTTCGAAGTATATTACCCCTCCTGGCTATCGAATCCAGTAATGGTGATTAAGTCCAGTGGGGCATGGCGGATGTGCGTCGACTTCTCCGACCTCAACAAACATTGTCCGAAGGACTGTTATCCCCTACCTTCCATAGATCAAAAGGCCGAGGCCATTACTGGGTATGAGGCACTTTGTTTCTTAGATCTGTATAAGGGATACCACCAGATCTTTATGGATCCGCAAGATGCCATCAAGACGGCATTCATCACTGCTTTCGGGTGCTATGCTTTCAAGAAAATGCCCTTCGGGCTCAAGAACGCCGGAGCCACATACCAGCGTCTCATGGACCGGGTTTTCCACGGCCAGATTGGCCGCAACGTCGAGGTCTACGTTGATGACCTTGTTATAAAGAGTCTCTCCCATTCTTCATGTGTGCAAGACATTGTCGAAACGTTGCGCACCCTGCGAAGCTACAATTTACGCCTTAATCCAGCAAAATGCACTTTCGGCGTCGGCTCCGGCAAGTTTCTGGGTTATATGGTTTCACAACACGGTTTGCAGGCCAACCCGGCTAAACTTCGGGATGTGCTAGAACTACAGCCACCCAAGACATTCAGGGACGTTCAACGCCTCACAGGTGGTTTGGCGGCATTAAATCGATTCTTATCTAAAGCGGCGGAGCGCCAGCTCCCATTCTTCAAAATCTTGAGACAGGCGAAGTCCTTTGAGTGGACTCCGGAGTGCACCGAGGCCTTCGAGGCTTTGAAACGTCATATACAGCAGCTGCCTACTTTGTCAGTTCCTCTCCCCGGAGAGCCGCTTTACTTATATTTGGCTTCCGCCGAGGAAGCTATTAGCGCTGCACTTGTGCGCGAAGTCAATGGGGTTCAACATCCCGTGTATTTCGCAAGTCGTGTTCTCCACGGGGCGGAGACACGGTACTCCGTGTTAGAAAAAACTGCTTTGGCAATTGTTATGGCAGCTCGGCGTCTACGGCCATATTTCCAAGGACGTGAAATACGGGTTTTGACCAATCATCCTATCCGCCAGATTCTTGTCAAGCCCGAGGTGTTTGGGCGCCTTGCAAAGTGGGCCGTCGAGTTATTCGAATATGATATTCAATACCTTCCCCGCCGAGCAATCAAGGGTCAAGCACTCGCCGACTTTCTGGCTGAAACCCCGGGAGACAATCATGAGTCTCCGACAGACAGTGATACACATCACCCCGCTACCCTCGTATCCTCACCTCGGAAATGGCAACTATATGTAGATGGAGCATCCACAACTCGAGGAAGTGGTGCCGGGGTGCTTCTCATCGACCCCGAGGAGGTTGAAGTAAAATACGTCATCCGATTCAAGTTTAAGGTGACTAATAATGAAGCGGAGTACGAGGCAGTTCTCGCCGGGCTCCGACTCGCTCAATCCTTAGGCGTTCATCATCTTGAGCTCTTCACGGACTCCGAGATCGTGTCCAAGCAAATTCAGGGGACTTATGTCGCCAAGGATGAAACAATGGTCAGGTATCGTGCTCTAACACTCAAGCTCATGTCAACTTCTGATACAGTTATTATCCAGAAAATACCGCGTGCTCAGAATGCAAGAGCAGACGCGCTCAGCAAGTTGGCCTCCGCGGTCCGAAATAATATATCTCCGGATATCATGGTCGAAGACTTATCACATCCAGCAATTCATGAGGCCACGGTTTCGGTACTGACTGATAGTGATCCGAATTGGATGACTCCTATCATCCAATATCTCCGAGACGGAATCCTGCCTGATGATAAGCTGCGAGCTCGGCAAGTGGTCCTCAAAGCCCCCAAATACTCCTTTCATGATGGAGTTTTGTACCGGCGGTCATACCTACAACCGAGTCTCCGGTGTCTCGCTCCTGCCGAAGCTATTCAAGTTCTACGGGAGGTTCACGAAGGGGCCTGTGCCAGCCATATCGGCTCCCGGACATTGGCCAAGAAAGTTCTCCGCTGGGGATATTATTGGCCAACTTTATTCAACGATGCCCACGACTTAGTGACCAAATGCAGCAAGTGCCAGCTGCACTCCCGTGTAAAGCATCTGCCGCAGACCGAGCTCACTGGCATCCAGAGTGCGTGGCCGTTTATTCAGTGGGGTATCGACATTGTTGGTCCATTCCCCGTTGCTCCGGGGGGATTGAAGTTTCTGGTCGTTGCCGTAGACTACTTCACTAAGTGGGTCGAAGCCGAACCACTCACGGCCATTACTGGCCAGAATATTTTGAAGTTTGTGTGGCGCAATATTGTTTGTCACTTCGGCATCCCGAGTACTATTATCTCGGACAATGGTAAACAATTTGCCAATGATCCCTTTCGGTCATGGTGCGAAGAGCTTCACATCAAACAAATTTTCACCTCGGTTGCTCACCCTCAAGCCAACGGTCAAGTTGAAGTCACCAATAGGACATTGCTCACGGGAATAAAGAAGCGCCTGGATAATGCCAAAGGTCTCTGGGCTGAAAACCTTCCACAAGTCCTATGGGCTTATCGCACAACACCGCACACCTCTACCGGGGAGACTCCTTACAGCCTTACTTATGGTTCCGAAGCCGTTATCCCTGCTGAAATCAGTGTACCAAGCCCCCGCCTCCTCACATTGGTTCCAGAGGATAATGACGAGGCTCTCCGGGCAAACTTGGATGAGCTTGAAAATCGTCGTGACCAATCATTCATTCAACAGGCCAGGTGTAAACAACGAGCAGCCCAGTATCATAACCTCCGGGTCCGGGGTACTCAGTTCAATGTCGGGGACTTAGTTCTTCGGCTCAACTCCGCCAGCAAAGCTGCCCCCGAGGGGAAATTACATGCTTCTTGGGAAGGTCCCTACCGAGTTGTTGCCGCGCACGATTCCGGATCCTATCAGCTAGAGCATCTCAACGGAACCCCGATTCCCCGAAGCTGGCACGTAACCAACTTGAGGCGCTTCTACCTGTGAAGGCCAAATCACAAGTACCATCTGCTCTTTCTGCTCATTGTATGTTTCTTTTATGATTATCATCTACCTTTGTATTGTTTAGTTTGCTCCGGCACTTATCATCGAATAAAAATTCTTTGTTTATGCATCTTGCTGTGTTTCCTTTTACGTTACGGGGATGCCCTAACGCAATCGTATTATCATTATTAGTCTCCGGACAATTAAACCTCTCTCTCTCGGTCCGTCCGAGGAGATTCGCATTTTAGTCTCCGGACTCGTATCACTTTCTCGCCTGTTTAACCGGAGAAGTGTTTACTCCCGCCTGATCCGTCCGGGGAGATGTTACTCCCGCCTGATCCGTTCGGGGAGATTGGATTTATCCATACTATGTTCCCGAACACCCAATTAAAATAGCTAATAATTTTTCGTAGTGTGTTCCCGAACACCCGGTTAAATGGTTAGTAACTTGTTGCTTTCCTTAAACCCGTCTATGCACACCGCAACAGTTTTATTATCTTCTGAATAATACAACATCAAGCAGTTTTTTACATAAGACTTCAAAAAAAAAAATAATAATAATAAAAAAAAAAAAAAAACAAAACAACACAGAGAAAAGCCATTATCTACGGCCCCCGAGCCAATATTCAGCGCCCCGGCGTTGCGGCCTGCTCCTCGATCTGCGCTGTGTCCTCCGGGATCTTGTAGATCCTCGACCTCGGGCTCTGGCTCTTTCTCCACCGCGAGCTTCCCGACGCCGAGGACTTGCTCTGGGCGTTCGCCTGGGGACTTCGTCTCTAGTCCGAGCTCGGCTACTTGGTTGTGGAGCGGACCTCGGGGTCTGGGCCCACTGCACAGGGTCCCACTCCTCCGGAGCCATCACCTCAATTTCTCTGGCCAGCTCCTCGACTACTTCTTCGGCAACCACAGCAGGCTCTTCTTCGACCGTGGTCACTGGAGCTGGCTCCCGAATAACTATGCCTTGGCTCTTTCCAGAAGGTTTCTTTTTGTCCTTCCGAGGCGCTTTCGGGGTACCTTGTCTCCGGCTTGTACTGGCAATAAATTCCTCGGCAGAGGGCCTCCATCTGCCTCGGCCCTTTAACCCTTCATACATGCTCAGAAGCAACTCTAGCACTTCTCGCTTTCTTACGAGCTCCGAGGCCTCCGCGGGGTTATTTGCCGTAAGCGCTGAGATTTCGCTCTGGATCTCTACGACCCGCTCCTCCACTTCCTCAAAGGTCAGAAGACCGAACTCCGACAGTTTCCGATCATACTCCCTCTGATGAACAAGGACACGGCTCATCTCGGCAGCGGTAGATCGGTATTTCATCTCAAAGTCTTTGGCTCTCTCTTCGGCTTCAACCACTTTCTTCTCCGCCGAGGCCACCTGCTTTTCTAGCTTTGGCACTACGTGCATTTGCAGGTTGTTCTTTTCCTCGCGGAACCACTCAAGTGATCGCATGAGTTTCTTTATCGTTTCGTGTAGCTCCGCGGTATTCTAAACAGAAAGAAGAGCCAACCAGATCGATCAATTTAAAGAATGTCAAGGGTTGGAGTTCAGTTCGAAAACAAACACAAATTGATCATGCAAGCAAAGAGAAGATCAAGAGTCTGAGAAACAGAAAATTATATTTCACAAAATAGAAGTACAATGTTTCAGATTCAATACATTGATTCGCATACATTCCTAAACTATACAACTTTAAATTTGCGGGGATCGACTGACCTCCCGCTCAGTTGCCTCAATGTCCCCGGGCAACACCTCTCGCCGGCCCTCTGACACTTCGGCTTCTCCTTCCTCAGTTGCTGCGACGGCTTCGTCCGCAGCTGTGGCTTCGACCTCCATCCGTGGAGGGGGTTCTCTGCTTCGGGGTGCGGAGACCAGTTCACCTCGGTGAAACGCCATGAACTCTTGGTCCTGGTCCACTTCGCAGTTGGCAACCTCCGCAGCCGTCAGTAGCTGTTTCTTCTCCCCGAGAGCCTTCACCAGGGGCCACTCCGGCAGATTTGCTAGCTCCGCATAGTAGGCCTTCTCCACCCCGGTCACTGACTCAAAGTCATACCCGAATTCTGGACGATATACGTCCACATTCGGGTAGACCTCCTTCACCTGCTCCAGCAGCGCGGATCGAGTGGCCTGGTCCCCTATAGCCACGAACTCCGTCTGGAAGTCAAGGAACGCGCTGGTCTGGAATAATCGGTCGGCAAATGCCTTCAGCATCGCTCCTTGCCCTTCGACTACGGCAGCTTCCCGAGACTCCATCTCTGCCCGCAGCCGCAGCACTTCACCACGGAGGACATTATTCTCCGCCTCCACTCCGCGCAGACGCGCAACCTCGTTTTCGACCAAGGTAGCCCTCTTGCGTGCCTCGGTCATATCGTGGGTCAGCCGGTCGTTGCGCGCCCGGAGTTCCCTGGCCACTTCGGCCAGCTCTTCTTTCCCTTCCTTCTCGCTCTTGCGGCCGAGGTCTAGGATACCTCGCGCCAAGCGCAGAAGTTCTTCGGCATCGGGCCCTTCCAACCCCAGCAGACCCGGGGCCACTTGTTCAACCTGGACAATTACACAAAAAATGATATCAAACTCAGCCTTCATAACACACACTTCGTGTACATAAAAATTACGAGCGTCGTTTCAAGTTTACCTCCGTGCTCTCCCCTACCCGGGGTCTTTTGGATGGTGCTAGCGGAGTCCCGGTAGGCTCCGACCTCTTCTTCGTTCCGGGAGTTGACCCCGACGGCATAACCCATTCTTCCGACCCCGCCGACGGTCGTGGACTAGGCACTGTCTTGGGGAGACACCTCAGTAGCCTTCCCCTTCTTTTTTGCTGCGGCAACAGCCGCGGGGCTTCCGGCAGGCTCTTTCCCGAAGCGTCCCACTGCACACAGAAGGTAAAATTAGTCCTTTACACAATCAACATTTGAAAAAGCAATATAGAAGGACTCCTACCCTCTTCGGCACCCGCATTGCCCGAATAATACGGGCTCAGTCCTGCCTCCTCCAGTTCTTCCTCGGTGCAGAGGGTTTTGAAAGTCCCCACTGACCGGAATGTATGTATCACTTCGGCCTCCGGGCTCTCCACCGGAGCGGTATCCAGTACCTCCTCCCTCCTCCACTTCGGGAGAGCTACTTTATTTTTTATAAATATAAACCTCTCCTTCCACCCCTCTACCTTACTTGGGTTTTGAACCTTGAACCCACCTCGGGCTCGGGGACTGAAGGAGTACCACCCCTTAGACTTCCCGAAGTTTTTTAATTAGAAGAAAAACCTAAAAAGCTCTACGGTCGGTTCTAATCCGGCGTTTTTACACACCACGGTGAACCCCACCACCTGCCTCACCGCGTTCGGCGCTAGTTGGCTCAGGGCAATACCGTAGTATTGCAGCAACCGGATCACAATGTCCCACAGGGGCAGTCTCAGGCCTATTCTAAGGGGATCTATGTACACACTAATAAACCCCTGCGGTGGGCAGCAGGCCCTATCCTCGGGGTTCGGTATTATATACTCTAGGTTGAAGGGGAAGAAAAATAAAGGAATTTCTCTCTCGATTTGCTCTCGCGTCATCCGTAACGCTACAGAGGCCACCTCCAAACCCTCCTCCGCGCATGGATAGAAGGCAACCATCATAACGTTGCTCTCCAGCCCATCGGCCCTGTCTACGGTCCTAATCTCATTTCTCTCCGGAATGAGGTATCGTGGGGGGGGACGTCTAATATGGTACCCGTAGTCCCTACTTCTACTTCTTCAACAGAGGCAGAAGATGAGGCAGAAGATGAAGAAGACGAAGAGGAAGACATACTTACTTGGGTTGGATTTGAGAAGTTTTGATTTGAAATGGATTGCAAGCACAGAATCCCTCTTTTTCCCGCTTTCTAAACTGGTAAATCGCAATGAAGAAGATGAAGAGTTACTGTGCAATTATTTCAATTATATACGCAAAAAACCAACGGCTCTGATGCAGCCTATTCAAATTCAGTGATGGAGATTTAAACGTGCCCTTCACGCGCTTTACAGTTCCCAAGGCGCGTGGGGAACAGGTTTCTTGGAAATCGCAGAGCGTGTCACTTCACATCCCTCTCTCTCATGATGGCGCCGCCAATCACATCAACCTCACCCTTCTTCAGGAAGTTTCAAACTACACTCCGGTGATTCTTTTGCCTCGGTCATACCACCACACTCCGGTGCTTCCTTCATTTTGGCCAGACCACTACACTCCGGTGTACCTTCCACCTCGGCCAGGATGTTATATACTTCCAACGCGTTTCTTGCTTCTGGGACATTCGGTATCTCGCTATATGTCCTGTGCACTTCGGCCTAGTTCGACTCCGCATCCGCAGAATGCTCCGCGGGGTCCCCGGGGACGCGGATAGACTTAGTCATCCATAAACACTTCGGCGCGCTCGCGAATACGGCCCTTCTTGCTTACGGTTCCACCCCGGTGACAACCGAAGCTCCTTCCTCGCTTCGACTGGGGGGGGGGGGCATCTGATAGGGATAACCCGATCACTTCGGGTCGGGTTAATACCTAAGCCCACTGACCGGCCCAGCACGCGTAGGCCCAGCAGGCCCAGGAACACGCGTCGGCCCAACAAACGGTTTGTTCCGCGAATCATGGCTCATGATCCGCTCCCAACTGCCATGCAGCGGGAAATAGGCGTGAGAATAGGGAGTTAGTTAGGGTTCAGTTAGGGTTTAGGAAAGTGGAGTATAAGTATGAGAAAAGAACTCTGAATTAGGGTTCGCACTTTGTATTCTGGATTATTGCTTGTAAGCTCAAAGTTTTAGTGAAAGAAACACCTCGGCAAGAGTGATTTTCTGCCCGTGGACGTAGATCTCTGGATCAAACCACGTATATCTTGTGTGTTTTTATATTTCTTGCACTAGTTTTAGGCTGAATCGATTGGATACCGGATTGCGCTTTATCAATCCGGAAGAGCGAAACGACTACCGGGCTGCCGTTAGAGCGTTGAGGGTGAGTGAATGGGAAAGAGAATAGACCCGGCAATTTGGTGGTAGCAGAGGAGGGAGTCCCAGTATGCGAAAGGGCCCACAATGGCGGCAAGTAAGTTTATTTTGAATTGTATATTAATTTGGTAGAAGCTACATCAAATTGCAACCATTCAATTCATTGACATCGAATCCTAATTTGATCGCTGATTAGTGGGTTATGCACGGTAGTTCAGCACCGACAGTGAGAGAACTAGCCATTAGAGTACTGGCACAGATTACATCATCTTCCGCATGTGAAAGAAACTGGAGCACATTTGCCTTGATACACACAAAGCAAAGAAATCGTCTTGCTTTTCTGAAACTCGAAAAGCTCGTATTTTGCTACTACAATATGAAGTTAAGGATACGAGATTCGGAGGCTGAAGCAGATAGGGTTGCTAAGCAAGAATTCCTAGATTTAGTGGACATCACCGCTGAAACCGACAACGAAGAGGGTGATCAGCTTTATCAATGGCTTCGACTAGCACCCCTAGACAACGAAGAAGGTAATCCTGATCCTCAGGTCGCTGAAGCGGTCAGCCAATTCAAAATTGATGTGGATCGGGTAATGCATGAGGAAGTTGCTGTATAAAGTACTGAGACACAGACGGGGAGCTCAACAGATGAGGACGGAAGTGATGCCGATGGAAGTGGCGGTGGTGGACATAGTGAGGGCCGTCAAGACTATAACCCAAGTCCAAGGAAAATGAGTTCATTCACTGTTGAGGGGTTGTACACACACGCTACACAAGATGAAGATCACGGAAGTAGGGCTGGAGGTCTAGGGATAGGTGCTATTGGAAAAGATTATACGAGCAGACGGGGTCGGAATCGAGGCACGAGCTCATATGCAGACGTAGCTTCCCTCTCGTCAAATTTTGACTCGATGAGTGTGAACACCGATCGGAAAGATCTGCGTTTGAGCTCGTGCCTCGGTTCCGACCCCGTCTGCTCATGTAATCTTTTCCAATAGCACCTATCCCTGGACCTCCAGCCCTACTTCCGTGATCTTATCTTGTGTAGCGTGTGTGTACAACCCCTCAACAGTGAATGAACTCATTTTCCTTGGACTTGGGTTATAGTCTTGACGGCCCTCACTACGTCCACCACCGCCACTCCCATTGGCATCACTTCCGTCCTCATCTGTTGAGCTCTCCGTCTGTGTCTCAATACTTGATACACCAACTTCCTCAGGCATTACCTGATCCACATCAATTCCGAATTGGCTGGCCGCTTCAGCGACCTGAGGATCAGGATTACCTTCTTCATAATCCAGGTGTGCTGGTCGAATCCATTGATAAAGCTGATCACCCTCTTTGTTGTCGGTTTCAGCGGTGATGTCCACTAAATCTAGCAATTCTTGCTTAGCAACCCTATCTGCTTCAGCCTCCAAATCTCAACTCCTTAACTTCATATTATATTAGCAAAATACGAACTTTTCGAGTTTCGAATAAGCAAGACGACTTCTTTGTTTCCTGTGTATCAAGGCAAATGTGCTCCAGTTTCTTTCACATGCGAAAGATGATGTAGTCTGTGCCAGTACTCTAATGACTAGTTCTCTCACTGTCGGTGCTGAACTACCATGCATAACCCACCAATCAGCGGTCAAATTAGGATTCAATGTCAATGAATTGAATGGTTGCAATTTGATGTAGCTTCTACCAAATTAATATCAAATTCAAAATAAACTTACCTGCCGCCATAGTATTTCTAGCAACCACGACGGTCCAGTCACCGAATGATTTTTTTCCATCACGAAAGCAGATGAGCTACATAAGTCAAATCAAGAATAATTAGGTCACTAATTTGATTTTAATTGAAAGGATATACTAGCAATTTTCAAATGTGGTAATGTTACCTAATTCCCAAAATCTGCAACCCCGGGGGATTTGGGGTGTAGCTTATTGGAAACCTGAAGGACTGTCTGTATAAGCCCTGCATCCTCACCTACTCTGGGCTGGTATTGGGATCTCGGGTTAAGGTAGTATGCTGCGGAAATTATGCAATAATGTTTAGGAAATGTTAATCATTTTCGCAAAATGTAGGTTAATAGTTAAAACTAAAAAATAAAGTCATTATTATCTGCTGCATGTAGTGGATGAGATAGCGTACGGTCCCACCTGGACTCAATAATTCTCATCACCCACTGCGTAGATCTAAGTGATTGGACCTTTTCTTTCATTAACCGTATCAAGTCATACAAGATCGGCATAGTTGGAACAACTTCTTTGTCAACCACTCGGAGCACTTGATATATTGGCTCAAATATAGCAACTGCATGTTGCACTCTCTCCCAAAATGAGTGGTCAAGCACGTTTCTCTCCACTTCTAAACATTCGTACGACTGAGTCTATTGGCGGCCCAATCATCACTAGTGAAGATCTGTTTCAGCAGGGAATTTTTCTTATACAAGCTGTCCAAGGCGATGGAGTTAGTCGCAAAACGTGTTGCTCCGGGCCTAACAATATCTCCTTGGCAGACTTCTCTCATCCACGCAAGTAACCAACCATGATTATAGATGAAGTTGGTTATTTGCCTTGCTGCTACAATTATCGCTTTGACGCTATCTCTATTGCCGATCTCTTCAAAGATAAGGTCAATACAATGAGCAGCACACGGGGTCCAGTATAAGTTGTATCGCTGCTGCAGCTTTCTACCGGCTTTCACATAAGCCGATCCGTTATCGGTTACAATTTGAACAACCCTGTCCTTCTCAATCTCCCGTATAACATCTCTGAGCAACCCATAAATGTATTCATGATCCTTTATCTGATTCGATGCATCAACTGACTTCAGAAAAGTAGTTGGTCCCTTACAATATACCATAAAATTAATTGTGGACATCTTTGTCGATCCGGTCCATCCATCCGCCATAATTGTGCACCCGTACGTATCCCACTTTTTCTTTTGAATTCTGACGTATTCCTGCATTTCTTCATACTCCGCGTCTAAATATTGTGCTTTATCTTATAAGGAGTAGGCGTTGCAACAGCCGGCCCTACTTTTTGGGCACACGCTATCATATTCTTGAAGTGATGAGATGAAGCTTTATTCGGAGGTAAATTATCATAAATGAAAAATCTGCTAATGGCCTTGCTCAACTTTTCCTTTAAGTTGGTGCCAGAAAACATACTATTTATCCTCTTTTGGCGTGCGTCGGCGGATTTATACATTGTCGGAGCAGGACAGGGTTCAAAGTTGGTCGATCGACCACTCTGGGCACGACGGAATTGGAAAGATTGTGGGCCCTTTCGCATACTAGGACTCCCTCCTCTGCTACCACCAAATTGCCGGGTCTGTTCTCTTTCCCATTCACTCACCCTCAACGTTCTAACGGCAGCCCGGTAGTCGTTTCGCTCTTCCGGATTAAGTCCGGCGGACATGCGATGTAATCATCTTCGTCTTCGTCTCCCTGGGACAATCTCTGTCGTAATTCTGCTCTTATGTCAGCTATTTTTTCGGCTTTCTTCCCTTTGGTCGCATTTTTGGTATTAATTAGGCGACGAATCTCTTTCTTCACATCCGGTGGAACTTTTCTACAAGGGGCAACGTTCTTTTCTGGTTCCGTACCACTCAAATGATATTTGAACCTAGTTATACCTCCGGAATTCTGAACTCCATAAAACTGAAAAATGGTAGCAGTTTTATTGCCTAAGTTAACGGGAATTCATTCGAATAATTAACACGAACCTTACTACATAAGGACAAGGTGTATTACGTAGTTTTCCCAAATTAGCAGTTTATAGAGATAATTATTTAAACTTTACAGAGATATTTCTATGTTGTCCTTTATGTTCGGTTAATTATTTATTTATCCTATCCTTCTTCTTAAAGTATCATTCGAATAATTAAGTGAGAAACAACAATTTTTTTGGTAAATACACCTATTTATTGAAAAAGACTTATAATTGGAGTTTTTCACTAACAACAAATTTTTATCTAAATATGAACTCATTTGAAACATCTTTTTTTACCAAAACTGCAAAATGAAGGTAATTCTTTCTCCAATTTGAAACCTCCATTTTTTAGTTAAACATTCACTAATAATAAAATCAATAATAATAATTATGGAATATATAATAAATTATATTTGTAACTTATTCCATAAATAATATTGAGCAAACATGAAATGTATTATTAACATGGCGTCAGAATTACATCAAAATTATTATTTTTTTTTTTTTTGCAAGTCAAACAAGATGTAACAAAAATTCCTAGGAACTAATTGCATTCAAAAATTAAAAAAAAAAAAAAAAAAAAAAAAAAAAAAAAAACTAACAGACTACACAATATGACAATTGATAGCTAAACTACTATAATTAGTATTGAGAATTTACCATATGAGTGAGTGACGGTGAAGATGTTTCGCGAAGAATGAAATGAGAATTTATAAATGTGAATACCGTTAACAAAAGTATTCTCAATTCAAATTTTCATTAAAATTCTATCAACGAGTAATACACGAGTATTATTCTAGCATTGGCTAAAATATTGTATCATAACAAGTCCAAATCTTCTAAACAAAAGAATAAAAATCGAGACAGATATCAATTAAATTTATCGTTGTTCTTCACCACTTTAAGGACTGGGTAGACAATTTTTATTGGACTGCAAAATCGCTACTGCTCCTGCTTATAGCTCGAACTCACTACTTCCTGGTATTTGCTTAAATTTTCTCCTAAACTACACTTCTTCAATTTCTGTGTACAATAAACTAATAGCACAATTTTTATGTTCCAAAAATTAATAAAACTCACCATCCATTTATACACGAATTCCCCCTCATACAATTATTATTTCTGCATAAAAATCACATCAATCAACCCAAGTTTTGGAATCTTTGCTATTTAAAGCTGAAATGACGTGCACATCTATAGAAAAACAAAGTTGCAAAACCACAAATTCAAAAAGCACCACACCCCACAAGCAAAGCTGCAGTCTGCAGGATACAAAAATAATAATAATAAAAAAAAAATTAGTGGCGATATTTTGGCGACAAATCGGTGAGAAATCGCCGATTTCTCGCCACAAATGGACAAAAATGGGCAGGGCAGTCAGCCTGATTCGCGGCCGCGATTTATAGCCGAGATCTCGCGATTTATCGCGAGATTCTCGGCAACACCATGACAAATCGTAATGACAATATCTTATCGTCTCGGGAAGCTCAAATTAGAGTAAAATCGGCGCGATTTTTCAAACCCAGCCTCCACGCCACTATGTATATTCTATATTAAATTTTTTTATGCTGATGAAAGTTTAAAAGTTAAATTATAAGGTCCTAGTACAATCATGTATTAATACAATTTTAATTTAAGTCTTTGAATTTTATTATCCAATTTTAACCAATAGATCCATTATCTATATGTAACTTATTCTCCAATTTTTTTTTTTTTTTTTCTCCTAATCTAAGAACAAAAAAAAAACCCTCCTCTCCCTCCACGGTGACTCGAACCCAAGACCAAATACTTGGTTAGTAAATGCTCTGCCACTTGAGCTATCCAACTTCGTCAACTTATTATCCAATTTTTACCAATAGATCCATTATCTATATGTAACTTATTACCTGTAAACAAGTTACTAAAAAACTTTGAAAAGTCGGTTATAATGGGTAACCTACTAACGTTTTATTTTCCTTTTTTCTTTTTTTTTTTTGTTTTGAAAAAGCATCTCCCCATCAGGGGTGGCTTAAAGAAGTAGGCGACTAAGGCGATCGCCTTAGACCCCCAATGACAGAGGTCCCCAAAAAATATATGTATGTTTGTGTGTGTGTGTGTGTGTGTATATATATATATATTTATATTTTAGCTTAAATTTTAAAATAGAAAAAATCTCAACTAGTTTTGCATTTGATCCTAGTAATAATTAAAGTTTAATTATAATGGTTATCAAATTAACAAAAAAAAGTATCATATTCTAATTCTTTAGAGTAGCTCTCATGTACACTAAGATCCGCGCAATTCAGGTAATGACAAAAATATATTAGTGTTTACACCTAAAAGTATTACATACTCTGTAAATGTATTATGCTGAAAATGTATTAGTGTTTACTTTTAAGGTGTTGCTCGTTCTGAAAGATATTAGAATATTTTAACCATAACAAGGAATACCTTTAAGCATAATAGTATACCTCGACCGGTTGCACCGTACAACTGGTGTACAAGAACCTTTGCCAAGTTTTTGTTCCTATAATTTACATACCTAATAAGTATTAACTACCTTTTTAAGATACAAGCACATGCTTTTTATTCTTCAGGTGATTCCTGCAACTTTTTAATTCTGAAAGATTGAAAGGCCAAAATATTTTACTGCTCCATTCCTCTTTCATCAATTTCCAAAATAGATATGTTGCTCTCACCATCCTTAATTCCTCTTATCTTGAATAAATTCTTTTTTGAGGGAACTCAAACAATCAACTTCTATGGGTAGATTTTATCAAAGTTTTGATGAGAAAAATTAAGAAATTAACAATGTTTGATTTAACTGCTATCAACGATCTGCTAGTCTGCTATTCCAGATTTGGAAATCTTGGGTTTTCTAGATTTTATTGTTCTAGAAATTATATTTTATTTATATTATATTATCAATATTTATTCATTTTGTTTAAATGCGAACCAAGTGTTTTAAAAAGATTTCTTATCTATTTATGTTGAAATGACTAATACAATAAGAAAACAAAAATCTAAACGGAAAAACTGAAGCAAAAAAAAAAAAGAAAACGAAAAATATGATATAATTTGTTAATTTTTTAATTGAAACGCCCCATTTTCTTGTCTTGCCCTAGATTCCCCGAAAATATTTAGCCGCCCCTGCTCCCCACTAACTTTTAAAAGATAATACTCAGATAGATAATTAACTACACCTTGATCATCAAAACTCAACTTAAATACTCTTCAAATAAATAACAACTTGCGTTTTTATAGATTCATTCATGCGTGTTTATTAATTTTCTAAAACTCCAAAATATGAAATTAGCAACATACAGATACAGGCAACACTTCGTATATCTTATATATAATTAAATTTTAGTAGATGGCCACCAGTGTAATGCATCGGATTGGATTATCTGTTCGTATTTTATCTAGTATTTTATTATATTTACCACATGTCATGTGTTAATAGTGATGTCATCATATACACGTGATGTGTTGTGATTGTTTTGAAATATAAGATGGAACACGAATTAGACGAATTTTATAAGTTACTGACATCATGTAACTTATAAACTTTATGTGCAAGAAACTGTGTGAAATACATCACATTTAGAATAAAGTATGTGAGAGGTTCTGCAAGATTATTAGGTAAGTAATTTTGTGATAGATAAACAATACTCGGTATGTAATTTTGTGATAGATAAACAATACTCCATCCGTTCCATATTAGTGATGTTTTAGGATGTTCTTTCCTTTATCAATTAATTGATGTTTTACATATTTTTCACTAATTCTACCAATTTTTTCCTTGAATTCAATTCTAAAATATCTCTATTTTTCAATCTATCAAAGATATTTTGATTTGGTCAAAGGTATATCTATTAAATTATTCAATCCTTAATTCTTCTTTTTCATCCTAAAACATCAATTAATATGAAACAGACGGAGTATAATGTAAATTTATGTATGCGAATTTTTCAGTTTTTCAAATATAGGTAAAAAAAAATTAATTAAAAATTATAAAAAAATCATTGTGTTAAATTGACCTAATGAACAACCGTACATATATTAGTTAGTGATTTCAAAACATTAATTTATATTTATATTTATATATTAAATAAGTCCTTGAAGGATTTGAACGAGTAAATTGGTTCCGGAAATTTGGTGCAATAAATCTCCTCCACCTTTGTTTTTGTTTTGGGGGTGAAAACAAACTTAAATTGTTAATTATGCTGTTTTTCTTCAACTAGTAATACTCCCGTGCGATGTACAGAAATTTATTTGAAAAACAATAATTTAATTAAATTAAATATTATATGTAATTTTAAATTTGGATTAGAGAATCAAAATACAGGGGAAATGGTATATCCTCAACCAAATTTCCTATCTCCTCACAAATTCCTTAAGGCTCCATTTGGATGGAGGGATTTGATTTGTCAGGGGATTTGAAATGAATAGATTTCAAAATCCTTAGATTTGAAATCCATGGACTTGAAATCCCTTGTTTGGATTTATGGTGGATTTGTGAAAGGATTTTGAAATCCAAAATTTTCAAATCCATTATTTGGCAAAACACTGATACAATATTTGTAAAATTCAATTTTTTTTTCTTTAAAGTTTAAACTAACAATTTATATTTTTTATTAAATAAAATAATATTTATCTACATCAAAATGAACAGAATAATTTTTTTTTCTAATTATATATATACACACATATATACATATTATGTATTTTATATCCCAAAAATTTATTGGGAGCATTTAATTAGAGATAAAAGGAAAAAAAAAAGAATTAAAAAAAATATTATGAGCATTTTACTGGAGAATGAGAGGAAGAGATAGCGATAGGGAGAAGAGAAGAAGAGAGAGAGCGGGGGAGGACGAGAGAGATAGAGAGGGGGGGGGGGAGAAGAGAGAAGTGTGAGTCAGGAGGGATTTGTAAATGACTACCTTTGTCAAAGGATTTGAAATCCACCCAAATATAGTGTAAAATGGAGAATTTCAAATCCTGGATTTGTAAATGGGTTGATTTAAAAATCTGGATTTTCAAATCCACTCATTTAGTATTTTATCCAAACACATGGAGTGGATTTGACAATGGATTTATAAATCCATAGCACAAATCCCTCCATCCAAATGGAGCCTAAATTTATAGCAGAATTTTAGTTGAAGACTTGAATTTTGGAAAAGTGCCCCAATTAGGGGCTTGAATATTGGAGGTTCTCAATTCAAGGCCCGAATTTTGAGTTTTTCTCAATTAGCGAGCCAGATTCTCAATTCAGGATTATGTATTCAAAAGTAGGATATATTATTCGATGTGCGAAAGATTCAGTACGGAGTCGATAGAAAGTTACAATACAGAGTATATTGAAATTTTCTCTCTCTATATATATATATTAATGAACATTCCATATATCAGATAATGTGTCGCATTTTTCAAAACGTAAGAGTGAGAATAAAATTCAAAATCTAGACCTCTAATATGAAAAAACACAAAATTCAGGCCCCTAATTGAAAACTCCTAAAATTCAGGCCTCGAATTGATTTTCTGAAACCTTCTAGAGGAATTTCCCAATTTATCATCATATTTTCTTTATATTATCATTCTTTCCATTTATATATGATACTCGATATGGTAAATTAGAAAATCAGAGTTGTTTAGAGATAATGGTATGGCTAATATTGGAAAAATTAGAAAAAAATGCTAAACAAACATCTATTTAAAAATAATTGACAAACCCTAAAACTATACCTTATCAAAAAAATTCATCTAATAAAAATTAGAAAAATGACACGGATAGTAATGAAAAAAAAGAAAAGAAAAGAGACATCTATTTAAAAATAATTGAAAAAAATCTAAAACTACATCTAATAAAAACGGAAGTAGTACCAATTATGGTCCAAAATTTCAGACGAAATTCAAAAAAAAAAAAAAAATGTTTAACTAATCTAGTTTTGCAGGCCAATAAGCAATATTTAATACATATAATTAGCAAAGAAAATAATATTATTTTTCAACTCATTATAATATTTGTGATATGGATGTCAAATTAAAGCTGAAAAGACCATTTAAATGATATATCTTACGTAAAAATCGGATTAAAAATGCAAAAGTTATTAGTATTTAAAAAAATTAAAATAAAACTTAAAACTTACTAAAGGTAAAATAACTTACCAAATTGTGGAGGGAAATTAAGAGGGAAAGTTAAAATTACAAAAGTAACTTCCATTTTACTTTTATATATATATAGATTAACTTTAAAAGTGTTATGTTACATATACCAAAACTAATCACGAACAGATCCTTTTAGTAACAATTTAAGTGAAATTAATATTATAATTTTGTTTATTTTAATAAAGTAAATTAATAATCAATGAAATTATGTAGAGATTCTGTAACATTATCCAAAAGTTGATTCCAAGTTTGTAATATTGGTATTTTGACATTTTGTTATATAAGAAAAATTATAGGTGGCTATATATACAAAAAAAATCTTTTTTTAAAAAAAAAAAAATTTCGTTCTAGATTTTTTTTCTTAGATTTTTTTTTTTTCCTTTGGGAAAATTTCTTCATTTTTATGTTTTTGCTGAATTTCTCTTTTAGAAATTTCTTTTTTCTTTTTCTTTATGTATTTTCTGCAAAAAAGATTCCTTAAATGTCTCTTTTACTTTTAAGATGATTTGGAAAAGTTAATCCTAGTCACACATGATTCAGATCGTGCATGCGGACCAAATGGACGAAATTTAATCCTAATAAGAACTTCCGTGATACGAAAGTTACTTTTTCCAGCGAATGTTTAGATTTCAGGAACTGAAATATTTAATTTTTAAGTGATGAGACTTAAGTTGCAAAATCTTACTCGACTGAAAGTGTAAGGTACTCGTAGTTATGAGACACAAATGTCTTCCTCTCAAACTATTGCAAGGGAGTAATAATATTACATTTTAGTTGCTAAACGTGGCATGCTAATTTATCAGTGATTATTATTATTGATATTATTTTAGGAGTAATTTAGGAGAAATTTTATTTTTCTTAAAAAATTAAGAATGTGGATTATATCAATATATTTCCAAAAATTATCGAGAGATTTTGTTAAATATTTCATTTTAAATTGAGTTTAATTTTAGAAAGTAGACGAATTTTGACATATTTTAGGCAAATTATTCTCTTATAAAATAGAATTGGATGATGGTAGTGCTTATCCACACATTTGACTCATTCAATGAACGAAAATGTGTTAATTATATTATATTTATATATGTAATTAATTTTCAATATCTCTTTTTCAAACTGACTATATATAATTTTGTATCTCTTATTATATCTAGATTTCCATGCTTTTATTATATAAATATTTATTTGTTAAAGAATCATAAAAATAATTTATCAACTAGTATTAGTAATCTTACATTATTCACTTCTTCCACTGTGATACATATTAGGGGGGAAATGTTACAGTAGAAAATAGTGAAAAAAGAAGAAAGAAAAAAGGAAAATAAGGTTAGATGTGAGAGCGGGGTTGGAATCGAAATAGAAAAGAAATAGGTGAAATAAGTTTTTTTTAAACGCAAAATTACTCCCCGGCATGTTTCTGCAGCGGTTCTCGTGACTTCCGCCGTCCACCGCCGCCACACATTCTTCCGGCGCCACCTCCATCACGCCCTCGAACTCCCGACGTCAGATATTGAACGCCCACCGCCGCTGCCCCGCAACCACCCCGGAGCGACCGAGAAGGTCAGATTTTCGTGTTACTAGCTGAAGGTAAAATCAAGTTTGTGTTTACAGTAATTAATCTCTTTTCCCTCTGAAATTTAGCAATTTCGTTGTTAGGGTTTGAATCCTGAGCAATTGGCACCTGTTTATGGCTGTACATAGTTGATTCCTATTGTTTTGTCATTGCAGCAAATTTATAGGCCTAGATTTTTTTTTTCATTAACATGTGGTATTAAAATTGGCAACTAGCAGGAGAGTTATTGCAGTTTCTATATGTTTTGTGGTCGTAATAATTTCTTTGTGATTTATCTGGGTGTCCTTCCACCTCTTGAATTTGATGAGATATTATTTCTGCTTGCATTGGAATTATGACTACTAAAATTCATGACATGGCCTGGATACCAGTATTGTTTAATGTAATAGATATCTGTTGTGAAGTTGGAACTCATTGTGTTTTTTCTCTTTTCTTTTTTGTCATATATTTTAGTATTTTTTATGCTATGTTGATATCATTTGATGTATGACACAGATGGAAGATAGCTTCTCAAGTGAAGCTTACACTCCAGATGTTCCTGAAGAATACAAACCCAAAACTGGTCAGGAGTTTCTTACAATTGAAGAAGCCTTTCAATTTTATAATGTATATGCAAAGGAGGCTGGGTTCAGTGTGAGACTGAATAACAGTAAGAAGAAAAAAGACACTGGTGAAATTACATGGAAATCTTTTGTATGTTATAAAGAAGGGAAACCAAATAAGTCGAAAAAAGGAGTTGCCGAAAGAAATGGTAGAGTTGTTCGAATGGGCTGCAAAGCGAAGCTATCAATTGTTAAAAGGAAAACAGGGCCAAAGTGGATTGTGAGTTCATTTGTTGAGGATCACAACCATGGACTTACAATACCAAAAAAAGTTCATCTTTTGAAGTCGCATCGCCATGTATCAGCTGCAAAGAAAGCATTGAGTGAACATTGTTCTGAAGCAAATAATCATGTATCAGCCCCAAATGAAGTATTGAGTGAACATTGTTCTGAACCAAATATTTCAACATGTCAACAGTCGAGATTCATGGAAATTGAATCCAAATTTATCGGATGCACTGAACGAGATATTAGGAACGATAAAAGAGATTTGAGGGAAGAATGCAAAGGGATTGATGTTGAAACATTAATTGAGTTCTTCGCAATGGAGAGAGAGAAAAATCTTTCATTTGTCTTTGATTTTGTGCTAGACCTAGACAATGAATTTGTGAGATGCTTTTGGGTAGATGCTGTTGGGAGAAGGTCATACAATTTTTTTGGTGATGTTGTGGTGTTTGATACGACCTATAACACAAACAAGTATGACATGATTTTTGCTCTGATAACAGGGATCAACCATCACGGGCAAACAATTGTATTTGGATGTGGGCTTCTGAGCGATGAGAAGACAGAATCTTTTGTTTGGCTATTTAATAAGTGGTTAGAGGCCATGCCTGGCAATCCACCTCTTGTAATTGTCACTGAACAAGATGCCGCCGTGACAAAAGCAGTTGCACAAGTATTTCCAGCCACACATCATCATTATTGCATTAGGCACATTTTGAACAAATTTTCTGAAAAAATTGATATAACGACACTTCAAGATGAGTATCACAGTTTGAAGGACGTAGTTATGAACTCCGAGTCAACTAGAGAATTTGAAGAACGTTGGTTGGATGTCATGACTTGTTCTACCTTGGCAAAGAGTGAGTGGCTTCATAGCATTTATGCCCTGCGTAGCAAATGGGTTCCTGCTTATGTTAAGCATGTTTTCAGTGCTGGAGTTTCGAGCAGTCAAAGAGCAGAAAGTTGTCATTCCTTTTTCGAAAAGTGTATTTCAGTGAAAAATTCATTGATGGATTTTATCATACGATTTAACAGAGCCCTTATACATCAACGCCACAAGGAGTTGGAAGCTGATCATACTGATATGAATGAGCAACCAAAATTGAAGTCATTTTGGCAATTAGAAATACAAATGGCAAAGATATACACAAGGGAAAGTTTTAACTTTTTCCAAGAGGAGATATCTCAAAGTCATGCTTATTTTGTGGATTTGAAAGGTGAGGATGAGTTGCAAGCAATCTACGCTATTTTTAGGCCTGATGCAAGTTCAACTTCAAGACAGCGGGAGCTTAAGTACAATAAAAGTGTCGATGTAGTGTCATGCAGTTGCTGTCAATTTGAGTTCAAAGGTATTGTTTGCAGACACATTTTGGCCTATTTTCGGGTTAAGCAGTTCCGTGAGTTGCCATCCAAATATATTCTACCAAGGTGGACGAAAAATGCTAAAAATTGGAGAGCGCAAGATAGTTATGGTGGTGAAATTGAAGATGTCAATGACAAATCACTTTCGACTAGACACTCAAAGTTGTCATATTTGGCTTCTATTGTAGTAGATGATGCTTCTCTCACCGAAGATGGTTCAAACTTACTCGAGAAAGAACTAGAACATGTACACTGCGAAATAATGAAGATGAATATTGGTAGGGGTGAGCAGCAAACCTCTTCAGAAGGAAAAATCATGGATGAGTAAGTGTCAAAGTATTAAAGAATCTTCACATGTTATAGCTAAATGATGTGGCAAACGGTTCAAATAATCAAAGGAGAAAAGCAATCTCAAAAGGAAGAGCTTGTCGTGGTTGCGGGTCTGATGGGTATGACATGCAAACTTGTCTCACATTGTTAGAAAGGTACAAATGTAATTCTTTTGAGTTAAATTGTTTCATTTTCAGAATTGTTGTCATTTAACTTGAACCTTTTAGTTGACATATATATTTCATTAATTTCACGTACGTAGGTTAGTCGTGTGCCAAAGGAATATGGCTTCACAAGATTTAACTGATGGATTTTATATCAAGTGCAGGTAAATTTATTCTGAATTACAATTTTATGAAGTTTCTGTTTTGTTTGGCATGTTTGATTTTATCATTTTATATTCGGCAGGGTCCAATAATGTTTGGGGCGGTAACCAAATCACTGTGGTAATTACAATGAGGATGTTGGTATGAAGCTGGACAAATGAGGTGAAGAAATTGTTGTTTATGTTGTTAGCAACTGTGATGCGAGCTTTCTGGAATGGTATGACCTTCTGAAGTGTTATTGGATGCGGTTATGTTGTAGAGCGCTGTGAATTTGTTTTAAGATTGTTCAGTAGTACTAACTTTAGTTTCTGATATGTAGTAATGCTTTCTTGAACATACTCAATCTTTTACTGGTCTGTGCGATCTGAGTTAGATAATTTCTATAATCCCTCTATTTTAAATCAGTTGGCGTTAAGCTTGTCAATGATATTTCAAATTAATGATCATATTTATATTTCTCATCATTTTTTTATATTTTGTCCCTGTCACAAAAAAGTATAGTATCTGTGAGAAAGAAGAGGCGAGAATAATGATTGGAATCGTGATTTTAGAGATTAATAGGTGGAAAAACAGGGAATAATTATTGAAACTTGATTTTAGAGATTAATAGGTGAAAAACAAGAGATTTGTTGAGGTATATTTGTCAATTTATAGGATTCTTATTTCTCCATTTATTATAAAATGACAATTAATTTGAGGGAGTACGTAGGAATGTTTGTTCACAACTACACCTAATTTTTATTTCTTCAATTCACAATAAGAAAATAAATATAATTTGATTGCAGTATTACGCTCATGACAACAAGCAATATTACACCTAAAAATATTTAAGTTTATTGATAAAATAGCCATAAAGCATCACTATTAACATAACAAAAACTCAAATCTCAACCCCAACAATGGTATTTTTTACTTGAAATAGTAAATAAAAAATCCAATGAAAAAATAAATTAAACTGGGTATAATTATCATATTTACAAATCATATTGCGCTTTTAACTTCTTTCACGCCCTGCTTCAACTGGATGAGATATAAACAAAAAAATTCACTTAGCTGCAATAAGAAAAAAATAAAAATGATAGAAACAACAGAATCCCATTCCTTTTCTCCAAAAAAAAACATAGAATCCCATTTGATGCCGACTTACATTTAGCAACAACCCACCAAAAATTAAGAGGGTCTAGAAATTTGCATAAACATAAGTCACAAGAAACTCCTACACATCAAGATAAATGCAATGAGATATAACATAAAATGAGAGAAAGAGGCCTAAACTTCCTCAAACATAATCATTTGATTAAATCAGAAAAGATCCTTAAACTTAAGGTAAGCAACAAAGATAAACTAAAAAATGCAGTTTTACCTCCCAAATTAGATGGGGATAATAAATACCTTCTAAAAAGAAAGTGAAAAATTGAATATTACAGATGTACACTCTGGAATCAACTTGTACCTCCTTGTTTTGCTAAAGGTTAAAAAACCAAGATTCTGAATTGCATAATTTAACTAACCAATTATATATCTATAGAAACATTGAAGTCATTCTCTAAAAACAACGATCTCTCTTTTGGGCCCCTTCCTAATTAAACATACAAATTTAGCATATATTTAGAAAGAAAAAAGACTAAAAAAACTACCAGCAAGAGTGCAAGGCACAACAAATACTAGATTTTAGTTTTAATGTATAATGCTCTCACTCAGAGAAGCAAATAATATAATTTTATAAATCAAATCCAAGTTTCAGCAGAAAAATGGTCCAATAAATATCAATCAATAATAACTGAAACAACCTACCTCATGTATAAATAAATCTATCTACAACACTAATAACAGCAACACAAGAGCCATCCAATACACCAAAGACACCTCCGGTAATCTCACCGGAGACGACGATGTAGCAATCTGGATGGTGAAATTGCAGTTGGCCTGAGATATGTTCTGATCCGTTGCAATTGCCAGACCCTCAAAACCACAGGCCGTCACCTTCTGATTCTGAGCCTGGAAATACATATTAAACGCGTACGATGCATTGCCATTAGCATCCAAACCATTGCATGAAGAACCGTATCCAAGTGGAGTACAGTCGGAAAATGTACAAGCAAAATCAATATTCTTCGCGAGTTTGCTCAGGTCCTGAACATCGGGCCTCAGCATGCACCATTTCTTGGGGAGATACTCCACGTTTTGTGCGCCTATAAGATACTTATCTGAAATTTGACCTGATAAGTCCATAGGGAACTTCGGTTGTCCATCGTACCTAAAGATGCCCCAGTGGCGCTCGAATGCACCCGGTGCAATGCTCTTGCCATCCTCATCAAGAAGGCCAAACAAGTAGACTTCAATATAACCAGGCCGAAGAGGGGTTCCTTTGTTTCCTGCAAGTCTTGGTAAAAGCCCTCTGTAGAATCTCAACGCATAGTTTACGTTGGCGTTTCTATCTCCGTCTGTGGGCCATCCCACCTCCCCTACTATAATCGGCATGTCACCGTATCCTGCTGCTTTGAGTGACGAGACCAAGGTGTCAAAATTGGCGTCAAATACATTGGTGTATTGGATTCCACCATCAACAATAGGCTGGCTCGCGCCATCGAAGAAGGCATAATCAACAGGGAAGTGTTCGTTGGCGTAGAGGCTCAAGAAAGGGTAGATGTTGATAGTGAAGGGGGCTTTATTTTGGTTCAAGAATTGAACAATTTGGATCATCTGATCAGTGATGTCAGGCCGGAACCTTCCGGCTGATGGGACAGGGTTGGACTCGGGTGAACCATAGACATCGGCATTTAGAGGGACGGTTGCTTTGATGGAGTCGCCTACACCGGCTTCATTTAGGGCGGTTTGAATGTTGCTAAGAGCTGGAAATGTAGTGTTTAAGAACGAGCCGTTATAGGATGTAAGGAAGGGCTCGTTCCCTACTGCCACATATCTGCATAAAAGCCACAATGTTATTGTTTCTGTGCAAGAGAGAGCGAGACAAAGAGAGAATGGAAGTTCAGATATATATTGGAACCATCAGGAGAGAGATAGATCAATATCCATCCAAAGGTTTTACACCAACTTCCTACTTGCAGACAATAGAAAACAACAGAACAAATTTCTCATCTCAATCATTTTTTTTTTTTGAATAGAAAGTAATGACAATTCCAACCATCAAAATAGAATACCCTCTGACAAAATATAAAAACATCCAAACAAGAAACACAAACACACACCACACAAGATTACATAACATAATATGAATCAAATCAGGGAGCAAAATAGATGTTTCTCTCTCTACCTCCCTCCCTCCCTCCCTGTGGAGAGAATGGATGTTCCAAATTTGATATTTTTCAACCATCAGGAGAGAGAAGCAGATAGATCAATATCCATCCAAACTTTTACACTAACTTCCTATGTGCAGACAGTAAAAAAATAATCGAGCAAAATTCACTTCTAAATCAACATTTTTTCCTTTTTTAACTGAAAGTAATGACAACCATCCAAAGAACCCTCTGACATCCAAAACAAGGAAAACACACACACACACACACACGACTAATGAGGGAGCATATACAAATCTAAACCAAGATTACATCAGAGCTCAATATTTTTTTCCTTTTTTAGCCGAAAGTAATTGCAACCATCAAAAGAACCTCTGACATCCAAAACAAGGGAAAGAAAAAGAAGAGCAGCAAATTTCACTTCTCAACCAAGAAACATACATACAAACACAACTTATCAGGGAGCATATACAAATCTAAACCAAGAGTACCTCAGAGCAGATTCCTATCACAAAAAGGGAAAACACCAAATATGAGAGAGAGAGGAAGAAGGCATACTTGATATTGACGCCGCCATTAAAATTGTAACGGGTGACGTTGCGGCGGACCCACTCCTTAGCACGGTCATAACTGCCCATGGCAGAAAGCTGGTCATTAGGGATTGCAACCATCACTTCAATGTCGGTACCTGCCAAAGCGCTCATGGTGGATTGTTCTGCATCGAAAAGCTTCACTTTCTTTATTCCGTTGTCTTTCAGCATCTGCACCACCACTTTCGGCGGCAGCTTGTGCGTCGCCATGGTACCCCAGTTTACCCCCAGGCTTTCCCCTTTATCCACCCCCCAACACAGCAGCAGTATAAAATACACCAGAACACAAAATCTCGACATCTTATTAAAAATCAGATCTTTATAGTAAAAAATGAAAATATTTCTCAAATGGAGAAAAAGCAATAAATGAATGAATGAATAAATAAGAATGTGAATATATGAATGTGGATGAATAAGAGAAATATGGGGTGAACGTGTGGAGAGATATCTTTGTGGGAACTGCCAAAAAGGCTACAGTATAAAGTGGTTTATAACAGTGAGGTGAGGTGGGGTGGGGGTGCGTCGTGGGGAGAGAATTTAGGGGTGGTGGTTTTAACAAGGAACCCTTTTCTGCAAAAGGCAGCAAAGGGCAGAAAAAAAAAAACAGAGTGGAGATTCACCCCCGATGAGAGAGAAAATCAACGGTGATTGGACAATCTGAATCCAATCTCAATGCAACAACACAATCAGTTGTAGAATTGTAGTGTAAAAACCTGTGAAACCCGATTGCACTTTGAAATTTTCAATTTTCAATTAATAAAAAGTAGAAACTAAAAAAGGAATTTGGAGAGGGAAGAAAGGGATGGTGAAGGTTATTATCCAATCTGAAAATAAAACCTTGTGTGTTTGTGCGCGCGTGATATGTATATTTATATATAGTACTATACGATTTACGCGTTGAGCTTTATTGTGTTTGAAGTTATTCAAAAATACAAATTCGTTTCCTTTATCAAACAGTGAACTCTCATAATAGCAAAAAAACTGAAAGAATGAAAGGGATTGGTTTATCTGGGGGATAAAGGAAGAAGGTTTCTGCTTCCAGAAATATTTAAAAAGAAAAGGAAAAAATATTTTTGAGATTATTAGGCGCAGCAGCAGCAATTTGAGTCGGTTGATGGAGAAAATAGGGTTCGTATTTAAATAATTAAACACGCTAGACGGAGAAGAAGTGATGGGTCATCGAGAAAGATGGACCCACCATTATCATATCTGTCATCATTATATTATATGTTACCAGTTTTCAAAATGAAAACTGGAAACGAGGAGGATCCAGCACCAACGGCTAATCTACAGGAACACAGAGAGAGAGAGAGATCTTTTTCTTTTTATCCAGAGTATTATTATTTTATTTATTTATGTTTTAAAGACCTCAAACTTCAAATAATTTACTGAGGGTGTTTGTTTTGGGTTGTTATCAATTAATTGAGGGTCTTCATTTTCAATAAATTATACTTATACATTTCCTTTGTTAACATCATCACTCCCCGACGTTAAGTAAACATCCTCATTAAGTTGGGCCCAATTACTTTATACCACTATAGATAAAGTCCTATTTTAAAATGTGTAATTTTAATTTTTAACTAATTTAATAAATGTACAATTTTTCAAAAACAATCAAAGCAAACTCTCGATTTTTACTTGCTAGATTTATTTTATTTTTAAACTTGACATATTTTATCAAAGAGGAGTAATTTATGAAATACTACCTCCGTCCCATAAACTATGTCTACTTGCTTTTTCGATCCGTCCCACTTAAATTTGTAATCCCAAAAAATCAAATTAATTCCCACAATCACCATCCTCAAAATCTCAATCCTAAATTTTCACCTTTCAAAAAATCAAAGAAAAACAAAATCTATATTTTCTTACATTCGTGCCCGATCAAAATGACAACTTTAACCGGAATAAAGGGAGTAATAAATTTCACTAGCTCTATCTGAAAAAGACAAAGTCTATTTTTCCTTTTTTGGAATCTATAAAAAAGTATTCCCTTTCCTTTTAAGAGTATTAAATGCTTATTTTTCTAAGATATTCATAGTGTTTGATATATTGCAATTACTATTTATTTGTAATACTCTTTTATACATCATATTTTATTTACATGTATAAATAAATAAATTTTTAAATGTGTGTTAAACTTGGACGTGGACTATATTTTTTTGACAAAGGGAGTAGTTTTTACTTGAACTAAGAAAACTAAATATTGAGATGAAATAAGACTTTTATTTTGAAACGTGACTCTTTTTATGAGATAAAGGAAGTATATTTGGTACACTTGATATGTAGGAGGTGTTTCAGCTGGTTGTGCCCAAGCTGATTGGAGGGTGACTCATTCCCCACATATGTTTGGTTTGGGTCATAGATGGGGATCAACCATCCACTCTATCCAGCTAATCATTACTTTTATCTCAATTAATCTATTAATTTAACATTTGCAGTACTCTGCACACCCACAAATGACCTATTAATTAGACATTTAACATATATATCATGTCATACTTTATTCGATACAAAGATTAGTGTAAATAATCTTGTACATCCAAATATATCTAGCTAAACGTACTTGGGACACCAACCATCCAATCCAAACACTCCTAAGTCAGCACTCTAAGATGATATACAATGGTGGGCCACAAACTTCCAAATTAAGTTGGGCCAATTAGTTTCATATAAATATTGATCAAATCATTTTGAACATTTCAATTTTATATGGTGCGCAAATTATTCTTAATTGTAAATTTGAACTTCAACATGGTTGATTAGGACGAAATTGGAGCTACGCCTACCAAATAATTGACATTGAAAATTTTCTTATTCATTTTAAAAACATTCCATAATGAAATAGGGCATGGGCCAATATTAGAGTCACTGCCAACTCAACACGTTGCGCTATCCAAAACATTGACATTGTCACACCCAATCCATGCACAGAACAATGAACTTTACCTATTTTTGGGATATTTTGGGTGCCTTGTGTCTACGTGGATGGGCTGATTTGTCCTCCACAAATGTTTATTTTCAACTATAGATACAAGACTCATTATTCACTTATAATCACTGTTTCTATCTCTCTAATATATTGATTTGATATCTACGATATCATATGCACTTGCAATTAATTTATTGATATGTCATTTATTACTCATCTTAACACACTATCTCTGAATACAAATATCACTTTTTATTTTTTAAATAGTCTTACAAATTCTGAATGTGCTCTGAACACCTACAATACAATTCAAATATCCTTTTCTCAGCAAGTAGGCTTGCTCTATGTTATTCAAGGAGATTTACCATATATTTGGCATGTGTATAAAGATGAACTAATTAATACTCCATTCCTTTCAAAATAAGTAGCGTTTTAGCTTGTTAATGATTTTCTAATTAAGTGTCTTTAGATATTTTTCACGATTTCTCCCAATTTTGTCCATATTAATATCCTAAAATATCTCTTATTTTTTAACCTACCAGTATTTGATTTTATCAAATCTTTATCAACCTAAAATCGTAGGTGTTTCACTCTTAGTGATCGTACTTAATCTTATTTCTTCCTCTTCCATTTCGTCAATTTATATGAATCACCTCTTTTCCGCCAAATAAAAATTCTTCTTGGCTCATCCATCAGCTATATCGGTAGCCATGGATATATTTGTTTTTGATAATCCATAGTTTATGCCTATATATAAACAATAGAATAGCGCTTGAAAAAATTGATTTTTGATAATTTTCTTTAGCTCCAAATTTTAATTTTGGAAGAGAGGTGAAAATTGCATAAATGAGGAAGAATTAAAATTTAACGAAAAGTTGAGAGTACTATTATAACCGTAGTAGCAGTAGCGTATCTGGTATCTGTCAGAGAAAAGAGAAGAGAGAGGTTAATATTATTGTATCGAGAGAAAGTGAGCTAGCATAACAGAGAGAGAGAGAGAGAGAGAGAGAGAGAGAGAGAGAGAGGGTATAATTATTGGAAGTGATTTTAGGATTAGTAGGTGTGAGAGAGAGAGTATAATTATTAGAAGCGATTTTAGGATTAATAGGTGAGTAAAATAGAATTGACAGAGGAATACATTTGTCAAATTATTTAATTCTTAATTTTTCTCTTTCATGCTAAAACATCACTTATTTAAAATAGATGTAGTAGTATTATGATATTTGCGGAGAGAGTTGTTTGGATTTATAGGAGCAATATTAAAAAAATATGAATAATTTACTAGAATGATTTATTTTTTAAGTAAACTTTGTTTTCTCTAAAATAACTTCTTTTAAAGGGAAGGAGTAGGAAAGAATATAATCTCCTATATTGTAGCTACCGATTTAAGATTGATTTTAATGGATATTACCATATTATCTACATAATCTTACATCTTACATAATATATAAAAAAAACCATTCAGGTATAATAACTTGAACATTTTTCTGTCCAAAATATCTTGTCAATTTAGGAAAAACATTTTATTCTAAGTATGATTATATAACGCGTAATTGACTCTATAGATGGACGCAATCTTCACCAAAATTACTAAAATTCAGTCCCGTAAATTCAGTTCTCAATCTAATCACAATTAAAATATATGCTACTATAATTTGTACATCAACTCATACACAATCTTCTAAAATCAGCAAAAACATATTTAGCCAATCAACAAAAATATGTCAATCAGTATAATCTTTAGTGCCAATCAACTTTCTATCTAATCACCATTAAAATATACGCTACTATAATTTGTTCATCGTTACATAAGGAAACTCATACAATCTTCCAAAGTAAGTGAAAATATGTCAATTAGTGTATTCTTTAATGCCAATCAACAAAAATATTTAGCCAATTACATACACAATTCTAAACTTTAATGTCAATCAGCCAAAATATGGTGGGCAAATAATATATCTAGATTGTTGCAAATTTATAGCCAAAATATGATTGCTATAGTAAATCTTTTATGGTCATGAAATAAATTGTATTTCTCATTCAAAATAAAGTATTTTTCAATTCCTAAAATTAAATCATATCTAACTTTTGGATTGACACAAATCTCATCTCAAATATGGTAGGCAATTAGAAATTATGTTTGTTTATAGACAACTAAATTAAATCATATCTGAAAAATCTTTTGTTACAATCTTCACTCTGATTATGAAAATCATAAACATTGACCTACCTAAAATATACTTAATTCCGACGGCAACTAATGGAGGTGGCATAACACACGAATGAGTTGCAAATTGTGCGACAACAACAACCAAATCAAACGGATAGCGACAACAGCAAGTGCCTATTTCGGCTTAGAGGTGACAAACTGCGTCGTCGGAATGGGTGATGGATGTGGTCGGCGAAATTCTCAATGAACGATGATGGCAGATTAGAGAGGGGCACTGGTTGAGAGACGTGTGCATGGTCTGAGGATGGGTTTTTTAATTTTATTTTTACAATTGTTCACATTAAAGAATGAAACATTTTTATTATTCATAATAACTAATATTGATGCCATATAATATTAATAACATATTTTTCCCCATTAAAAATAGAAAAACATAAAATTTCATTTAATATATATATTGAAACCCAAAATCATATTTATTTCGGAGCCTAGACAATGTCGATACCGTCTACGAGCCGATCGATAATGAAAATCAGCCAGAAGTATAAAAAAACTTAAAATTTGAAATAGATAACAAGCTCCTAGCACCTAGGCGTTCGCTTAGGCCGATTTATGCATCATTTAGAAATTTTTGTAGAAGGTGTGTAAACGAAGATGAAATAAATGCATACTCTTACAAAAAAGTCGAGGCTAGAGTTTAACTCTATGTCTGTAAGACGATATTGCCACGTACACAGGTGCAATACATTTTAAAGCAATCGCCTCCAACATACAACGACTTTAAAACTTTAGATCGTTGCACTACAAATCAGAAGTTATTGGCGAACGGACTCAGATATTTGGAACTTTCTTGACACAACTAATGCAGAATGAGAATGCTTTTGATTCTGTATAGAACTTGTGAATTTGAAGTGAATGAAGTGCAATCTGGAGGGGTCTATTTATATATATTGAAGAGTTGTGGTGCCTTTCCAGAAATGCACATTTTGACCCTTGATGACACCACTTCGGCTAGGTTGGAACCGGTTCGGGCCATGACCCACCAGTTCGTTGGGCGGTCACACCAACAAGCTGACTAGCGCCCCGTCGTCCGACGGGTCGCACCGGTTCGTGGGTTCGGGCTCGTACCCGCCCAATCCGCATAGGTCGTTGGTAAGTCTGTTCGACCCGACTCGGTGCACCCCTGTCCCGATCCGCCTTGTCGTGCCATGTCACCGCACCCGACTTGAACCATCGCAAATCCGCGAGCTACTCGTCCTGACCATCTGGAAAAAACTTTAAGGCTCCTCCAGCTCCTCGCAACGACCCAAACCGGTGCGCCCCTGTCCTGATCCACGTTGCCGTGCCACATCACCGCACCCGATTCGAACCGTCGCGAATCTGCGAGCCACTCGCCCGTACCATCTGGACAAAACTTTAAGGCTCCTCCAGCTCCTCACGTACGTGCGAAGTGCGCCTCTAAAGCGACTCAATGTGACACTTGATAACTTCTTATCAAATGCTCTACTAAATAAGGAGTATCAAGTTACTCCAACTTTTCTATGTTGGACAAGTTCTCATATTTTTATAAACTCTTCAACTTTCCAAGTTTAAGTTGCAACCTTTAGACATTAATTTCTCATTCTTCCGAAATTAGATTTGAGAACATAAATATACTAAATTCATCTACTCGAAACATAGATCGTGAATTTGTAACTTATTTTTATTTTCCATAAATGAATTAATATAATAAAATTGGTCAAATTTGGGTCAATACCCAAACTTTCAAACCAATTTCCAACATGATCAACTTTTTTCATGATGACTGTATGAATGAATCTCAAAAGAATCTGCATGAGGATCTTGTCATTAATAATCATATGTCTAGTACCGAGAAAGTGGATTGTACTATTGCAAATGAGTTGGTTCATCCGGATTTTAATGAAGAACTAGATGATTATATCTTGAAACAAAATGATTTACCTACTGATAATTCACATGCTCATGTTGAAAATGATTTAAGAAGATCTTCTAGAAGTAAACAAACACCTGCTTATTTAGATGTTTACAAAACTAGTTTCTCACCTTCTTTAATCCATAACTCTAGCAATATGGTTTCTGGCAATATGGTTAACTCTGATATAATTTCTGCAAACCGTATGGTTTCTGGCAGTATGGTTAACACTAATATAAATTCTGCAAACAGTGCTTCTGTAAATTTATGTGTTAACATATCTGTTAGATATCCTATCTATGACTATTTGGCCACTTCGAGACTTTCTAAAACACACAAATGTTTTACAATCTCTATCACCCAATTTCAAGAGCCAAAGACTTTGAAGCAAGCAAAGACTGATGATAACTGCAAAAAGGCTATGGGGCCACCGAAATAGAAGCACTGGAAAGGACAAATACTTGGTCCTTAATGCCATTACCAACTGGAAAACATTGCATTGGATGTAAAAGGGTATATAAAATAAAATATAAATCTGATGGATCCGTTGAGAGGTATAAGGCTAGGCTTGTAGCCAAAGAATACACTCAACAAGAAGGAATTGATTATTTTGCCACTTTTTCCCCTGTGGAAAAAATTACATCTGTCAAAATCCTTTTGTCTATTGTTGTGTCAAATAATTGGTTCATACATCAATGTGATGTTAACAATGTTTTTTTTTTTTTTTTTTTGCTTGGTGATCTTGTAGAAGAAGTCTATATGCTTCCTCCCCCTGGTTATTGTTCACCTAATGATACTAGAATTTGCAAGCTCAACAAAAGTTTATATGGCCTTAAGCAAGCCTCTAGACAGTAGCAGAATATAGTACAATAGAGAATATTCGGCTTCAAATTTCGAAAGATGTCAATTTAGATCAACTATTGTATAATTGTCCTACAACAGATCAAGTTGCAGCTAGGGATGCAAACGAACCAAATCGAAGCGAATATTAAGAGATTCGATTCGAATTCGTGAAATTTGGCTTCGATTCGATTCGCCAATCGAATTTCAAATCCGATTCGAATTCGATTCGAATTTTTTTTCGAATATATTCGATTCGATTCGTGATTCGTAATTCAAAATTTTCAATAAAAAACTGTTGTTATTTAGAAAATATTCAATTCGAATTCGATTCGAAATCAAATTTCAAAAATTAAAAACCCTATGCTTACTAAGAGAATTTGTATATATATTTACTATTAAATATATTTTTATTTATTATAATTATATTATATATTTAATATATATTATATATATATATATATATATCGAATCGACTCATCGAACTTGACGAATCGAATACATATATATTCGAATTCGATTCGAAATATAAACGAATATAAAAAATGATTTGAATTCGAATTTTACCGAATCGAATCATCCTAAACAAATTCGAATCATGAATCGAATCAATATAATTTGATTTGACTTGCATCCCTAGTTGCAGCTATTTGGGTAGAGGTAATAATGATAATACACCATATATGTGAGAAATTTTAGTTCACGCACATTCAGGCGAGCAACATAGAGTAAAACATTACTTTGGGTGTTATGATCCATTGCAATACCCACGTCTTCTAACTAGAGGCGAAACGGGATGGCAAAAAAATATTAAGAAAGTCTCCTCTAATGGTCAACAAGGTAAATATTGTGCTTGTCTCTCTCTTCAATTATTTTTTCATTATATTTGTTAAGATTTTGTTTTTATTTCTATTTGTTTGCCATGTCAAATCACCAAAATATCATAAAAACTGATACACCCATATGTTGAACATATGCTGCTATCTTTAGTTTAATCGTTACTATAGATATTTTTAGTCATTTCATGTTAAAGAGTGATTTCTCCATATTCTAGAATATGCATAAAAACTGAATCAATACAAAAATATGTAATTATGTCCAATTCTGTTATAATGTAATAATATAGAAATTTCATTATCTCCTTATAATTTTTGTAATAAATCAATTACTTTCAGATCATCCCCGAAAGAATAATGGCATTTCTTCACGCACAAGTTTTTCTTCTGCTGATGATAATCTTTGTTAAGAGCAAGAAGGTATGTATGTTGTTTTTTTGCATTTTCGCTGTATTAATTATTTTATGATTGTACATTTGAAGTATTTTTATGAACTTAAATTCGTTATTATAATAGCGATATAATAAGTACAATATGATTTCAATACATTATTCTCTAATGTATTACTTCCTTCGTCCCGGATGAACATGCACCCCTAAGGGTGCACACATATTAAGAAAAGTTGATTTTTGCTTTTATTTTGATTTTTCAAAAGTGAATTGAGGGTGGAGATTGTGTTATAACTTTCCTTTTTAAGGGTGTGCAAATTTGATTGGGACGTACCGAAAATGAAAGTATGCAAGTTCATTCGGGACAGAGGGAGTAACATTTTAGAAATTGGCGTCATATAATATAAAATCTTATCTATACATCTATACACTAATATAAAAGTGTCTTAAGTTTCAGCCAATTTATCATTGGCTTATTTTACCCTTCTTAAGTTTAAATATTTTAAGGACAGTATTGTAATTTCCTACCATACATATCCTAATTAATAGATTCAGATCCTACGTGTGGCCTATTTTACCCTCTTTCAATTTAAATATTCTAAGTCCAATATTGTAATTTTCTACCATACGTATCATAATTATTATATTACAATCCTAATTCTAATCCTAATTGTATTATATTCATATATTCTAATTATATACACAAGCATCGACTTATTTGAGAATTAATTAAGTTTAAATAACAAAATGAAAGTTCAATTTTAAGTTTAAATATTTTAAGAACTATATTGTAATTTCCTCCCTTACATCCTAATTATTATATGTCAGCCCTAATTCTAATCCAAATTGTATTATAATCATGTATTCTAACTATATACACTAGAACCAACTTACTTGACAATTAATTGAGTTTAAATAACTAAATGAAAGTTTAATAAGATGGAATAGTTATGTGTTTGTGGCTTTCGTTTGACAAAATTATTTACACTTGCACGCGTAAGCATCTGTCTTTATTCTAATAATAGAATGGGTTTGTTCAGATATTAATTGATTAATACAAATCCTAATTGTATTCCAAGCATAATTTTACGCATCCTAATTATGTACCGAAGTATCGTGCAGAGATGTTCAACACGTAAGTGTTCTGGATAAATCAAGAAATGAACCAATCTCGAATCACTTATTGAACGAGATTTCTTGAAGAGTAGTCTCGATCTTTGACTAATCACGGAAAATCAAGAAATGAATTGAATCGTTTATTTCGCTTCATATGTGAAGTGAGATTAGATTTGATCAATAATTTAATCTTGTAATGTTCAAGATATGTTTTGCCTATTTTTCCCCTTTTAAGTTTAAATATTCTAGGAACAATATTTTTCAATTTCGAATAGCTTATTGAACGAGATTTCATGAAGAGCAGTCTCGATCTTTGACTAATCACGGAGAATCAAGAAACAAATTGAATTGTTTTCGCTTCATATGTGTAGTGGGATTAGATTTGATCAATAATTTAATCTTGTAATGTTCAAATATATGTTTTGCCTATTTTAACCCTTTTTAAGTTTAAATATTATAGGGACAATATTGTAATTTCTTAATATATCCCAATTATTTTATCTGAATCCTAATTTTAATCCTAATAGTATTTTAATATCCTAATTATATCCCAAGATTCAATAATATTTTAACCTCATAAAGTAATTTCGCTCCAATGTATAGTAGACTAAGAAATCAATTAACTTAACAGTGGTATGTTCATGATTGAATAGTTATTCGTTTATGACTCTCGTATGACAAAATTATTTACATTTGCACACATTAATATTCTAATAATAGAATGAGTTTGTTCAGATATTAATGTGATTAATACGAATCCTAATTGTATTCCAAGCTGAATTCTACGCATCCTAATTTATGTACTTAAGTATCGTGCAGAGAGGTTCAACACAGTAGTATTATGGACAAATCAAGAAACATATCCAATCTCGAACCGCCTATTAAACGAAGTTTCTTGGAGAACAATCTTGATCTTTAGCTAATCATGGAGAATCAAGAAACGAATCAAAGCGTTTATTGATAATATTATAAAATTATTGTCCTACTATATTATCTAATCAATGTAATTAGCTTATTATTTTACAAGTGTCAATTCATAAAAGTAAAGTTATGGGAAACTATGACGAAATGAAGGACAAAACACTAGAGGAATCAGTCAATCAAAATTCAATGATTGCCCTCACAAAGATTATAGCAAATGAATTCAAAGATAATCAATTAAAAAATAAAATATGAAAATATTAGGAAATTGCAATAAGCTGAAATGTACTTTCATGTTAGGCGAGCTTCAATTGCAAACAACACCAACTTCAACTGTACAAATTAATCCATCTTTCGAAGAGCTTGAGGATATGAAACAATGGTAAGAACTCTATATATAATTTGAAAATAAAAATAGTATGAGTATATTATTTTAAAAAAGTCTATATGAATAGTTAATATTAAATTTTGTGTTGGTCATGCTCCTTTCAGGATGCGTTAGATACGTGTAAACTATCAATGGTCCAATGGACGAAAAGTGCAAAAGGAGAAAACACTTGAACATTTCATACGACAAAAGGAAGGTTTGACAAAGGTAAAAATAACAAAAAATATAAGTAGAGGATAAATAATAACAAGAAAAATAAAATAAAAAAATACATAATACTTTAACGTTGGTTAAAAATATATGCTAAGAAATCTATTTAAAAAATTCATTCAAGTAAATTAAGAAATTAATTAACTTAATAGTGGTATGTTCATATGATACCTACTAGGCCACTACTATTTTAACGGAATAGTTGAAAGTGTTGAAAATGAGGCAAAAATATGAAGACTCCTGCAAAATTTGAATTGGCGGTGCACAAAAGTGAGACTACGACAATAGAGAAGAAGAAGAAAAGAAGAAGTACAAAGAGAAAAATAGAGGACAACAGTCAAATAAAGAGCGATGATGAGGAAACACTCAAATATTGAACAAATCATAACAAAAAAAGGCATCAATAACGAGGAAGATCAAGAAGGAGGAAAAAATAGTAACAAGTGCGTCCGTAAAAGGAAGGAATTATGTCCTTTCAAAATAATTTCAAGACAAATAAGGTCTTCTATTTTTCCTTTTTTTTTTTTTTTTTAAATTTTAAATAATATAGATGAATATAGTTTCATATGGGAAAAAAATCATATATTGTCCCATAACTATAGACATTCCACTAAATATCCCGTAACTTTATGCTTTTTCAATTCCGTCCCATAAATCTTGAGATTATCCAAATTTAGTCCCGAAATTCGAATTTTCGCCGAAAAATGCACGTGCCGACAAAAAATTGGGGCTTTTGCCCATGTTGCACCGGATTAATATCCAAAACTTGTTGTTTTTTACTTTAGTCTCGTATCTCTTAAATTTGTCCAATTTCAGTCCCAAAATTTAAATTTTCGCCGAAACACGTGCCGATCAAATTTGGAAATTTTTTGTTACATGGCATCGGAATTCAGTGGTGGATAATCGGATTATATTATTACATTGTACACCTCAACTAAAAAACATAACTAAAAGAGAATATGAAAAATATGATCCTCAAAATTCTGTAGAATCAAAATTTATCTTCGGAATTGTTCACCTTCAAAATTCACAATCAATATTCATCAAAGCAAAAGTGAAAAAGGCATACATGATTTCGATGCGCAGATCCAGCAATGGTTCGATCTGTTCCCCTTCTTCGCGCAAATCCAGCATCTTCTTCGCGCAGATCCAGATCTAGAAGCCACCGCCACTGCGTGTAGCCATCAGATATCAGCCCCCTCGTATATTTGTACATATTTCGATTGGGGAAGAAGATGACGAACAATTTATTTTTAATTTTTTTAGAATGTATTTATAAAACGTTTTAATTTAATTTTAATCATTGATTTTTGAGAATATATTTATGATTTGTCAATACAAATATGATTTGGAATATTATAAAACTGAAAAATAAATTCCACCTTAGAATTCCGATGCCATGTAAGCAAAAATTTCCAATTTTGATTGTCCCGTGATTGTTCTAGCGAAAATTTGAATTTTGGGATCAAAATTGGATAAATTTATAAGATACGGGACTAAATTAAATAAGCAGAAAATTTTGGATATAAATCCGGTGCCACGTGGCAAAAGCCCCAATTTTTGGCAGGCACGTGCATTTTTCGGTAAAAAATCGATTTTAAGACTAAAATTGTATAATCTCAAGATGTATCGGACGAAATTGAAAAAGCAGAAAGCTATGGGATATTTAGTGGAAGTGACTATAGTTATGAGACGATATATGATTTTTTTTTTTTTTTTCAGTTTCATATAAACTAGTTTGAAGCAATTTATTTATATGTGCTAGGACAAATTTGCGGTGTTGCAATTTTTCTTGGGTTACTTATATTATTTATTATTAGCTAATTTAGTAAAAAAGTTGTATATCTTATTTTACATACTATGTCTAGACTTTGACTCAAATTAACATTTTAACAATAACACTATTTTAGGAAAAAAAAATTACAGAATATTTTTTTAAATAGGTTACTACTGAGATATCTCTAGTTTTACTTAATTATACGTCAAAGAAGTGGACATATAATAATATTATGATTTTTTATACAATTCTTTGGAAGAATGATTTATTTTTTTTGAATATTTCCGTTGATTTTAACACTACAAAAAAGCTCAAATTAGATATGAAAATTAGTAACGGATAATATCGGTTACTAAATAAAAATGAAATAAAAATAGAATAGTGACGAAAAGTAGCAAGAGATCATTAGTATACGGTTAGTGAAGAATAGCAGCCGGATATTAGAGACGGATCGGTCTCTATTATGTAGGTAATTTGGTCTCTAATTTTATAATAGAGACGGAAATTCCGTCCCTAAATTTAGTAATGAAACAACTCGGTCTCTAAATTTTAGAGAAAAACATTATAGAAACCAAACATTTCGTCTCAAGTCCGTCACTACTTTAGTTTTGAGATGCATATCATGCACCTGTTTCTAATTTAAAGTTTTTTGTATTGTAAGTGCCGCACGTGCATTGCACGCGCCAAAGTCTAGTATTTATAAAATTCGATACTCCCAATTGTTGAGAAATTGAATGACAAAAGTGTCATGCAAAAAATATTATTGTTACAAATTTCAAATAAGGAATTCAATGGAATTAGCCGCTTTATTAGCAAGAGGGATGACCCAACATTATGTTGTTGATCAATATATAAAATTGGAGATGACAAGATTAGATTTATATTGCAATAACCAATCAAATTTGTGGACCGAATTGTATCCATGTATCGTTGACAGTGTTTTCAAATGAGAGATAAGAAGTAGTCAAGTTGGTACAACACTTGAGGATAAAACTACAAAAGAGGAGGAGAAGAAAAAAAGGCGAACAACAAAGAAAAAACAAATGACGAAGAAACTACAAGAATGGAAGAAAAGAAGAAACAACAAAATAAAAAAATTAAAGTCGAAGATTGCATTCAGATTGGAAGCGATTATGAGGTAATAAAGATCACAAAAGAAAAAATAGAGGAGGGCCAAAATATAACTTTAATTTTGGAGGATAAAATTACAGAAGTTGAAGGGAAGAGTACAAGAACAAAATCAAAGAAAAAACAATATGAAGAAACTGCAACAACTAAAGAGAAAAGAAAGGAAGAAACACAAAGAGAAAATAGAGAACTATCAAATTGAGAGCGATGATGAGCAACTACTCAAACAATTTTTAAACAAATCACAACAAACAAAAGGCCTAGGTAACAAGGAGAATCAAGAAGGAGAAAAAATAGACACAATTGCAACTCTAAAAAGAAGGAATTATGTAACTTCAAGACTAACATACTAAGTGCCCAAATATAATTTTTAAAATTAATATACTAAGTGTTGCACGTGCAACGCACGTGACAAAATCTAGTCCCTCCAAAAATACTTTCAAGTTGCAAGGCTTTACTGACAATGACTGGACTAGATGTCCTCAAACAAGGAGGAGCATCACAGGTTACACAATCTACCTTGGAGATACTTTCATTTCCTGAAAATCCAAGAAGCAGACTACAGTCACCAAATCCTCAGCTGAAGCTAAAGATCGAGCAATGACTTCTACTGCATGTGAACTTCAATGGATCAGATACATCTTGGATGATTTGCACATGCAACATCAACAACCTGCACTAGTCTGATAGCAAAGTTGCATTCTCAATAGCTCACAACTCTATATTACATGAGAAGACAAAACACATACAAATAGATTTTCACTACACAAGGGAGAAGATCAAGGAAGGCCTTTTGAAGATCATATAAATCCCTACAACTGAAAACATGGCAGACATCATGGGGTTAATCAATATTCACTCCCATTTTGAGGGGGGGGGAAGGGTCTTGAGATATACACATTATATATCATATTATGTCAAAGTCAAATGTATACATAAGAGTTTGTTAAGATTAATTAGGTTTAGTAATTTCTTTATTATCAGGTATAAATAGAGGATAGGTAGTTAATACACTTACATAGCTAAACCATCCCAATTCATCTCTCTCACTTTTGTAAACTCGTCCTGATTTCAATGAAAGCTTTCAAGATGTTGAGCTCATTTTAGCTCATTACTCTGATATGTCATTCACAACAATAAAAAGAGACATATTTTACAAAGAAAAATCGTTTTCCTTTAAGAAACGTCATGCACAACTAGACAACAATGATGCTCCCATAATTTGGCCATTTTGAGCAACAAAAATTGTAATTTTCCCTCATCTTGGCCCTATATCACATAACTCAATTGTTTTCTAATTTTCCACTTCTTTTTACATTTTATTTTCAATTAAGCTGCATGGCAAAACCAGTATAAGACATAGTGCCAAACATTACAGAGCGAAACATGGAACTTGCAATAATAGCCCAAAATTCACAAACTAAAAATTACATAACCATTTTATAACAGCACCACCACATACTAAGGAAGCCAACACACAGGTGGAGAAAACCGACTTAGAGGATATTTCGTAAGCTTACAAGTTCCTCAAACTATTTTAAAAGATATTTGAGAGCTTATAACCGCTTGAAAGGTGTATAGCAGGAAAAGATACTAAACAACTTATAAGAGATAAAAGTATGCTCAGCACGTCTATCTCCAAAAGAGAGAAAACATGATATACTGCAAGTAAGAAAATCTTTAAAGGTAACCCAACAACAAATGTCACCCGACAACAAAATGGGGCCAACCACACGAAACCAAGCTAAAATTGAAAAGAGACAACAAAATAAACAAACCCCATAAACGAATATGTCGTCGGCCATGGAGTCGAAGGCGGCCTGAATAATAATAGATTACCAGTCAATTAGAAGAAATAAATCTAGATTGAAACTGCAACTAGCAAGTACATTTGGCAAGGCAGGATGCAATACAACATCTATGCATGCTTGCTAGTATGCCTTAATCTTGTTGACAAGTTTGGACATTTTAGCGTTATAAATGAAGATACATCCATCAGAGGCTACCTTACCTCCATCCGAACTATAATTGCACTTGATAGATAGTGTCAATCGATGGTTTCTAGAGTGTTAATACTTTTATCCAATTGACTAAAAGTAAAAAGCTGTAGCCCTGTGAAATAAGAGTCTCATTTTGAAACTGAGAGCTTAATTACATAATGCCGGGTCATTAATCCAAATAGCCCCTTATGCATATCGAGCTTGGCCAATGTAACCAATGCTATTTCAGGATAGAATTTGCCCATACACTGGGATATTCGAGTACCAGTATTGCCACCATTCGTTACTAATATTAAAAATTGGGTATTCTCAATTTTTTGTTTTCCACATCTACAGAAAGACAAAAGACTAAATAACTGGAACAGGAGTGATCAATCACTGTGAAAATCGTCAGTTTTCATATAAAAAACATAGCAATGTGATCTTGAGACATACATATTCCACGATGGACATTTAATCATCCCAAACTAAAACAATGATCTTCAATTCTTTGTTCAAACTTCATTTATTAATACAAGAACAACAAGAGGTGGACGGGAGACTCACAGTCTTTAAGGAAACATGATACAACCCAAGCTGTTCAGTTTGATTTTTTCGAAACTAAGCTAGCTGCTTGAAATATTGAATAACATCCAGCAAAATGTTATGGACCACGAACGAAAGTTAATAGTTGGATTCTAATAAGAATATAACAAAAATTATCAGCTTTCAGTTATCATTTAACAAATACGTTGCAGGAATTCATCAGTTACATAGATAAGAAACACACTTGCCATTATTAATATTTTATTGGTTTCTTTTAGGAGAGGAAGGAGAGATCGAAGAGGGCACGACTAAAGCTTGTACTGTTTTCAGAGTTTCTAAAGGATCAAGTGAAGCATCAACTTTAGGAATCCCTTCAGACTCATCAATCTGTAGCAAATCTAATTGAGATTGCAAGAGGTTAGGAGGCATGAAATGCTTCCCTTCAGCTGCCCTTTTCTCCAACCGAGCAGCGAGCACCTCAGCCTCAACACTTAAAAGAACAAATTTTACATCACACACATTAGAACCTGCTATATAGTCTGGGTCTGCACATCTGAGAATTTCTCTGTAATGTTTCCGAAGTGCAGAACATCCAAGAATTACGTTTTCACCATTTACTAAGCTTGCTCTCAGGGCATCACGTAAAGTTTCAAGCCATGGAATGCGGTCCTCATCTGAAAGAGGGATCCCATTCTTCATTTTGTCTGTTTTAGAAGGACCAAAACGTTATTTCACACAGTTGACAACAATAAATCTCTAAGTGAGAACCTACTCTACCTTTGTTAGACTGTGAATGGTAATCATCAGCATCGACAAAGCGCCCGTTTATCACTTTTGCGAGCATCCCACCTATTGTTCTACGCAGGGGAGGACTTATTAGATATGGAATGTAAAATATCTGGTTAAATAAGGCTGACAATGGAAAAATATTTGGAAACTGAAGTATGAAAATAAAGGAAGAATCTAACGAAAAATAAAGACATGACCGTAAATGACTCACGATTTTCCAGCACCACTGACTCCCATAATTACAATAGCTATTCCTGTCAAATAGTAATAACATATGTAACATTGTACATTTAGGAAATCAAACCAATTTGCTAAAGTCAAGCATACGGATCCACCACAAATCGAGTTTGCCGGAACGATTCTCAGTATAACAGGCAAGACAGAAAAAAGATAGAAAGAGATGCAACCTTTATTAGATGCCATCAGTTGATTTAATATAAAAGCAAGCAGCTTGTGAGGTATGATATCCAACAGATCAGGTATGTCAACAAAGCCGCTGAGGACGTAATTCCTAGCTTAGCACAATATTGGTGGTAACCCTGCAATGCAAGTCAAGGAAGTTGACAACATAAGATAGGTGCAATAATAACATCAAGTTATATGCCGAGACAAAATAAAAATGATTTATAAATACATTTTTCTCAAATTAGTTAGGAAAACAATGAGAAGAAAAATCTCATCATGTATTTAAATTAATAGTACTGAATTCTGAATGAAGTAATAACGCAAAACTCAACAGGTTTCGGTATGTTCGGGAAAATGAAATATGTATACAGGGTATCCTATAAGGTTAATTTCAGAATTCTCCCCCAAAACCTTCTAGCATTTCTTATCTGAGTTCTAAGGCACAGTATTTCTAAAGGATCCCTCTTTCATAAGAGGGATTCCACTACCGATAAACTATTGAAAGGAACCCATTGGTAGAAATAGAGCTCGTTTTGATGCATACCAAACAACTATTTCTTTGTTAAGAAAGTCAGCCATTTGTTTAAACTGTTAATTTTCAATAAATATCATTAACATAGAACACAATTTATGCTACTAATATTGGATTGAGTAAAAACTGTAGCAGTATGATACAACGTCTATTCGAGAAATAAGCACTGATGCAATTTTTGTGTGAGCAGTGAGAAGTCTCATCCACTGGAATTTTGCATAACACGCAACCTTGGAAGAAAAAACATTCTCTGATGCATTTTATCAAATGGTTTCCATATCACTTCTTCCTCTCTAAGTATAACCAGAATTTTAAAGAATCAAAATCATTAACATTGAAAAACAAACAAATTGTTGACCGAAATCATCAAAGGGATCACACAGAGTTTCGATCTTACACTGAAAGATCCTAAATGGGTCTGAAGAAAAGAAGAGCAGAATCATAAAATCTTAAGCTATGGACAAAGCATTGTTTTTTCTTACGGTAAGCAGAGATGAAATAAACGAACCTGAGTATTGAAACGCACAGGAAAATTAAGGTAAAAAAATTATAAATTAGTCCCTCAATTTAATTCTGGCAACGGGTTGACATGGCAAATACGATCTTATCTAGTTGACCCAATACAAAATAATCTTGGTGGCAATTATTGTAACCCACAATTTTTCCAAATACAGCCTATTTCTCAATATAGTCGCATTTATTTAAAATTTAGTATAAAATTCTTAAACCAACTAACTTCCAACCAGTTTAATTTTTTTATATTAAATTAAATTATTTAAATTAAAATATCATAAATAAAATAATAAAACATTAAAAGAAATTAAGAATTTATAATCCATATAACACTATACGCTTAGCTAAATAAAAAGTCAACAAGAATTGAATTCATTTAGAACTAATACAGTGCCAATGAATAATATGCACGAGTATGTTAATTTTTTGTTTTCTCTGTAAGAAAACTGTTAATTTATGAATATATTTATATCTATATAAAAGGGAAAACATTTAAAATTGTAATAATTATAAACATAAATTATAGAATTCGATTTTTTTCATATTTAAATAATTTAAAATTTATTTCAATCCTAATATTATGCTATATTATAATAATTCTCAACATAACATGTCCCTTTAGTTTGTCTTTTAGTATATAAAGATAGAGGATCATGTGAATATTTCAAGATTAACATAATGACGAAGATCTTTGCATATTGATATTGATATATTCATTATGATCCTATTTCAGTTATTTAATAATCGTATATTTGAATCCATATATTTTCAGTTGATTGTGATATTAGGAATAAGTAAAGTAGACAATTAATTATGTATGAGATATACGATAATTATGTTATAAAATATCTCTAAAGAATTTTAAAGTAAATAGAAGACCAATCAGATTTAACATATTTATCAATCGTAGCTATATAATTCGAAATTATATATAAAAAAGTTATAATCTTGATTTGTTTTCATCTATTTGTTTTGGGAATGACACCCAGTAGATACTGTATAATTAATAAAGTTAAATTCATCAATTTTGTGGTCATTAATTTGAATAATTTGACCTTCAAGATTTTTTTGAATAATTTTAATGTTATATCTTTTAGAAAGATTTTATTGCTACACTTATAATATGCAAATATAATTATACTCAAGTGATTAAATCTAGTAATTATCTATATTTTATGTATCACTGAATGTTATTTCTTTCTTTTTATATTCCTCTCATTGTTTTGATATTACAATTGTCATTTATATAGAAAAATCATGGATAGTCGAAATTATAATATTATTTTATAAAGATATGAGGAGTTATAGGAACAATCGGAATTATTTTCATCATACTTAAAATAAAAGTACATCCGTCTATAAATAGTATTCAACACATTTTCCCGCCCATTTCGAGTTGCCATTCCGGGTAAAAACATTTTAGTAAATTCATTCGGTTAAAACTAAACGCATAATTATGAAATTTATGACGTGATTTAATCAGTCCCCAAAAACCAGAGAATTCGTTATGTATCTATTAGGATAATGTTATAAACTCTTCCAAATTAGATTTCCTTAAAATTTGGAACATAATATTGCGACAATCAATCTTCCAAATAATGTTCCCTTAAATTTTGGAGCTGATATATCGAAAATTAATATGAAATTTGTTCACATAAATAAAGAATTTGGAATTATATCAAATTTTTAACATAGTAATATATGTTATTTGAAAGTATATAAGTTCGGTTTTTACGAGGATATCGTTGTTTCAATTTAGAGAAATTTTTGTGAAATCTCGATATCGGTACAATTTTTTGAAAAATGCCGGAAATGTATTAAAATAGATAATTAATCGCGATATTTTGTAAATTGTTATAAACCTACTTAAATTCTAATATTTAATCTAAAAATACAGCCAAATTCACGCATATACAATTAGTTGGTAAATAAGAAACAATACATATATTGTTCGATCATACGGAAAACATTCTATTTTCATTATACATTACTACCCTCTAATACCAAATGATGTCCTATAAGGCTCGATTTGAACATATGCTCTATAGGTGCATTGGCAATCCGAATAATCATCAGATTTTTAATCAGAGCTAAACAATGAACTGTAAACCATCCAAAAATAATATTTGAAGAAAAAAAACTGAAAACAAGATACCTAAAAAACAAACCTACAAAGCTGAACATTTACCCTTAATCCATAAATTACAGAGGAGCTTGTCAATCTTCAAAGCAATGATTAATGGATATGTAATAATGAATCACAATCAACCACAGAACAACAGATACAAAGCCACAGAGTTATTTATATTATAAATTACTGCAAATCCCAACCTAACAACAAAGCCCTAAAACCAATCAGAATTTCCAAGATCAGATTTTTAGTCGGAGCAAAACGATGAACTACGAACAATCCAAAAAACACAAACAAACAAATAAATAAATCAAAACAACATAATTCAAAGCCTCACACAACATAACTCAACTAATTTACCTCAAAAGTGATAGATATAGCAACCAAACACACAATCAACCCGACTGAATTCAAATACACTTCATAAAACACAAATTCCAGAAATAGATCTACGCATAAGCAAATCCAAAATTATAATTCCAGAAGAAGAAAAAATCAAACTCGCTGGAAAAAAATAATACTTGTAATCATTTCCTGATAGACCAACATGATTAATAATTTAGCTCTCTACTCCAAAACAAATAGGGAAGGGAGTGAGTCGGACGAGAAAAAAAAATAAAAAAAAATATTTTCGGTGAGAAAGATTTTGATAGGAACATATTACACTGAGTTTTTATATCGGTTGGCTTTTTTTTTTTTTGTGAGATTTCGGTTCAAATTCTTTATTTTAATAAATTCAATTTATTTTATATGATACTTCATTTAATATTTTTTTATAAATAAATATATTTAAGTCGTGCGTGACGTGAGAATTCTAGTTAAAAAAAAAAAAAAAAAAAGAGTTTCATAAATAAATTCTTACCAGTTGTCATTTTGTCATAATAACATTTGAGGTGAAGAAAAACAATAATGATGCAAAAAGAAGATAAATTTCAAGGGATAGTCACGGTACAACAAATCTTTTTACAATAAGACTAATTACTTGTGCAAAAATAATCAAATAAAAGAGATTAAAATTTCAATTGGGAGGGATTACTAATGTAAGAAGTATTATAGAAAAATGTAGTAATTCTAATGAATTTTAGCCACTCACAATACAAAGTTTAGAAAAGAATATTGATTGACAATAAAATTTCAAATGGATAAATATTCACTTGAGAATTATTAGGAATTATGCTTTGAATCGGGTTCGATTCGATTCGTTGTTCGTGTCAAGGTGGAGACTTGGATTTGAAGTGCGTTGAAAAACAACGCGACCGCATCGGAAGGCGACGCAGTCGTGTCAAATTGAAGCTAGAAGGCGGCGTAGTCGCTCAGGTATTGACGCGGTCGCGTCAGTTGAAGCGGTCGTGGACACGACAGACAGTCGGGCTGCGACTGGTCAGGCGACACAAAAGATGGGCTTAAGCAAGTTTTAGGCCCAGTTTGTTTTCTTTTGTGTTTAGGATTATGTTTGGGGGGCTTATAAATAAGTTTCATTGGAGTCCGTTGAAAAAGTGTGATTGGAATTGATTAATATTGATTTCGGTTTGGTCATGGGAGCGTAGAGAGGTTGTTTGGGTTGAGTATCAATTGATTGATACTGGTTTGTCTTCATTCGATAGGATATTATAGTCCTATATTTTAACTCTCTACTTGATATTTGATTTGGGATCCTCCCGTTTGGTCGTGGACGTAGCTAGCAAGTTGTTAACGAACCACGTTAATTTCGGTGTCTTTGTCTTTCGATTTTCTCGTTTATCGTTTATTCTTTGAGATCGTGTTTTTCCCAACAAGAATAAACCCTAAATAATTTTTTTTTTCTTTCGCAGAGTGGATATTCACGGTACCATATCATATGAACGGTAACTTTCGTAAATCATGTAGACAATATTTTTAGCTACGTACTTTGATAATTACTTATTGGGTTAATTTCAAAATGCAACCTGTACTATGCGCGATTTTATACTTTGCAACCTAAACTAAATATTTTTTCGGATCACAACCTGTATTGTACCTTTTTTTCCACTTTGCAACCTCCGGCTATATATTCCGGGATGTATAAGCCATGTGCCCAGCACATGTCAAAAGAGCCAATAAGATTGTGACACGTGTCAATCTTATTTAAAATTTTAAAAATAACTTATTAAAAATATAGAAATGATTAAAATGCCTAAATAAATTTTATACAAAAATTTCAGAAACATTAAAAAATCAGAAAATAAAAATAAATTTAAAAAAAAAAAGAATTTTAATTTTTTTAAAATTCATTTAGAATTTAGAATATTAAAAATCTATATCTAAAATTATTTTTAAAATCCTAAAATTCATATAAAATTAAAAAAAATCCTAAGAATTATTTTTAAAATTCTAAAATGCATTTGAAATCCAGAATATATAGAAGAAATATATTTTCAGGAAATTAAAAAAAAAAAGAAAATTGAATTTATATTTTAAAAATAAAAATAAAATTACAGAAAAATAGTAAAAAAATAGAAGATAATTTGAAAATATTATATAAAAAAGTTTCAGAAAACAAGAAAAAGGAAGAAATTTTTGAAATTTCTTATTTCAGAAAAAAAAAATAAGTGGTTTTAATTTTAAAAATCAAATAAGAAATCAGTTCTTTTTTTTTTTTTTCTGAAATAAGAAATCAGTTCTGTAATTTTATTTTTATTTTTAAAATATAAATTCAATTTTTTTTTTTTAATTTCCTCAAATATATTTCTTCTATATATTCTGGATTTCAAATGTATTTTAGAATTTTAAAAATAATTTTCAAGATTTTTTTTTAATTTTTTTAATTTTATATGAAGTTAGGATTTTTAAAATAATTTTAGATATAAATTTTTAATATTCTAAATTCGAAATGAATTTTAGAAAAATTAAAATTCTTTTTTTTTTAAAATTTATTTTTATTTTCTGATTTTTTAATGTTTCTGAAATTTTTATATAAAATTTATTTAGGCATTTTAATCATTTTTATATTTTTAATAAGTTATTTTTAAATTTTTAAATAAGATTGATACGTGTCACAATCTTATTGGCTCTTTTGGCATGTGCTGGGCACATGGCTTATACATGTCGGAATATATAGCCGGAGGTTGCAAAGTGAAAAAAAGGTACAATACAGGTTGTGATCGAAAAAAATATTTAGTTTAGGTTGCAAAGTATAAAATCGCGCATAGTACAGATTGCATTTTGAAATTAACCCTTACTTATTTAAATTTAAATACTATTTATGATAAAATATTGAAGGTCTATATATTTTTCTGTCATATCCTAATAGATTCTTAAATATAACTTCATATTTTACATAATAATCTAAAATAAATTATAAATAAAGGGAAAAAAAAACTAGTCATATGTAGCATGTTTCCATATTGTAACTTTTTTTAAAAATCCTTTAAATACTTGCAATTTGTAAGTACTTTTATAATTTAAATACACATACACAACCTGCATGCAATGATATATTTATGAATTAGTGCATTATCACTACCTTTACATAAGGAATGATTTCTTAAAAATTATATTCAATAATCAATTTTGATGATTTGTATAATGTAGGTATATATACTGATGGGTATGGCCCAGTAACTTCGGATCGGGTTGACACTCCGACCCGACCCGAGCAACTAAGCCCAGTAGCCGGCCCAGAAGCATGCGTCCCAAATAACGTGGCCTAATTGGCGTGGCCCAACTGTGGCGTATCCCACGATTCTAGGCCCACGATCTGCTCCCAACTTCCATGCAACAGGAATAGGCGCAATTGTAGGGAGTTAGTTAGGGTTTGGAGTTGAGTAGTATAAGTAGGAGAATTGTTCTCAGAATTAGGGTTCGCATTTTTTGTATTCTGAAACTGTTACGTGTAAACTGAAAGAGTATAGTGAAAGAAACACCTCGGCAGGTGCCATTTTCAGCCCGTGGACGTAGATCTCCGGATCGAACTACGTACATCTCGTGTCTTTTTATATTTCTCGCATTTATTTTCGCTGGGTTTATTGGATACCGGATTGCGCTTTATCAATTGGCGTCGTCTGTGGGAACGTAAGTGATTGTGATATTGACATTGCATTTGGTATACTATGGTGACCACTCGCTTAAATCAATCTCGCCAAGGTGATCAGATCAACGAAGATCCACCCGTGGATCAAGTTTTGCCGCCGAGGCAATCGCCGATGCGGGATACATCTCATCATCAGGGCAACCAAGGCCCGGCTATGAATCCGGACAACCAATTCTTACCTCTACCTCCACAAGACATGCAAAACCCTAATCCCGCTGTCGCATGGCCGCATGTTAATATTCAGATGACTCCAGAACTACTCCAGGCTTTCCTACAAGAACATGCTCATGTTCTCCAAGACTGGGCGGCCAATCGCCTGAATCCTGATGGACCTGCCGGACACACTACCAATCCCGCAGTGCATCCACATCGTACACTCGCACGACCGACAAGATCCAGTGCACTGCGGGCGTCAGGATCGGCGACGGGAGCGACCCGGTTCTCCCGAGGACCATGGGAGTTCTAATGGGTCGAGACAGCGCAACGACGAACCTGCAGACGCCGATCGCCGCCGTCCACTTAACGCGGCTAAAAGAGTTCGTTATGCCAATCCTCATACTCTAGATCTCCAGGAGTATGAGCGAGTACAACGCAATGTCGAACTAGATAGAATCCTAGGCCTTGACGCCAATGGGGATATTATCACACCATTCTCTCAAGAAATTATGGCCACGTCCCTTCCCGAAGGGTTCAAAAGGCCTGCCATACCACCTTACGACGGCACAGGGGATCCAGCCAATTTTCTTGGAGCTTTTAGGCACAACATGCTCAGCCGCGATCATACCACATCCCTTCACTATTGTAAGATCTTCCCCGAGTATCTTCAGGACGAGGCTCGGGTTTGGTTTGATTCTCTCCCTCGTAATAGCATATCCTCTTTTAGAACACTTGCCGAGCACTTTTGGGCGCGTTTCGAAGCACGTGCAAAGCCCATGGCCACTTTGGCCGACCTTATGAATATGGAACAACGGGACAGCGAAACCGTTACCCAATTTCTTGACCGCTTTACAGCGGAGAGTCTTAAGGTAGGAAGCTGCTCGGATGATGTTATCATCAACGCCTTCATGAATGGTCTTCGTCCCGGACCGCTCTACACCGAGTTGGTTCGTAATACTCCGGTCACAACCCGAGCTCTGTTTAATACTGTGTGCAGATATGCTAAGGCCGAGGAGCAGACTCGTCGGAAGCGTGAGAAACATGCTAGTAAACGGCAATCCGATAGGGCACAGGTTGGGCCCAGTACACGACCCAGTGCTTTTTCTCGTCTGAACCAGGGGCGTTCAGAATCTCGAGGGGATATTCCACAATTCACCCCGCTCACAAAATCGCGAGCTGAAATTCTTTCTGTTCACAAGAATGATTTACGGCCCTGTCCGCGGATGACTGCTCCGCCTAAAAAATGAAACCGCGAGTAGTGGTGCGTGTACCACCATGATCATGGACATGAGACGGAGGAGTGCCGAGAGCTCGGGAAGGAAATTGAAGATTGTCTAAAGAAAGGCTTCTTACGACAATACATTGCTCGGACCGATAACAAGCCTCGGTCCAGCCAGAATGGGGGTTCATCCCAAAACCGTGGAGGTTATCATGACCGTGGTTCGCGTCAAAACAGGCCGCAATGGCAGAACAATAGGCCGGGGTCTAACAATTATGCACGACAAGACCATGGAAATCGTCAACAGCCTCGTTTTTTGCCACCACCACCTCCTCCGGGAGGACCCGGAGACAATGCACCTACTCACGTCATAAACGTGATTTACGGGGCCCTTCCCGCTGGGGCTTCGCGAAATGCTTTGAAGGCAGAGGCTCGCCGTCCTCCTCCCGAGGAGCCGCGTCATAAGCGCCTCCATCAATCCGAAACTGTCAGTTTCACAGATAGAGATCCAGTTCCAGAGATTACACCCCATACCGACGCCATCGTCATTGACATGGCTGTAGCTAATGTTACAGTCAAGCGAGTCTTCGTAGACAATGGAGCCGCAGTGAGTGTTATATTCACCGACTGTTTCCAGAAAATGGGGATTCCTCGTGAGCAACTTCGGCCGGCCTCCGGGCCGTTACAGACCTTCACCCAGGGCGAAGTTCAGCCAGATGACGTTATTAATCTCCCGGCATCTCTGGGAACTTATCCGGCTATAAAAACCATTTTTGTGGATTTTTACGTGGTTAACTCTCCGTCCCCGTATAATATGATTTTGGGTCGGGATTGGCTTACCCCCGCCAGAGCCATATGCTCCACATACCACCTCGCGCTAAAATTCCCCACATCACATGGCGAAGTGGGTATCCGCGGCAGTCAGCGGGTTTCTAAGGAGTGCATGTACGTCGCACTTAAAAAGGCAGCAAAGGTTCCTCCTAAGCAGCAGCTTCAGGTGACATCCTCGTCTCACGAACCTAAGTTATGTACATCACTGGGGGACACCACTGTCCAGGTGCCGCTTGATCCATCCAAGCCCGAACAAACAGTAACTGTCGGTGCCGTGGACGTGCCGTGGTTACATCATGCCATCATCCAGACCTTGCGAGAGTATTCCGACGTTTTCGCCTGGTCTCCTTTGGATATGCCCGGGGTCTCTCCTGATGTAATAACCCACAAGTTGAACATCGATCCCAGCGTCAAACCTATACAGCAAAAACAAAGAAAATTCGCTCCGGAGCGAAACGCGGCCATTCGAATCGAGGTACAACAACTTTTAGATGCAGATATTTTGTTTGAAGTCTATTACCCTTCTTGGTTGTCTAATCCTGTGATGGTAGTAAAGTCCAGCGGGGCATGGGGAATGTGCGTCGACTTCTCCGATCTCAACAAACACTGTCCGAAGGATTGTTATCCTTTACCCTCCATCGACCAAAAGGCCGAAGCCATTACTGGGCACGTGGCGCTTTGTTTCTTAGACTTGTACAAGGGGTACCATCAGATCCACATGGATCGTCAAGATGCCCTCAAAACGGCGTTTATCACTGATTTTGGATGTTTCGCCTTCAAGAAAATGCCCTTCGGGCTCAAGAATGCGGGGGCCACATATCAACGTCTTATGGACCGCGTGTTTCGCGATCAAATAGGTCGCAATGTTGAGGTTTACGTTGATGATCTAGTCATAAAAAGTACCTCCCATTCTAAATGTGTGCAGGACATTGTTGAAACGTTGCGTACTCTGCGGTGTTACAATCTGCGTCTTAATCCAGCAAAATGCACCTTCGGTGTTGGTTCCGGAAAGTTTCTCGGGTATATGGTTTCGCAGCATGGCCTTCAGGCCAATCCGGCCAAGCTTCGGGATGTGTTAGATCTGCAACCACCGAAGACGTTCAGAGACGTACAACGCCTCACTGGTGGTTTGGCGGCCTTAAACCGTTTTTTGTCTAAAGCTGCGGAGCGTCAACTCCCATTCTTCAAGATTTTGAGACAGGCAAGTCATTTGAGTGGACTCCGCAGTGCACCGAGGCTTTCGAGGCTTTAAAGCGTCATATACAGCAACTGCCCACTCTATCGGTTCCTCTCTCCGGAGAGCCGCTCTACATATATTTGGCCTCCGCCGAAGAAGCCATTAGCGCCGCTCTTGTGCGCGAAGTCAATGGTGTTCAATATCCGGTGTATTTTGCAAGCCGAGTACTTCACGGGGCGGAGACTCCATATTCCATGGTGGAAAAAACAGTGCTCGCCCTCGTCATGGCGGCTCGGCGTTTGCGGCCATATTTCCAAGGGCGCGAGATACGGGTTCTAACCAATCATCCCATCCATCAGATTCTTGTTAAGCCCGAGGTGTCGGGGCACCTCGCCAAGTGGGCTGTCGAACTAGGAGAGTATGATATTCAATTTCTTCCCCGCCGAGCTATCAAGGGTCAAGCACTTGCAGACTTTTTGGCCGAAACCCCAGGGGATAATCATGGATCTTCCGCAGACAATGATAATCATCACCCTGTTGCTCTTGAACCCACACCTCGCAAGTGGCAATTATATGTGGATGGTGCTTCCACAGCTCGTGGGAGTGGTGCCGGGGTGCTTCTTATTGACCCCGAGGGAGTTGAAGTTAAATATATTATTCGATTCAAATTTAAGGTAACTAATAATGAAGCAGAATACGAGGCAGTTCTCGCTGGGCTCCGGCTCGCTCAATCCTTAGCCATCCGACATCTTGAGCTCTTCACGGACTCCGAAGTTGTATCCAATCAGATCCAGGGTACTTATACCGCTAAGGATGAAACGATGATCAGGTATCTCGCTTTAACACTCAAACTTATGTCAACTTTTGATTCGGTTGTTATCCAGAAGGTACCACGTACACAGAATGTTAAAGCTGACGCGCTCAGTAAATTAGCCTCCGCGGTTCGCACTAATGTATCTCCGGATATTATAGTCGAAAATTTATTTCATCCGGCGATTCATGAGGCAACGGTCTCAGTATTGATCGACAGTGGCCCAAATTGGATGACTCCCATCGTTCAGTATCTCCGAGATGGAACTTTGCCGAATGACAAGCTGCAGGCTCGGCAGATAGTTCTCAAGGCACCCAAGTATTCATTCCATGATGGAATCTTGTACCGTCGGTCATACTTACAACCAAATCTCCGGTGCCTTGCTCCTGCCCAGGCCGATCAGGTTCTTCGGGAGGTTCACGAAGGGGCCTGCGCCAGTCATATTGGCTCATGGACGTTGGCCAAAAAAATTCTTCGGTGGGGGTACTATTGGCCGACCTTGTTTAACGATGCCCATGATTTAGTGACCAAGTGCAGCAAGTGTCAATTGCATTCCCGTGTGAAACACCTGCCACAAACCGAGCTCACTGGAATTCAAAGTGCGTGGCCATTTATCTAATGGGAAATTGATATTGTCGGCCCATTTCCAGTCGCTCCGGGTGGACTAAAGTTTCTTGTGGTCGCCGTTGATTATTTCACCAAGTGGGTAGAAGCCGAACCTCTTACTGCCATCACTGGTCAGAACGTTTTGAAGTTCGTCTGGCGAAATATTATATGTCGCTTCGGCATCCCGAGCACTATTATTTCGGATAACGGCAAACAGTTCGCCAATGATCCCTTCCGGTCGTGGTGCGAGGAGCTCCACATTAAACAAATTTTCACCTCGGTAGCTCACCCGCAAGCCAACGGTCAAGTTGAAGTCACTAACCGTACACTCCTTATGGGTATAAAGAAACGTTTGGATCATGCTAAAGGTCTGTGGGCCGAGAATCTTCCGCAGGTTCTTTGGGCCTATCGCACTACGCCACATACTTCTACTGGGGAGACCCCCTACAGCCTTACTCACGGCTCCGAAGCTGTTATTCCGGCGGAAATCAGCGTACCTAGCCCTCGCCTCGCAACTCTGACTCCCGAGGATAATGACGAAGCTCTCCGTACAAACTTGGATGAGCTTGAATATCGTCGTGATCAATCTTTCATCCAGCAAGCCAAGTGTAAACAATGTGCAGCTCAGTATCATCATCTCCGGGTTCGGGCTACTCAGTTCAATGTCGGGGACTTAGTACTCCGACTCAACTCAGCCAGCAAGGCTGCCCCCGAGGGGAAATTACATGCTACCTGGGAAGGTCCTTATCGCATTGTTGCTACGCATGATTCCGGGTCCTACCAGTTGGAGCATCCGGATGGAACCCCGATTCCCCGAAGCTGGCATGTTACCAACTTAAGACGTTTCTATCTATGAACACCAAATGACAAGTATCATTCCTATCTTTATGTTCATTGTACATTTCTTTTTCGTTGCAATTTCTCTTTGTATTTTTTAAGTTGCTCCGGCACTGACATTGAATAAAAGTTCTTTATTTGGGCATCTTACTGTGCTTTCTTCTACGTTATGGGGACGCCCTAGCGTAGTCGTACTATTATTTCTCGTCTCCGGACAATTGGCTCTCTCTCCCGGTCCGTCCGGGGAGATTCACATTTCGTCCCCGGACTCATATCACCCTCTCGCCTGTTTAACCGGAGAGGTGTTTTACTCCCGCCCGATCCTTCCGGGGAGATTTAAATTGGCGCTGTCCATATCGTGTTCCCGAACACCCGTTAAAGCAATTATTACTTCTGGTTAATAACTCGTTGTTTTCCTTAACACAACTTTGCAAACCAAAATGGTTTATTACATTTTTTCAATTAAAGGATACAAGGTTCTTTACGTATTACTTAAACAAAAAAAAAAAAAAAAACAAACAAAAAAACAGGTTCCTTTTCATAACTATCTATGGCCTCCGAGCCAGTATTCGGCGCTCCGGCGTTGAGATCTGTCCCCGGACCTACTTCGTGTCCTACGGGATTCTATAACTTCTCGGCCTTGAGCTCCGGCTCTCTCCCCTCCGCGGCCCCCTCGACGTCGGGGACTCATCCTTGGCACTCGTCTGGGGGCTTCGTCTCTTGTGCGAGCCCGAAGACTCGGCTGCGGGGTAGACCTCGGTGTATGGGCCCATTCCATGGGATCCCACTCTTCCGGGACCATAACCTCGATCTCTTCTGCCAGCCTTTCAACTTCTTCTTCGGCGACGACCACGGGCCCTTCTTCAACTGTAGTCACCGGAACCGGCTCTCGAATTATAATTCCTTGGCTCTTTCCCGCTGGCTTCTTTTTACCCTTCCGGGGGGTTTTTGAGGTACCCCGGCTCCGACTAGGGCCCGCGATATATTCCTCGGTTGTGTGCCGCCACCTGCCGCGGCCTTTCAGTCCCTCATACATGCCGAGCAATAATTCCAGCACCTCTCGTTTTCTTGTAAGCTCCGAGGACTCGGCCGGATCCTTCGCCATCAGTGCTGAAATTTCGCCTTGAATTTCTATGACTCGCTCCTCAACTTCCTCAAATGTCAGTAAGCCGAACTCTGTCAGTATCCGGTCATACTCCCTTTGATGAATGAGAACACGATCCAGTTCAGCAACTTTCGCCAGGTACTTCAACTCCTGGTCCCTGGCTCTCTCCTCGGCCTCCTTCGCCCTCCTTTCCGCAACGGCCGCCCGCTTTTCTAGCCTCGGCACTACTTGCATTTGCAAGTTATTCTTCTCTCCGCGGAACCACTCTAATGATTGCATGAGCTTCTTTATCGTGTCGTGCAATTCCGCGGTATCCTGAACAGGCAACGGAATCAACAAGAAAGATCAATCTCAAGCATACAATGAACGACAACTCAGTTAATCAACAACATTTATATTCAACACAATCAGAGTACATTATCCGTGGTCCGGCACAAAGGATTTACATTTACTCCTATTATCTACTACATCAAATTTGAGGGGAACGACTGACCTCCTCCTCGGTCCCCTCGGCGTCTTCGGGCACCTCCTCCTGCCGGCCTTCAGCCGTTCTGGCCTCCTCTTCCACAGTAACTGCAGCAGCTTCCATGCGCGGGGGAGGGGGGGGCTCTTTGTTTCGGGGCCCAGAGATGAACTCACCCCGACGGAATGCCAGGAATTCCTGGTCTTGGTCAGCCTCACAGCTCGCAACCTCCTCGGCCCTCAAGATCTCTTTCTTCTCTGCTAAAGCCTTCACGAGGGGCCACTCTGGGAGGTGCGTTAGAGCTTGATAATAGGCCTTCTCTACCCCGGCCACGACTTCATAGTCATACCCGAACTCTGGACGATATATGTCCACGTTCGGATAGACTTCTTTTATCTGCTCCAGTAACACCGATCGCGTGGCTGTGTCCCCGACAGCGACGAAGTTGGTCTGAAAGTCAAGAAACGTGCTCGTTTGGAACGATTTCTCGGCAAATGCTTATAGCATTGCCTCTTGACCTTCGACGATTGTCGCTTCTCGAGCAATCATCTCTGCCCGCAGTTGCACTATTTCTCCACGGAGGGCCCCGACTTCCGCTTCCACCTCGTGCAGACGCGCCACTTCATTCTCCACCAAAGCCGCCCTCTTGCGCGCTTCGGCCATATCCTGTGTTAGCCTATCGTTGCGCGCCCGCAGATCCCTTGCCACCGCGGCCAGTTCCTCTTTGGCCTCCTTCTCGTTTTTCCGGCCGAGATCCAGGATTCCCGCGCCAAGTGCAGAAGCTCCTCGGCGTCCGCCCCCTTCAACCCCAGCAGACTTGGGGGCCCTTGCTCCTTCAAACATCACCAAAGACAAAACAAGAAAATTAGTACTGGTCGCGTACCCTTCATTTACACATACAGCAACTCACAGGGAATGCCAGATTTACCTCTCCACTTTCCCCTGTGCGGAGTCTTTTGGCTGCTGCCGGAGATGTCCCGGATGGTTCCGACCTCCTCTTTGCTCCAGGGGTTGACCCCGCTGCCACCACTCGCTCCTCCGGCCCCACGGAGGGTCTTGGACTGGGTGACATCTTCCCCCGGGGAGACACCTCAACAGTTTTTCCCTTCTTAGCTGCTGCAGCCACTGTAGAGCTTCCAGCCGGCTCCTTCCCGAAGCGTCCCACTGCATAAAGAAATTGGAATTAGTCCTGCACAAGGCTACAATTTTTACATAGGTATAAGAACTTCTACCCTCCTCGGCAACCCCTGCTCCGGCCTCTTGACCCCGGGCGGACATCCCCGCCGCATCACCCGAATAGTATGGGCTCAGCCCCGCCTCCTTTAACTCCGCCTCAGTGCAAAGGGTCTTGAAAGTCCCCACTGCGCGGAATATATCCACAACCTCGGCCTCAGGATCCCCCACCGGGGCAGTATCTAGCACCTCCTCCCTCCTCCACCTCGGGAGGGCCACTCCGGTCTTAACGAAGATGAACTTCTCCTTCCACCCCTCCACCTTACTGGGGTTTTGTACCTTGAAACCACTTCGTGCTCGGGGACTAAAGGAGTACCACCCTTTGGATTTCCCGAATGCTTTTAGTTGATAAAAGTGCCTAAACAGCTCTACGGTCGGCTCCACCCCGGAATTCTTGCATACTACGGTGAACCCGACAACTTGTCTAATCGCGTTTGGCGCTAATTGGCTCAAGGCGATGTTATAATATCTCAATAGCCGGATAAATATGTCCCAGAGGGGGAATCTCAAACCTATTTTTAAGGGGTCTATATATACACCAATGTAACCCTGCGGTGGGCAACAGGCCCTATCGCCGGGATCCGGCACTATGTATTCTAAATTAAATGGGAAATAGAAGGAGGGGATTAAGCCCTCTATCTGCACCCGCGTCATCCGCGGCACTATCGTGGACACTTCAAAATCATTTTCCATACACTCGTAAAAACCGACGACCTTGACGTTGGTTTCCCTACCGTCGGCTCTTTCCACTGTCCTAATCTCACTCCTCTCTGGAATAACATAGCGAAGGGGAGGTACATCTAACGGAGAGCTATGGGTCCCTACTTCCTTAATAGAAGAAGAAGATGATGAAGAAGGCGTACTTACTTGGTTTGTATTTGAGATGAATCACAGGCGCACAGAATTCTCCTTTTTTCCCGCTTTCTAAAACTGGCAAATCGCAATGAAGAAGATGAAGTATACTGTGCCATTATTCCAAATATATACTCAAAGAACCAACGGTCCTGATACGGCCTATTCAAATTCAGTATTTCAGATTTGGACGTGCTAAACACGCGCCTTACGGTTCCCAAGGCGCGTGGGGAACAGGTTCATTGGAAATTGTAGAGCGTGTCACTTCACATCCCTCTCTCTCATGATGGCGCCGCCAATCACATCAACCCCATTCTTGACCAGGAAGATTTGGACAGCACTCCGGTGCCTCCTTCACCTCGGCCAGATTACTATCTTCTTCCGCTACACTTTGTTGCTTTCGGGGTGCTCGGGCCCTCGCCATCACTTCGGGGATGTTCAGCCTAGTTTGATTCGGCCCCCGCGGACTTCACCACGGATCAACTCAGACTCCGAAAATTCTCGGCTTCCCAAAAATACTTCGGCTCATCTTGCTGACAACTCCACCCTGGTCATAACCGAAGCTCCTTCCTCGCTCCGGCTGGGGGGGGGGGCATCTGATGGGTATGGCCCAGTAACTTCGGATCGGGTTGACACTCTGACCCGACCCGAGCAACTAAGCCCAGTAGCCGGCCCAGAAGCATGCGTCCCAAATAACGTGGCCTAATTGGCGTGGCCCAACTGTGGCATATCCCACGATTCTAGGCCCACGATCTGCTCCCAACTTCCATGCAACGGGAATAGGCGCAATTGTAGGGAGTTAGTTAGAGTTTGGAGTTGAGTAGTATAAGTAGGAGAATTGTTCTCAGAATTAGGGTTCGCATTTTTTGTATTCTGAAACTGTTACGTGTAAACTGAAAGAGTATAGTGAAAGAAACACCTCGGCAGGTGCCATTTTCAGCCCGTGGACGTAGATCTCCGGATCGAACCACGTACATCTCGTGTCTTTTTATATTTCTCGCATTGATTTTCGCTGGGTTTATTGGATACCGGATTGCGCTTTATCATATACATATATATAGATATATATATATTATATCACAAGCTATGATAAAAATATTATGATATGGCAAAGGAAAATTTTGAATCACGCATGTAATAATATCAATCTTTGAACATCGACTTTTTGATAGATTAATTTAAGAAAATAGTTTTTTAGTCCAATAAGTTTTAGTATTTTTTTATTTAAGAACATTATCTTTAGTCATTTGACTTTAAAATTCAATAAATTGGGGCAACTTACAAAATTCGATAAATTTGACAAATTGAACATTGCCTGCCGTAAATTTGTCGAATTTCGAAGTTAAAGGACCAGTTTGTCGAATTTTGAAAGTTAAAGGACCCAAATCGAAATGACCAAATATTATGTTCTTAAATAAAAATGGTGAAGTTTAATAGACTAAAAAATATTGCCCGTTCCTTTATCTTATAAAAGGTTATATTAGAAACAAAAATTGAATTAATAAATCATTCAAAAACTTGTAACTAAAAATTATACCAAGGCAAATTATGCAAATCGTGGGAAAATCCAAATTTGAAATTTTGAAGAAAAGAATAGAAATTTTAAATAATAAAAAATAATTTTTTCTATTCCCAAAATTCTAAGAATGTGTCACTTGTCCAAGTGGTTTCTCTTTTAGTATATAAGAGATAAGAGATAAAAGATATATCAGAATTTGAAAGTGCATACTCTTGATTTTTAATAACACTGCCGAGAACCGTTATTGTAATTATCTGCAATTATTTGGTGAACTCATCTAAGAGAAATAAAAAAAAAAATACAAAATTTTTAAATATTAAAATATTTTGAAATTTCAAATCACAACTATGCAGAACCGAAAATATGGGACATAAGTTGCAATAGCTATATCAACTTTATCTAAGCAAAATATAAAAATAGAATTCTTAAATATTGAATTACTATAATATATTTAATAATACAAAAACTGTGAGAGAATGACTCTTGGCAAAATGACTGAGAGAATGTCACTTGTTCAAGTGATTTATCTTTTAGTATATACTCCCTTCGTTTCATGTTAATTGTCATTTTAGAAAAAAATGAAAAAAATAAGGATGAAATATTTTTCTGTCAGATATATTCTCAGCTAATATTAGGGAATAAATATTTGATCAATAAAAATACCTGGTTGAAAAGTAAAGATATTCTAGGATTGAGACCAGAGACAAAATTAATAAAATCCGTGAAAAATATCTAAAATATCAATTAGTTAAAAAAAGAAGAATTAGTTAGAATGACAATTAATATAGAACGAAGGGAGCAAGATATAAGAGTTTTGTGTATTTTATATCATAAGTAAACCTGACAATTTGGACAGCCCGCCAATCATGCCAGGGACATTCTTGGGCCAGGGCAGGCCCAATATACTCGGGTCTATATATGTTATGCTCAACCCAATGTACCTTAGGCTGAAGGGCTATTGGGCCACAATAGCCCACCCATAATATTTTTATTTTTTCCCTATCTTTCTGCATAATAATAATAATTGTTGGGTGCTTTACTGACTACATTCTAATAAAACAAAAGCATGTGAATTCCTAATCGTGTAGAATAATTCAATCATTCACAATACTCAACAACAAAAACATAATAATAATAATTGGAACCATTCAGAATAGTAGCGTCCAAGACACTACTTCCCATCTTTAAGAATAGTAACAACAAAAACATGATAATTCATAATCCTAAAATCCAATCCTATTAGTTATCACTCCAGACAACAAACGCTATTAACATAATAATTCATAATTCAGTCTCAATCTAATCAGTAATCACTTGTCATCGATTAAATTCTCATCAAGAACAATATTAAAATCCTGATTCGAAAATCTTATCTCCTTCACCTGCTACATACTTATAAGACATATAATAAGGAAGTTGATAGTTAAAAAAATACTGAATAGAAGAATGAAAAATATTATATTAAAATTACCAGGAGTTCCAACTTACCTCACTTTTTGAATCCGACTTCTTTCAAATAGCCCAATACCTTTTTTTAAGGACATATATATATATATATATATATATATATATATATATATATATATATATATGGAAATACAAAACTAGTCATGTTAAAAATGTATATTTGCATTTCAGCTATGTTAAACATAAGAGGTAGTTAAATCCTGTTAAATTTTACATTATTGCTATTTCAGTTCTACGGTCACCGATTTTTAAAAAATCTTCATTTTACGGCATTTCAGTCTGACAAGATTATATATATTTTTTTTTTTTTGTATTTTATTGGTATGCCACATCGGCTTGTAGACATGCTTATAATTATTCACTGAATGAATAAAAAATGTTAAAATATACATAATCAAGTTTGTACTAATAGTTAAATAATAATACGTTAAAAAATTGTGACTAGATGTTCTTTTGGCTCGGAATACACAAGAACCCTAGCCACACTCCCTACCCCCAAATCTAAGGGAAAAATTCAACCAACACTACGAAATCTGAAACAACAGTTCATAATGTTAAGGGATCCCAACACTTGCTCCACCTAACTAGTGAGTTTTTTTCTTGTTTGATTTTTCATAATTCGAAGAATGCTTTGGGAAGCTTTATTATGTTGTTTATTTGTTTATTAGTGTGGGAACCCACACATATGTGTTTTGTTTATTAATTTAAATTTTGTGGCGCCAAATCTTCGTATCATTTTCTCTCTGGAATTTGTGGTGGCTGAAATTCCTTAGATCATCCAATTCCATCACTCATCTTTGCTTCAACTTCTACACGCCGGACAATTCTTCAAACTGCAGATTGTTGTGATGGATAATAAGTCACGTTATGTCCAATTAATTTTAGACATTAGGCTTCTTTTGGCCGTCCATGTTTCTTTTCTGATTTATCCCCGTCTAACCACGCATATGCTCCAATCAGCTCCACCTAATTTATAGGCTCTAATTCACCGTCTAACTAGCTCACAGCAATAGAACCGACCAAATCGACCCTTTAGATGGACTGAGCCATAAAAATCTAGGTCTACAGAACCATCGCAGCCCAACAAACCTGACCCGATGAACCAAATGCTCGACAAACCATGAGCCGACAAATCCATATTTAAGGGGATGTGATGGGCTAGGGTCAATATTTGTTTGCCCTACAAACCTGGTCCAAATTTATGGTCTTAGCCCACTGGGCAGGGCTGAACCGGACAGACTGAATTGCCACCTCTCCTAGCAACGTTTACAACCTCGGTTTCTAATCACGCATGCACATCCTTAGTCCTTACATATCCATATCTACGCACATTGTTTTTGGTGTATAATGCGTGGTTAGTTCTGTCTTAAATCTCTGACACCTGAGTAAGCAAAAGAAACAACAGCAGCTAAAATCATAAATACACAGCCCCATTCGCCACAAATCATATTTGTCCGTGAAGATAAAACCAACAAAAGATCGTGAGAAGCCAATACATTTCAAAATTTATTAAAAGAAAAATACACAAGTGGTTATGAGAACATACAGTCTACAGGTTCATAAGAAAAGCCCGTCTCATATGGTTTGCAACTGAGAGAAGGAAATGCGAATGGTTGAACCATTAAGGGACGTAGCGTGCTTGCAGACGAGGGCTTCTGTAGCCTGCTCCTCGTTTTCAAAAAGGACAAGAGCCTGCTTCTTCCCGTTCATCTCAAACATTTTGGTACTAGCAATGCTGCCATGCTCTTCTAGGTGACTCACTATCTCTTCTTCAGTCACATCCTGTGGGAGAGTCGAGATGTGGATCATTTTGGTCGGTGAACAACAATATCGGTAATTTTTTGCAGCATTTCGGTTGAAACGGTTGAGATTTGAGTTTGAGTACTCGTGGGTATCAGCTCCAGTTGTAATGTTTGAATGCTTTGAAAAATTCACCTCCAAACGCTTCCCAAACATCATGGCTCCCTTTGTAAAAACAACAAAGATGAGTTACTCGGATAGGTAGCCCATCAAATAAGAGACACGGATAAAGATATGAAACGAAAGCAACAAATAGAAAGGTTTAAACGACATTAAAAATATATGCAGGTGCAATCACCTTCGCCAGAGCAAAACGGGAAAAAAATGAGAGAAGGATAGATTGAAGGGACTAAATTTAAAGAAACACATAGATAAGCTATAGCAATTAAAAAAATATATATATATATATATATATATATTGTTTATAAGACAGAAAAATAAAATGCATTTCAAGTTTAAAAAATGCCCCCGGACCTTCAAAAAGTGAACAGCCAGTTCAGCCTGAAAACCATCACCCAATTGAACCAATGCATGATCTGGTTTATTCCGGAGAAGTTTGATTCTAATAATGTTCCCATATATTGAGAACAAATTAAAAAGCTTATCCTCATCTATTTTCTGCAAAAGAAGGTAAGATGACAGATAGAGTGAGCAAAAGTTTAATGTTGGTCTATAATTTTAGGCACTTAGAAAGCATAAGGAAAGCATAGCTGGTGCATACATGCACCAGACGTGCTTTTGTCTGTGTATAAGAGAGAGAGAGAGATAGAGCAGGTGGGACAGGTAGAAACTTACTTCAGGATTCAGATTAGATACAAGAACAGTGCACCTATCATTTGTACCGCTTATACCGGGTGGCAGGCCACCTCCAAAGGCAGCAGCAATAGCAGCAGCATTGCCCATCTACAATTTAACAAAAAAAAAAAAGATCCAGCAAAATACCATAAACAAACCATTTGAAAAACACTTGCGCACTATGGGAGCAGTACCACTGAGCAGGCAAAAGAGGCAAATCAAAATTTAGTGTAAAAATAGATATTAGATATAGGCAACTAAATCATACTTCTTCAGATGTGCAAACACTTACAAACCAAAGGGTATACCACATCACCAAACAACAGACGTTAGGAACTGCTATTCAATCAAATGTGCCCAATTTTTGATTGGCCAGCAAAGATGGAAGATGACATTTAGAGATAAAATTTTACGCCTCTAAAATAATAGAGTGGTCATAGCTAGGAAGTATAATGATTGCAATTAGCAGGTAATGATATGAACAATTGAGAGCAAAAACAAACGGTTATGGTACCACGATCTGAAAATAAAAGTCATAGCATGCTTAGCACATTTGAATTGCAGATTAGGCTTAGAAAGAAACCCAACAGCGGGATTCAAAGAATTTGCTGCAGCATTTGACAGAAACCAACACATCACATGGGTGACTTGTATAATAGTGCCAGGGTGACGGTACATAAGTTTGATCCAGAGCACAAGAAGGTACCAACCTGTGGAAATCCAACTGAACGGAAAAGAAGGGGGTGTTAGAAGCTGGGATAGAATTAACAAGAAAAAAAGATGCTGAAAACACTAGGATAATGTACAATAGATTATTAAGCACCTGGATGGGCATACATGCCTGCATCTCCATACCCAGGCTGCCAGAAAAGAAACAATATTTGATAACCATCAGAAACAATCACAATGATAAAAGATTAAATATGTCAGTCCTTATACAGGAGAAGAAGGATTTACTTGAGAGGACTTGCCCTTCTGTTCTGAAGGCAAGGATGGGTTTGTAAAATCCCTAGCCAAAAAAGAGAACATGAAATCATCTCTCTCATCTGCAGCTTACGATTATAAATAAGCAGAAATAAATAAAAGTTTGGCCCACAAACTTACCGAGAGCGCTCATTATTATAATTCACTTGCAACTCATCAAGGCTGCATAAAAGACGAAACGATGTAAGAAACACAGCAAGAAGTAAAACCATGATAATGTGACATGCCAATAACCTAAACTCACTTTGAGAACTGAATATCCAGCTGGCAACAACCATCATATATATTTCGTCCCTGTAGCGAGTTATAAACATGTCAATGCCAAATTAGTTACAAAACTAGATAATTTAACGCTCAATGTACCTGAAGTGAGTTCCTTGCTGAAATAGCACTCTGGTGCAATTGATACTGAATTAAAGCTTGGAAACCTACACAATTTTCCATATTGGAGTCTATCAGGGTCTACTACTTAACTAGAAAAACAAGCTGCAGTAAAGCATTTCATGGAGTGAGAGGTCAATAATCTTGTTCTCATGCATGTCGAAACTCGAATGAGACAGAATTAACAGTAAGACACCAAATAAAAATAAAATAGTCCCCTCCTGTAAGCAAGGAACTATGAACAATCCATACAGAGGTATTCCTCGTCAAGGTTGACTTAACCATTAGACATGAAATTCTTCAGACGCGTTAACCAATATCGAATTTAGAAATAGTGAGAGAAGAGAAAATTCGAAGATGCTGACCAGCCGACTTCTGAAATGTGACGATCTTCTCTACAAATCCATGAGGGGAAAAGACTTGATGCAGCACTTCCACAGTTATAGGATATAGCATGTGATGTATCGTAACTAAGAGGATTCGATTAGGCTGGATATCCAGAGAGCCCACCAGCAGACCAGCGTAGAGACAGAATAGGGAGAAGATCCCAACAGCAAACCAGCACAGAGACAGCAGAGAGAGAAGAGAAGGGAATGAATAGAAAAGAATATAGAAAGACAAAAAGGAAATGGACATATAGAGCTAGACTAACCAGCTTCAAGCAGTCACATGCAGATACAGAATATTAAAAGGGAAATATGAAATCATGAACTAGAGCAACTGGAATCATTAACTATGTTTGTGCTATTATTGAGTCGCCTGATGTAATACCACATCATAGAGCCTTCATAACAATGAAATATGAAGAAACCACGCCTAATGAAATAAAAAGAACTTAAAATAAGTAGGAAAAAAGCATTTAGAGATCTCAAAACATCCAAAAGGAAAAGGTGTAAGATATTATTATCCTTCCAAAGAGGAAACCATCAAGGAAGATATAACTTCTAATCCACGAGAATATGGATGATTTAATACGTGAACTCATCAATTGACGAAAACTTAAATGGAGAAAATGCAACAACTACATACATACTTGAAGTATTTCTCAGGGATAAACAATCATCATCAACATCGTATTTCTCATACCAAGACCCAACATATAAAAGGGTATCCAAAAAACAAGAATATTTTTTAAGCAACGCTAACTAGTTGAGAAGTCATGGTTAAGTGCCTCGGGCGCTATTTTACGTGTAAATGTTGTTAATTTCATGATTCCTAAATTGATTAAGTTGATGAATCAAAATTTAATTATATGATTCTTCTCAAGCACTTTAGTGGATGGTGTGCAATTTACCAGGTAAACTTTGTGAGTTCCATAATTGGTTTTCCTGCAAGTACCATCAAATCATCAACCGCTTGACACATAGAGCTTCAGCATATTAAGCCACAGTTAAATTGTAGTTAGTATTGATTAAAAAACATTACTAAATTAATTGAAGCATTAAGATTTAATAATTAATAAAACATCATACTATATCTCCGACTTGTCCAAAATAAACTCGCAGCACAAGTCTATTGACTTTTAGGCGTAAACACTAGGCAGTATTTCAGAGTTTGTGGAAGTAAGATATACCACAGGTGCACATTTCCAATACCTTCCCCTCCTTTATAGATAGCATTACATGATGTTTAACCCACTCAATATTAATAATAGTGGTAATAAAGATTCATTTTAGATATCGTATGCTTGATGCCTTGAAACGAAATTGACCATTTTACAGTTCACTTTAACAACAGGTTTTTTAACCTTTTTTGAACAATGGGGTGTCGGGATGTCGATGGAAATAGAACCTTACACCTCTTGATTTTGAATCAAGAGTGATGCTATTGAGCTACAAAGCTCTTGGCCACTGTTCACTTTAACAAAAGGTTACTCACATCCTGATTAACTGTTGTTCCATATAGTTCTCGGCAACCACTTCATTTTCTTTTTTAAATTAATACAAATTAAATATAGAATGTATTTGGAAAGTGAATAATTCTACTCATGCTCAGACACGTGCAACCATAAAGTGATAAAACAATTGGTATCCGGTGAGAAGCTAGCAACCAGCTCGTAACTTTAAACACCTTATCACAGCATAATTATCATGGAAATTACAAAAAAATTGTCACATGGTACATAAGATTCACCTCATCTCCTCGTGCTTGAGAATTCTGATCCATGATTGTTAGTTCTTGGTGTGATGAGAACTGAACATAAACATTCCTTCCTCTGATAGACATTGAATAGATTTAGTAAGAGACAAGAAAAAGCCTAAATCATGAGGGACAACTCTGATAATGAAGTTGAAAGCTGTGAAGGATAGCTCAGATCATTTATCAAAGTACCTTATACTAGGCTGGACACTAGTATAGAATTGCAATGCATTCACTGCGGAAGGGACATCTTGCATTTGAAGGAGTGCCTGATATTCATATATGAATAGAAATTCAGACAACTTTACATGCAACAACACACACACACATACAGAGTTCCTTCAACATAATAATAAGAATGTGACCTGATTCTTGGCTCGAAGCATCACAAGCTTGGTGATGACTCCAAATGGCTGGAACAGCTGAAGCAAGTCATTCTAGAAAAGCATAAAATAGCATCAAATAATGACCCTAGAAAAAGTGTGCAACACAGAAAATATTTTCTAGACGGGGCAATAGAAGTTTTCATATGGTTCGCATTCAAAACGAACAGAAATATAATATAATCTACTTTCTCAGAAAGTGAAATATGAGATGTGGTTCTTTTATAACTTATTCTCTGCTCAAGGGTTTTTATCATTAAAACGAAAATGACAAAAAGTTGCAAGTATTACCCTTTTTTGTATTTAACCATTTAAGCAATCCACTTTTGTAGATAGGAGGACTCATTATCCAAGATTTTTTAAGTCTAAAGCTAATTAATTTACTCAACAAATACAAGTTGGAGAGTCTTACAGTGCTAAGGTATTCAGGCTGGTATGACCCCAAATTACTGCTATTACTAATAACCCAGAAATTGTTCAATGGTAGGCCACGATATGGCTATAAACCTAGCCATATTAATGAAAGCAATTTCATTTGTTATATATTTTTATTACAAAGGTTTGACCATTTCCATTTGCTAACTACTGCTCCATATGTTTTCATGAACTGATGTGGTAAAGAAACCAAGAAACCATCAGCTACCCATTTTTTGGCGTGGGCTTTAAAGCTGATTTAGGAAGTAAAACAGGGGAACATCCCAAAATGTGCCACTAACAAACACCATAATCACAATTCACGAGATAGGCATGGTAGACAGCGATTGTACCTCAGCAATTTCATGACCCACATTTCGAACATGAATGACTTTTGAGGGCTCTGCCATCACCCGCGACCTGAAACCCAAAATGTAAAGGTGGGGCATCAAGATCACTAAAAGCAAATTGCAGAGAATGGGGCTTTGAATATTTCACAATTTTCAATCACTGTTATAGCTTCCAGCATCTATGACCCAAAACAATTACACACAATGTGCCAAAGGCCATGAATCCCCATTGCTCTGAATTCCAAAAAACTGAAACGTAAGGATAAATGTTCATGTCCAAGCGAGTAAAGCTCAATACAAGTACGACCTTAGCCTTGAAACTAGAAAACGGTTTAATGAGATTCCAAAATTTTTGGCCTAAAAAGCACATCTACCTTAGCCGAAAGCTTGAAAAATTCGACTAGAATCCAAGATTTCAATAGCCTTCACCACGTTCTTTTCTGCAAATTTGTTACCTTATTAGAACTGCAGTCTTGCTCCTGAATCAGGCTCTTATACAAACGGAAGGAGCATAACCAGTATCCCAAACAGCCTGCACGAAACCACCAAATATAGCACATGCTTCAAATTTCAATTAATTCCACCGATCCCCAACTCCATTCCACTCACCCCACGTCCGCTCCAGAGAAAGAAATTGTGATTGATACAATATCAAATCAAATTAGCAGCACAAAGATGAAGTCTTGTAAGTATTGATATATAGCAGCCTCATAATGAGACAAAATAACAAAAAAAGTACAATCACCTTCGGTAACAAATCAGAGAGAGAGAGAGCGCGAAGCAGAAGGGAGAGAGTTGGGGGGTTGTACTTGGGGATTAGGGCTAGGGTTTTCTCGGTGAGCAGTTTTACTTTCCGTCACAGTAATGCCCTCGTGAAATCAACCGCAATGGGTCAAGGTATAAAAGTAATATATCCTAAAACAGCAGGGGTGTTTAAGGAAATTCACAGACGTGGATTTGAGAAAACTGGGAACACTATAAAAGGGGCCTTGCAAGGTAGGGTGCTCTTCTATAACACTACTTGATCTTATCTGAGCAGGCGGCGGAGGGGCGCGGCAGCGGGGAAATGGGGGCCAATTTACTGAGAGAAGGAATCGGATGCCTCCCTCCATCCATGGTTGCTGGAGGCTCCGTCTTCTTCATGGTTCCCCAAACCCTACCCACGCTCATCCGCTTTCTCTGCGATGAAGACTGCCCGCCGCCGGAGCCATCGCCGGCGATGACGGATGAGCGGGCTTTTCATTAAATTCCATCTTTTATTATTACTTTTTTTTCAGATGATTCTTTTTCCCTTTTTTTTTTTTTTATATTTATGTACTCATTTTTTAGTTGAACTTGCAAAATCTGCATTTTTCATCATTAGTTAGTAAATATTTGGACCATTTCTAATATTTTTTACAATATTTAACAAATTTTATGGTATTCTATTCTAAAACAGCAAGTGTATTTGTGTAAGGTTTAAAACGGATGTGTTTGTTTAAAATTCTGAAATATGTACTAATTAATACTAAGTGGTAAAAAGTAATTGGACCCTTCACCTACTATATTATATTGGGTCAAAGGTTTCACAGGCAGTATCTACCATTCTGAGATGTTAATTTTTAGGGATTTTGGTTGGCGTTCAATTCTAAATCCTTGTCTCAGTCAATACATTTTACACCTTGCAATTTATTTTAGAACTAGGGTCTACTGGGTTGAATAAAAAATTAGATAAAAGAAAATGTTATGTTTGTGCTTCTGCAGACAGGAAGGTGTACTTGGAGATTGAAGGTGCGGGTGGTAAGAAAGATAGCTCTATGAATACCATTCGAAGCAAGCATTTCGGCATTTCTTCAATGGAAGAATACATCATTCTTCTTTGTAACTTGTTTGATGATAGATCTGGCTTTCATATTCTCTTGTTCTTTGATTGCTTCTTTGCCAATCTTGAGCCCCCATTAGATTGGAGCTCTTATTTTTGGTGTTGGATTAGTCCAGTGATAATGAAGGCACATACAGACATACTAGAACTGTAATTATCATATTTTGATTTGATTAGTTATAATATCTTGTGTGGTTCCCAACAAAAAAATGCTTGCTTTATATAGGGTTGCTAAGAAATGTTTTTATAATGGTATGGTATTTTTGTGTAGGTTCTTTTGATATTCGGCAAGAAATGAGAATTTTGGTCCCCTGTTCCGTCATGTATTTGAGACTAAAAGATTTCCTTTTGCTTAAAATTAACTAGGCAGAGCTTGGCATGGCCTTATAGCATGTCCGAACTCGTACGATAATTTTAGATTGGAGTTAGGTTTGGAGTTGATACTTATTAGGTTTAGATCAATCTAATGAGACGATAAAATTCAGGTATATGAGATCAAATTGACAAAACCTGAAACTTTATTTGGCTTGTACACATATAGTCATGTTGAATTAATTTTTAATGTGCCCTCAGATTTGGACCCTAAATTAATGTTTATTAGAAAGTATTACTTTTTTAGTATTACTTGTTCCTCTTAAATGTATCTATTTTATCTACCAACAAGGTATTATTTAATAATAATAATAATAACTAGAAGATATTACTTTGAATTTGTGTAGGTGGTAGATGATGATGATGATATATGTTACAATTCGTTGGCCGTGTAAAGACTTCATTTATTTTATTTATCTTTGTTTACTAGTAAGTCCTCATAAGCGATACACAAATACATATGCTTTTTTTTTAGTCTACAGTAATATTAACGAATTCAAATGTTGAAAAAATCATTTTTTGACAAGTAGATTTAATGGTTAGTGTTCAAATATGCATGATGTAAAATTATTACTACTATCAATATAATAATGAATCTCATCAAACTTTTATGTTTTTAAATTAAAACAAACTCAAATGTAATGTGTAATACAAATTCTGAAAAATCTACTTATATAATAATATATATATATATTTGACTAAAACCATACCTAGATGGGAGGATTAAGGTTATCCTCAACCTATTTCATATATGAACAAGTCATGTACAATATATTGTAGCAACATTATTTAAATCTAAAGTTTGGTAAACTAAGAGCATCTACTTGAATGAACCTCTTATTCTGTTACAACCTGACAAATTTTTAAAAGTAAAACAACTTTGTCTTCGCACCGTTTCATTTGCCAAAAAATCAGCAACTTTATTTCCTTCTCTCCAAATGTGGGAGACAAAAATCACTCCTTTCATTTTGAAAGCTTCAAAACGTGTTATTAGCGAATGGTATTGCCATCCTCCAGTATTAACTTGTTTTAACATATACACAATAGACAATGCATCTACCTCTACCCATATCTTGCGAAATCCAAGTTCAAAACACAATTCAGTTCCGAGTATCACAACTTTAATTTCAGCATACACATTATCACAAAAAGGAATAAAACTATAAAAACTTGCTACAAAGGTAGCATTCGAATCTCTAATCACTCCCCCCCCCCCCCTCCCCCCCCCCCCCCCCCACCACCACCACCCAAGCCTCTATCAGAATTTAGTTTAACCCAATCATCACTTGGAGACTCCCACCTAATCAATTTTGGTTGAACTTCTTTCTTCCTCACGATCCCAAACCCCCACATTCTAGCAATGTGCTAGTAACCATCCCAAAATCCAGGCGGCATCAGGTTTTGCTAAGGCTATGGTCCTTAGCATGCCAAACACCAAGGACTGTACTTTTGAGACCGTTACTTGTATGTCCTGAAATCTCACCATATTACGAGCTTTCCAAATCTGCCAACAGATTATCAAAGTAAAACACCACAAACATGTTCTTTGGCTATGAAGCTTTGGAACCAAAGACCAAGAAGTTGAAATAAAGATAGGGTACAAGGAATTTTAAACTGAAAAAATTTGGAAAAGAACAACCAAACCTGCAATGTAAAAGGACAGTTAACGAAAAGATGATCCATGGTTTCACAATTGGCATGACAAAGCGCACACATTGAAACTACCTCAATCCACTTTTTCCTTAGATTGCTATCAAGAGATACAAAATTGTTAGCCAATCTCCAATTAAAACATGTATCAGATTTTAATAGGGATTTTGTCCACATCATAGACTTCCAAGCCCAAATGGGTCTCTTCTGTCTTAGTGTGTTTCATGCAGAAAAAACAGAAAAAGTGCCATTCGAAGTTAACTTCCACACAGGTTTGTCAAGCAAATTAGAATTGATGGAAAGTTCAAGGATGTAACTGATGACATTGGGAGGAAGTATAGAAGAAATAGAAGACAAGTCCCAAGCATTGTTACACCAAAAATCTGCCATAATTTGGCTTGTATCAAATCTGTCACATAATTGACACAAGGGGCTGAATTCACACCATCTATCAAACCAAAATGAAAATTTTTCTTTCCCTAATCTCCAAAAAATGTATTGCTCCGCTGGATCCTTAATTTTCAAGCAGCCTTTTCCAAAAGAAAGACTGATTATACCCCACATCCGCATAATATGGATGCACCTTCTTAAGATACTTATTCTTTAAAAAGTCAGTCCAAAGGCTACTACAAGTTCTTAGTTTCCACCAGGCTTGCGAAGCAAAAGCCTTGGCCATATCCTCTACCCTTCTCACCCCAAGCACTCCTCCGTTTAGTGGAAAACACACTCTATCCCAAGCTGCCCAATGCAGTTTACAGTCACCCCATAGAAAATTATTCAGCAACTTATGAATTCTTTCTACAACAGTCTTAGGGGGTCCAAGAATTCTCAAAGTATACATAGGAATAGAGGAGAGGACACTTTTAATAAGCTCCAATCTACCACCCATGCTAAGGAGCAGTTTATCCCATCCAGAAATTCTACCCAATATTTTTTCCACCACTTCTTGAAACAGCTCACACTTAACCCTTCCCTTGAACAAAGGAACCCCTAAATATTTAAATGCCAACCCTTTCTCCTTCACCCCAGCCAACTCTAGAATTCTTTTTTTCCTATGATTTTTTACCTTAGTGCCAAATATAACCATGCTTTTAGAAAAATTAAATTTTTGTCCAGTGGCTTTTTCAAAATTAACAAAGAAAACCAACAACTTTTTGAAATAAAGGATGTTAGTAGAGCGGAAGATGATGGTATCATCAACAAAGGAAAGAAAAGGCACATTCAACCCCAGTTTATTGAAATGAAGTTTGGGACAGGATTTGAACAAGCTTGCAAAGCCACTGGATAGAACAATTGAATAAATGGCAAAAAGAATAGGAGACAGGGGATCAATGTTGTTCAGAAAACCAACACTGCTCAATGTTGTTGGTTATGTACCTGATAAACAATTCAGGAAAGCCAAGTAATTGCAGAATTTTATTTAGAGCCCCCCACTCAACCTTATCATAGGCTTTTTGAAGATCCAGTTTTAAAACCATTTTGTCATTTTTACAATCATTGTTAATATCATGTACTAGTTCTTGAGCCATAATAATATTATCCGCAATATTCCGAGTAGGGACAAATCCACTTTGGGCAAGAGGGACAATTTTAGGAAGGATTGTAGCCAGCCTATTATTATAAAAATCTAAAGATAATTTATAGATATATAAAATAATTTGAGATTTAAGACTCTTCTAAAAATTAATTTTACTTTTATAAATTAATTTTACAAAATTTCAAGTTACTTTAAGATTTACTAAAATAATTTTACTGATTTTATAGATAAAATTTAAAAAGTTAATTTAATATTAAAGAATTTAGTAATCATATATCTATATATATTTTTGTTTCCAAATCATTCTATAATATACTTTGAATATTTTATATACTTTACAATCTAGATTAATTCAAAATAATGTATTAAAGATTTATTAAAATAATTTCTCAAATTTGAATTTAAAACTATGAATATTTAAATAATAAATTATAAATTTAACTATCATTTATATCTAAATTTTAATATTATATTAATTTATATATATATATATATTTATTTATTTATTTTCTTTACCATCGTCATAAGTGACTAAGCAGGAAAAATACAAAAAAAGTAAAAAAATTAAGTGCCACATAAGCAAAAAATAGCCAGCTCATGGATGACCGATGGGTAACCTGCAGTAGCCAGTCACGGGGCATTTTTATCATTTTTTTTGTAAGTTAGAAGGCATTTTTAAAAAGTACCAAACTTAAAGGATATTTTCTTAATTAGGACAAATTTACGGGACACTTTTACCAATTTTTCCATATATAAATCAATGCCGGCTTAAAACATCTCGAGTCGGAACCCCACTCCTTTAATTTTGGCACCACCAAGACCATAAAGGTACACTAAACCTTAAGCCCTCACAATAGACACAAAGCAACAAGAAATCAAGAAGGAATAGAGCACAAAGTTAATCTGTCTCACTTTCTCTCTATTGCTGTCTCACTCTAGTTGCTTGTTTTTGGGACAACCACACACACACACATATGTGTGTGTTGGGCTAGGGTTTAGTAGGGGAGCTCAAGGGGCATCTATGCTTGAAATTGAACCTGTGCTTCCTAAGAAACCTGTGTTTAAATTCAATATAAAATTTAGTTGAAATTGTATATTGAAAGCTACGTTCTTATGTTAGTCATTATTATATATAAAGAGCACATACAGAAAAATATATATGTTTAAAATTTAAATTTCTTTGTATTGAGAGAGGACTCATTTTTTTGTTCGTCCCGGACCCCTAAAACGTCAGGACGGCCCTGGTTAAGTGGTCAACCAATAAACTGGCCCATAGTTTATATTCTTTAGCGTTTGTTCTTAATTTTGGCGGTATGTATGTTGATGTGATACCGTCCTCTGTCCATCTTGTACTATTGAAAGATGCTGATTTTGGCTAATTTCATATATTACGCTACCCTCAAAAACCAAAAAGGAAAAAGGCAAAACAGTAGAGACTCAGTTGATTTTCTTCTATCTGGAAGTTTCCGACTTGTCTTATGTTTATTAATCTTTAATTGATAAAATAATAAATTATGGAGAAATAGACGTCCCAACTCCCATGGAACCGCAGCTTGTCGTGTTTGTATATAATTTATTTATTTTTAATTGAGCTTAGAGCCCAATTAAATCATATCTCTAAATATGTGAGTATATTTACAAATGTGTTTGTTTATATTGGTAAATATTTATACTTGTAATTTGTGAACAACTAATTCTTTTAGGGAAAATAATTGTTTTTCGTCCGTTATGTTGTACCTATTTCGATTTTTTATCCTTTTCGTTTTACGGTTTTTGAAATTTATCCTTTATATTACAAAATCCGACAAATTGATCTTGTGACCTTCTACAGCAGGTTACCTTCCTAATAATTGCGAACGTGGCAGCGTTTTTTTATATTTTTTAGTTATCCACGTGGCAAATGTGGTTACATGTCATTTCCACGTCATTTAAAACATTTAAAAAATAAAAATGAAAATTCTAAAATAACATATAAAAATTTAAAAAAACATAAAATAAAAAACATCCAGAAAATAAAAATAGAAGTTCAAAAAAATCTGGAATTTTTCTTTAACAGAAATAGAAGAAATCCAGTTTTAAATTTGTATTTTTTAAATAAAATAGAAATTTATTTAAAATAATAATCTTAAATGTTTTAAATAAAAGAGAATTTTTCTTTAAAATAAAAATCTAATTTTTTTAAATCCAAAGTTTTATTTTAAATATGTTCATAAAAATAAAAAAAATAAAAAATAAATAAAAGAAAAATAACACAATGAGGAGGACGCCTCCTCGCCGCCGCCCTCCTTGAAAACCCTCATCTCCGCCGCCCGCCCTCCTCGACGACCCTGATCTCTGTTATGCCCCTTTATCGAGGAGAAATTTTATTTAAAATAATAAATTATGATAATAAAAAATAAGATTATTTTTCGAGAAGTAATCTCCCTTTCAATTCTTTTTTCCTTTTTTTAATATATACAAGTAATCCCCTACCCATTCTTCGATAAGGGCGGCGGCAAGGAGTCGAAGTGTGCGGAGATAAGGGTCGTTGAGGAGGCCGGCGGGGAGGAGGTGGGTCCCCTCATTCTTTTTTTTTTCTTTTTATTTTTTATTTTTATGAACATATTTAAAATAAAAAAATGAATTTAACAAAACAATCAGATTTTTATTTTAAATAAAAATTTCTATTTTATTTAATAAAATCATAGATTGTTATTTCAAAAATATAATTTCTCTTTTGCTTAAAAACAAAATCTAGATTTAAAATTGAATTTTCTTTTACTTTCTGTTAAAGAATGATTCCACAATTTTTTTTAACTTTATTTTTATTTTTTAAATTTTTTATTTATGTTTTTTTATTTTTAAATGTTATTTTAGAATTCTCTTTTTTTTTTTTCTCTAGATTTTTTTGTATTTGTTAATTTTTATATATTATTTTAGAATTTTCCTATTTTTTAATGTTTCAAATGATATGGAAATAACATGTAACCACATTTGCCACGCGGATAACTAAAATAAAATGAAAAAATGCTGTCACGTCAGCAATTACCGGAAGGTAACCTGCTGTAGAAGGTCACCGGACCAATTTGTTAAATTTTGGAACATAAAGGACGAATTTCAAAAAGACGAAAGGATAAAATCGAAATGCATACAACATAACGGACGAAAAAAATTATTTTCCCATTATTTTATTAACGAATATTAAATAAACAAATATTTTTCTAAAATATGTATACAATAAACGAATTTAATGACATCTTCATTATAATAAGAGATAATACGAAAATAGTGAGTCTTGTGTGTGACGGTTTTATGTATGACGAAATATATTTTTATAGGCAAGATTGATACTTTTACAGGAAAAAATAATACTTTTACAGATAAAAATGATATTTTTACTACATTAATATTTTTATAGATTTCACAAAAAGTGATTTTTTTGTTAAAAAAGATGTTACTTTACAAATAAACGTAATACTTTTCTTACAAAAAGTAATAAGTATTTCCCGTCATATCGGGTGATGAGCTCATATAAATTTTTACCATACAAAAATATTATATTATATGCAGTATAATTATTCTTATTCTATTTCTTATTATTGCTATTATTAATTAAGTTTTAAACAAACTTGTCAGTGAACAATTATATCCAAACTCTATCTTTTATCGTCCAGTCTTTTGAGAGGAGGCAAATTCATGTTCCTTTGTCATTAGTGCAAAAGTTTCATGCGCACTACTGCATAACTGATAGAGAGAGAGAGATGAGCGGGGAAGGTGAAGGGAAAGTGGTGTGCGTGACAGGAGCATCTGGATACGTAGCATCATGGCTGGTTAAGTGTCTTCTCCACCGTGGTTATGCCGTCAAAGCAACTGTTCGCAACCTCCGTCAGTCCTCTCTTTCTATCTGTACACACACACACACACACACAATTTCACATTCCCCCACCAAAATTATAGCTGTTCTCTATTTATGATTTTAGCTATGCCGCTCGTAAAATTCCGTTGATTGTAATGTTTATTTGTACATATTATTCCTAATTTTGTTACTTTGGCTTCTGGTGTGAAATAGGCGATCCAAGGAAAGTAGAGCACCTAAAGGCACTCGAAGGAGCTAAGGAAAGGTTACAATTGTTCGAAGCAGACTTACTTGAAGATGGAAGTTTCGATTCTGTGGTTGATGGTTGTGATGGCGTCTTTCATACAGCTTCCCCTGTTCTTTTTCAAACTACTCATCCACAGGTTCATACTCTTCTTCGTCTTCCTTCAATTTACAGGAACTTGCCATTTTGGATGCATTATATTTTTTGAATCCGCCTTTCAGTTTTGATTTTAAACTATAATTTCAGTTCCATTTGGGTATTGTAAGTAATTTACATGCAGTATTATATATAATTGCTTGCTGATATTTTAAACTTTAATGGCAAATAAGAGGAGTTATAAAGCTAACAAGATTTCTGGACTGTTCTACAATACAGTTCTGAGGGGCTAAAATTGTTTTTTTTTTCTCACAACTTTTCGCTAGTATGCTTTAGTCCTACAAATAGTTACTAATTCAATCTAGTCATGTAATTTAGAAATCACTCGCAATTGGTCCTTTTACGCTGCCGGCAACCCAATAGGCCGGAAAAGTGCACATGCGTCGGTGCCACATAATCTAAAATCAGTGGGATTTTGCTTCCACGGTTCAAATGCATGCGCTTTTCCGGCCGATTTGGTTGCCCGCGACGAAAAAAGACCGATTTCGAGTAATTTCTTAAATTATGGAACAAAATTGAATTCTTAACTATTTTTTGGACCAAAACCTTACGACTGAAAAATTATGAGACAAAAAATGATTTTAACCCAGTTCCGAGTATTAATTCTGAAAAATGCATGAGGCTTCTATTGAATGTGTATTTATTCCAAGTGAAGAGTTATTTACTTGTATTACAGATATTATAGATGAAAGTGCCCAAAGGTAATATGTACGTCTGATATAGAAGCAGAAGTTTCCAAAAATAACTGAGATTAGCAACTTCCCATTGAATTTTTGTGTAACAGTAGTAACTCTTTGATTTACTTATTTGCATAAATTAGGTGGAATTAATAGAACCGGCAGAAAAAGGAACTCTTAATGTCCTGAGATCATGCAGCAAAGTACAATCTGTTAAACGGGTTGTGGTGACATCCTCAATAGCTGCAGTTGTGATGAACCAAAATCCTAAAGGCCCTGAAGTTGTAGTGGATGAATCGTGGTTTTCAGATCCGGCATTCTGTGAAGAAAACAAGGTTCATTAATATCTGTTTCTGTTGGTATTTTATCCTTCTTTGATTTTCTTTTCTTTACTGGAATTGTAAGTACACAAATGAGTAAAGAGAGCTGAAAATTCCGAGAAAGCGAAACATACGACCCTTGTAAGCCTCATTTTATGATTTTGATTCTGTAAAGACACGAGGTGGCCTTGAAATGCAATGGAGACAGTTAATTCGTTGAGTGCAACTCAGCTTTTGTCAATCATAGGGCCTATGTAGGCATGTAGCCATGCCTGTCGACCGAGTCTAAGGTTTTACTATGTTCCTAAATTGGAGACTTGGTAACCTGGTAGGAGTGATACCCAGAGAAAATAGCAGAAAGAATAATGCATATGTTTAATTTGTTTGTTAGGTTAATATCGATTAGATTATATTAATTTGACGTCCAACACCCAAGTACAATTGTTTGTATGCTGCACATGAGTTATATGTAAATTTTTCATTACTTTATCAGCATCCAAGCTTAGCTCGCACGTGACGATGTTGTTCAATGGATAGTATGTTTTTCAAGATAGAAGTTTTTCAAATATTCTGATGAAAATAATTACAGATACTGTAGTAAAATTACTAATGAGAGAGAATAGTAGTGCCATCTTACAGCTATCTTGATCGAGTGACAAGCACTTTTCGTTGCAATCTCTTCACACAATTCAATTCTTACAATTTCTTGTAGTATTCTGCTATATAGTGGTGAATGGATACGGCCATTTTGATTTCTAAGAATGCGTCAAAACGTCATCTAATTCCATTCTTTTTTTTTTAGCACGTGTATTATTTTCCTGAAACCATTATCCTGTTTCTTCATGAGGTTTATGTGACTGAACTTTCTTATATCTGATCTATCAGATGTGAATTTTTTTAAGGGATAACCAAATTTGTTTTCCTATTAATACTTGTCCAGCTAAGGTTAAATGTTTATGTTCATGCGTCTAACACCAATCATTTGTGAGGTTTTGGCATACAATAGTTAACTAGGTTTCCACAGAATTAAGTATAATGTGAATGAAGCACTTTGGAAATACTATCATAATAACCAAATTTTACCAAAAAGAGAAGTGTTTCAGAGTATCTCTGACTGTTATGTTTGCAGCAATGGTATGCACTTTCAAAAACGTTGGCCGAGGCAGCTGCATGGAAATTTGCAGAAGAAAATGGCATCGACGTGGTATTAATGCATCCTGGATTTGTCCTCGGCCCTCTCCTTCAGCCGACACTCAATTTCTCCTCTGGGGCTCTTTTAGACATCATGAAAGGTATCACACAAAATAGACTTCTCTACATAGCCTTAGCTCGTGTGTAATGTATGTGTCATACACCTATTGTTATATTTTACGACATAAACAACATGTGAAGGAAATTGACTGCAATTTCCCCGCAACACCTACTTAAAGAATACACGCACCATTTTATAGAACTTAGTATTAGGCATCAAACTGCTGTTTTTAAATAACTTCATTACAAACAGATACAAGGACATACCAGTTCTATAGATTTGGCTGTCGTCTAATATGGTTGCCTAACAGTGGCATATCATCGCATTTACATGAAAGCATTTACATGTGATTGGATGTCTACGTTTTGTTGAGTTTTCACCATCATAAAAAAGAATTATTTTTATATATACTAAAATTTTCATATTCTGACAGGAAAAGAACTGTTCCCGTCCTATCGATTTGTTGATGTCAGAAACGTGGTTTACGCACATATTATGGCTTTTGAGAATTCATCAGCCAGTGGCAGATACTGTCTGGTCGGGAAAACTTTAAGTCATTCTGAAGCTAGACAGATTCTGCATAAGCTTTATCCTTCCATCACTGAACCAGTAGAGTAAGTTTGTTTCTATTCATACACATCCTTACTTCTCACTATCACTGTTGGCCTTCCTATTAATTCTCAAGAAAATTATTAAGCTCTAAGAATCTCGTTTTTAACATTTTATCCAATTACACTACCAAATTTCTATTCAGATTTTAAAAGCTGTAAAATCATTTGGAGATAATAAACAATAATAAGATAAAGTTGCCAATAATTTGAGCTGAGTTTCTAAAGATGCAAGTGTACTCTATATCTTAATAGCATCTGCTAAAGTGAATATAGCTAAGTAATGTATACTTGATATATTCCGAACCATAGATAGTCATGTTCGAAGAGTCTCTTGCAATTGAAGTTCCATAAGTTTAGAAAGTGCGCAATTTTAATCCCTTTTTAGTCGGAAAATCTAAAATACGCTAGAAAAAACACGTGACTGCCACATGAGTTTGGAAGTTAGAATCTATGTGTGTTTGTGGCTGAGGTGGTCCTTGTTTGAAAGGCGCAATTTGAAAGTTAAGGATATTTGTCCTTGTTTTAAATTGCGACACCTCAGCCAAGAATGAACGGAGATTCTTAATCGACAAACTCACATGACACACAAGTGATTTTTCCGACTGATTTTTGGATTTTCTGGCCAAAGAAAGGGCTGCAATTGTGCACTTTTTAAACATACAGGACTTAAATTGAAAACGGCTATTCGAATGAGATTAAAGTTGCAGCGACCCTAACTTATAGGATTAAAAATGCAATTTTCCCTGACATCACATTTACGAGAAGTAAATTATGATCTGCAACATTGAACTCATATTATCTTGCTGCTTGATGATACATTTGGAAGACTTGCCTATGAAAATTCCGGCAGGATTGTTTAACTGAAGTTGGTCGTAACTAAACAAGTTAAATCTATTTGAATATCGGATGCTCCTTTCATATATAATATCTCATGAACAAAAGTTTACCTTTTTAATTTTACACTTTTTTTTTCCGGTTTCCCTTTCTAAATTGCAGTGCGACAGCTACAGTGACGTCAACGTTCCAGGTATCAAAGAAGAAAGCTGAAAGTTTGGGCGTCAGTTTCACACCGTTGGAGGGGAGCCTCAAGGATACCGTAGAAAGCTTAAAGGAGAAAAACTTCCTCAATTTATGAAACAGCAGAGGTTTATATCTGTAAATGTAAGGACTCCTTGGGGGGCTATTCTTGCTGATGATATGTATATGCAAGATTAAAATTAATTATGTTTTATATTGGTAAACTTGCAAGTTGGGAATAAGATGCTCAGGGCTCATTTGGTAGGAGTATGGGAAAAGGGAGGTTAACCTATTATAAGATTACTTAATAGGATTTGAGTGTATAATTTAAGTAGTCTTGCATTTGATACGGGATATTAGGTTTTATGATAAATTTTATTGGGTGTTTGGTAGCCTATATAATATTACTATTACACACATATTGTGTCATTATAGGCACACTTTTACTCCTATATACCAAATCTAAAAATTAGTCATTTTCGAAACGTAGCTTTTATTAGATTTCAAATAATAATAATAATAATAATAATAATAATAATAATAATAATAATAATAATAATAATAATAATACTTCCTCCGTCCCGGCTTATTTTGCACAGGTAAGCCGGCACGGAGATTAAAAAAAATCTGCTTTTTCACTTTTGGTTGACAGTCAACTAATTATTAGTAGAAAAATAAGGGAAAGATTAGTTTTCTGCAAACAAAACCTGCTATTTCCAGAAATAAAGAGAGTGAATTAAAAACATGAATAGTAAACATATGTGGGATACATGCCTTGAAAGTTTTTGAAATTCAGCAAGAATTACAAGGAGGACAATTTCCCTCCAATTACTGAAAATTTGCAGCCAAAACATTCAGGAAACCAATTCCAAAAATTATAAATTGAATTTTCCTCCTAAAACACCAAAAAACAGCAGGTTTCCTATAAAAATACCCTCTTCAACAACATTTAATTCAACACTAAATGCTGAAATCTGTCCACTGAAATTAAATCTACAAAAGTGTTATAGAAATATGCCTAACACTAGAAGGGGGAATCATCTAACTCCATAAGACCGCTGCATGATCGCACAATTCCTTTTAGCGAACAGTACCGACGGAGTCGTCCATTCCGGCAAAATCAAGGCAGCGACTTCATCATTTGGAGCAAGTCGGCACACTATCCATTACATTTGGGAATTTGCAAAAGTTCAAATATTAGCCGGATTGCCCATTGAATTTACAGAAGTGAAAAGAGTTAATAAAAAGACAAAAGCTACACTTGATGTTGAACAAATGAAGACCATCCCCTTTTCTAAAAGAGGCAGCATAAGGAGATTGGCCAAGGAGCTCGAGGTCAGTAAGAGTTAAGTAGGGAGATGGGTCAAAACAGGGCTGATAAGAGCACATACAAATGCTGTTAAACCTGCACTAACAGACTCAAACATGTTGCAAAGACTAAAATTCAGTTTAAGCAGTTTGCATTTAGACCAGCAGCTCAACCAAATCAGGTATGACTCCATGCACAATACCATACATATTGATGAAAAGTGATTCTATTTGCAAAGGACCACTGAAAGGGCTTACAAATTGGTTGAAGAAGATGACCCATATAGGGCTTGTAAGAGCAAAAGGTATATACCGAAAGTAATCATGTGTGCGGTCGCTCGACCGCGATACACAACTGAAGGGGAGCTGTTATTTGATGGAAAAATAGGAATTTTTCCATTTACAACAAAAATACCAGTCCTCAGAAACAGTTGGAATCGAACTCGAGGTACTTTGGTGACCAAACCAATTGACTCAATAACCAAAAATGTCATCAAAGACTGCATATTGCAGCAGGTAATGTTCTGATTTTTTTTAAGCTTTTTTTTGGGAAGATTTGCTATCAGAATAATCTCATCATATAGCCACCCAGAAATTGTAAGTCTCCTAAATGTGTCTAACACTAATGTTAGACACATTGACGACATTACAATTTATTTAAAATTAGAAATCAGCAGAAAATTCCTTCAAAATCATCAATTTCAGGTTATACCGGCCATTAAAGCTAAGTGGCCAGCTGATGCTAGCAAACATATAGTCATACAACAAGATAACCCAAAACCTCACATCAGCAATTACGACCCAGAATTTAGGGCAGCTGCTTCATCAGATAGGTTTGATATTCAACTTATTTGTCAACCCCCTAATTCCCCCGACACAAATGTCCTAGACTTAGGATTTTTTAGGGCAATTCAGTCTCTACAGGTTGAAACTGCATCTTATACCGTGGATGATCTAGTGACGAACGTGATCAAAGCATACGAAGAAATGGAGACATCAAAACTCAACAATGTCTATCTAAGCTTGAAGTCTTGTTTGATAGAGATTATGAAGCAAAAGGGTCACAACAACTATAAACTCCCTCATTTGGGCAAAGGGCACTTGGCTAGAGAAGGCACACTCCCAATATCTCTAGAAGTCGAGGAAGAAGTTGTAAGAAGCACGATAGAGCACTTAATTGAAAAAGAACAGGCTGGTGGATCTTACAACATAGGTGGGCTAATGACTGAGCTGGGGTATGATTAGAATCAATTGGTAGGGCAACCTTTGGAATCACTTCTAAGTTTAGAGCGTAAACATCTTATGTAGATGTACATTTTGCTTAAGCTGTAAACTCAGAAGGGTTTTGTATGACATACATTTTGATTTACATAGGTTTTATTAACACCAACTGATCCCTCAGAAAAATTTCATCATTGGGATTCATCTAAACCAAACAAACCACCAACAAAACATCTAGGGTAACATTAAACACTCAAAACCATTTCAGGTGATTTTTCGGTTTAAGCTACCAACTAAATTGAAGGCAACATATCCATCACTGAATATTTTAACACAAGCAACTGTAAAATATCAGAAGCATAACAACACATATTTTAAGCCACCACTGTGTTTCAATCGAATTATCAGTAACTATCCCGCACAGGGGCAACAACACAACAACAGGGGCCATTTCAGAATCAAAACCACACAGTGGTTCACAAGTTCAAGTCAGAATATATCCCTCACAGGGGCAAACATTAAACACATAAAATCAGGGGTTGTTTCAGCACATAAATCACACAAATTTGTCATCATATAATCTGAATCAACACCACACAGCCAACAAAACTTCAAATTCAGAAAATATCCCACAAAGGGGTTTTTTCATCATGTAAATTTAGGTACAACCCCAAACAAAACGCCACAGCAACAGTAATCGCACAACAATGATCACAAATCGGACATGCAGTACCCATTCAGGGGCCAAACGTAGCAGATCAAAAATAAAGGGTGAAGAGAATACATAGACCTTCAAAATTAATGGAACTCAAACAGCGAGGCATTCCCAGCAAAAATCCCTCAGATCTTGCGACTTAATGAGCCCGCTGTAAGGATCTACCAGATCTGGAGGTAACTCGTCCCTCAGCACGGATTTCGCCTCCGCCACCATCACCAGACTCCGATATGGCTCCGGCAACTGGGTCTCAGCCACATAAGAATCTTCCGAGTCGTAAACAATGGCATCCCATTCGGGAGATTCTTCCATTTCTTCCATAAAAAAAATGTTGAAAATGAAGGACCACCACAGAAACGGTGAGTTTCTGAAAAAAGGGAGGAAATCTGGTTGAAGATGGAGAGAGGATGAACAGAGACGAGAATTCAGAAAAGAGGGATGGGTAGGAGAAACGTTCTAGGATTTTCTGGGAGAGTGAAGAGAGACGAGAGTTCAGAAAATGGGGAAGCGTATGAACAAGTTCTAGGGTTTTCTGGGAGAAGAAATGAAATGGCAGGTTTTAGATCACACTCCCAAAAATGGGCTGGACTGTTTATTTTGGGTAGGGTTGGGAAGGGATATTACAATTGGGTTTAGAGTGTTAATTAAGGGTTGGTTAAAACAGATTAATGAAGCAAAGAAAAATCAGGTAAAAAAAGTAATGGCAAATGTGTAAATAAATGGTGCATTTTCTTTCCTTTTTTGGGGTGTGCAAAATAAGCCGGGACACCCCAAAAAGGAAAGTGTGCAAAATAAGCCGGGACGGAGGGAGTAAAAAAAAAAAAAAAATCAATAATAATAATAATAATACTATTCACTCATGAGATGCTATCTTACCAAATTGGTAAGATAACTAAGAGGTCCTAATATGGGCTAATAGCCGGGTCCCCTAGTTTAACACATATAAGCAATAATGGCTACCAACAATTGATTAGGCCATATAAATAATATAATATGGGCTTATTACCCCTACCAAATGAGCCCTCAGTGTATATCATGATCTAGAGAGAGTTTGCCCTTCAGCTCATGCATGCAAAATTAGTTCCAGCATAAACCAGTTGTTAGTTGCTGATATCACTGTTGACAGAATCGAATCGGACTAGCCGATTCAACTGGGAATCGGTGGGTTGGACTGGTTCGGAGTACCCCGAAAATTATTTTCATGGTCCAACTGGTAAAACCGAATTGAACTAGAAGAAAACCGGGAAACCGGAAAAAAAAAAAAGAAAAAAGAAAAAAACAGTTATTCCCATTTTGTGTGGTCCTCCTTTTCCTTTTTTTTTTTTTTATTTTTTTTTTAGAAAAAAAATTTTGTGCTTGTTTTACTTGTAGTTTTCCCTTTATTCTTTATGAGTTTATAGAATTTTTGTGATGGTGATGTATATAATTATATGAAAAAATAGTGACTACTAATACAGTTAAACCAATTTAACAGGTCCGATCGATTGAATCGTCAACTAGTTGTGTGTTGATTTGGTCGCTGCGTTGGTTGTAACAACACTGGCTGATACTCCCTCCGTCCCAGCTTAATTTGTCTGCTTGTCATTTCGGTCCGTCCCACTTTATCCTGCCTTCCCTCTCAAATTGTAAATTTTTCTCACACAATCTCCACCCCCAATCTTCATCTTTGAAAAAGTCAAAGATTTCACAAAATCTATTTTTTCTTAACCTTCACTAGTTATGTCCCCCGTGCGATGCACGGGAAAGACCTTAAATAATATTATATACAACAATGTCATTTTGTTTAATGTTAGAAAATTAGAGGTGGAAAAACTCGGCATGACCTGTTACCAAAACACGAACTCGTATGATAATTTTGAGTTCGGGTGGATGTCTATCGGACCTGGATCGTTATAGAGTCAACCTGATAAGAAATGATAAAATTTGGATCAACGATAAAATTTTGGTCGGGCAAATCAAATAATTGCCCTATAACTCTAATATTCTAATTATAACTTATGAGTAATAATTTATTTGGAAATATTGGAGTTGATTGATCTAGTAGAAGAAGTTTACTTGACGAAGAGTTTGAAAATATGTAAGTATTAAATCTGATACCTAATCTTACAATTTGCAACTATTCTCAATTTGTCTCAGACAGCCCGTATTTCGAGCACAACCCAACCTGCAACATTAACTTCAATAACATATTGATGTCACTCTAAGAAGAGAACCTACCGAATCAGAAACAAATGCCCTATAATAACCAATAGTAACAACATCTGTCTTGCTACTTGTAAGTTATTTATCAAGAATCACATTGATTTAATTTATCCTATGCCAAATAAAACAAAGCAAGGGCACAAAACATATTCATAGATGAACAGTTAAGACAGGAACAAATGCCCTCAAGCAAGTCAAAATACCGACAACAAAGACTCACCCCTTGGCAGTGCCAAATAAAATCTTCATACGCCTCTCCCACGGGAGGTGCCCGTGATGCGCCATAGCTCCATGGAGTCATTACTCAAGATTGTCATTGATATAAGACTGTCAAATAAACCTTGGATAATGAGAATGATAAATTCAAGAGGATTATGAATATACTTTGGAAGATAAGTGAGAGGATGTTTTTGTTGTATGGTGATTTTTTTATGAAATGAAGTGTGAAGATGTGATATTTATTATATCTTATTAGGTCAAAAATCCCATAACATAATAATCTAAAATATAGGAGTTTTAAAATCTGCCAATTTTTATCACCATAAATTAAGGATTTCATTTTTTTTTAAATTTGAATAATTTATAAATGATTTTAATATCGAATTTGTAAAAAAATAGATTAATGGTAGATGTCTTATTATTAAGTAAGATAAGATAAGATTGATATATTTCACTTTTCAAAACGGAGTGAATATATTAACAGAGTCATCAATTAATTAAAATGGATTATGTATTCAGTCAAATACTGAAAAATATTCAGTTGCTAAAGTTAAGAGATTTTATTTTGTAAATTAAAGCTATATGCTTATTTATTCTTTATTTTTACGGAGGGGTATCATAACTTCCACAAAAAAATGTGATTTGATTTAATTTTTACCAAATTAGTTAGTTAAGGAAACTGTTTCCTAATTTATCGGAGTAAAAAAAGGGTAGATCAATGAGCCAGCCATAAATTAAAATTTACAGCCAAATAATAAATAAAATAATTTTTTATTTTCCAAATAAGTAAATAAGTAGTGTGGGGGGTGGAGGGGGGATGAAATGATTTATTTCCAAATATAAAAATAATACATTTTTTAGATAGTTGGAATATAAAGTTTGTCATTAGTATTTTTTACCCTAATTTTATGCGATAAAATAAATTTGTAGATTCATTTGCATAATAATTTTGATAAAAAAAATAATTGATTTATTTAGTTATTGTAACATAAATAATATTGGTTAAGATTCATTCTAAAATATTATGGTTACAGATTGATTTGTATCTTACGATTTTGATAATTTTGTAAAGTAAATCTGGAAACAACTAATTATCACTTATATTTAGGGACAAAAGAACTCATTCCAATAAATTCAGCAACAACTTTCCTAATTTTGCGAAAACATACCATTACATATATATGTACCAGATTCGGAGATATTTTAAGCATATATTGTGTTCTTTTTTAATTAAAAAAAAATTTATTACCAAATATAGTAAGCAGTTTGGGCGGGAAAAACACCATTTTCCAATTGTAGTATAAATCCATTTTATTTATATATATATATAGATGTCCAATCAACCTAAGTTAAGTCAAGATGGAGGGAGTATATCATAAAACTTAAGCCAGTGTGGGGCAGTGATAGACTCAAGAATTTGACTTGGAGCCCAATTAATAATAGTAGATATAATTTTTTCAAAACGGATTATAGTTTATATACTCCCCCTTCATAATAATAAGGATCATATTTGGAAATTTACAATTTTTATTTTATTTTATTTTATTTTATTATTATTAATATTATTAATATTATTATTATTATTATTATTATTATTATTATTATTATTATTATTATTATTATTATTATTTTGTTTTTTTTTGTAAATTGATGAAAGTACAAGTCCTAAAAATCATCAATTAACTTAACTTATTTAACAATATGCAACTAATTTGGGTCTTTTCTTTTAAATTTAACTTGAATTAATAAATGACACTACTAAAAACAAGGCTTTTTGCCACTACAAAATGTAGTTACAAAAGATGGAGAGTAGTTAAAAAAATACTTTTAGTAACTAAATATCTAAAAATAGTTACTATAGGGTAGTCACTTATAATAAGTTGCAAAAAGTTATTTTGTAACTACTTTGTAGTTACTAATGTATTTGTAACTATTTTTTGCAACTACTTTGTAGTTACTAATATATTTGTAACTACAAGTAGTTGCAAAAGAGTTTGTCATATTGTTACAAATTTGATTAAACTTGTATGAAATATTTTATGTAACTAATAGTAGTTACAAAAGGGGTTATTTTTAGTAACTACTTTGTAGTTGCAAAAAACTAGTGCAAATGCCCTTTTTTCTTGTAGTGTGATGCGTTGATTTTTTCAACGTAATTCTCATTTTGGAATAATTATTTTTAGAAAAGATAAATCTTTCATCATGAGACGATGGAAGTATATTACAAAAAATATATTAGTTCTAAAAGACAAAGTTAAAATTAGGTTATTGGAGATAATATTAATATACTAACTTAATTATACTAAAACCTCCAAATAAAAAAAAGTTCATAAATAATAAATTAACAATCATATTATCAAATTTATTTATTTGTACAAATCTTGAGAGGGGTTGGGTGGGTGGGCTTCTGAGAGGGTGATTGGTGGAGTTTAATCATTGATCACCAATTAGAATTACAAATTGCTCAATCAAAAAAGGCAAATAAATTTGATCGGACCCACGTTCCAAAAGAGTTCCACATGCTATTTTATCTCCATCCCTTTTTCTCTCTATATCTCTGTTATAATCTAATCATCTTGCAAATTTTAATAATTATTTTAATTATTAATTATTAGTTCGATCTGTTCATTTGACCTCCAATCTTTTAGGCTATTTGTGCTTGATTGCTGTAGTTGTTATTTTGATATCCTCGTTTGAATGTCGCCGTAATATAGAGTTTGCCATCTTTGATCTTGAATGGTAATTTGAAGTTGTACTTGCTGAAATTGTTATTCCCTTTTATTTTAAGATTTATTGGAAATTATTTTGGGATTTCTCATTCTTGTACCTATAGCTGGCTGCACTCTCTAAGTTATTTAGAAGTCTTCATTTTTTTTACTAGACCGGTGATCGAACTTTGTCAGGATGGCATATCTTGTCCTTGTCATTCTTGAATTTCCGGCTGCTCATTCAAGGTCACGATAGAGGGGCAGAAGAACAAACTAGTATTTAAATAATGCCTGTTTAGATATTTTTCCTTATCTAGTTTGCCTTTAATGTACTCTACCGAATTTAAATGTGTCCGAGCACAAATTAATGTGTGTAATGGTGTACGTGATCCACTTTGTATCTTAATGTGTTATCCAACTAGCTTAAGATCAGATTTTCTAGTATCAGTTATCAACCAATTTGGTTTGAATGTGTTTGCCACACCTTCCATTTATATATATATATAGACACACATAAATACCTTAATGGACTACAATTGTGTCACCTTTGTATTGAAGGGAGAGACTGGTGCCGACGCAAAATGTTTTAGAAGGCAATTGATAGAATGAACATAAAGGGAGGATTTTTTGTTGGGGGGACATCTGTGAATCAAGAAGGTATTTAAAATATTTATGTATATGCATAAAAACATAGACACACTAACATAAACATGTGTTATTTACATACACATATACATATATATATATACACTCACATATATATATATATATATACACTAGAAACAAGCACGTGCGTCGCACGTTGTCACTATTTTTTTGTTATAATTATAGTAAAAAAAAAGTAGAACGAAGTATTACTTTGAGAATTGAAGCATGATATAATGTAATAATAGTTGGTTGTATAATTATCGATATATATGTAACTCTCATCAATTAAGTAAAAGATATATCTACAATGTGCTAGAATTAATGAAATTTAAATCCTAAATGAAATACCAAATAGTAAAAAACAAAGTGATAATACATTTGTGGGGAAAACTAGAAAAAATAAGTTTAAGGTTTCTCTCTGTTTCAATATTGAATTATTCTGTAGATCTTTTATGTGTTGAGAATATCGTAATAAATTAACTAAATCTAGCTAAATTATTTTATCATTTTTTTTTATGTATTTTCACTATTATATATTGTCTCGTGTTAATTACAAATATAGAGTAGTAGGGATAAAAAAAATATAGAAACATTAATTGCATCTTATTTTTCCACTTAGAGTTTATGTACGATAGATTTCTTGCAATATGTTTGTATTTTAGTACCGTAGCCTATAATAAGTTTTAACAATTAACAATCTTCCTTATTCTATTTCTAGATATTTGAAGCTAAAGAATTCAGGTACAAAACAAAATTTAAATTTCACGTTTCTATAATTTTTTTCATAGGAAAAATGAACATTAGTTTTTGCCAAATCTTATACTCCCTCCGTTTCATAAAGAATGTCACAATAAATGTCACTTTACCAAAAAAACTATAAATTTTCCAATATTATATTAAATAACCTACTTAATTTAGTTGATTATTTCCTTATTTCACAAAACATACCAAATAAAGACCAATCCTTAATTTCTCAAAAAATAGTTAAAATGACATTCTTTATGAAACGGAGGGAGTAAATATGAGTTACACTAATATCACAAGAAAGTTACCTTAAATATTAAATATTCTATTTTTTAATTATATTATTTATTATTACACGAGGATAGGTTAAGACCATCATAGAAGTTTATCTATTAGTTTTCTGCAATTTGACAAACGAATCATTTAAAAAATTCAAGTAATATGCATATCATGATTAATATATATTTTTAATTAAAGAAATTATGTAAATTGGTAATATTATTAGATATAATATTGTACTTATTTTCTTTAGTAAAACTATGGGAAAATTGGTAAAAATGTCCCGTATGTTTGCCCTAATTAAGAAAATATCCTTTAAGTTTGGCACTTTTTAAAAATGTCTTCTAACTTACAAAAAATTGATAAAAATGCCCCGTGACTGGCTACTGCAGGTTACCCATCAGGTCATCCACGAGCTGACTGTTTTTGGCTTATGTGGCACTTAATTTTTTGACTTTTTTTGCGTTTTTCCTGCTTGGTCACTTATTAGGATGGTAAAGAAATAAAAAATAAAATAATATATATATATATATATACATATATATATATTAATATAATATTAAAATTTAGATATAAATGATAATTAAATTTATATAATATTTAAAAATTCATAGTTTTAATCCTAATCTGAAAAATTATTTTAATAAATCTTTAATATAGTATTTTGAATTAATCTAGATTGTAAAATATATAAAATATTCAAAATAAATTATAGAATGATTTAAAAACAAAAATATATATAGATATATGATTACTAAAATATTTAATGTTAAATTAATTTTTTTTATTTTATCTATAAAATCAGTAAAATTATTTTAGTAAATCTTAAAGTAACTTGAATTTTTTGTAAAATTAATTTTTAGAAGTGTCTTAAATCTTAAATTATTTTATATATCTAAAAGTAAATTATAGAATGATTTATAAAATCAGTAAAATTATATATCTAAATTTTATATAAATAAAATAATATTAAAGATTTTAGTAATCTTATATCTATATATACTTTTGTTTTGAAATCATTCTATAATTTATTTTGAATATTTTATATATTTTACAATCTAAATTAATTCAAAATAATATATTAAAATAATTTCTCAGATTAGGATTAAAACTATGAATTTTTGAATAATATATAAATGTAACTATCATTTATATCTAAATTTTAATATTATATTAATTTATATATATATATATATATATTTTTTTTTTTAATTTCTTTACCATCCTAATAAGTGACTAAGCAGGAAAAACGCAAAAAAAGTCAAAAAATTAAGTGCCACATAAGCAAAAAACAGCCAGCTCGTGGATGACCTGATGGGTAACCTCTAGTAGCCGGTCACGGGGCATTTTTATCAATTTTTTGTAAGTTAGAAGGCATTTTTAAAAAGTGCCAAACTTAAAGGATATTTTCTTAATTAGGGCAAACTTACGGGACATTTTTATAAATCTTTAATATAGTATTTTGAATTAATCTAGATTGTAAAATATATAAAATATTCAAAATAAATTATAGAATGATTTAAAAACAAAAATATATATAGATATATGATTACTAAAATATTTAATGTTAAATTAATTTTTTTATTTTATCTATAAAATCAATAAAATTATTTTAGTAAATCTTAAAGTAACTTGAATTTTTTTTGTAAAATTAATTTTTAGAAGTGTCTTAAATCTTAAATTATTTTATATATCTAAAAGTAAATTATAGAATGATTTATAAAATCAGTAAAATTATATATCTAAATTTTATATAAATAAAATAATATTAAAGATTTTAGTAATCTTATATCTATATATACTTTTGTTTTGAAATCATTCTATGATTTATTTTGAATATTTTATATATTTTACAATCTAGATTAATTCAAAATAATATATTAAAATAATTTCTCAGATTAGGATTAAAACTATGAATTTTTAAATAATATATAAATGTAACTATCATTTATATCTAAATTTTAATATTATATTAATTTATATATATATATATATATATATTTTTTTTTTTTTTAATTTCTTTACCATCCTAATAAGTGACTAAGCAGGAAAAACACAAAAAAAGTAAAAAAATTAAGTGCCACATAAGCAAAAAACAGCCAACTCATGGATGACCTGATAGGTAACCTCTAGTAGCCGGTCACGGGGCATTTTTATCAATTTTTTGTAAGTTAGAAGGCATTTTTAAAAAGTGCTAAACTTAAAGGATATTTTCTTAATTAGGGCAAACTTACGGGACATTTTTACCAATCTAGGGGTGAGCACAGGTCTCGGAGATTATCAGGTCCGCATCGAAACCCGAACCGAAAGCACTCCGGACCGAAAAGAACCGTTAACTTTTTGACTTTATCCGAACCGAACCAATCCGACATTTTTTTTGACAAAATCGAACTGTTCCGAACCAAGGAACCGAAATCAGAACCGAGTAGAACCGAAATCTGTATATAAATAAATGACCACTCTGTCGGGTGCAGTCAAATTAGATTTATTTTTGTCTATTACCTAACTCTCCAAACAGTAGCTAGAGCAAGTCAGGGTCAATGTAGTAAAACTATCACTTTTTCCTGTAAAAGTATCATTTTTTCCTGTAAAAGTATCAACGTTTTTCTTGTAAAAGTGCATTCCGTCACACGTGTGACCGTTCACACACAAGACTCACTCATTGGAATAGGAAAATAAGTCTAACACTCGTTTTTTAGCTTGTGGGCCAAGTAATGGGCCGACACTGCATTCTTTTTCCAACTTCAAAGCTGTTTTTGAGGGTCTTATGGTTATTTTTGGGTTTTTCTTCTTTCACACAAAGTTGTAGCTTTTCGAATCAGCTTTCCAATGCCACCAATAGCATAATGACTTAAATAATTATTCCTCTTACTTTTGTTAGGTGTCAATGAGATCACGGACCGGAATGATAAGTTGAGGATGAAAGTTGAAGATGAAAGTTGAAGACGAAAGTTGATGTAAAGCTTTTGATTAAGAAGTGGAAATATTGATAATTTTAGACGTTAATGGTTATTGTTTTTTAGCTCTTATGTAATATGTGAAGTTTATTTTGCTTAATTTGACTCCTAGACTTGTATTCACATATGAACTATGTTATGTTGGTCAATTTTAGTGTCTTTTATTGAACTATATGTTGTTTTATCGTTTGATATGATATAGTCATGTTTTAGGGAAATACTATTATTTTGAGTGAAAAATTCCGAATCTCCGAAATCTCCGAACCGAACTGATCCGCTCCATTAGACCCGAATCTCCGAACCAAACCAACCCGATTTTCGGTTCGGTTCGGTCCCGGATATTTATTTTTTCGGTTCGGTTTCGGAGCCAGAAATTCGGAGATCACCGAATTTCGGATCGATTCCGGAGCAACCCTGATCCCCGGTCTGCTCCGGCCCGTGCTCACCCCTAGTTTTATCAGTCAAAGTCACGGAAGATATGTTAACTATCAATTCAAGGCTTGAAATATTTTTTCTATCAATCCATGTCCCAAATTATTGAAAACTGTCGGTACAAGGCCTGACATTCTAACACCGTTAAAATTAACCTAACAGAAGCGATCTTTATATTTTTATATATCTATTTTTGCATCTTTATCCCTCTACAACATTGTTGGATTTTATGTAGAAACATTACTTTATAAATTTTAGAATTTGTAGCGAATAATTGAGTAATCGTTTAAGAATCAATATAGAGTAAATATATCCTTCAAGAATTTGTAGCCAAAACGAAGAAGAAATTGCTTCCCATTCTCATACGATGACGACTTCAATGTATATTTGTAGGCATAAAGAAAGTAAAAGAAAATTTGGGTGAAGACGACAATGATACTTGTGTTATTACAATATTCTGGAAAAACCTAAAAATGAAACAAAAATGAACAAATCAAAAAACCGAGACGTGGAAGACCACTGTCCTTAGGACAAATTACTTCCCGGCTAGTGCTCAAGGAATGAAGTAATAGACCCCAAAGATATAATGGTTTACGTCCTTTTCTGTAGTAGCATCACTAACAAAAAAGGCTCCGGCGAACTTAGATGTTCGAGTCTGAACTAGAGCTTAATGCAAAGAATGCAGAAAATAGAGTATGATTTTCAGGTGAAAAATTGTGTATTGTTTGCATGCAGGAAACATGTATTTATAGGCTGCTGCTGGGGAACATCAGAATTAAATAAATTTAATTCTGCCACTTATTGTTGGCTGTTACAGGCTTAGTAAAGGCCCAATTTATTCACTCCTTAACAACCCATAATGTTTGGATGTTACAGGTCTGAATTTAAATTCAAACCCATCCACCTGTTGGACTCCTGAAGCTCATCCGACAAGCCCAATTGATTTTGGGCTTTCAAAAAGTTACTTCGGCCTCGGCCGAGGCATTCCCCAAGAATCAAGACCCAAGCCCGAGGTCGAGGCGAGGCGGGGCGGGGCGTGGCCGTGCCGTGCCGAGCCGAGCGAGCGTGTGGGCTTCCTTTGGATTCCCTCACATGTGTAATTGATATACCTTAGTAATGAGCTTTCATATATATATATATATATATATATACTAATTTAAGGAGCTCTTAAATCAATGTGGGATAATAACTCCTCTTAGTTATTAATCCTACATTTAATACATAACCAAGTGGTAAACTTTATGTATTAATTTCTCACTCACCACACATTGATTTTGAGAAAATTAAAATCCTACGATTATCTACTCTTTGCATTGATTAATCGTGTGAAGTTTAATTCATACAAAATTAAACTTCCGACAACTTAATTATATCATTAAGTGTCTTATCTACACTTTAATTATTAATAATTTCAACAACTTGGTGATGATTTTGGTAGGGTTTATGGTGCAGGATTAATCTAAATAACAATATGGCGATTATATTTGGAGATGGATTGAAGCTGCGGAGATGCTCAGCTGAATTCACGGTAGAGTCGACGGCGAAGTAACAAAGATGGAGAAGAAAACGATGGCATTCTCTGTATTGATTAACATCAATTTCTGTTATAATGATTTTAACGGTGTTAGAATGGCCAGGCCTTCTACCGAGAATTTTTCAATAATTCGAGTCCTGGATTGATAGAAAAAAATCTTTCAAGCCTTGGATTGAAAGTTGACTATCTTTCGGGACTTTGTCCGATAAAACCCCCTAGATTTGTAACCATCTTCTTAATACTTTTCTATTATAATTAGTGAATTGAGTATATAGATATTGTAGTTGCAAAACTTTAAAAAACAACCGAAGAAAAATACATTTTTTATGTTACTCGAGAATAAAGAGAAATAAAATTAGTAGGGGTTCTGAGCTTTAATATACATTGTTTTGATTTTTAATTATATGTTTCATTTTACTATTAAAAAAATCATACTTTTTATTCACCCCATGAACACTTGACTTAATTGCTTTTCTGTTCCATAACTAAAAAATAAAAGAGAAAAGAAATATTTGATACATCATACATAAAAATAAAACATAATAAAAGGAAAAAATATATTAACCGGTCAATCGTTCTCCATTTGCACAATTATAAAATAATTTGATTATAAAAGAGAAAAAAATGAGACATCATAAAAATTAAAACATAATAAAAAGAAAAATATAATATCTTATAAATATCTAGGTTTAAGTTATAGGAGTATTATTATTTGAATTAAATATCTTATAAAATGGAATAGAAACTTTTATGAAATAGTAGATGAATTTAAACTATAAAAGGGCTCTTACAAAATAAATATAACTTAAAAAATAAGATTACTAAATCAACCTTTAAAAATAAAACTTATTATGGATATAATAAGTAGATTAAAATTTGTAAGAAACTACTCACACTTTTAAAATGTGTGCTGTATTAAATGATATTAAATGACACTTACCTATTATAGTGGATTAAAGATAATTTTTTATTTTTTTTATTTTTTTTTATTCATGTAATAAGATTCCTTAAGAATCTTTAGATTCAAAAGGTCATTTTGGTATTTTAAAGTTAAATAATTAATGCTAGTTCATTGAAAATTGCAACTCCAATTAATAACATACATTTAATATCTAGTTTTCTTTTAGTGTATTGAGAAAAAAGCTGACTTTTTTAATTAATTCATATAATGCAAAAAAAAAAAAAAAGATAAAATAAAATGAAATAATAATAATAAAAAATTAAAATTATAAGTAGTTTTAGGTAAACTACAAAGTTTCGCTTATGATAAAAGTGATTGTAGGTAAAATTGCACTATTTATTACTTAAAAAATTAGTAGTTTCACACCGTGTTTATGGGATCAAATTGAAGTCATAGATCTCTTAAAAGACAATGAATAAAAATCAGAAACAGGTTTTAGCGGGTTGGCGGTCTGGCGGGATAACCGTTTTTGGACGGTTTTCAACGGGTATATTTGGGTTAGTGGTATATCCAGTTGATTAGCCCTCCTAGAACGGACTAGGGGCCCATTCGAGGCTGGACCGGTAGAACCGGCCTGTTCGATTCCACAAACCTTGATTTCACGATATCCGTTTGACCCCGTTACTAGAGTCAACAAGCACTCACTATTTGACTCGATTCAACTTCTTGAATTAACAAGTACCTACCATTTGACCCGATTCGATTTATTAGATCAAGAAGTACCAACTATTTGACCCGTTGGCATATTGGCTCAATAGGTACTCACTATTTGACTGATTCGACTTATCAGATAAACAAGTACACACTATTTGACCCAATTCGACTTATCGGATCAACAGACACTCACTATTTATCCCAATTCGACTTATCGGATCAACAAGGTACCACTATTTGACCCGTTCGACTTCTCGGATCAACATGTGCCAACTATTTGACCCATTCGACTTATTAGATCAAGATGTACAAACTATTTGGTCGATTCGATTTATCAGATCAACAAGATACCGCTATTTGACCTGATTCGATTTACTAGATTAAGACGTACCAACTATTTGACCCGTTTAGCTTATCGGCTCAACAGGTACCCACTATTGATCAATTCGGTTTATTGGATAAACAAGTACGTACTATTTGACCCGGTTCGACTAATCGGCTCAACAGATACCAACTATTTGACCCGTTCGACTTATTAGATCAAGACATACCAACTATTTGACCAATTCAATTTATCGGGTCAACAAGGTATTACTATTTGACCCGATTCGACTTATTAGATCAAGACGTACCAACTATTTGATCCGTTTGGCTTATCGGCTCAAAATGTGCCCATTATTTGACTGATTTGACTTATCCGATAAACAAGTACACACTATTTGACCCGATTCGACTTATCGGCTCAACTGATACCCACTATTTGATTGACTCGACTTATCAGATCAATCACTATTTGAGCTGTTTGGCTTCTCGGGTCAAATGTACCAACTATTTGACTCATTCGACTTCTTGAATCAATAAATACTCACAATTTGACTTGATTGGACTTATCGGATCAAGACGATCCAACTGTTTGACCCGATTTGATTTGTTAGATCAAGACGTACCAAATATTTGGCCAATTAGATTTATTGGATCAACAAGGTATTACTATTTGACCCGTTTCGACTTATTAGATTAAGACGTACCAATTATTTGACCCATTTGGCTTATCGACTCAACATGTATCCACTATTTGATCGATTCGACTTATCGGATAAACAAGTACACACTATTTGATCCGATTCGACTTATCGACTCAACATATACCCACTATTTGATCGATTCGACTTATCAGATCAATAATGTACCACTTTTGACCTATTTGGCTTCTCGGATAAAATGTACCAACTATTTGACCCGTTCGACTTCTTGAATAAATAAATGCTCACTATTTGACCCGATTTGACTTATCGGATCAAGATGATCCAACAGTTTGACCCGATTAGACTTATTAGATCAAGGCGTACCAAGTATTTGGCCCTTTCAATTTATCGGATCAACAAGGTACTAGTATTTGACCCGATTTAACTTATTAGATCAAGATGTACCAACTATTTGGCCCATTTGGCTTATCGACTAAATCTGTACCTACTATTTGATCGATTCGACTTATCGGATAAACAAATACACACCATTTGACCCGATTCGACTTATCGACTCAACAGATAACCACTATTTGATCGATTCGACTTATCATATCAATAAGGTACCACTTTTGACCTGTTTGGCTTCTAGGATCAAATGTACCAACTATTTGACCCGTTCAACTTCTTGAATAAACAAATACTCACTATTTAAATTGATTCGACTTATCGGATCAAGATGATCCAACTGTTTGACCTAATTCGACTTATTAGATCAAGATGTACCAATTGTTTGACCCGTTTAACTTATCGGCTCAACATGTACCCATTATTTAACAGATTCGACTTATCGGATAAATAAGTACACTCTATTTGACCCGATTCGACTTATCGACTCAACAAATGCCCACTATTTGATCGATTCAACTTATCAGATTAATAAGGTACCATTTTTTACCTATTTGACTTCTCGAATCAAATGTACCAACTATTTGACCTGATTCTATTTATCGGATCAAGACGATCCAACTTTTTGACCCGATTTGACTTATTAGATCAAGATGTACCAACTATTTTCTTTAAGTTTACTATTTGATTATTAGTAATTAAATTTATAATTTCGAAGTTTAAAAAGTTTCTATAAAAAATAAGGACTCAAACAGTAGGTATAGGGTGTCATTACTATTTGACCCGATTCGACTTATTGGGTCAAGGCGATCCAATTATTTGATCCGATTCGACTTATTAGATCAAGACGTACAAATTATTTCCTTTAAATTTCCTATTTGATTATTATTAAGTAAATTTATAATTTCGAAGTTAAAAAAATTCTACAAAAAATTGTACATAAATTATTAAGGAAAAAAGCAATTCTATTAAGGAAGGGATACCAAACAAGTACACAACCTATTAATTAATAGAAAAAAAAAACAAAACAAAAAAGGCAGCACACAATTTATAAGGTGTATTTTTTGGAAAAAGGTCATTTGTGTATTAATTAATAGTTGCCACCTATTATTTTAATTACAACACAAAAAAATGCAGCTAATTGTATTTAAGAAAAGTATTAAAAGTATTAATTATAAGGTGTATTAATTACATAGCAACTATCAATGAAAAAATAAATTAAACAATTACTTATTTTAAATTAGAGGGTAAAGTGAAATAGTAATTATGATATTTAATGATTCTTATCAATCAACGTGCATGTAGTACATTTAATAATGTTCGAGAATCAATAATCCGTACTAAAATGTCAAAAAAGGACATGAAATCTTTAATTTCAGATTTCTTAAAATTTAATTTAAAAAAAATTAAAAATGACACATCATCACTATTATCTACATGTCATCAGGGTACCCATTTTCTCACCATTAAATGTGTTTTATTCAATCTAGGTGAATTAAATGCATGACCCAACTACTCAACCAATCTCATCCTTTAATTTTTTATTCAAGGGCTAATATTAGGTCACCATCCATGGTGATAAAGTGAAAGTAACCACATATATATAAATTAGTTGTCGGAAATATTCTAATACCTGAAAAAGGCCCATTAACCTCAAGTATCCTTAGCCTTTTACATTAATGTAAAATTGTTCTATAATTTTCATAGATTTTGATACCTCTCCATTTTTCAAACCCGGGCCACTTCAAATTGGTCCTTGTTGACATGCTTCTAAAGGAAGTTGAGGTCTAAGATTCTTTCCCATGGGTTACTACTCTGGACGATTCAATGAAATTATTTGTAGAAATTCTTGTAAGTTTTGCCTACTATTTTCCGAAGATTTGGTAAAAAATGTAACATTCCAACTTATGAGACTAATCATCCTACATACTGCAGCTGGCTTTGTTGCAGGAGCCGTACGAGAAAGAAATTTAGCACAACACCTTGGGAGATTTAAGGACTTACAGAGTGTGCACAGCCATAGGTGGCGAATAAGAAATTCAATTCGTAAGTGTATTTTCTTCCTATCGTATTCAAATATGTATTTAACAACCAATCAAAGCTCATCAAGACATGTACAAATAAACATAGGTACTTATGTCATAAAAAATATGAAGCGCTCGAGGAAGGTATCAAACATAAGTACAAGCAGTCTGGAAGAACCAGAAGTCGATGAGTGGAAGGTAAATATTGATAAAAAAAAAACACTCATACATTTTTTACTAAAAAATAATTTGGAAAATAATTGCAATTACTAAAGCGATAAGCTTTGTTAAACAGGGAGCGAGCCAGGATTTGAGGGTGAAAGTGTTGTTGTGGATCATGTCTCACGACATCAACATTTTGAAAAGAAGGATGGAGGATGACGCAGAAAATTGGTTTGAGAAAATTAATGAAGGGGGCAAGCGCAACACATCACGTCAACAACCAAGAAAGGGCAAAGGGTGGGCATCATCCCCAATTTTTCGGAGCTAAAAAAAAAACTACAAGATAATTACATGTAGCTTATGTGAGATCAACAATCTGGACTGTTGGTTGCATCCATATGTGATGGATCCCAATATAGTTGGGATATATATCTGACGAGATATTTAATATCTTATCAGATATATTCTCGATAGGGATGGAGATCCTATCCATAATAGGAGACATATCTCTTCCATACTAGTATATATACGAATATACTGATATTCGTATACTACGAAAAATAATACCACAGAATACGTTTCTCTCCCATTTCTCTCTAATTCTCTTTCTTGGAGAATCACCGGAGTCCTCCAAGAGCCTAGGGTGTGAAGTAGACGGCGGATGCTCTAGTAGTGTTTGTCAAGACAGGCTAGTAGACGAATCAGAATACGATCCATCGCTTGGGGAATCAACCTAATACTTTTCCGCTGCATATACGATTGAGGTATATCGATTCCCTATTTACGCGTATATGTGATTTACATGCTTTAATATCTAACAGTGGTATCAGAGTGAGTATAGATTCGTTCTCGCCTGTTTAATTTTGTCTCTTTCGATTTTTTAAATTATTTGGGACAAAACTTTTCTGAAAAACCCATATACGAAGGTCATATTTTTTGGAAAACCACTGGGAATTCACTGAATTGAGGTTTCGTTTAACAAGAATGTGGCACAATTGACGTCGGCGCGACCGCGCGACGGCTGCGCGGCCGCTGCTGTTACTGTTGCGAAACGCCGCTGAACTGCGTGCGGCTGTGGGGCTGCCAGGGCCGATGCCCGACGCGCGGTGCCGCCGTTGCCCTGCGCGTGGCTGCCCGGTCGCGCTGCACGCAAGCCCCTGCGTTGCTCCGCTGCTGCTGCCTCACTGCTTCTGCATGCCCGCCGGAGGCGCGAGCGCACGACGGTGGCTCTGTGCGTCGGAGGCGCGAGCGCGCGACGACGGCTCTATGCGCGGCTGCGCCGCTTCGCCTGCTGCTCCCGCGCTGCTGTCGCTGCTTCTTTGCGCCGCTACTACTGCCTTGCTTCTTCGCGCTGCTGCTCTGGCGGCGGCAGCAGTGGTGGCAGCGACGGCGGGGACGGCGGCGTCAGTGGGCTAGGGTTTTTCAGATTGGGCCCAGTCCTGGGCTAGTCTGATATTTATTTTTGGGCCTATTTTAATTTAGTTTGGGCTGGATTTATTGGATCAATAATGGGCCGGTTTTTAATTGAATTAGGGGCTGCAAATTTTTTAGGTGATTGGGCCTTATTAACAAATTTAAAAGGGCTGCTCATTTTGTTTATAGGCTAAAAAAATTTTGGGCTATAATCTGAGTTGGACTTAATAATCCAGGATTTATTAGGTCAATTTATTTGGTTTAATTTAATTGTTTGCGTATCTTTTATTACGTAATATGATGATTGATGTATGTGTGAGATGGTTGATGACAATGGTGGTTATACGATATTACAATGTATTTTTTTCTTTTATAGAATCATGTAGTAGGAATGAAAATTGTAATTATTTATTTATTTATTTATTTTTTTCGTTTCTCACTAGGGCACATGTATTAGAGGAGTCATTTTTTGAGGCCATGTAATTTTTTTTGTTTCGTATTTACTACCATAGGTCATTAACATCTCACTATATTATTATTATTATAATTTTTATGAATGTTTCTTGAGATGGACAATTTTTATTCGCGATCATTTAATTTTTTACTATCGTCTTCAATTGAGTGGGAGATGATTATGAGCCTAAGTAGCTAATTTTTTTATCTCATTCTCTTGTGAGAAATAATAAAATTTTATTTGGACCCGAATAAAATTATTAAATAGACAAACTTCTAACATTTTTTGCGCAAATTATTAACAGAAATGGATGCCCAAATAACTTTTTCTGATTTTTACGGTTCTGGCAAACTAGATGGCCAGAACTATGCCATGTGGCACCGTAAGATCCAATTTCTGCTGCATAATATGAAGGTCACTGACCATCTCACCGAGACTATGGCCATGCCGGTTGAGCTAGAGAATGGTCAAAATGCCCAATAACGTCGCGATTTAGACGCATACAATAAGTGGGTGAATCAAAATCATTCTGCGCGCTATACTATGCTGAGCTGCATGCAGGATCATTTGATTCATGAATTCGAGGCGTTTCCTACAGCTAAAGAGCTGTGGGACGGCTTAAAGGTCACGTACGACACTACCTCGGCAACGAGACTAAGGGATTTAACCCTTAAATTCAATCAGTACGTACTTGACCCTAAGCACACCATGGGCCAGCATCTTGATGTCATGAAAGACATGATTCAAGAGCTTCAAAATGCTGGAAATGAACTCACCAATGAACAACAAGTTTTGGCAGTCCTAAGGTCGCTACCAGAGTAGACTTGGGGACAAGTTAAACTTGTGCTCACACACAACGTGCAAATCCAGACTTTTGACAGGGTCGCTAGTCATCTTAGACTCGAGGCTGACCGTCGAGAGGCGGAAAGAGCACAAGCAGCTGTTTTCATCGCACATGCTGCAAGCCTAACACACGCAACCGTTGGAAAAAGTAAAAGAATGCAGGACAAAGCAACGCCAAAAACCAAAACTTGGGCCCACAAGGTGAAAAGGCTAAAAAGCATCACCGTGGAAAAAGGGGCGGAAAGAAGAAAGACATCTGCTATAACTGTGGAAAGACGGGTCACTTTGCTCGTAATTGTACTAAGCCAAAGAAGGTAAGACCTGCTCCTAGCTCTTCTGATTCATTTGTTTGTTCACATGTGTTCGTTGCTAACTCTCTCCATGGTTGGATTGTAGACTCGGGAGCAACCAAACATGTGACAAGAGATAGAGCAAGATTTGTAGATTATCATCGAGTACCAGCGGGCAGCCACTACATTGCTATGGGAAATGGCGCGCAAGAAGAGGTGGTGGGAGTTGGGACATACCAGCTCAAACTTAGCACTGGGCGCGAGCTACTCCTTAGTGATGTGCTTTATACGCCTAGTATTCGGTGTAATTTACTTTCAGTTTCAACACTTTTAAGTCAAGATTTTTCTTTCCTGTTTGAAAAGACCATGTAATCTATTTTTCTCGGCAACAACCTTTATGGCGTAGGACATATGAACAATGGATTTTTCATGTTGGATTTATCTATTGAATGCACTTCTTTTATTTCTTCGTCTGTTGATATTTTGAATGATTCAAATAAATGACATGCAAGGTTAGGACACATAGGACGTAAAAGGATGACTAGGTTAGCTTGAGAAAGCCTTTTAGGCAATCTCGCTAAAGTCAACCTTCCTGTGTGCGAACCATGTCTGGCAGGAAAAACCTGCCGGAAGCCTTTTGGAAAGGCAAAAAGAGCTACTCAACCTCTAGAGTTAGTTCACTCGGACATATGCGGACCCGTAAATGTGAAGGCACGACACGGTGCATCCTATTTCCTCACATTTATTGATGATTATTCGCGCTATGGTTCAGTGTATCTCCTGTCTCACCGCTCAGAAGCGCTTGATTGCTTTAAGCGATTCTTAGCGGAGGTTGAAAACCAAAGAGATAGGAAACTTAAAACTTTACGCACTGATAGAGGGCGAGAATGCTTGTCTGATCAGTTCAGGCAATACTGTGAGGAAAAAGGGATCATAAGACAACTGTCAATTCCATACACTCCGCAACAAAATGGTGTTGCAGAGAGGAGGAATATGACACTTCTGGACATGGCCAGATCAATGATGGCGCAAGCAAATCTACCAATATCCTTTTGGGGAGATGCAATCTTAAATGCTGCCTACATATTGAACCGTGTGCCGTCTAAGTCAGTTCCTTCGACGCCGTATGAGTTGTGGCATGAGAGAAAGCCTAACTTAGAAGGTTTGCACCCTTGGGGGTCAGCAGGGTTTGTTCATAATTAAGCATGGGAAATTGGTCCTAGAGTAGTCAAACATATCATTATAAGATACTGTGACTACTTGAAAGACTATGTGATGTATGGTGAACATCCTGACAGAGGAATGACAGAAATTGAGTCACGCGATGTCAATTTCCTCGAGGAGGAATTTCCAACAATTGGAGAAGTTAAAGGAGATCTTAAACTTTATGAGTTACAAGATCCCGAAGACAACGATGGAATTCCTGACGAGGATGCGGTTTTACAACCAAATCCAGGAATCGACGGGAATAATGAGAGCGATCTTAGAGTCAGTGGGAGAATTCCATTGCATGAAGACTCTCAAGATCTAGAGTTGCGCAGGAGCAAGCGTGGAACGGTTCCCCAAAGATGTTTTGAACTCGAAGGGGAATCTTTCATGTACGCAACAATGGATGTTGATGAGCCAGCCACTTATGAAGAGGCTGTAACTTCTCCAAATGCTAAAGAGTGGATAAGTGCTATGGAGGAAGAGATGAGTTCAATGGCTAAGAACCAAGTTTGGGAGCTAGTCGATCTACCGTCTGGATGCAAGACAATTGGGAACAAGTGGGTTCTCAAAGTCAAGCGAAAAGCAGATGGCTCGATAGACAAGTATAATGCTCGCCTGGTGGCGAAAGGCTTTTTACCCAAAGAGAAGGTGTGGACTATGAAGAGACATTCTCCCCGGTGGTGAGGTTTGCCTCTATCTGTCTCATTTTAGCAATTGTCGCCCACCTTGATTTGGAACTGTTCCAAATGAATGTGAAAACAACATTACTCAATGGAGAACTAGGTGATGAGATCTATATGGATCAACCTAAGGGTTTTCAGGTAAAGGGACAAGAGCGCAAAGTGTGCCGCTTAAAGCGTTCCATTTATGGATTGAAACAATCATCCAGACAGTGGTACCTTTGATTTCATCGAGCTATCACTTCGATAGGCTTTACGATGGTTGATGAAGATCACTGTGTGTATGTCAAAAGGGATGAGAAAAAATTCACAATTCTCTCATTATATGTGGATGCCATTTTGTTAGCTAGAAATGATACGGAGAGGATTATCGCCACTCAGTAGTGGCTATCATCCACTTTTGAGATGAAAGACATGGGAGAGGCAGAATACATAGATGGTGTTAAGATCACGAGATCGCTCAAAGAGACTCTTAACTTTGTCTCAAGAGACTTATATTAAGAGGGTTCTGGAGCGATTTCATATGCATAATGCTAAACCCATTGACACGCCTATGGAAAAACATTGTGTTCTTAGCAAAGATCTATGCCCAAAGACAAATGATGAAAAAGAAAGCATGGCTAAGGTTCCTTATGCAAGTGCGGTAGGGAGTTTGATGTACGCAATGATGTGTACTCGACCAGACCTGTGCTTTGCAGTAGGGATGGTGAGTAGATATCAAAGTAATCCCGGACGCGCTCACTGGGCTGCAGTCAAAAGGATACTTAGATATTTAAAGGGGACAAGTGATTTAGCTTTGTGTTATCACGGTGGCAGTTTGAAGCTACTTGGTTACAGCGATGCTGATGGATCAACGGATAGAGATGAACGCAAATCTACATCGGGATATGCATTCTTGTTAGGTGGCGCTGCTATCACTTGGTGTAGCAAGAAGCAACCTTGTATATCTCTATCCACTATGGAAGCAGAGTACATCGCTTGTACATCTGCAGTTCAAGAGGCTATCTGGTTGAGAAGATTTCTTCAGACTTTGCGCGTCACGGCGCATGTAGATGATGCAGTAGTTGTCCTTTGTGATAACACAGCTGCACTAGCATATGCTAAGGACCCCAAATATCATGGGAGGACCAAGCATATTGACACCAGATACCACTTCATCCGAGATAATATTGCGCAGGGGCAAGTGGTTCTCAGGCACGTTCCCACTGGTGAAATCATAGTTGATCCTTTCACCAAGTCTTTGAGTAGAGATGTATTTCAAAGGCATGTTAGGAGTATGGGACTTCGTAGAATTTAAAATTCTTTTAGCCTGTATGAACAATTTTATTTATCAATAAAATGTACCCTAATTATATGTTAGAAGTAATGTGTCTATTATATGTGATATGTCACAAGGCTTGGATTATCCCACTCACACGGAAAATCGCCCTGGCGCTTTGGTGAGCGAGCAGGATGAGACTGGCGGATCAAACACTTGAGTGATCACCTTCGTGAAAGGAACAACACGAAAGGTTGTTGCCCTCAGTCGCCTTGGCAAGATGCCAGGATGAGATCATACTTGATCAATTATGAAGAATGCCCTAACTTCATAAAAGCCTCTTAATAGCCGAGTGTGCGAATCATTAGGAGTTATGTTGGAGACAAATTCCTAGTGGTACGTAGGTCAGACGCTAGAAGAGCGACTGGACTAAGACTCGTATGATGTTCAGAGCGTGACATGTCCAAATTTGAGTGGGAGCTTCATCATAGCATGTATTCATATTACATGTGCTTAATGACGACCTTAGTAAGATGAGTGACCGAATAGATCCCTGCTTCGTCACTGTGTGAGCTCTTATAGTGTTTTTTGTGCCCTTTGGGACTTTGGACTTTGTCATGAAGTGTAAGCTTGATGACACTACTTTAGCATGTGTTCAATGGCCATGGTTAATTTGGTCTGTCGGAGCATGACTAAGAAAGCTGTCAAGTCCAAGCAGATTGACATAAGAGGCCAAGGAAAAACTAAGCTGGTAATGCACTTGTGTACTATGGCTCATAGGTCGGCCGACTAAGTCGAATTATTTTTGACATAGTCATGAACATAGATACAATTAAGGGGTCAAACATGCTCTATATGAATAAGAGGGGTCAGAGATGTTTGGTCTAGTGCAACCACGTAGTTTGGGGTACACATCATGTCTCCTGAGTTGATGAGTTATGTTAGTTGGGTGATATGATGATGAGAATTGTGGAGTCTTTCAGATTCGAATGAGTCGGATCAGATTTGTATGAGTAGGAGATGTTGGTTGCATCCATATCTGATGGATCCTAATATAGTTGGGATATATATCTGACGAGATATTTAATATCTTATTAGATATATTCCCGATAGGGATGGAGATCCTATCCATAATAGGAGACAGATCTCTCCCATACTAGTATATATACGAATATACTGATATTCGTATACTACGGAAAATAATACCACAGAATACGTTTCTCTCCCGTTTCTCTCTAATTCTCTTTCTTGGAGAATCACCGGAGTCCTCCAAGAGCCTAGGGTGTGAAGTAGACGACGGATGCTCTAGTAGTGCTGGTCAAGACGGGCTAGTAGACGAATCAGAATACGATCCATCGCTTGGGAAATCAACCTAATACTTTTCCGCTGCATATACGATTGAGGTATATCGATTCCCTATTTACGCGTGTATGTGATTTACATGCTTTAATATCTAACATGGACAAACCTTGGGTTTATGTTTTGGTGGATTCGCCAAACAGCTAACAAATATTAGAACTTTTGGGATGAAATACTTTTGTTGGTTGTAGTGCAGTTATTTTTCTGTTAGAAAGCAAAGCGTAATAGGACTTGCTTGTTATTTCCTGCTTCTAAAGGCAACTCCAGTTTATCAAAGCCAAGTTATTAAGCAGAATCACTCTGCTTCATTCATATATGCGTACATAGTAAGGAGCATTCCAAGTAGAAATAAATTAATTAGTGGAGCAGACATGGACAATTGAATTTTAAGACATAACCTTTTATTTTAATCTTTCAGTGATAAGGCCGGAGGTTTCATTGTTGGTGGTACTTGTAATGCTATGGAAATGTCAGCATGATGTTCAACGGGCTGTGGTGTAGCACATTCTAACATAAACCATACCATGAAGTGCCTATGATTATAATTATAATTATTATACTCATATCAACTGCTTGTACAATGCAATGACATAAAACCCTAACTGATTTCAACAATAAAATTGTGTCATGTACGTGCGTAAATTTGGGGACAAATGATTGAGCGCTCAAAGATTAATTATTAAGGTCAATTTGGGAACATGCAGTTGCGAATCTAGGCATTACCAAGTTAACACCCTCATCTAATCTGATGCTTCGTACAAGATTGGTCATGGAAATTAATAAGCAAAACTTGATTGGGCGGATTTAGAACAGGCGTAATCAATACATCAGTATTCGACTAGGGGGAGACTAGATTAAGGATTGACATTTCTTTATTATTTGAGTTTAATTCAGTCTTCGTAATATTTGTTTAGTTCTTGCATCTAGATTAAGTAATTCAACAAACCAATTAAACCCCACATTCTATATTTATCTATATAGTTATTATTATTATTATTATTAAGTTATTATATAGAATACTCTAAATCTTCCCGCTCTCTGTGGGTTCGACCCCGACTTGCCACTTCTACAAATTAGAAGAGGAAAGCTAGGAATAGTTATGGTAAGATGTGATTCCACCACCACTGTATGAATCACATGTTAGAATTGCAATCAAACCGTACTAGAATAATACTGTGTAGTTGATATTCCCCCAAAGATATTATAGTGATTAGGCATCGTCCATGCCTAATCTGTCATCTTAGGGGATTTAACCCCTCAAATTTTTGGAAAAACTCCAATATATCCACGTTTTTAAGCCTCAAACTATACTTCCTTTAGCCTAAAAAAGTAACTCTAGATCTTGGCTTGGCTATATCAAGTTTCAATTATGATATTATTTTCCTCTTCTTTCTTAAATGTTTTAACGAAAAAAAAAAAAAAAAAAAGAATAGATCTCGCCAGATCTACCCCCAACTTGAATGTTTTATTTCTTCCCTTTTAACATGGGTATAGAAACATCACATAGATGGTTTTATAAACGATAATAAATAGTTTCTACCAAAAGGTCTTTAATTGATTGTTGATATAAATACAAATGTCATTTTTAATAGTTAAACAAAAACCAAGTTAATTCCATTTCACCGCAGTATATATTATTTTTATCATTATAATTTGACCATTTTTTTATCTCATAATTTCACCCAGTATTCTCGAATATCATTTTATTCTCTTTTACTTATGATTATTGCATTATTATATCATTTATATTCTTATTCATCATATATTTTTATCCTTCAATGCCTCATTTACTTTATCTGGTTAAGTTGGATAATGTAACATCCCGATTTTTGTCAAAGGTGATTATTATACGTGCATTTATGTGGTCATGTTTTATTATGCATTTTAGTGTGATAAGTGGGTGAACTTGAGTTTATTTTATGTGTTCCTACGTGCTAATGAGTATGAAATTTTAGAATATTAATAATATAGAGGACCTTTTAGTAATTATTAAAAGTTCTCTCTTGTTATAAATTTTGGAGATATTAAATATATTAAACAAATAAATTAAAAGGAAATAAAAATAGTTATTAGTTGAGATAAATTGGAATCCAGTTAAGTAGTGGGAACGTGTTACCGGAGATTATTAATACAAAACCCTAAGGGCTACAAAAAAGGGTAACGCTATTATTGATAGCTGGAAAAAAAAAAGGTAGAAGAAGAGCAGAGGAAACTGGGGCTCAACAGAGGAAAATAAGGAGTCGAGAGTTTAACCCTCTTCAGTTTTGAATAAGCAAGGTAACAAATTTCTTTGGCCCCATTTGGATGGAGGGATTTGTAAATCCATTATCAAATCAACTCCATGTGTTTGGATAAAATACTAAATGAGTGGAATTGTAAATCCAGATTTTTAAATCAATCCATTTAGAAATCCAAGATTTGAGATTCTCCAATTTACACTATATTTGGGTGGATTTCAAATCCTTTCACAAAGGTAGTTGATAAAGCGCAATCCGTTATCAAAAGAATATTCACGAAAGATAATAAATCAGAAGATAACCAGACAATAAGACACAAGGTTTACGTGGTTCGATCCGCAGATCTACGTCCACGGGAAAATGATGTCCCTACCGGGCTCCTTTTCTTATCTCTTTCTTTGTTTTTGTTTACAAGTGATCTCTCTTTGATTAAAGTTCCAACCCCTTTCTCTCTCTAATTCTACTATTTATATCATACAAATCACAGACCTAACTATATTCCTACAATTAAGGCCACAAAACTTGCCTTTGTGATTGAGAGGAAATCGTGGGTCAAATCTTCAATCCCCCTTGCGCTGCCATCGCAACTTAATTACCAAATCTGTATTTGGGCCAATTCTTGGGCCTCCAACTCTAGACAAATTGGGCCGGCCTGCAGCCTTAGGCAACTTGGGCCATACCTACCAGTAGTCATTTTCAAATCCCTCATCACTCACACTTCTCTCTCCCTTCCCCTCTCTCTCTCTTTCTCTCGTCCTCTCTCTATCTCTATCTCTCTCGTCCTCTCTCTATCTCTATCTCTATCTCTCTCGTCCTCTCTCTCTCTCTCTATCTCTCTCTCTTCTTCCCCGCTCTTTCTCTCTCTCTTCTTCTCTTCTCCCCATCGCATGTTCTCCAATAAAATGCTCCTAATATTTTTTTAATTCTTTTTTTTTTAATTTTTTTTCTTTTATCTCCAATAAAATGCTCCCAATAATTTTTTGGGATATAAAATACATAATATGTATATATGTGTGTATTTATATAATTGAAAAAAAAATTGTTCGATTAATTTAGATGTAGATAAATATTATTTTATTTAATAAAAAATATAAATTGTTAGTTTAAACTTTAAAGAAAAAAAAATTAGATTTTACAAATAATGGATTTGAAAATTTTGGATTTCAAAATTCTTTCACAAATTCATCTTAAATCCAAACAAGGGATTTCAAGTCCATGGATTTCAAATCTAAGAATTTTGAAATCTATTCATTTTAAATCACTTGACAAATCAAATCCCTCAATCCAAATGAGGCCTTTATGTTAATTAGTATTGTTAATACGTTGTTTCGGATAGGATATATAGCTAATATTCAAACTCTTTTTGGTGTATTATTCGTGAGCATTGAAAGAATTGGAGATCAGTAATGTTAGTAGAATTGGTATCAAATGATGGGAACTACTAGTTTCCATAATAATGATGAATATATGAGTAATAAATGAAGGGTAAGAAATTAGTTTACTTGTCTGATGTTCACCTGTAAAACTCTTAAAGGTCTTAATTGATTTCAGGGAACATTCATTTGCACGACTTCCTACGCATAGTAGAAGGATTAGATATATTTAATTATCGCATATCCCAAACTGTTGGAATCTCACGACTTTCATTATGTAATTAAACTGCTTATAGTGTTTAATTGTCAACATGGCAAAATTGGGGATGTATGGAATTAGTTTTGCAACCAGTATCTATAAAATTATAAGAATTGATTTGTAAGTGCACAATTTTCGAAAATGTAATGATTTTCTAATCATCACATTTAGTTTGTGGGTTAGTTAATTAGGTGAGTAAGATTTGAAAACTTGTGTCACTAATTAGAATTGATCTTTACCTTTCTTATGATACTGCTTCGTGGTAGTAGTTGGAGTAATGCCAAAATTTTATGTGATCTGAGGATATAAGTGATTGATTAGTTTAGATTAGTCTGAAAATTTGTACAATTACTAAATTATTATATTCCTTTATGGTTTAGATTTGACTGAGAAAGTCTAGTTCGTGTTTAGAGATTTTAGTATTGTTGAGCTTTGGACTTCGAGGTAAGTACATCTCTCACCTGCAATATGAGGATTGTTTTGAGAAGTTGATTTATTTGTTGTGCAACTTGTATGGTTGTGCAACTTGGATTGTTGTACGTGTTCTAATTTGTCAAGGCCTGCCTGTTTTGTTAATTTGTGTGTTGAAGTTGGTATGATGGTATGTGTAAATATAAGTTCATTTTTTTATTGAGTAAAGATAAAGTTAATTTTTGGAAAAGTATATTATTATTTTTATATATATATGGACTGGTACCTGGGCACGAGACCACCCACAAGAAATTTTGGGTACGAGATCACCTATTTATGAATTAGGGCACGAGACCGCCCTAAGAGTTGAGTTGCTCCATTAGGATTCAGTGGCTATCTTAATGGAGTTGCGCGCATTGGTATATATATATATATATATATATATATATATATATATAATAGTTGAGTTATTAAAGTTATTTAAAAAGGAGTTTTGTTGAGATGAAAACAAAGTGTTTGTGAGATTATGATGTTACTTACTAAGCAAAGCTTATAGTTTATTTTACCTCATATTGCAGATAAAGGCAAAGGTAAGATGAGTTAGAAGGAGCAAGGCGGTGTGTAATAGTAGTGAAGACGGAACCTCGGAGCTGGTCACGAAAGATTTCCTATTATTTTTTATTATTCATGTAAATTGTTAAGTTGCAAGTCTTATTTACAAGTTTATTTAGCTAGTTGGATTTTGTGAGGATTCTTTATAATTTATCCTATTATTCGAACTTCATATTTGGTTTCGAGAGATGTTTTAGTTATTTCCGTATTTTGAGAAAGTTGAAGTTATTCCAAAATTTCTTGAAGGTATGTTTTAAAAAGAAAAACATATATATATATATATATATATATTTTTTTTTTAATATTGCGTTGAGTACTTGAGCAATAGTAGATGTGACAGTTCGCTAGTAAGGAGGTGTTACTAGATAAGGATTTCCATTCCATATAGTCCTACGTTTACTTATTTAACTTACCTCTGCTGGTATCCTAGTGCTTTGTATAAAACTGATATTTTAGGATAAAATGTTTGATTGACACCCCAGCCCCAGGAACACATGATCATAATTACTATCTATTCTGTAAAATCTAAAAAGTCTTTTTTCTCTTATGTGGCGGTTTGATGTATATTAAGCCTTTTCATCTAAACTAGTCTCAAGTGGGTAGGCAAGACTTAGCGCCGCACGGCGATATCTCTAGAAGAAAAAAGTTATCTCTTTCTAATACAAATCCAAGGTATCTTCTCTTCAATTCTTCTCTATGATGAATGATACTCAGTACTTACGTAAATTTTCTTTTTGAAATTAGGAAATTAACTATTAATATGCTTTATGTCCTGGCCTAAATCTGCTAGGTGTTCTTCGACTGAAAATAAGCGATTCAAGAGCAGAACGATGAGCAAAGTGCAATGACGTAAGGATCATCTCTGCAGGAAACCCAAAAGATCAGGTGCCCTCTAATTTCATGGTTTGGATCTGGAAGTGAACTTTGGGGATTTTTGTTTATTTGAATGTTTTGCTTCTTTATTGACGTGCTTGCATTGTGTGTTTAAATGCTCAAATTTTGGATACAATATTTTTTAAGTGTGATGGGTTATTTTATGTTCTATAGTCGCAATTTTTTCCTGCATCATTCTTCTATATGTAAAATTGTTATATATAACTTTCACCTATATTTCATTAACCAATTTTGTTTGAACATTGTCTTTTGATAAAGATAAACATATTTTATCATTTTTTTTAGTATGAGTCTATTATTGGCACTGGGGCACATTGATTCCATTTAATATTCATGATGTAAGCAAATAACAGCGATAAGGATTATACCATATCCCTCTCAAATTGTCGAAAGCGGACACTTGAGAAAATATCAAATTTTATTAATATCTTATCACTTATCTCATAGCCTTATCAATACAACATAATCCGAAATTATTAAAATTAAGTAAATGAGAGCTAAGTTATTTTACTGAAAATGACAAGTTATTTATGTTGGAAATCTTGGATTGAAAAGTTGTGTTATGACCCAACTTTGACTAATTTTTTTGTGGCCACATGTTTTTTTTTTTTTAAGAATCCACAATTTGAGTAGATTATACATAATGATGTATTTAATTTCTCAAAATAAAATTTCATGGGTGAGTAATTTACACACGAAGACAACCTCATGTTTATTAGGGATGTGGATTTATCCATCCTACATTGAACACTAAACAAAATTTAATACTAACTTATAGACAAGTTTGTGTATTGGTGAGCTCAACTACTTAATACATGTATACGGTGTGGCCCATGGTATGGTTCGGATCCATCCGGATTAGACTTAAGCTTGGTGGCCTTAGTTTTGTTGCATTTCATCTTATTTTCCAACTTTGATCTTTGGTCCTTCAAGGACTTCTGTTTTACCGGAATTATTAGTATGTATGTGACCCAGATAATATGAAGGCATAAAATGTTCATAAGATGAAGTGATCAGCCACTAAGTGTCTTTAATAAGTTGTAACGGTCTTGATGTTACAATATGGAAGTTAAGAGCTTTTAATTCCCCCATAGTAGAGTTCCTATAAATGAGTGTCCCTCCTTATATCATTTCAATAGGATGGACAATAAAGAACAAGAATAGTAGAGTATCTGCAATATCATGTAGACATCATACATGATTTTTTATGACGGAATATGGTCCGTTCCTCCACATTTTGTCAATCTTCCCGAGCTCTTAAGTTTGGAGTTCTACTACTTTAGGGAGGTTCATTAGTTGCATCTTTCGAACATTATGTCTGTAATTGTGAGCTCCTAAGTGTTGAGTATTTATCTAGCGGGAAGTATTTGTTATTTATTTACTAGTCTAAACGACAAGAGCAAAGTGTAGTAAGTAGATATCGGTAAATAAGGTAGTATTCCACAAGGACTGATTATCTATCAACTAGTACACAAATATTTATAGTTCAATGTTATTTAGACGATTGAATCCAATATATGAGTTATAAACTAAAACAAACATCTACTACTAACTAAGGTTACAACTAATATAGACATCAAGGACATCAACTGCAAGCCATGATTCTAGGATAATAACTTCATCTTATTACTACCATGTAATCGAACCAATCAAGTGTGAAGTTCACTTATAATATTCGTAGATGAATTTCTAGAGCAAGCTAGCTGTTGATTAATTGCTGAATATCGTATTTCTAACTCGAATTACGAATACCTCCTAAAGCAATTAATTAGTAGTTGACTGGTAGCGTCGTTTCTTACTACCAAATTAATGTATAGAAATATACACTTAACCTTATCCTACTACTCTAACTAGTAGAGTGGCAAGTAAGGGTCGATCCCACGAGGAACGGTCGAATAGTTTTGCTTTATTATATTAAGCTATTATGATCAAGAAATACAAAGTAAATAAGCTAGAAAACAATAAAGAAGTGGGGGGAATCTTAATTGGGTTCAACAACCAAATGCTAACAAGTAACTAACTCTTAATCTATGTTTTTGGTGTTTTTGAATATAATAAAAGGTCTACCCTCGATCTAATATCCCCTTGAATCCGACTACCTATGGATTACCGTTGATGTCCTAAATGCAATGCGATTTAAACCCTTATCCCACAATCTCCAAGGCCCGCTTATGCAAATTGTGTTGTCCCTTAATTGTGGATAAATCGAAGGCCCGCTTATCGATTTATCCCTACCCAAATCAATTAGTGATCCAAACAAGCTCTTTTCACACTAATTGATATTGGATGATCATGAACTAGAACAACGGGATAAATAAGGCATAAACCTTGATTAGATCGGGTTTAGAGGCCAAACTCTATAATGCCACCAATGATATCAAGCATTGTTCGCTACTAAGGGAGATTGAAGCTTCAACAATCAAGGAAAGTGAAGTTCAATCTCTAGCAACATACAATCAATGCTTCCCAAGGGGTGATCAATCCTAAGACAAGCATCTAGGCATGAGACAATCCAATCAAGCATTAAAGAACATTTAAATTGCATAAATAAGGTAACATCAAGAGTCAATAATCACATTCTCATCATCAATCAAAGTTCAACATGATCAAGGGTAGAATTCTAGGGTGCTAGCCACCCATTACGACTATTACAAAGATAAAATAACAGAAAATTAAAGAAAACATGAAAATAGGATAGAAAGAACCAAAGGTTAGTGTTGAAGATCAAGATCTTCAACCTCCTTCCATTCCCTTGCTTCCAATGGAGAAAAGTGGCTGATTATGTGTGGGGGATGGGTTCTAGGTTAGGTTAAATTCGAATGGGAGGAGATATATATAAGGGGGAAAAGTGCTAGTAAAAAATAGGCAAAATCGCATTCAGGATTTTAAAACAGGGTAAGGAATCTCGACCGAGATGCAAGTGTGTCTCGGCCGAGACGTGAAAAAGAGATTTTCAGCTGGTGGGTCGAAGGCTGATCTCGGCCGAGATTGGGTTGCATCTCGGCCGAGACGTGAAAAGAGGAAATTAGGGCTTTTTAGGATTTGACTCATCTCGGCCGAGATCTTCATCTCTTGAATTTCTGAAATCCCCTGGAGACTCATCTCGGCCTAGATGCAACATCCGTCTCGGCCTAGATCTTCAATTTTGCAATTCTTCATGATTACCCTAGAGACTCATCTCGGCCGAGATTTACATCCTGTCTCGGTCGAGATCTTCTGTTAGCCCTTCCTTTTGTTGCCTCGATCGATCCCTCGACTCCGCGGTCGTTTGATGTTCTTTTTCGATCCTTTTTCACCTGTCTTAACACAAAATAGCACAAACACATTATTTTTCCCATGAGAGTATAAAAGCACTAAATACACGTGATTATGCACATTATTGACACTAAAATGACACTAAAAGTGCCCTAAAGTGCGTGCACGAAACACGTGTACCATTGACTCAGTAGTATAACATAAAATAATTAAACTTCATGAGTCAACAGACTGAGGTATCACTTTTCATAACCAATGGTGTCCTCTGTTCCCCATCAGTGGTAGGTCATTAGAGAGGACTCCATCAATATCTTCCATCGCATCATGTGGAACAATGGTTCCTGTTCTTGAGGATTTTGCATATGAACTTTTCTTGGTTTTTTTCTTCGTGCCGCACATAACTTTTCCTCAAAGAACTCTTTATTTTAAATTATTTTCCATCATGCCTTGTTCATCTGGATTAGCTTCAGAGTCTCCAAGAAATTGATCTTTCTGATATTTGCTTGCAATGATCGTAGCTAGCCAACTTATCGGCGCCTCTATAGACTTCAATTGAGTCATTATCTCGTCGAGCTGATATGCATAATCAACATGATCGAGCTATTCTCTTTTTGGCTAGACTTAATTTCATACTTCCTTGTGGGAGTTGTTAGGATGTTTCTTAAGTTATGATATATCTCCTATATCTTGTATTTGACACCATTAAAACCCCAAGACTGTTGTAGAAAACTTTTTGTTTTCCATAAGAATAATTCTTATGACCTGCCCACTGAAATTCCTAAGAATTGTAGAAGTTCCCACCACTAGTATAACTCAATGCTTTTACTTTAGACTCAACTTCAACTCTCTAATATATATTTTGGGCCATTAAAGCACCAATCGTAGCTCTCAATATCTAAAAGAATCATCTTCTGCAGCTCCAACAACTCTTTGCCACATATATTTCTAGAAATAATTGAAAACAATTAGAAGTCATAACATCTCTAATTATCTTGCAAAACAGAATCAAAATTTAGCTTTGGGACTCAACAATGAGAACCAAGAACCAAAAGAAAATATGCCACAATTTTCTTGTTATAATTTTTATAGCAAAAGTAAATAAATGTGTAAATTAATACTTTACTACTTAATCAAATATTAGCCGCTAAGTTATTTCTATCTTTGGCAACGATGCCAGGAGCTTGTTCACTATTTTTTGCTAGTATAACCATAAGTGAATGATACTGAGAGAATATAGTGTTGAACAAGATCATATAACATAGAGCCTGATTATACTCATCTTTCATCCTAGACCTGATTGTCTTGCGTTACTTATATGCATGATTCATCGTATCACTATTTTTTCAAGTTTAGATTGAGCAAGGCTCGATGAAAATTTGTAGGATCATCTTCCATCAATCTAGTATTATCCTCACTCTCTTTAGGTTGTTGAGCTTGTTCTTTCTAATTAGGGAAACCTTCAATATTGTACTATTGAGTTTCTAAGACAATAACATGGATAAATACCTGATAATTGTCAAAATTAGTAGGCGGCGACATAACATCCTCCTAAAAGGTAATATCTATGAACCCCTCCCCCCCCCCCCCAAACTCAACAACCTCAAAGAATACTAATAGTGGCATCATAAAACTTGAAACTCCTGGAGTCTTTTGGATAACCAATAAATAAGTTGCTGATTGTTTTAGAGTTCAATTTCTTTTCAATTTTTCCTATAAGACCTATCTTCAGTTGTACATCCTAAACTGTGAAAATTATTTATACTAGGTGTACAAAAGGTATTTTAGCAGTTTCTTTAGTCCATCATACTGAGAATATAAGTTGTAGTCTTTAATGTCTCTTCCAGTAGTGATTCTGGTGAGGCTAAATGACTAATCATACTCACAACTATATTCATTAGATTTTTGTTTCATCTTTTAGCTACGTCCTTCATGTCATGTGTAATTCACTGTTAGGTATATAAATAAAAAATAATAGACTTTGACCGAGTCACGATAACAAGACCATATCAAGTAGGAAGAACAATACTTTAAAAATGAGGCTTACCTGAATCCATATCTAATCTTGTGCGAGATTCGATATGATCTTATAAAATGATTAATTTCACCACTAATTAGCTTTTTGTAGAGAGAATATTGAACGTGAGATAGAACAACCGACATTTGAAGACCGTAGCTCTAACTTATAATAATAAGTTCCCTTTATTTTCAATTTGGTCCCTCTCAGAATTAAAAATTCCTCGTGGTATATACACACAGGGCCATGATTATTCAATATTAAGGCCCATAAAATAGACATTAATATACCACTTTTATTGGCCACCATAAAATAGATATACACAATAAATTTGACATGTGTTCACTTTAGATATTTCCAACAAAACATACAAGAGTTCATATAAATAATGGAGATCAATTTAGAAATTGATGAGGAATTAGTCACTTTTTAAGATGAGTTCAAGTTAAAAAGTAAAATACATACTGACACTATTAATTATGTAAAACAATTCTAAATAAATTATATTAAAACTAAAGAGGACCAATTTTCAATTTAGTCAAACGAATTACCATTCACATTTTCTTTCATCTTTATTTTTTCTCTTCTTCTTCTTCTTCTTCTTCTTCTTCTTCTTCTTCTTCTTCTTCTTCTTCTTGCAATTTTTTTGTCTATTCTCTTTTGCAAGCCATATTTTTCTACTTAGTCAATGTTTATTTTCATAGATAACTATGGATAAGAGTTATTTATTCGGACATTTCTTTTATTTACTTTGTTGTAGATTTTTCCCCCGGATTATCCAACCTACTTGAGATAACTTCTTAAAACTCTAGATAACTACCCCTCCTCCTGGATAGCTTTGGATAATAAATGAGAAAACCTTATGTTACCCTTGGGGATTGGTAGATGAATTAAATTCTAGGGCCGATTAAGTAAGTGCCATCTTATCTCTAGATATAATCTAACTAAAGTAAACTTATCTTATAATAAATATCTATATCCAACATTTTTTTTAGAAAGTAAACATGGAAAAGTAATAAAATGTTACCATGTCCATCTATTTATCATGTGCAATTGGATAGTGCAACTAGCATCTTCCTCCGACTGTGTTTACTTTAATAGATATTTATGGATAGTGGGTAACTATCCTAACATTTCAAGATTTTATTTTGCTAGAGTTATTTTTTGGGTTATCTTGGTAACCTGTGATAACTCGTCAAAATGTAAGATAAGTCTGAGATGCGTATTCGAACATACAATCTCAACAAGTAAACAAAAGAATTTCGAAAGATATTTGTATAGTTATTCAGTACTTAGGATAAGAGTTGATGAATTTCTACCTAGGACATTTAAGTAAAATTCCCCTTAATTATCTGAACATACACTCTCTACAAGTATACATAAGATTTGTATAAAAAATATCGTTATCCATCAGTTATATGATAGAATAAACATTGAAAAAATAATTTCAAAAGTTTTACTATCCCACTCATTTATCTTGATGAATTGGATAGTGAAATTATCCCACACTTCTTAACACTATTTAAAGTAAACATTGCCTTAATAAAAGAAAAATCAAACCTATATTATCAGTCAAAATATTTTCTATTCTCTTGCTATAAAATGTGAACTCTCAACAACTTCTAATTTGTTGGTTAAGTGAAGTTTGTGATGACAATAAGGTAGTATTAGATCCGGAGCAACAAAAGTTGCATGTGCAATCAATATGCCTAAACAACTATGTACGAGCCTGACTTACAAGATAAGTCAAGAACCACGACAAATTTAAATAAACAAATTATAACTATATGTGCAATAAATGTGCATAAACATAACGAATTAAAATAAAATATAGGGTAATAAAGATAGCCAATTCTCTACGCAGTTCGGACTTTTTTATATATTATATTATGATGTTCTTTCTTTTTTTAGGGATCTATTTTTATTTTTTTTATAAATGTCTACATTGTCGATGTTATGTGCATATATTGTGTGCTTTTTCTAGCACGCCGCTTGCACAATATGCACATAAAATTAGTACATCTATAAATTTATTTATTTTATCCCCAATTTTCACCTTTATACAACTTTACTATATCCCGCTCATTCAAATTTTATGTTTAACTTAGTTAAAATTATATTTAAAATATAAAAATTAACATAAAATTAAAATATTATGTCTAATTAAAGTTTGACAAATTACAGTTTGCATGAAAGTTATGCAGAAATGAAAAATCTAGGAAAATACGTTAAACGAAAACTATGAACATGACAAATAAAGGATTTGGTAGAAGAAAGAAGAGTCGGTTTAGCAACCAATGTCGACCTATTGCTAACTCGAGTATGACTCGGACAAGACTTCTTGGACAGAACAAATTAATCATAGAGGAAGAGATGCATTGCTTTGCACAACCAACTTCAAGCACATACATAATTCACAAATCATTTAACATCCCAAAGACTCTTTCCGTACTCTAAATTAATATATTCTGGTGGCCGCTCCACAACCATGCATTTCAAACAGAGTATGTGTGGAAAAATAGAGTCACATAATATATACTAATATGAAAGTGCAATGATCCATAAAAAGACAAAAATACCATCTTTTTTCAATTTATAAATTTGAAAATTATTGTAAAATTTTTTAGCAGAAAATGAAATAGGCGCGTGAGTACGTGTAGTACACGTAGGTGTGGTTTGGAGAAAACTGGTTTTTATCTTTTTCAATTATAAGTCACTCTTAATTTCTTCCTCATTATTTTTCTTTTATATAAACCCCCTTAATTTTCCTTCCCAATTCTTCTTTTGAATCAGTGCTTTATGCATCAAATTTTGGTATTTATTAGCGAGCAACATGACTTATAAGATCATTTTTTCTTTATATTCATGAATTGAAAGCAACCACATAAAGGCATTTCTTATGTTAATGTGACGAACTAAAATGAATCCCTTTTATTATTAACATGATACTGTTCTTGGTTGCAATCTCAACAAAGTAGATATTGAAGTCAGTATCAACATGGATCCTTATTTCTCTTTTTTGTAACTTTTATTTATTTGTAACATTGGTTGCTCCATTCTACTTTACAAATAAATAAATTGTACTAATAGTGGATTTTATATGAGAAAATGAAGAGTAAAAATTTAAAGGCAATCACTTGATTGTTAGAATTAATATATAAGTCATTTATTAAAAGCATTGTCTTTTGATTCTCCATAATTGAAAATGATAAGCATGTGTAATTAGCTAATTTCTATTATGAGTGTATGAGTAAAAAGATTAATTAAACTATCAACAAAAACGATAAACAAATAATTGCATCTCTGAAAAAATGAAATATTAAAAAATGCCTTGAGATTCGGAGAGTTGTTTGTGTAATACTGCATTGCCCTAAGAAATCATGAATTGTGATCGGTATTGGTCCAACTTCTCTTGAGTAAGCTTCTCAGCACTGTATGTATTATCACAACTTCTTTGTAGTAGAAGCAGACGATGACACCATCTTACAACAAACCAGTGTCACCAGGTAGTAGATCATTAGCCAACACAACCACCAACAGTCTAAGTTTAAAAAATGAGATGGTGTGTGTATATATACATATATATATTAGAACGTTTGCACGTCAACAACGCACTCGCACAGAGGTACATGCATTACATGTGCGCCTGAGTCGAAAAATGCTCTAGATAGGCACGTGCAACAAACGTGCATGTGGATGGGATGAAGCTGTAAATATACTAAAAAAAAAAGCTTTTTAATTTTTTCAAAAAGACCTTTTCCCAACTTTTTTATTAATTAACCCTTCGCTCCTATTTGTTTTTTAAAATATCATATAATATTTTTTCTACGTTCTTCAAATCAACACAGCTTGTGTTTATATCAAAAGAAAATATTAGATTCAAGATTTTCATTCTAATTTTTTGTGGGTTGGTCATTAGTCTTGGATATGTATATTAGTGTTAGATTTCAGTAAGTAGAGGATTTATTTTTTGTAGTAATTATTTTTGTAGATTGAATTCCTTTTTTTAGAGGTTTGATCTCACCCAAGAACACTCGTTAGTTAGAACACAAGAATTGGGGAGCATTTCTTTGCCAGAACCAACTTCAGGAATTAATCCACTTCAATCTAGACAAAGTGCAGTTGTAAAATTTGAACGACCAATAACCTTCTCGTAACAAATTACAATGAGTCTACAAAATCACCTTACAAGCATTTAATACATCCCTAAGAATCATTCTATTTTACAAATATGTATGTAATGGTGGTCAACTATTGAAAATACGAGCATGTATTTCGAATAGATTAGATGTGAAAAATAGATAGTTTTGTAGTATTCTGTAAGGACAATCATTTATAAGTTACAAAATAATGTTATTTTTTCATGAAAATAATTTCATAAATTACAATATAGAAAAGAAGAATTGAGTGAACAACTCCCACCCACATATATGCAAGACACGATCGCATAGGTGGGAGATCATTTTCCAAGTTTCAAATTTAAAATTAATTTTAAACGTTTTCTCCATAAAGAAGAAAACTAGCGCGTGCACACTGCACGGAGACATGTGCAATACAACGCATGGATGGGAGAAAGTTATATATTTTCTTAAACAACGGCTTTCTCGTAGAAAAAAAAATGATTTTTTTCTAGCTTTTAAAAACACAATTAACTTTTTCTGTGCTAATCCAATTTCTATCGAGAACATATCAAGAAAATTATCTTTTCACGATCATCAATTTTTTAATTCGAAATGTCAAAATAAAAAAGAGCCATGTTTATCTAAACTGCATTTTTTTTGTCAATTAGACGAACGCATAACCTTATTAAATTAACATATTCTCACTCGTATGATTTCTTCTACTAGTTAGTTTAATCTTATTTGTAAAATTAAATATTTCACCTTTTTACTTTAACTAAAAAAAACATGACTTTTATTTTGGATATTGATAAAGCGCAATCCGTTATCAAAAGAATATTCACGAAAGATAATAAACAAGAAGATAACCAGACAATAAGACACAAGGTTTACGTGGTTCGATCCGGAGATCTACGTCCACGGGAAAATGATGTCCCTACCGGGCTCCTTTTTCTTCTTCTCTTTCTTTTTGTTTACAAGTGATCTCTCTTTGATTAAAGTTCCAACCCTCTTTCTCCCTCTAATTCTACTATTTATATCATACAAATCATAGCCCTAACTATATTCCTACAATTAAGGCCACAAAACCTGCCTTTGTGATGGAGAGGAAATCGTGGGTCAAATCTTCAATCCCCCTTGTGCTGCCATCGCAACTTAATTACCAAATCTGTATTTGGGCCAATTCTTGGGCCTCCAACTCTAAACAAATTGGGCCGGCCCGCAGCCTGAGGCAACTTGGGCCAGACCTACCAGATGCCCCTCCCCCAAAGAAGCCGAAGCAGAAGGATTCGGCTTGTAAAGCAAATAAGGTGGACCAGAAGTGACGTGGAGTAGAAAACCAGATTCCAGGAGTTATGGGATTGGAATGAGAAAAAGGCAAAAACACCAGTGTCCTTGAGATGGACTTGGGAAGGAGTGAGAAAACCCAGGTCACGCAACCAGAGTCGAGAGAAGTAAGCCCCGAGGTCCCTCATCCGAGGTCGAGAAAAGGTAAGCCCCGAGGTTCTACAACCGGAGTTGAGAAACTTCTTCAACACGAGTGGTGAACATAACTGAGGCGCGTGACTGACAGACGTACACAGTATTCGAGTAAGCGCGTGTGAAACGGCGCATATTGTTGGTTTCGAGGCGCGTGTATGACACGTGAAGATCAGGACCGTTGATTTTAAACCATCGAATCTTTACCGTTGCTGAATGTATAAGAAAAGGAGGGAAATCGAAACCCTTCACCTTCTTCTCTTGTAGTTATCTGAATCGCGCATTAGAGAAATCTACTATTGTTCCCACTTGTGAAGATAGAACATCTCACCAACCAACCAACGAAAACAAGTAAGTATGTCTAACTCATCTTCGTCTTCATCTAGGGTGGAGGAAGTAGGCAAAGAAGGTGAACCTTTTAGAGCACCTCCCATCCGGGTCATCTTTCCCGTGAATAGCGAAAGTAGACAAATTCACCGGGGTGATCTTAGTGAAATCAGAGTGGAGGCAGTAAGTTTTCCCCACTGTGATGAGGAAGCAGAAGGGCTCGAAGTGGCCGGGGTAAGACCCACTGTAACTGAGACTCAAATTAGGCGATGGATCCCAAATTTTTTCTTACCTTTTGATCTAGAATTTATTATTCCCGAAGATAAGGACAAAGCCTGTTTCCCTCCCAAAGGATTCATTTCCGTATACATAGATCAGCTGGCTGTAGGATTAAGGTTTCCTTTGTGGGGTTTTTTAGTAAAATTGTTGGAGTACTTCGGACTAGCTTTGGGGCAGTTGGGGCCCAATGCCATAAGGCAGGTGGTAGGTTTCTTAGTGGAGTGTAGTAAGGGGGGAGTAGTGCCTAGTGTTAGTTTGTTTAGGCATTTTTTTCAGCTGAAAACAATGGGGAGAAATAAAGGTTGGTATTACCTTAACCCTAGACCAGGTAAGAGATTCAAAGTAAAGAATCCGAGTAAGATAGAAGGATGGAGGAGAAAATTTATTTATGTTAGGCAAGTGACAGTTCTGCCGAAGTGGCAAATATTAGAGGTAGTAGATAGTGCCCCTGTGGGGGAACCTAGAGGTGTTGACGTATTAAAAAGAACCGGTGTTCTGGGGTCCAAATTTTCAGAAGAAGTTCTGGACAGAGCTGGGTTGAGCCCGTATTATTCCAGCTGGGCTGCTGGGACTTCGGATTCCCAAGAGAAAGATACCCCAACCGGGACTGATTCTGACAGGACACCAAGCATATCTGAGAGAGAGAGGTCGAGAACCGGGGCAGAATTAGAGGGTAGGGCTTTTATTTCTGTATAAATTGTGTAAGATAAACTTGTCAATTCTCTGAACATGTGGCCTGTCGTGTGCAGTGGGTAAGTTCAAGAGCGCTGCGAGGAAGAGTACAGAAGCCAGCTCCGGGGGGCGAGAGGATAGGTCTAAAACCCCGGAGCTACAGAGAACGGCAGCTGGGGTCAGCCGCGGAGATGACCACGAGGACAACATTCCACTCTCGGGGTTGACTCCGAGTGCCAAGAGGAGGATCACCTCTCCAACAACACCACCGCCTCCCAAAAAGACGCATGTGACCCCGGCTCACTAGGTATCTTCGTAAATAATGTGTTATTACACATCGCACACGCCCATCGTAATAGTGAGGCAATGCAGGGACAAGGAGCGGAGATAACGGCGGCCGGAGCCGAGCTAGAAAAACTGTTGGAGCCAATCCGCGGGCTGGTGGAAAGATTGGAGAAAGAATCTTCCTGAGACAGAATAGCGGAGCTGGAGGCCGAGGTCACCAAATTACGGGCCGGATTCGCGGAGGCCCAGAAGAGTGCCAGGGTAGCCCGAGACAGGGCAGTGCTTGCCGAGAGAGAAACAGCCAAGCTACGTGAACAGGCTGTCGAGGTTGCCGTGATGCGGGGTGATCTAATTGCGGCACAGGAAGAGCTGAACAAAGCGATCGTGGGCCAGGGAGCTGTACTAGAAACTTTCGCCGAAAAATTGATGCAAACAGAGACATTCTTGAAGTTTCTGAGCACGTTCGTGGCTGCAGGTGACACAGCTACAAAAAGCGAGCTGTTGGAAACCGTACATGATAACCGGAGGTCAATGTTTATGATGAAGACTTCGGGTATAACTATGACGCAGTAGGGAACGAAGATGGCGCATATTTCGAGGCGTTGATGAAAGCTCCGAAGTGGCCATTGATCGAGGCCTTAGCTAAGAAGAACACACTCCTAACTCCCGAAATCATTAAACGGTGTAATGAAGACCAGGATAAGGACTTCTTGGGTTTTTGCAACGGTTTTTATGTACGGGAGTTAAGGAACCGAGCTCCTATTCCCCGTAAAGGAGCTGTTATGCCTCCCGACATGATTGAAGGCTCTGGCAAGGCAATAGAGGTAGCGAGTGACATTGCAGAGGCCTCGAGTGGAAAAGGAACCACCCCTACCCCTGGAGAGGTCAGTGACCTTCCAACTCATGAGCAGAATGTAGAGTAGATGATCTGTAAAAAGGATTCCGTTGTATTTTCTTGCTTTGTAATGAACAACTTTGTATTTCCGGAGAAATAAACAATGTTGAAACATTTTTATGGATATCAAATGTTGCTATATTCTTATTCATAACAATGTATATGTATTCGTAAGGTCTAAAAACCGAGGTGTCTCCTTTGCCAGGAAAATATTGAAAACCCATATGAGGTAATAAAGCAGCTTCAATCATCAATAGTCTGGTTACAGAAAGACCGAGATATGTTGATGTTGCACGAAGTCCCACGGTTATCAAAGAATTTAATATCAGTAGAAAAGAGATGCGTAGAAGCGGAGAGCTCATGGAAAGAATCCGCACAACAGATGCGGCAGTATAAAGCGCAGTGTGTGTTAAAAGATCTGGAGTTGGAGCAACTCCGTATAAACCAACAAGAGTGTGAGCACTTGCTTGTTGATGGCGGGCGATTATCAATTCAAGAGATTCGAGCCCGGAGAGCAGAAATCCGGGGAGACGTCCAGAAGCGGAGCGAGCAAGGTGATGCCAACAATCCTGAAGTCATAAGGAACCGGTTGGTATTAGGATTTCTGGTAGAGCTGCAAAAGAAAGTGGAGGCCAGGAACGAAGCTTTAAACATTGCAGAGCAAGAGGAACAGGAAGACAGCCGCAGGAAAAAGCATCGGGGCAAGAAAACAAAGACCGGTATTCAAGAGAAGATGTTGTCGGAGGACCAAACTGTAGGTGCCAGAAAAACCAATAACATGCCCGAGGTGACGTCGAGCGTGCCCCAAGAACCGGAAGAAAAACGTGTGGTGGAGCCGGAGGCCAGTGGGTCCACAGTTGTAGCTTTGGCCAGGGAGATCGATGAGATGCCTGTTGAGGAGTGGGATGCTGTAGAATGGGCGAACACTCCGGGGAGGGAACGGAGAGTAAAACCAGTGTCTCGGAAGACATCAGAGTCTCCTCATCATAAGACCGGGGAATACATAACTCAAACCCCCGAGGTGATGGATCCTTTGGCGCCACTAGAATGGGGCCATGCGGAATGGATCAATATGTCGGGGCCAAGTAGAAGATCCAGACATACTGCAACAGACCGGGGTCCTCAAGGGACATGTTATAGGCATGGGACCGGAGTCCGTGACCGAAGCAAAGTAGAGCGTCGTCGGAACGCGCAAGAAACTTCCCGGAGGACTAGGAATGTTCGATCAGAGACAAGGCGACGAGGTTTCGCGTTTTGGTTCGGAGAGGACTCCGAGCAACGTCAGTAGGAAGTAGGATAACTAATATCCGACCAAAATTAATGTAGTGAGAGAATAATTAGTCTGTTGTAACTTATACATGACTAGTTAAAAAACGTTGTTTGTTTATTCTTCTTCTTTTTTTTTTTTTTTTTTTTTTGAAAAACAAAGACACTTAAATAGATTATCAAGAGTGTGTAAAGAAAATGAGTTGAAGTCCGGAGACAAATTAATAGCGCCTTGTACTCTTTGATCGAGTGAGATAGAATTTGAACAAAACCCTGAGGTTTAAATATGTAACTTTAACTGAGTTGAGGAAGTGAGTAATGGAGTCCGGAGACATGTTTTATATACGACGGATCGAAAATAAGTGTTCGGAAATATGTAATATAAAGATATCGGGGCGTCCCCATGGTATCATAAACACATAATAGATAGACAAGAATAGTATGGTTAACTGAGCAAAACTTATCATAATAGAAACAAATTATGCAAGAGATAGGAAATCGAAGTAAAACTAACAGTGTTTAGAGAAAAAACTTTCGAAGGTTAGTAACATGCCAAGTCCGAGGTACTGGGGTACCATCAACACGTGCAAGCTGATAACTCCCAAGGGGATGGACAGTAACCACACGATATGGTCCTTCCCATGCTGCATGGAGCTTGCCTTCAGGCTGGGCCTTACTGGCGGAGTTGCGCCGGAGCACAAGATCACCGACCTTAAACTGTGTATACCGAACCCGAGCATTGTAATACTTCGCTGTTTGTTGTTTATTTTTGGCTTGTCTGATAAGAGCTTGTTCTCGGCGATATTCTACTTCGTCAAGGTTGGTACGGAGAGCATCCTCGTTCTGTTCTGGGTTGAAATTCAACACCCTAGGACTGGCTACTCCGATTTCCGCCGGGATGACGGCTTCGGAGTCGTAGGTTAGACTAAAAGGAGTTTCGCCTGTAGCAGAATGTGGCGTAGTGCGATAAGCCCATAATACTTGAGGGAGGACATCAGCCCAAAGTCCTTTAGATTTGCCTAGGCGTTTCTTGATACCTTCAACAAGTGTTCGGTTTGTCACCTCGACTTGGCCGTTAGCCTGGGGGTGGGCCACCGAAGTAAATGCCTGTTTAATGTGTAACTCCTCGCACCAAGAGCGGAAAGGGTCATTCGCGAACTGTTTCCCATTGTCAGAAACAATGGTGCTAGGGATACCGAATCGGCAAACAATGTTCTTCCAAACAAAATTAAGAATTTTCCTTCCAGTGATGGTAGTGAGTGGTTCGGCTTCGACCCACTTGGTAAAGTAATCCACAGCGACCACTAAGAATTTAAAACCACCTGGAGCTAAAGGGAAAGGGCCCACGATGTCTATGCCCCATTGAATAAAAGGCCATGCACTCTGTATACCTGTCAGTTCAGTTTGAGGTAAGTGTTTAATCCGTGAGTGCCGCTGACAATTCTCGCATTTTGCCACCAGGTCATGCGCATCATTAAAAAGAGTAGGCCAATAATATCCCCACCGGAGTGCTTTTTTAGCAAGAGTCCGGGAACCAATATGGTTTGCGCATGAGCCTTCGTGTAACTCCTTGAGGATGTAATGAGCCTGAACCGGGCCGAGGCACCGAAGACTGGGCTGAAGATAAGATTTTCTGTACAAGACCCCGTCATGTAAAGAATATTTTGGTGCTTTCAAGATTACCTGTCGAGCTTGTAACTTGTCATCGGGTAGGGTTCCATCCTGTAGATATTGGATAATGGGTGTCATCCAAGTAATTTTGGAGTCAGTGATTACCGAGACGGGCTGTTCGTAGATTGACTGATGAGACACCTCTTCTACAAGTACATCAGAAGGTATACTTGAGGGAACCGCGGAGGCCAGTTTGCTGAGAGTGTCAGCTTTTGTGTTCTCTTCTCGGGGAATCTTGTGGATGTGGGCAGAGGCAAAGGTGTGTAGGAGACTTTGAGCTAAAGCCAAATACCGTTTCATGGTTTCCTCCTTTGCTGTATACAAACCATTGATTTGATTAGAAACTACCTCGGAATCAGTGTATACTCGAATATGTGCAGCTCCTAAAGTCTTTGCAAGGTGAAGACCCACAAGAATCGCTTCATATTCAGCTTCATTATTCGTGACTTTGAAGTTGAAGCGTAGAACATTCTTGACTTCGACGTTGTCAGGTCCATTGATAATGACCCCGGCACCACTTCCCCGTGTAGCGGAGGCACCATCTACATGAACATGCCATCGTTCGGTTTCGACACCGGGATCAGTAGGGGAAATGTGTTCAAGATGTGAGTTGGAGTCCGGGCGCTCAAAGGTAGCTTCGGCTAGAAAATCAGCCAGGGCTTGGCCTTTAATAGCGTGACGAGGAAGAAATTGAATGTCATGCTCTCCCAACTCTATTGCCCATTTGACGAGTCGACCTGAATGATCTGGCTTACTCAGGATTTGACGGATTGGTTGGTTTGTAAGAACGTTTATAACATGTCCCTGAAAATAGGGACGGAGGCGGCGGGCCGCCATAACCAATGCCAATATGGTCTTTTCAATGACTTAGTATCGGGTTTCTGCTCCTTGCAAGGCCCGGCTGGCAAAATACACAACCTTCTGAGTCCCGTGGTCATCGCGGACAAGAGCTGCGCTGATGGCTTCATCAGAGGTGGACAAATATAGATACAGGGGTTCTCCAGCAATCGGGGCGGAAATAATGGGAAGTTGATGGATGTGCTGCTTTAAGGCTGTCAAAGCCTCCTCACATTGGGGAGTCCACTCGAACTTCTTAACCTGCCGTAGAACCTTAAAGAAAGGAAGTTGCTGTTCAGCCGCTTTAGATAGGAACCTGTTTAACGCGGCTAATCGTCCAGTAAGGCGTTGAACATCTTTTTCTTTCTGGGGTATTTTGAGATCGAGGATATCCCGAATTTTGGAGGGTTAGCTTGTAGTCCCTGAGGAGAGACCATGTATCCTAAAAATTTGCCTGAACCGACTCCGAAGGTGCATTTCGCTGGATTTAAGCGGAGATTATGGCGTCGAAGTACATCCAGTGTTTCAGCAATATCTCGAACACATGCATCAAAAGTTCGACTCTTGATGACTAGATCATCGACATAGACCTCTACATTCCGACCAACTTGGTCCTGAAAGACATGGTCCATTAACCGTTGATAAGTGGCTCCGGCATTCTTGAGTCCGAAGGGCATCTTTTTGTATGCAAAGATGCCGAAGTCCGTTATAAATGCTGTCTTGATCGCATCCTTCTTATCCATATGAATTTGGTGGTATCCCTTATATAGGTCCAAGAAACAGAGTGCGGGATGTCCGGTGATAGCTTCAGCCTTTTGGTCGATAGAAGGTAGTGGATAGCAGTCCTTCGGGCAATATTTATTCAGATCAGTAAAATCCACGCACATTCTCCACGTATTATCAAACTTCAGGACTAGAACAGGATTCGCCAACCAGGTCGGATAATGGACTTCGAAAAGGATATCTGCCTTTACCAATGCTTCAACTTCTGCGCGAATAGCAGCTTTTCTGTCGGCAGCAAATTGTCTGCGCTTCCGCTGTACCGGTTTGACTGTTGGGTCAATGTTCAATTTGTGAGTAATCAAATCTGGTGAGACACCGGGCATGTCCAAAGGTGACCAGGCAAAGATCTCGGAGTATTCTCGCAATACTTGAACAATGGCACTGTGAAGTAGAGGTAAATGTATAGCACTGACCTTAACAGTTCGCTCGGGTACGTTTGGATCAAGAGGGACTTCTACTACCTCATCGCCAAGAGGTTGAATTGGTATTGACTCAAGTCCGGGGGTATCTATTTGAAACTGGGGTTGAACCATCTGTGTAGTTCGTGGTTTGAGTGCAACCAGCATACATTGCTTAGCCATCTTCTGATCGCCACGGATGGCTATGGTTCCGTAAGGTGAAGGACACTTCATCGTTAAATGAAATGTGGAACATATGGCTTGGGCAGGAGTAAGCCAGTCTCGTCCAAGAATCATATTATAAGAAGACGTAGATGATACCACGTAAAAGTCGACAAAAACTGTTTTGATTGCAGGATGAGTACCTACCAAGGCTGGTAGATTAATAATCCCTTCTGCGCGAACTTCCCCCTGTGTAAATGTCTGCAAAGGTCCTGGAGCAGGCCGAAGCAGATCCCGAGATATGCCCATTTTTTGGAAACAATCTGAGAAGATAACACTCACAGCTGCACCATTATCAACGTACACCCGTTTGATTATAATATTTGCCACAGTCATATCAATGATTATAGCATCAGTGTGGGGCGTGCGTTCGGGTACGGGGTCGTCCTCGGTAAAACTTACTGTTTCAGTATTGTGGAAACGCTTGTGACGAGGTTCCTCGGGAGGAGGTCTGCGAGCTTCTGCAATAAGAGCTTTGCGGGACACTCCTGCTGGCTGTGTACCATAGATCATATGGATAACACTATTAACAACACGAGCTGAGGGGTTGGTCCCTTCTTCTTGGGGAGGAGGAGCCGACAATAAGCGAGGTTGTTGCTGTTGAGCACTGCGTCTGCTTTCCTGATCTTGTTTTGGGTAATGGCTATTCCCGGATCGATTATTCGGCCATTGTGACCGACCTTGTTGGAAGCTACGATTGTTATTGCCAGCTCGGTTCTGGTGCTGGTTTCCACCTCGGTGCTGTTGTCTATTGTCTGATTGAGCAATATACTGGCGAAAATATCCCTGCTTTATGCACTCTTCGATTTCTTTGCTGAGTTCTCGGCATTCTTCAGTATCATGCTCGTGGTCATAGTGGTATTCGCACCACTTGGTGCGGTTTCGTTTGTCAGCCGGGGTTGTCATACGAGGGCAAGATTTTAGATCAGCCTTGTGGATGGCATGTATTTCGGTTCGGGACCGATTTAAAGGTGTTAGTTGGGGCAGATCGTGACGAGTGTCGGGTCGACCTCTGCCCAGTCGGTTGAAGGCACTGGTACGGGCATTAGACCCAAATGGTCCTTTATCTGATTGTCTCTTGGCAATAGATTTTTCCCTCTTACGCCGGGTTTGCTCATCTGCTTTAGCGAACCGCCCAACCACATGATAGAGAGCTCGGGTGGTAACGGGAGTATTACGGACTAGCTCGGTGTATAGTGGCCCGGCCCGTAATCCGTTCATGAAAGTTGTGACAATGATGCTATCTGGCTGATTGCCTACCTTCAAACTTTCAGTCGTAAAACATTCCAGGAATTGAGAGATGGTTTCTCCTTCTTTTTGTTCCACATTCATCAGGTCGGCTAAAGTGGACATAGGCTTTGCACGTGCTTCAAAACGTGCCCAAAAGTGTTCAGCAAGTTCTCGGAAAGAGGATATGCTATTGCGGGGAAGAGAGTCAAACCAAACTCGTGCCTCATCCTGAAGATACTCAGGGAAGATCTTGCAATAGTGAAGAGATGCGGTATGATCTCGACTGAGCATGTTATGCCTAAAAGCCCCAAGAAAATTGGCCGGATCTCCAGTGCCATCATAAGGTGGGATGGCGGGCCTCTTGAACCCTTCAGGAAGAGGCGTAGCCAGAATTTCTTGGGAGAACGGGGTGATAACGTCTCCATTGGCGTCAAGGCCTAGAATTCTGTCTAGTTCAGCATTGCGCTGTCTCCATATTGGCATGACGAGCTTTCTTAGTCGCGTTAAGCGGACGGCGACGATCAACATCGATAAATTCGTCATTGCGCTGTTTCGATCCGTTAGAACTCCCATGGTTCTCGGGAGAACCGGGTCGTTCTCGTCGGCGATCCTGTCTCTCATGGTGCACTGGATTTTGTTGGTTGGGCAGATTCCGACGAGGAGGTTGCGCTACGGGGTTGGTGTTATGTCCAGCAGGGCCATCAGGGTTTAATCGGTTGACTGCCCAGTCTTGGAGAACATGAGCATGTTCTTGTAGGAAGGCCTGGAGTAGTTCCGGAGTCATCTGAATATTAACCTGTGGTTGTGTAGTAGCAGGACCAGGATTTTGTATATCTTGTGGAGGTAGAGGTAAGAATCCGTCACCCGGATTCATAGCCGGGCCTTGGTTGCCCTGATGGTGAGATGTATCCCGTATTATCGATTGCCTTGGTGGCAAGGTTTGATCCACGGATGGATCTTGATTGATTTGATCACCTTGGCGAGATTGAGTCAAGCGAGTGGTTACCATGGTATTACAAGTACAATATCAATATTAAAAATCCAGTCGACCTCACGTTTCCCACAGACGGCGCCAATTGATAAAGCGCAATCCGTTATCAAAAGAATATTCACGAAAGATAATAAACAAGAAGATAACCAGACAATAAGACACAAGGTTTACGTGGTTCGATCCGGAGATCTACGTCCACGGGAAAATGATGTCCCTACCGGGCTCCTTTTTCTTCTTCTCTTTCTTTCTTTTTGTTTACAAGTGATCTCTCTTTGATTAAAGTTCCAACCCTCTTTCTCCCTCTAATTCTACTATTTATATCATACAAATCATAGCCCTAACTATATTCCTACAATTAAGGCCACAATACCTGCCTTTGTGATTGAGAGGAAATCGTGGGTCAAATCTTCAATCTCCCTTGCGCTGCCATCGCAACTTAATTACCAAATCTGTATTTGGGCCAATTCTTGGGCCTCCAACTCTAAACAAATTGGGCCGGCCCGCAGCCTGAGGCAACTTGGGCCAGACCTACCAGATATAGAAGGGAGAAAATAAGAAATAGTCATTTTTGTAACTTCTACTAAAATTTTGTCACTTTTATAATTATACCATAAGTTTAGCCTTTCTAATAAGTAGAAAAGATAGTCATAACTTGATATGATTAGAATATATGTTTAATATCTTATGTCCTTTCATCTATATATTTTTCTACTTATCTTGTTTTCAGTTCAAATTATTCTAATAGCGTATTTCTTGTTTATTTCAATAATTTTGGTGTTATTTTGGACTATGAAGAAAGACCATGAATTGATCAATGGTGTAATATGAAGTTGTTCCAAAGAAAGCACAATATAGCCTGAACAAAAGAGTAATATAGTTGGTCCACTCCCACTCAAACGCCCTCATTCTGACCGAATTCTTTTTCTAAATTTTTTCTTTAGTTTATTAAAAGCCCCACCCAGGTCATTTTCCAGCTTTGTAAAGTCTCCACCCTCCTCCACACTCCTTACCCACTAACCCCTCACCCTCCATCAATATTTTTAAGACTTTTTATAACCCTCCCCATAAAAAAAAAAATTCTCCTGGTACATTGCCATAATATACACTTGCCACAAATAACATGAACAATTGCCATAAAACTTATTCACTTGCCACGAAAACATAAATTATTTTGTTTCATTTGTACAGTTTCGGGTCAAAATGAACAATTTTCGTGGTAATATCTTCGTGGTAAATGGATAATTTCCATGGCAATGTTTTACGTCATTGCAAGTGAATATTGTGACGTCCCATTTTCGAAAAGAAGAAATTTTGGGAAAAGGGACGCTACAAACTTTGTTTTAGGATATATTTTCATTTTTTCTTTTGCAAATAACAAAATTTAAATAGAAATTTGAGATATAGATATAACTTCAAATCGTAAGATAAATATCAACAACAAAACATACTTTGGTGCGGAAGCTCTTTTATTAAAAAACACAACTACACTTTCAAACTTTAGAGGACAATCCTCAAGTATTTTTTACATCAACTAAATATATATTTCGTTCAACTATATAAAAAGTTGAAATATCACCTTTGAGAAACTATTATGATTGAAAATAAACTTTTACTTTGAAATTCCATGAGTTGGAATGGTGCAGGGCCCTGCCATCCGTGTCAGTCCTCCACATTGGCCTTGGTACCTGAAATGTTGGGGGGGTGAGCGTTCGAGAGAAACACTCCGTTGGTTCACTCGGTTGCCCACTTAGATGTCATACAAAGAATTGCAATAATGGATAGTTAGATAAATAATACATATACCATTAACACATAAAACACATCCGAAAATATGTTGGAAACTAAATTAAAATAAATATACACATATATACATGCTATATAGGTACACATAGGAGCACATAGGTGGGGCACGCGTTGTCCCGCTCAAGCAGCATAGCATATTCGAGAGCGACCCGAGGGTGATCTTTCGATCCATAAACATGTATGGTGTTACCCGTACAACATAATCATATACGGTTTTACCCGTAAGCATAATCATATACGGTTTTACCCGTAAGCATAATCATGTATGGGTTTACCCGTAAAGCATAGCATGCACAGTTTTACCCGTAAAGTTTTTGAAAAGCATATTCGGGAGCGACCCGAGGATTTTGTACAGTGTTAACATAGCTAGTACTGTATTACCCGTATACAATACACATAATATGGTTTTACCCATAACTTCAAATTAATTTCACATAAGTTTCACATGAATTTTACATACTTGTCACATAAACATAGGCGTAAGCATCATTCATGTAAAAGCCATTATAACAACAATTTGCATGAAAACAAGTAGACAACATAAAATAGTCACATAGAGTTACCCCACCTAGAAGTGCGTATGGCTAGTTGGTCGTATAGTTCTTCTATAGATAGGAGTCCTCTTCTACTTCAACTTCTTTTAGTCCTACAATATAGAATATTTGTCTTAGCATAGGTAGGTACTAGGCATTAAACATAAATTGAAGATTTGGGGCAAGATTTGTAATTTTATAAAAGTTAAGGGATCATTTTGTAATTTCATAAATATTTCAGATTCATATTTTTTTATGTAAAACTGTAGATTTTAGAATTTGGGTCCTTTGGCAATTGGTTTGAGCCGAATCAGGTTAAAAACGAGCATTTTATGACACTTTGAAAGTCTAGTGACATTGTTGTAATTATTAGAAAAATAGTGGCAATTTTGTAAAAAGACAGTGGCATTTTCGTAAATACATGGATTGATTGCCTTTCAAAAAGGCTGACTTTGATTAGATGCAGATTTGAAAATAAAAAATTACATTTTATCCCCTAAAGAATATCTAATTTTCAACTTCAGCAGCAACTTTGACCAAACTTTTCCGGTGACTTGGTCGTTGGAATTTCAATTGGGACATAGCTACGGAAATCTCTCATGAAGAGCTTTCTAGAATGACCAGCCACAACAAAATCGGAGTTTGGAACAGAATGTTATGTCTCCTTGAAAGTGGTTCGATTATATAGGTTTTGCCTAAACTTTGACCGGCCATAACCGGAGTTCTAGAGCTCGGATTGCGATTCCGATAACTGTACTGGAATCTTCTCGCTAGCCCTGTCATATTGTATAAGAAAATATAGGTTTTAATAAAGGGAAGAAAATGAAAATGGGGTAGTAGCTGATCCGACGAGCCTAAAAAACTATCGGGTCAGTTTTTCGGCGACTTCGCCAGATTTCGGTGGCTGGGATGGAACATTTGAGATTGAAAGAGAGAAGACTTAGTAGCTATGCTTTGTGGGAGAAGAAATGAAGACTTCAAGTTATGTTTTGGTGGGAGGAGGTGATGGAATGAAGGCTTCCTCACACCTCTATTTATAGACCTACCAAGCACAAAACCGTGAGAATAAAATCGTGGTTCAGCTGTTGGTTTTGGGCAATATTGTGGGCATAAAATCGTTGAATTTAACCATTGGTTTTGGGTAATATTGTGGGCATAAAACCGTGGAACTTAACCATTGGTTTTGGGCAATATTGTGGGCATAAACCATGAGATTTGGCCATTGGTTTTGAACAATATTGTGGGAATGAAACCATAGTTTTCGGCCGTTGGTTTTGGCCAATCTTGTGGGCATGAAACCATAGTTTTTGACCGTTGGTTTTAGGTTAGTAATCCTATGGAGAGGGCTTACCATAAAAATGTTGGCTTCTCCTATATCATTGGATAATATCTTGTGTAAGTGTTGTCTAATTAAACTACCATTTTCCCGACCCATTCATACCATTGATTATGAACATTGATAATTTATGCAGGTGGAAAAAAATAATTTAAACAGGTAAAAATCATACAAAAATAATGCAACCCATATAGTTTCACATAAATCGAATAGAAAAATGCAACTAGAAATTCGAGTCGTTAGAAATATCGTGGCTATAAAAAATTGCTAGGAGCCAACCCAAAGAATTGTAGGGGTTGGGCCTGGAAATATGGCCCTTTATTTAAAAAAAAACTGGTCGGGGTTGGGAGTGGGCACGTTGGTTCGACGAGAAAGAAAATAAATGGAGGAAAAAAAAATAAGGGAGATAATTTAAAATTAGATATGGAGAAATAAGAGATGAAGGCAAAAATATCCATGAAGGCTAGTTTGGAACAAAGAAATAATGGTAATTTTATAAAAGTGACAAAAGTGAGAGAACCCCATCCCCCTCTTTCCTTTTTTCTCTCGGAGACATAGGGACATAACAAAGGGGATCCTATCAACTTGTTCCGACCTAGGATAATAAGCTCATAAGCTTGGTTCTTACTTCCACGTCAAGACATGAAAGAAGACGTTTAACTCCAAGTTTAACTCAATGGTAGCTCTCTTCTTTTTGTTTTGGGTGCAAAGCAAGGACTAAAATATCGCGAGATTTCGGCAAAATCTCGCCAAATCTGCTCTCCCGAGACGATTTTAGCATGTAATAGGTTTTTGTTGAAAAATCGCGAGATTTTCGCTGAAATCTAGCCAAATCTCGCGAAATCCTCTTTTTTTTTTTTTTTTTTCCTTGTTTCAGCAAAATTTTTAAAAATTTGCCCAACCTTAATTTCGAACCTGAGACCTCTAGAATGAGGTTCCAAGCTTTAACCACCAGACCAAGTCAACAACATGTTATTATGTCTACATATTATTTATATACCCTATTTAGTAAAATTCTACTTACAATAATATATACCTTATGAAAATGAAAATTAGAAATAATTGACTATTTTTGGTCCATAACTAGTTATCAAAATGAAAATTAAAAATATAAAAACTAAGTATAAAATAATAATTGGACATTTTTATAAATCTTTTGTTTTGTTTATAATTTTAAGATGAATTTATGTATTAAAGTTGGTTATAATATTTTTGAAATATTTTGTTAAACTTTCAAATTTTTAATATAATATTTCCGTACTAGTAATTAGTAATGTTATATGAAAAAGGTCAAAAAATATTTTTTATTGCCACTCATTGTTTATATTATTTTATATTTATAAATTAGTTGTAAATAAATCTATTTCTATCAAATTTAAGATGCCTATATGTATTTGAGTTTGTTATAATAATTGTAAATATATCATGTTAATTTTTTAAATTTTTAATATATTTTTTAATATTTTTCAGAAAATTGCACCGATATTCCGATATTAATCGATATCTCACCGATATCTCCGTAAATTGAAAGACCGATATCTCCGCGAATACCGATATTTTCGTCCTTGGTGCAAAGTAGTGGCAAACCAAAATACCTGACAAGCATAAGCTCTACTTGAAAATAAAGGTGATCCAGATGTACCTTCTAGTACGGCTACTTTGTTACGACTTCACTCCAGTCACTAGTCCCGCCTTTGAGACCCTCTCCTTGCAGTTAAGGTAACTACTTCGGGCATGGCCAGCTCCCATAGTGGGACGGGATGTGTGTACAAGGCCCAGGAAGATGGAATTCACCGTCATATGGCTAACCAAAGATTACAAGCAATTCTGGCTTCATGCTAGCGAGTTGAAGCTTGCAATCCAAATTGAGGACGAGTTTTTGGGGTTAGCTCACCCTCACGGGATTGTATATATTTAAATAAGCCAAATTGAGGGTTTTTTGTCATTTTAACTTTCTCGCCTAAAGTTTTAGAAAATAATTGTCAATTTTGGTAAATTCATAAAATGCAAATAACTTTTCTTTCAATTTTTAAATTTCAAATAACTTTTTAATTTATAATCCTCTTTTTATGCATAATATATTAAATTACCATATTTTCACGGTCTTCAATTTGACATCCATATCACACATATTGTAATGAGACATTTGATTTGAAAAATACATAAATTATTGGTTAATCATCTGGATTATATTTAAGCATTCACTGCGAATTGGACTATATTACTGGGTTTATATTGCAACAAAAAATTAATAAAATAATTTTACCTTATAAATTATATTAGTTGAATATTTATTTAAAACTACAACAAATCAATTTATTTTATTTAACATAATTTTTCAAATATTTATTCACTTAAGTTAAGGAAGTCATAATTTATTAAATTAAAGACAAAATGTTACTCTTTAATTTTATAAACAATTTATTAAATCAATACATCTACTAATATAAATATTTTTATAGCAAAAATATTTGCTTGATTAGTCATGAAAGTACGGGACTATTTTAGTATATGTATAATTATATATCATAATTACAATTGAGACCATTTTTTATTACTTATTCATACTTTTATATAATGCATATTTTTTAAAATTATTTTAAGTAAGTTTACACTTTGCAACATAAATTATAACATTTGTTACACTTTTCAATTATTTTTACGTGAACCAACCCCAACTATATAGTTTTTACACTTTGCAACCTACAAAATACTTTGTCGCACCAACTTCAACTATTTCTTTTTTTACTCTTTACAACCTAAGCAATTATATTCACCTCAATCAATTTTTATGTTTAAATAAATATAATATTAGCAATAAAAATATAAAATTTATTTGAACAAGTTACAATACCAAATAAAATATAAAAACATCAAATATGTTGAAGAACTCACATACTTTAAATTCTCACTTAAATTATTGTATAACTTTGGAATTTATTAATGTTAATTTTAGGATTTATTTAGAAATAAGAAGTATTAGAGTATATCTGAAATCACTAAGTGAAATGTTAAATGTTGCGAATGAGAATCATTTTTTCAGTACAATCCTGATTAAGACGAGGGGTTTGGTGGGATTTGATCAATTCTCAGAATCTAATTTTAGAAATTAACAATTAAATACTTATAATTAGAGCTTTAAATTTTATTAGATATACAGAAAAAATCTACAACTACATCTACATCTACATATATATATATAAGCTATAAGAGGATTACAATTATGAATTAATTTTTTCCACTTATTTATTGGTATTTCTACAAGTGCCAACTTTTGATTTATTTGTTTTTTCCCCCTTTTCTCTATAAAAGCTTTTTTCAAAAAGTTTTAAATACAAATAATTTTTTTGTATCTTAACCATTTCTTTCATCTCATGTATTGAATTAATCATCTTTTCATGATCTTTAGTTTGACATCAATATCACTTATATAAAAGTTTGATATATATTAAATCAAGTACATTTATTTATTAGGTGGTTATTTGGTTAGATGTGAGTACTTATTGTGAACGTTTATTTGTACCATGTTTAGGCTGCACATAAAACTGGTTAAATAATTTTCCTAAAGAATTATTTAACCATTTTATTTTTAAAATAATTTAATTAATTTATTTATTATGTTAACTTTTCTATCTTAATTTTACTCTATAAATTAAACTATATCAATACTAATATACATATAAATATGGGTGCATGTGTGTGCATAATAATGTAAAATGGAGACAAATATGTAAAACAAAAAAAATCATTTTCCCGTCGGATTATAAATTAGACATTTTAAAAAAATTTATTCGTGTATGCGTCCCTAAAAATAAGTTGTCGTAGTGTCAACACTCTGTTAGTTTGTTTCTTTGTCAACAACTCTTTCTAGTTTCTATAATACTAACAAGGTGTCTTTTTTTTTGTTTTTCCTAATCTATTTTTATATATAACTAGTAAGGTCCCGTGCAATGCAGGGTTTGCGAATAAGGTAGAATATTTGGTCTTATAAAATAATTATATAATGCTATGGTAAAAAATATAATGAGAATAGAAATCAGTATATAAAAAATTTATTAATTATCTTCGTCCATAGTATGTTATATAATTATGAACATAACAAGATATGAGAAACTATATATGATTTTTTATCGAAAAATAAAACTTAACCTGTTTCATAACAATATTCCCATTTTAGAAAAAAGTTATCCAAAAATTGGAGTTAGATTTAAACTAAAGCTACAAATAAAAAAACAAACTGAGGCAGTACTAAAATATGGATATCAAATATGCCATATATACTTCCAATGAAAACGAATCAAACAAGAAATGAAATCTCAAGCGTTCTCCAATATCTGAAACAAGCTACGTATTTGAACATACTAGTATTCTTTGGATTTCTCTCAATTCTTGTACAATCAGTACTTCAATGCTCTTTTTAATTTCTATTAAAACCAAACTGCAACATTTCAAAATTCTATCAATAGTAAATCATTTCAAAGACAAAACAACATACCTTGAACGTACGATTCAATTGTTGCTCACAATCACACACTCCGCAGTTAGATGTTGTGTACAACTTCATCGTAAATAAATTATAATGAATTAAAATGAATAAATTGCGCAATTGAATCAAAATTGTAAGATTAATGATAGAAATACCTTATCATCATAAAACACACACTTAATGTTGGCGATTCTGTTATGCTAACCATAAGCCGAACAACCGTACAAACAAACTAATTGTAACTTCATCGTTAACAAAGTCTTGCACGGATTGACTTTCTTGGTCAAAGTGTACATAGGATCCATTATGACTGAGACTAGTAATGCTATATGCAGAATGATAGATCGACTTCGAGATATGCAGAAAGTTGAGGAGTGAACAATAGATTTTATAGGTAGTTTGTAATGAACATTTTCGTAAAACTATTTTTAAAACATTTTAATAAGCTAAATAACCATATCAATGAAATTTCTTCATTTTAATACAAAATTATTCTTAAATTAGGCCGTTAGAACACATTTTGAGCATGGATAACTTTATAATAAATATACAAAATAGCCATTTTTCTTTTCTCATACAAAGCATGTCATATTATTCAATTTCATAAATCTTGATTTATAACAACGAAAAGTAATTTAACATAATTAAATCCTAAATATGTTTCTAAAATATTCATACACTTTCACCGTACCGCCCTCGAAAATGCGTCAGCTCTTCAACTGAACTTGAAAAATGTTAATTTTGAGGGGTAAGTTACCACCAATCTCTTACAAGTCCATATTAAAATGTATGGTTGAAACATAACATGAATAACAATCAACTTACAACTTATCGTAACATATGTGTGCACGAGTTGCCCCGGATCACACCAACTTAGCATACGTGTGCACAGGTTTCCCCGGATCATATAAACTTATGGGATTGATTAATCAAACTTATAATAATGCAACTTGGGTCTTGCATTTCATAAACATATATTGCAACTTAAGTCTTGCATTTAATAATATAACAATTGTATCACATATATGAATCAAACACATATAATTAATTAGGAAAGTAAGAACCTCCACCTGAAAAGTAGAAGAAACTTCGGATGCAGATGCATATTCCTATTTTCAATAGCCTTTTTCTTGCTCGTCTCTGCACTTAGGCATAAAATATCTTACCTTATTTCTAGTATATATGGGAGTAGATATGAGAAATTGGTAAAAAATAGGGTTCGGTTGATGTTTTAGGAAATTTTAAGAATGATTTCAGAAGAGATATAAAACTTTGCAAGTATTAATTCATTACGCAATAATAGATAAATGATTTTCATCCCAAAAGGGGAAAGAATAAAAATTTAAAAATTTAACTGTAGCTAATAAGTTGGAGTAAAAATATAACATTAAATTTGATAGTTTTTCAAAAAGCATAACTATGGAATTTGAATTTTTGAAAATGAAATTGTTGAAACGGACTATTCTACGCAGTGATGGGAAAACCTTTATAACTTGAAAATTAATTGATGGATTTCTTTGAAATTTTACAATAAGATAAAAGGCATGTCCATGGAATTTATATCCAAAAATTGGAATTTTTTTATCTACTTTAAACATATTTTGAATTTTATAAATCAGAATATAGAAGTTTTCATATTCTGCGCAGCCGTGAGAAAATAATCATAACTGAAACAATTACTCGATGGATTATTTTAAAACTTTTACAGGATATAAAATACATATGTAGAAACAATATATCCAAACATCATAAGATTTGAAGAATTATAAAAATATATTACAAATTTTTAAAACAGAAGCAAATGAGATTTTGAATCTCCATCAACAGTAAAAGAAAATTCATATAAAATAAACTACAACTTATATATGGTTGAAAATTTAACTGTGACATTAAAACGTGTTATGGAATAACATACTAAAATTTTATTGAAATCCAATAAGTATAGATAGGGCTTTCAAAATTTTAAATTGGATACCTAAAAATAAAGTGAAAGATGAAAACAAGGTTCGGACGATGATGTCGGCTCTCCGAAGGATCCCTAGGTTATTTTGGACGAAAATTTTAAGAGAAACAGATGTTTCAGTGTGTGAACTTGAATCCTATATTTATAGATTATATTTCCTAGGTTTTTAGGTTTCCTAATTAGACTAGGAATTTATTTTATTGTTTCCTAAGTAAAAATCATGGGTTTGACCTTGGCTAAGGCATGAGGCTCATGTCCAAATTAATTAAAGCTTGGTGACATAATATACACTCTTAGCCATAAGTTGAAATATTAATTGGCACAAGTTACTTTAAGAAAAATGAATAATTCTAATAAGACATAAATATATAATTAAATATATGTCATGCCGCATTTGTGATACAACTGATCATACTACAGATAATTGTGAGGTTCTGGGGAATGAGATCTATGCACATGCTAATGTAGTTGGCACGGGAAACTCCCAAGGTAGAAGGTATGATCCCTACTCCCAATCATACAATCCGGGATGGAGGAATCATCCCTACTTTTGATATGGGAATCAGCAGACATAGTCGGGAGAGCAAACCTCCACCACAAAGAGGTATGTACTACACAAAGCTACCCACCGAGCAAGCACCCAGTCAATCCTTGGAAGATATTGTCAAAACCTTGGCAACCAACACTGTCCAATTTCAAAAGGACATTATCTAGTTTCAGAGGGATACACAGTCGAGCATCAAGAATCTCGGGACTCGAGTGAGCCAGTTAGCTACTGCTATGAACCGGCTGGAGAACATAAACAGTGAAAAATTACCATCTCAGCTGGAAATTAATCCAAGGAATGTAAGTGCCATTACATTGAGGAGTGGAACTCGGCTTGGAGAGCCTAAGAAGCATGGCAACTTTTGGAAGATGATACGGAAGAGAAACTCGGAGAACAGGATGTGGTCGTGACCAATTTACGCGGCCGCGACCAAAGTGCCACAAAAAAAGCAAAAAACCGCTGGAGACTCAGCGACTGACCCGCACTGTCGGGTGCAGATAAATTAGAATATTATTACCTAACTATTCATTTCCTAACTAGTAGACAGGATAAGTCAGAGTCGATCCCATAAGGAACATGAACTAATCGAATTATTGTACTTACCAAATTTATATAAGTACTTATAATTAATATAACTATAAAAAGGGGGGGGGGGGGAGGGGGGTGGTTTGTTTGAAGCAAATTAATTAAACACTAAATATTTAATCTAGCAAATTAAGATGAATTAAAATATGAATAAAATGTATTCCCGCCTTTAACCCAGGACCCCCTAGTCCGAATATTCATGTAACTAATGCAATTGCTTGACTAATTATTTCCGAAGCTCCTACTCCAAGAATTAACAGGTACGCTTAGCCAACTCTTGTTACCCCTTAATTATAATTAACTACGGCTTCGCTTAGTAATTAATCATATTCAATTAAGTAGTCCTAGGATACGTTCGCAAGAACACCATTAAGCAAATGCTTAAAGACCTAAGGTAACGGAGTAGGTACGGTGTTGTACTCACAAGCTCGGTACAAGTGACCGTGACTTATGCTATCCTAGCGAGTAACCACTTTTACTTTTGGACACAAATGCATAATAATTACGGATTATGTATTTATGACCTAGCTACATCTATATGTCTATTATCAGGGTGATCAATCCACAATAGCAACCATAAAAAAGATAGAGTAAACCAATAACATAAGTAATCTCAGAAAATAATTAAATCAAACAATTACCGGATTATTTACATAAACATCAGTCTAGGGTTCAACAAAGTCAAAGACGGGAAATAATAAACTTAGCCGATCATAGTGATCGCTAAGAACAAATTTTAAAAAGAAAACATTAAAACTATAAAACCCAAATTACCGAATCTTGAAACGTCGTGTTCTTCAGAATCTCTCAGTCCGAGCTCTTCAATTAATGTCCAAGTGTAATTTTCGGACTTTTTGGATCTTCTATTTATAGACGGGATGAATTTGACTCAATTTAGGTTGGAAAAGGATTAATCCGCGAGCCAAACTGGGTTGGGCCACCATCTATCTCGGCCGAGCCTCACCAGCTCGGCCGAGCCCTATGTATATCTTTCTCGGCCGAGAAAGTTGAGCTCGGCCGAGAATCTTCTATGGCCAAAATCCGGACTCCCTGACCTTCTAACTCGGCCGAGACTCACTAGCTCGGCCGAGCTCATTTTCCTTCATCTTTTGGCTCGATTTTTCTCAATTTTTGACTTGTGGGACTTGTTCTCAAATCCTTTCTTGGTCGAGTTCGACTTTTTGGTCTAATTGTACCCAAATAGCTTCAAAACAAATCATAGACATTAACTTGTCCAATAATGCAAATATGAGAAATACACGACCACTTATTCATGCAAATGTCACTAAATAAACACTTAATTCGACCTATTATGCATGCATAAATACGTGTACCAGCGACCCTTGCTTCGACCAAAAAGCAGTTTTTGGCTCCTTATCCGACTCATCTATTACCATTCCCGAGTTGAATAACAAAGATGGTGAAGGATAACAAGGAAAAGGAAATCTTCTACGTAATTCGAAAATCCGAGATTAATATTCCATTGATCGACGCACTCAAGTAGATTCCAAGGTACTCCAAGTTCCTTAAACAACTATGCACCAACAAACACAAGCTAAAAGGAGACGAGAAAATGATAATGAGTGAAAACGTCTGAGCTATCTTCCAAAAGAAGATCCCTCTGAAATGTAAGGACCCAGGTATATTCGTCATCCCTTGTAAGATAGGTGATCGAAATATTGATAGGGTCATGTTAGATTTAGGTGCATCTGTTAATGTCATGCCATGTTCTACCTTTCATTCTCTAAATCTAGGACCATTAAAAGAAACTAGGATAGTTATACAGTTAGCTAACCATAGTAACACATATCCTGATGGTTTAATAGAAGATGTCCTAGTTGAGGTAGATGAACTCGTACTTCTTGCTGATTTTTATGTGCTTGATATGCATGACGACTCATCCACTTCTCCACCAATCTTGTTAATGCGTCCGTTCTTGAATACCGCCAAAACAAAGATTGATGTCAGTGAGGGCACTCTCACGATGGATTTTGATGGATGCGTTGCTAGATTTAACATATATGATGTGATTAAATTCTCTAAAGATGTCCATTCTGTTTTCCCTAATGTTGTTATTAACCCTCCTAGTGAAAGAAAATCTGAGATGAGGTGCAGGAATAAGCTGAATATTTTCACATCTTTGAGGCATCGTAAAGAGGAAAGTGAGAAGCTAAAGGAAGTAAAGTGCTTGAATTGGTCTGGGCCAAACTGGAAACCACTTTGGAACAAACACTAAAGGGAAGTGAATTGGTCAAGCCAACAATGTAAAACAAAGGCGCTTGTCAGGAGGCAACCCGACGTTTATCGTATTTTTTAATTCTTGATTTTATTGCTATTTCATGTTTTCATGTGTTTTCTTAGCATTACATTTAGTCTTTAGGAACTAACATGACCAGGATTCAACAAAACCACGAAGTGTGAGGGATATTGCACGAAGAAGCAGCAGAATGAATGGCAGCAGTAATACTGTAAGTAAGTACCAAGCCGTACCACTCTTTTCCCCCACAAACTTTGGTTTTTAAACCAAGTTTTGGGGAGGGGGTGTAACTGGGACGACTTGGCCCTTTTTTTAGCTTTATTCTCTTATTTTTATGCTTTACTCTAGCTGCTAGTAGTTTTGTTTGTTTGCTTTATTTTGCTTGTTTTTCCTTGATTGGTTGTTTGGCCTGTGAACTAATTACTTAGTTGATCGTCTGGCCTGTGAGCCATGCACTATATGATTGGGACTCATGTTAGTTAGATTTAGTTCTTGTTTTTTTATTTTGTTTGTTGAGTCTAGGATTGAGTCATGAAAGAAAAATCGGAAGTGTTGATGGTTATTGAAAAAAAAAGAAATTAAAAAGAAAAAACAATAAGGAGATGATAAGTTGGCTATAAGTTAATGATGATTTCTAGTAAAATTTTGGAAAAAATGGCAGATGATAGAGCATGACAAGTGATTGAGACAAAATTGAGCTTGGACTTGAAACTTTGATCACAAATTGCCCTGTGAGATATGTGAGCCTATTTGTGTACTCCTAATTTTGGAGTAATTTGTATATTCTTTCGGTGTGAATTTCGTTGTTTATACGTAATTGACCCTAGAACTTGCCTTGAATCTCTATTAAGAATGTGTTAGTATATGTTGTGGCTTAGAAGATGATCTTAGGCAGTTTTTTATCTATAGCCTATTTTTGTGCTTTAAAATTAATATCCTTTTTGAACGAAATTTGAAAATTTCCCTTAGTTAGCCTACTTGAGCTTTTATCTTTTCGTTTGATAGCCCTATATTACAAGCAGAATACCCTTCGATTTGACCTTTGGCCTTATTTGGACTAATTAAGTGAGAGAGAGGAGGATTGGAAGGCAGTTCGGGTAACATCTTGCGAATGAAGTGGGTTAGTTAATGGGATTTGTGAAAGGAATATGTGATAGCAAATAATTTGGAAAAGATTAGCCTCTCCTAGAATTTTCGTTGAATTCATAGTTGTGTTTTGAAAAACAAGAAAAAGAAAAATAAAAAAAAAAAAGAAAAAAAAATGGATGTACATATGCGTTCTTGTTGAGGAGAGGCTAGAAGTATAAGTGCTTAATTGATGAATTATTTCGGAAAATCGGGTAGTCCCAAAAAATGTGGTACCCAAGTAAAGCATGAAAAGCACTCAAGTTGTAAGTACTTTTGTGGGGTGAAGAAGTCATTCTTTGGGATGATTTACTGAGAATCGGAGAGTCAGGAGTGAGTGATTGTATTGAGGGGTAGTTGAGCTAGGAATAACTTGGTTAGTCCAATTTTTAGTCACTTTTACCCGAATTTATCTCACCTTACCTAAAGCCTACATTACAACCGAAAATAAAGACATTTTTATTCTTTGCCACACATGTCGAGTACGAGGTATAATTTAGATGATTGGCTAGCATATGGTAGTCACAGCATATAAGTCAATATGCGTGAAAATATAGCCTACTTTATACACTTCAGAGATGAGTGATACACTCGCCCGGTGAGGATTAATTGTTGAAAGTCGCAAGTCTCGAGAGTAGTTGATGTTGCTATGTTGTATATGCTCGTTTTTATCATGTTGCCTTGATTTTGTGAAAACTGGTCTGGAATTAGAATTGCCGCCTAAATCGCCTTAACACGTGTCTTGTTGTTTGCTTTGTTTTGTTTTGATTTGTTCGGGACGAATAAAGGCTTAAGTTTGGGGGATTTTGGTACACGTGTCTATGCATGCATATTAGGTCGATTTAAGTGTCTATTTAATGATATTTACATGCATAATTGACTGTGATTGACTTAGTTTTGTATTATTGGACTATATGACATTGTGGACTTGCTTTTGAGGTTATTCGGGTTTATTTAAGGCTACAATTGTGCATTTGGCTAAGGATGGACGAAGGAACGAGTTCGGGGAAGTCCAAAACGAAGAAAAATCAAGCCAAGTACGAAAAATCTAGTCGTAACCGTGACCTACTTGCGCGGATGCGACAAAAGTGTGCTAGAAATAGCTAAACGACCCTGGAAACTCTCCACGGCCGCGACCTTTGTGTGTGGCCGCAACCAGCCTACGCGGAGACGAGCGCGGCCGCAACTTGGATGAGCGGCCGCGGCAGTTAAAGACGATTTTTAAAGCGTTTTTCACAAGGATTCCAATTTCGAGCCCAATTTAACCCCAACTTGGTCTCAATTATAAATAGGAGTCCCTAGGTCCGAAATTAGGGACTTGAACTAAACTTTAGGAGTTTTCCGGAGAAGACGAGCAAACGAAGATCGACATTATTTGGCTTTTTCTTTCTAGTTTGTTTATGTTTTTGTTTGTTAATTCGGCTATGTCTTTTGTCGCCGCCATGAGCGGCTAGTTGTTTATTTCAGTCCATAATCGATGTCAAACCCTAGTTCTAATATCTTGTAATTCTTACAGTAATTGTTTGAAGGTTTAAGTTTTGAGACGTTTTATTTTATTCGGGCTTATTTCAATTCGTATGTGCATTGGTGCTTAGATTGATCAACTAGGTAATTAATCACACATTTATCGCTAGGTAATTGTCATAATACGTAATCGTTATGAATGTATGCCATTAGTAGCAAATAGTGATTTAATAACTAGGATAGCATAAGTCGCGGTCCCTTGTACCGAGCTTGCGAGTCCAACACCGTGTCTATCCTGTTACCTAAGTTCTCTATGCGTTCGGTTAATGAGGCCTAGCGAGCTTCTCCTAATATCACTCAATCAAATAGACTAACCAAAGAGCTTATTTTGGTTAGTTAAACGTAAGGAGATCTTGGCATGGCTATATCAAGTTTTAATTATGATATTATTTTCCTCTTCTTTCTTAAAATATTTTTAAAGAAAAAAAGAATAGATCTCCCCAGATCTACCCCCAACTTGAATGTTTTATTTCTTCCCTTTTAAAATGGGTATAGAAACATCACATATATGATTTTCCAAGAGATAATAAATAGTTTTTACCAAAAGGTCTTTAATTGATTGTTGATATAAATACATATGTCTTTTTTAATAGTTATACAAAAACCAAGTTAATTCCATTTCACCACAAGATATATTATTTTTATCATTTTACTAGTATAATTTGGCCATTCTCATTAATCATTTCACCCAATATTCTTGAAGATCATTTTATTCTCTTTTACTTATGATTATTGTATTATTATATCATTTATATTCTTATTCATCATATATTTTTATCCTTCAACGCCTCGTTTACTTTATCCGGTAAAGTTGGATAATGATTTTCATTCCACATAGTCCTATGTTTACTTATTTAACTTACCTCTACTGGTATCCTTGTGCTTTGTATAAAACTAATATTTTATGATAAAATGTTTAATTGACACCCCAACCCTAGGAACATATTATCATAATTACTATCTATTCTGGAAAATCTAAAAATTCTTTTTTATCCCTACTTATATCTGTTATGTGGCGGTTTGATGTATATTAACCCTTTTCATCTAAACTAGTCTCAAGTGGGTAGGCAAGAATTAGCGCCGCACGACGATGTCTCTAGCAGAAAAAAGTTTTCTCTTTCTAATACAAATCCAAGGTATCTTCTCTTTAATTCTTCTCTATGATGAATGATATTCAGTACTTACGTGAGTTTTATTTTTGAAATTAGAAAATTAACTATTAATATGCCTTGTGTCCTGGCCTAAATCTACCAGGTGTTCTTCAACTGAAAATAAGCGATTCAAGAGCAGAAGGATGAGCAAAGTGCAATGACATAAGGATCATCTCTAAAGGAAACCCAAAAAATCAGGTGCCCTCTAATTTTATGGTTTGGATCTAGAAGTGAACCATCTGATTTCATTCTTCGATTTGGGGATTTTTTTTTATTTGAATGTTATGCTTCTTTATTGACGTGCTTGCGTTGTGTGTTTAAATGCTCAAATTTTGATGGATTATTTTATGTTTTATAGTCGCAATTTTTCTCTGCATCATTCTTCTATATGTAAAATTGTTATATATAACTTTCACCTATATTTCATTAACCAATAATGTGGTTTGAACATTGTCTTTTGATAGAGATAAACATATTTTATCATTTTTTTTAGTATGAGTGTATTATTGGGCACTGGGGCACATTGATTCCATTTAATATTCATGATGTAAGCAAATGACAGTGATAAGGATTACACCATATCCCTCTCAAATTGTCCAAAGCGGACACTTGAGAAAATATCAAATTTTATTTATATCTTATAACTTATCTCGCAACCTTATCAATACAACATAATCCGAAGTTATTTGCAATTAAGTAAATGAGAGCGAAGTTGTTTTACTTAAAATGACAAGTTATTTATGTTAGAAATCTTGGATTGAAAAGTTGTGTTATGACCCAACTTTGACAGAAAATTTTGAGGTCACATGTTTGATTTTAAGAATCTTCAGTTTGAGTAGATTATATATAATGGTGTATTTAACTTCTCAAAATAAAATTTCATGGGTGACTACTTTACACACGAAGACGATCTCATGATTCTTAGGGATGTGGATTCACCCATCCCACATTGAACACTTAACAAAATTAATACTTGTTTATAAACAAGTTTGTGCATTAGTGAGTTCAACTACTTAATACATGTATACGGGGTGGCCCATGGTATGGTTTGGATCCATTCGGATTAGACTTAAGCTTGGTGGCCTTAGTTTTGTTGAATTTCATCTTATTTTCCAACTTTGATCTTTAGTCCTTTAGAGACTTGTTTTTTACCAGAATTATTAGTATGTATGTGACCCAGATAATATTAAGGCATAAAATGTTCATAAGATAAAGTGATCAGCCACTAAGTGTCTTTAATGAGTTGTAACGGTCTTGATGTTACAATATGGAAGTTAAGAGCTTTTAATTCCCCCATAGTAGAGTTGCTATAAATGAGTGTCTCTCCTTATATCATTTTAATAGAATGGACAATAAAGAACAAGGATAGTAGAATATCTGCAATATCATGTAGACATCAGACATGATTTTTTGCGACGGAATATGGTTCGTTCCTCCACATTTTTTCAATCTTCCCGAGCTCTTAAGTTTGGAGTTCTACTACTTTAGGGAGGTTCATTAGTAGTATCTTATGGACATTATGTCTATAATTGTGATCTCCTAGGCGAAGAGTATTTATCGAGCGGGAAGTATTTGTTATTTATTTACTAGTCTAAACCGCAAGATCAAAAAGTAGTAAGAAGATAGCGGTAAGTAAGGTTGTATTCCACAAGGACTGATTATCTAGCAACTAATACACAAATATTTATAGTTCAATGTTATTTAGATGATTGAATCCAATATATGAGTTATAAACTAAAACAAATGACTACTACTAATTAAGGTTACAACTAGTAGAGACATCAAGGACATCAACTGCAAGACATGATTCTCGGATAATAACTTCATCTAATTAATACCACCTAATCGAACCAATCAAGTCTGAATTTCAATTCTAATATTTGTAGGTGAATTTCTAGAGCAAGCTAATCGTTGATTAATTGCTGAATATCGTATGTCTAACTCGAATTACGAATAACTCCTAAAGCAATTAATTTGTAGTTGACTCAGTAGTATAACATAAAACAATTAAACTTCATGAGTCAACAGACTGAGGTATCATTTTTTCATAATCAATGATGTCCTTTGTTCCACATCAGTGGTAGCTCATTGGAGAGGACTCCATCAATATCTTCCATCGCCTCATGTGGAACAATGGTCTCCTGTTCTTGAGGATTTTGCATATGAACTTTTGTTGGTTTTTTTCTTCATGCCTCACATAACTTTTCCTCAAAGAACTCTTTATTTTAAATTATTTCCATCATGCCTTGTTCATCTTGATTAGCTTCAGTGTCTCCAAGAATTAATCTTTCTGATATTTGCTTGCAATGATAGTAGCTAGCCAACTTTCAACGCCTCTATAGATTTCAACTGAGTCATTATCTCTTCGAGTTGATACGCATAATCAACATGATCGAGTTGTTCTCTTTTTGGCTAGGCTTAATTTCGTACTTCCTTATGAGAGTTGTTAGAATATTTCTTAAGTTAGGATATATCTCCTCAATCTTGTGTTGGACACGATTAAAACCCCAACACTGTTGTAGAAAACTTTTTGTGTTTCAATAAGAATAATTCTTATGACCTACCCACTTATTATCCTAAGAATTGTAGAAGTTCCCACCACTACTATAACTCAATGCTTTTACTTTAGGCTCAACTTCAACTCTCTAATATATATTTTGGGCCATTAAAGCACCAATCGTAGCTCTCAACACTCTCAACGAATCATCTTCTGCAGCTCTAGCAACTCTTTGCTACTGATATTTCTAGAAATAATTTTTATAGCAAAATTAAATAAATGTGTAAATTAATACCATACTATTTAATCAAATATTAGCCGCTAAGTTATTTCTATCTTTGGCAACGATGCCAGGAGCTTGTTCACTATTTTTTACTAGTATAACCGTAAGTGTATGATATTGAGAGAAAGTAGTGTTGAACAAGATCACATGACATAGAGCCTGATTATACTCATCTTTCATCCTAGACCTGATTGTCTTGCGTGACTTATATGTATGGTTCATCGCATTACTCTATTTCTTCGAGTTTAGATTGAGCAAGGCTCGATGAATATTGGTAGGGATCATCTTCCATCAATCTAGTATTATCCTCACTCTTTTCATGTTGTTGAGCTTGTTCTTCCTAATTAGGGAAACCTTCAATATTATACTATTGAGTTTCTAAAACAATAACACGGATAAATATCTAATAATTGTCAAAATTGGTAGGTGGCGACATCACATCCTCCTAAAAGGTAATATCTATGAATCCCCCCCCCCCCCACCCCAACCCCAAACTCAACATCCTCAAAGAATAGTGTACTGCATTTCCCTTGTAAAAAAATGACATAATAGTGGCATCATAAAACTTGAAACTCTTGAAGTCTTTTTGATAACCAATAAATAAGTTGCTGATCGTTTTAGAGTTCAATTTCTTTTCATTTTATCCTATAAGACCTATCTTAAGTTGGACATCCTAAAATGTGAAAATGAATTATACTAGGCTTACTTCTAGTCCAAAGCTCAAAAAGGTATTTTAGCAGTTGCTTTAGTCCATCATCTACTAAGAATATAAGTTTTAGTCTTTAATGTCTCTTCCTGGAGTGATTCAGGTGAGACTAAATGACTAATCATACTCACAACTATATTCATTAGATATTTGTTTCGTCTTTTAGTTGCATCCTTCATGTTATGTGTAATTCTCCTGTTAGGTATATAAAGCACAAATAATATGCTTTGACCGAGTCACGATAACAAGACCAAATCAAGTACGACGAATAATACTTTAAAAAAGAGGCTTACCTGAATCCATATCTAATCTTGTGCGAGATCCGATCTGGTCTTTTAAAATGATTAGTTTCACCACTAATAAGTTTTTTGTGGAGAGAATATAGAACGTGAGATAGAACAACCGACATTTGAAGACCGTAGCTCTAACTTATAAAAATAAGTTCCCTTTATTTTCAATTTGGTCCCTCCAAGAATTAAAAATTCCTCGTCGTATATACACATAGGGCCATGATTATTCAATATTAAGGCCCATAAAATAGACCTTAATATACCACTTTTATTTGCCACCAAATTTGACATGTGTCACTTTGGATATTTCCAACAAAATATACGAGAGTTCATATAAAAATTGGAGATCAGTTTAGAAATTGATGAGGAATTAGTCACTTTTTAAGATGAGTTCAAGTCAAAAAGTAAAATACATATCGACACTATTAATTATATAAAACAATTCTAAATAAATTATATTAAAACTAAAGAGGACCAATTTTCACTTTAGTCAAACGAATTACCATTCACATTTTCTTTCATCTTTATTTTTTCTCTTCTTCTTCTTCTTCTTCTTCTTCTTCTTCTTCTTCTTCTTCTTCTTCTTCTTCTTCTTCTTCTACTATTTTTTTTTTTTGCGTTTTTTTGTCTATTCTCTTTTGCAAGCCATATTTTTCTATTTAGTCAGTGTTTATTTTCATAGATAACTATGGGTAAGAGTTATTTATTCGGACATTTCTTTCATTTACTTTGTTGTATATTTTTTCCCCGGATTATCCTACCTACCTGACATAACTTCCTAAAACTCTAGATAACTGCAAGATAACTACCCTTTCTCCTGGATAGCTTTGGTAGATGAATTAAATTCTAGGGCCGATTAAGTAAGTGCTACCTTATCTCTAGATATAACCCAATTAAAGTAAACTTATCTTATAAGAAATATCTATATCCAACACCTTTTTTAGAAAGTAAACATGGAAAAGTAATAAAATTTTACCATATCCATCTATTTATCTTGTGCAATTGGATAGTGCAACTAGCATCTTCCTCCGACTGTGTTTACTTTAATAGATAGTTATGGATAGTGGGTAAATATCCTAACATTTCAAGAGTTTACTTTGCTAGAGTTATTTTTTTGGTTATCTTGGTAACTTGGGATAACTCCTCAAAATGTAAGATAAGTGTGAGATGCATAATTGAACATACAATCTCAACAAGTAAACAAAACAATTTCAAAAGATACTTGGATAGTTATTCAGTACTCAGGATAAGGATTGATGAATTTCTACCTAGGACATTTAAGTAAAATTCCCCTTAATTATCTGAAAATACAACCTATACAAGTAAACTTAAATATGCATAAAAAATACCGTTATCCATCAGTTATATGATAGAATAAACATTGAAAAATAATTTCAAAAGTTTTACTATCCCACTCATTTATCTTGATAAATTGGATTGCGAAATTATCCCACACTTCTAAACACTGTTTAAAGTAAACACTGCCTTAATAAAAGAAAAACGAAACCTATATTATCAGTCAAAATATTTTCTATTCTCTTGTTAAAAAATGTGAACTCTCAACATCTTCTACTTTGTTGGTTAAAGTGAAGTTTGTGATAATAATATGGTAATATTAGATCTACAGCAACAAAAGTTGCATGTGCAATCAATATACCTAAACAACTATGTATGAGCATGACTTACAAGATAAGCCAAGAACCACGACAAATTTAAATAAATAAATAAATTTTAATTGTATGTTCAATAAATGTGCATAAACATAAGGAATTAAAATAAAATATAGGGTAATAAAGATAGCCAATTCTCTTCGCAGTTCAGACTTTTTTATATATTATATTATGATATTCTTTCTTTTTTTAGGGATCTATTTTTATTTGTTATAAATATCTACATTGTGCAGGTTATGTGCATATATTGTGTGTTTTTCTGCACGCATCTTGCACAATATGCACATAAAAATTAGCACATCTATAAATTTATATTATTTTACCCCCAATTTTCACCTTTATACAACTTTATTATATCCCGCTCATTCAAATTTTATGTTTATCTTAGTTAAAATTATATTTAAAACATAAAAATCAACATAAAATTGAAATATTATGTCTAATTATAGTTTGATAAATTGCATTGCATGAAAGTTATACAGAAATGAAAAATCTAGGAAAATACGTTAAACGAAAACTATGAACATGACAAATAAAGGATTTGGTAGAAGAAAGAAAAGTCGGTTTAGCAACCAATGTCGACCTATTGCTAACTCGAGTATGACTCGGACAAGACTCCTTGGACAGAACAAATGAATCATAGAGGAAGAGATGCATTGCTCTGCATAACCAACTTCAGGCACATACATAATTCACAAATCATTTGACATCTCGAAGACTCTTTTCGTTCTCAAAATAAATATATTCTGGTGGCCACTCCCCAACCATGCATTTCAAACAGAGTATGTCACATAATATATACTAATATGAAAGTGCGATGATCCATAAAAGACGGAAATACCATCTTTTTTCAATTTATAAATTTGAAAATTATTGTAAAATTTTCTAGTAGAAAAGAAAATAGGCGCTTGAATAGTACGTGCAGTACACGTAGGTGTGGTTTGGAGAAAGCTGACTTTTATCTATTTCAATTATAAGTCACTCTTAATTTGTTCATCATTATTTTTCTTTCATATAAACCCTCTTATTTTCCTTTCCAATTCTTTTTTTGAATCAGTCCTTTATGCATCAAATTTTGGTATTTATTAGTGGGCAACATGACTTATAAGATCAATTTTTCTTTATATTCATGAATTGCACGCAGCCACATAAAGGACATTTCCTATGTTAATGTGATGAATTAAAAAAAAAAATCCATTTTATTATTAACATGATATTGTTCTTGGTTGCAATCTCGACAAAGTAGATATTGAAGTCAGTATCAACATGGATCCTTATTTCTCTTTTGTGTAACTTTTATTTATTTTGTAACATCGGTTGCTCATTCTACTTTGCAAACAAAATAAATTGTACTAATAGTAGATTTTATATGAGAAAATGAAGAGTTAAAATTTAAAGGCAATCAATTGATTGACAATATTAATATATAAGTCATTTGTTAAAAGCATTGTCCTTTGATTCTCCATAATTGAAAATGATAAGCATGTGTGATTAGCTACTTTGTCTTATGAGTGTATGAGTAAAAAGATTAGTTAAACTATAAACAAATAATTCCATCTTTGAAAAAATGAAATATTAAAAAATGCCTTGAGGATCGGGAGAGTTGTTTGTGAAATGTTGCATTGCCCTAAAAAATCATGAATTGGTATTGGTCCAACATCTCTTGAGTAAGCTTCTCTGCACTTTATGTATTATCACAACTTCTTTGTAGCAGAAGCACACGATGGCACGACAAACCAGTGCCACCAGGTAGTAGATCATTAGCCAACACAACCATCAATGAATTTCAAACATTAGCATTCCAAAGAGTCTAAGTTTCAAAAATAAGATGGTATATATATAGAAAAGAACATTTGCACGTAAACAACACGCACTCGCACAGAGGTACGTGCATTACATGTGCGCCCTAGTCGAAAAATGCTTGAGATAGGCACGTGCATTAATCGTGCATGTCGGTGGGAGGAAGTTGTAAATATACTATAACAAAAAGCTTTATATTTTTTTCAAAAAGATTTTTTTCCCAACTTCTTTATTAATTAACTCTTCACTCTTATTTGTTTTTAAAAACATCATATAATATTTTCTCTATGTTCTTCAAATCAACACAGCTTGTGTGTATATCAAAATAAAAAATTAGATTCAAAATTTTCATTCTAATTTTTTGTGGGTTGGTCATTAGCCTTGGATATGTATATAAGTCAGTGACGGACCCAGAAATTTTGTTGATGAGGGCCCATCTAAAGACAAATCTAGGTATTCACTTTATCGGGGTAATTTTTTAATTATATCTAATATTTGAAGGAAAATTTTATACCAATTAGGCGGCTCACTTTGAGAAGGCTAGAAAACAAACTCTCATACATTTTGCATTGCCCTAAAAAATCATGAATTGGTATTGGTCTAACTTCTCTTGAGTAAGCTTCTCTGCATTGTATGTATTACCACAACTTCTTTGTAGCAGAAGCACACGATGGCATGACAAACCAGTGCCACCAGGTAGTAGATTATTAGTCAACACAACCACCAATGAATTTCAAACATTAGCATTCCAAAGAGTCTAAGTTTCAAAAATAAGATGGTATATATATATACACACAAATATACATATAGAAAAGAACATTTGCACGTAAACAACACGCACTCGCACAGAGATACGTGCATTAAAGGTGCGCCCCGGTCGAAAAATGCTTGAGCTAGGCATGTGCATTAAACGAGCATGTGGTGGGAGGAAGCTGTAAATATACTATAACAAAATGCTTTTAATTTTTTTCAAAAAGACTTTTTCCGAACTTCTTTATTAATTAACTCTTCACTCTTATTTGTTTTTTAAACTATCGTATAATTTTTTTTCTATGTTCTTCAAATCAACACAGCTTGTGTGTATATCAAAATAAAATACTAGATTCAAAATTTTCATTCTAATTGTTTGTGGGTTGGTCATTAGCCTTGGATATGTATATTAGTCAGTGACGGACCCAGAAATTTGTTGATGAGGGCCCATCTATAGACAAAACTAGGTATTCATTTTATCGTGGTAAATTTTTTAAATTATATCTAAGATTTGAAGGAAAATTTTATACCAATTAGGCGGCTCACTTTGAGAAGGCTAGAAAACAAACTCTCATACATTTTGCATTGCCCTCAAAAATCATGAATTGGTATTGGTCCAACTTCTCTTGAGTAAGCTTCTCTGGACTATATGTATTATCACAACTTCTTTGTAGCTGAAGCACACAATGGCATGACAAACCAGAGCCACCAAGTAGTAGATCATTAGCCAACACAACCACCAATGAATTTCAAACATTAGCATTCCGAAGAGTCTAAGTTTCAAAAATAAGATGGTGTGTGTGTGTGTGTGTGTGTGTGTGTGTGTGTAGAAATGAACATTTGCACATAAACAACATGCACTCGCACAGAGGTACGTGTATTACAGGTGCGCCCCAGTCGAAAAATGCTTGAGATAGGCACGTGCATGTGGTGAGAGGAAGCTGTAAATAAACTATAACAAAACAATTTTTTTTTTTTTTCAAAAATATTTTTTCCCAACTTCTTTATTAATTAACTCTTCGCTCTTATTTGTTTTAAAAAATATCATATAATTTTTTTCTATGTTCTTCAAATCAACACAGCTTGTGTGTATATCAAAATAAAATACTAGATTCAAAATTTTCATTCTAATTGTTTGTGGGTTGGTCATTAGCCTTGGATATGTATATTAGTCAGTGACGGACCCAGAAATTTGTTGATGAGGGCCCATCTATAGACAAAACTAGGTATTCATTTTATCGTGGTAATTTTTTTAAATTATATCTAAGATTTGAAGGAAAATTTTATACCAATTAGGCGGCTCACTTTGAGAAGGCTAGAAAACAAACTCTCATACATTTTGCATTGCCCTCAAAAATCATGAATTAGTATTGGTCCAACTTCTCTTGAGTAAGCTTCTCTGCACTGTATGTATTATCACAACTTCTTTGTAGCAGAAGCACACGATGGCATGACAAACCAGTGCCACCAAGTAGTTGATCATTAGCCAACACAACCACCAAAAAAATTTCAAACATTAGCATTCTGAAGAGTCTAGTTTCAGAAATAAGATGGTATATATATATAGTGTATATATATATATATATATATATATATATATATGTAGAAAAGAACATTTGCACGTAAACAACCCTCACTCGCATAGAGGTACGTGCATTACATGTGTGCCCCAGTCTCGTAACAAATTACAATGAGTCTACAAAATCAACTTTATAAGCATTCAATACACCCCTAATTAAGAATCTTTTCGTTTTACAAATATGTATATAATGGTGGCCAACTATTGCCAATACGAGAATGTATATCGAATAGATTAGATATGAAAAAATAGATAGTTTTGTAGTATTATGTAAGGACAATCATTTATAAGTTACAAAATAAAGTTATTTTTCCATGAAAATAATTTCATAAATTACAACATAGAAAAGAAGAATTGAGTGAACAACTCTCACCCACACAGAGATGCATGCAATACACGATTGCATAGGTGGGAGAGCATTTTCCAAGTTCCAAATTTAAAAATAATTTTAAAAGTTTTCTCCATAAAGAAGAAAACTAGCGCGTGCACACTGCATGAAAACATGTGTAATACATACACGCATGCATGGATGGGAGAAAGTTATAAATTTTCTTAAACAACGGCTTTCACGTAGAAAAAAAAAAAGATTTTTTCACAGCTTTTAAAAACACAATTAACATTTTCTTCCCTAATCCAATTTTTATCGAGAACTATCAAGAAAATTATCTTTTCACGATCATCATTTTTTTAATTCGGAATGTCAATTAAAATAAGAGCCATGTTTATCTAAAATGCAATTTTTTTTGTCAATTAGACGAACACATAACCTTATTAGATTAACATATTCTCACTCGTATGATTTCTTATACTAATTAGTTTAATCATATTTGTAAATTTAAAGATTTCACTTTTTTACTTTGACTAACAAAAACATGACTTTTATTTTGGATATAGAAGGGAGAAAATAAGAAATAGTCATTTTCGTAACTTCTACTAAAATTTTGTCACTTTTATAATTATACCATAAGTTTAGCCTTTCTAATAAGTAGAAAAGATAGTCATAATTTTACGTGATTAGAATATATGTTTTATATGTTTTATCCTTTCATCTATATATTTTCTATTTATCTTGTTTTACGTTCAAATTACTCTGATAGCATTTCTTGTTTATTTCAATAATTTTGGTGTATTTTTGGACTTTGAAGAATGACCATGAATAGTTTAATGGAGTAATATGAAATTGTTCCACAGAAGCATACATATAGCCTGAACAAAAGAATAATATAGTTGATCCACCCCCACCTAAACGCCCTCATTCCGACACATTTTTTTTTTCTGATTTTTTCTTTAGTTTATTAAAAGTCCCACCCGGGTCATTTTTCCAACTTTGTAATGTCTCCACCCTCCTCCACACTCCTTACCCACCAACCCCTCACCCTCCATCAATTTATTCAGACTTTTTATAACACCTCCCCCCCCCCCTCCCGACCCACAAAATCCTGGTACATTGTCATAATATACACTTGTCACAAAATACATGAAGAATTGCCACGAAAACAGAAATTATTTTGCTTCGTTTGTACAGTTTCGGGTCAAAATGAACAATTTCCGTGGTAATATCTTCGTGGTAAATGGATAATTTTCATGGTAATATTTTGTACTTCGTTGCAAGTGAATATCGTGGCAATAAAAAATTGCTAGGAGCCAACCCAAAGGATTGTAGGGGTTGGGCCTGGAAACATGGCCCTTAACTTAAAAAACTGTAAAAAAAAAAAAAAAAACTGGTCGCTGTTGGGAGTGGCGCATTGGTTTGTGAAGAAAGAAAATAAATGGAGAAAAAAAATAAGATAATTTAAGATTAGATAGGGAGAAATAAGAGATGAAGGCGAAAATATCAATAAAGGCTAGTTTGGAACAAATAAATAGTGGTATATTATTATAAAAGTGACAAAAGTAAGAGAACCCCATCCCCCTCTTTCCTTTTTTTCTCTTGGGGACATGGGGACATAACAAAGGGGATCCAATCAACTTGTTCCGACCTAGGATAATAAGCTCATAAGCTTGGTCTTACTTCAACGTCGAGACACGAAGAAAGACTTTCATCTCCAAGTTTAACTCATTGGTAGCTCTCTTCTTTTTGTTTTGGGTGCGAAGCAGAGGCAAACCAAAATACCTGACATGCATTAGCTCTACCTGAAAATAAGGTGATCCAGCCGCACTTTCTAGTACGGCTATTTTGTTATGACTTCACTCCAGTCACTAATCCTGTCTTTGGCACCCTCTCCTTGCGGTTAAGGTAACGACTTTGGGCATGGCCAACTTCCATAGTGGGACGGGCTGTGTGTACAAGGCCCAGGAAGGAATTCATTGTCATATGGCTAACCAATGATTACTATCGATTCTGGCTTCGTGCCTGCGAGTTGAAGCCTGTAATCCAAATTGAGGACGGGTTTTTTGGGTTAGCTTACCCTCGCGGGATCGTATATATATAAATAAGCCAAAATGAGAGTTTTCTGTCATTTTAACTTTCCCGCCTAAAATTTTAGAAAATAATTGGCAAGTTTTTGTCAATTTTGGTAAATTCATAAAATGCAGATAAGTTTTCTTTCAATTTTTAAATTTCTAATAACTTTTTTATTTCTAATCCTCTTTTTATGCATAATATATTAAATTACCATCTTTTCACGATCTTCAATTTGACATCCATATCACACATATTGTAATGTGACATTTGATTTGAAAAATAAATAAATTATTGGTTAATCATGTGGATTATATTTAAGTATTCATTGCGAATTGGACTATATTATTGGGTTTATGGTGCAACTAAAAAATAACAAAATAATTTTTCCTTATATAAAATACTAGTTGAATAATTATTTAAAAGTACAACAAATAAATTTATTTTATTTGACATGGTTTTCAAATATTTATGCACTTAAGTAAAAGAAACTCATAATTTATTAAATTAACGACAAAATGTTACTATTTAATTTTATAAAAAAATTATTAAATCATTACATCTACTAATATAGATATTTTTCATATTTTTATAGGAAAAATATTTGTTTGATTAGTCATGAAAGTACGAGAATTTTTTAGTATATGTATATTTATATATCATAATTACAACTGAGACCATTTTTTATTACTTATTCATCCTTTTATATAATGCATATTTTTTAAAATTATTTTATTAGGTATGTTTACACTTTGCAACATAAATTATGGCATTTGTTACACTTTTCAATTTTTTTTTTATGTGAACCAACCCCAACTATATACTTTTACACTTTACAACCTACAAAAAACTTTGTTGCACTAACTTCAACTATTTCATTTTTTACTCCTTGCAACCTAAGCAATTTTATTCACCTCAATCAATTTTTATGTTTAAATAAGTATAATATTTACAATGAAAATATAAAATTTATTTGAACAAATTACAAATACTAAATAAAATATAAAAAAATCAAATATTTTGAAGAACTCACATACTTTAAATTGTCACTTAAATTATTGAATAACTTTTGAATTTTATTTTATTAATTTTAGGATTTATTTAAAAATAAGAAGTATTAGAGTATATCTGATATCACTAAGTGAAATGTTAAAAGTTGCAAATGCGAATCATTTTTTTTAGTACAATCCTGATTAAGGAGGGGTTTGATGGGATTGATCCTGACTAATGACCTAGGTTACAAAGTGTTCTACCAACAGAGTTATAATCAATTCTCAGAATCTAATCTTAGAAATAAACAATTAAATACTTATAGTTAGAGCTTGAAAATTTATTAGATATACTGGAAAAATCTACAATTATATCTACATCTACATCTACATATATATAAAAGCTATAAGAGGATTAAAATTGTGAATTAAATTTTTCCACGTGTTATTTATTGGTATTTCTACAAGTGCCGACTTTTGATTTATTTGTTCTTTTCCCTCTTTTCTCTATAAAAGCTTTTTCCAAAAAGTTTTAATACAAATAATCTTTTGTATCTTAACCATTTCTTTCATATCATGTATGGAATTAATCATTTTTTCATGATCTTTAGTTTGACATCAATATCACTTATATAAAAGTTCGATATTATATTAAATCAAGTACATTTATTTATCAGGTGGTTATTTAATTGGTTAGATGTGAGTACTTATTGTGAACGTTTATTTATAGCATGTTTAGACTGCACATAAAACTGTTTAAATAATTCTCATAAAGAATTATTTAACCATTTTATTTTTTAAATAGTTTAATTTATTTATTTATTGTGTTAACCTTTCTTTCTTAATTTTACTCTATAAATTAATCTATATCAATACTTATATACATATAAATATGTGTGCATATGTGTGTATAATAATGTAAAATGGAGACAAATATGTAAAACAAAAAAAATCATTTCCCCGTCCGATTACAAATTAGACATTTTAAAAAAAAAAATATTCGTGTATGTGTCCCTAAAAATAAGTTGACGTAGTGTCAACACACGGTTAGTTTGTTTCTTTGTCAACAACTCTTTTTAGTTTTTATAATACTAACAAGTTTTTTTTTTTTTTTTTTTTTTTTTTTGTTTCTAATCTAATTTTATATTTAACTACTAAGGTCCCCGTGTGATGCAGGGTTTGCGAATAAGGTAGAATATTTGGTCTTATGAAATAATTATACAATGTTATGGTAAAAATATAATGAAAATAGAAATCGGTATATAAATAAAAAAAAAAAAATTATCTTCGTCCATAGTATGTTTATATAATTATGAACATAACAAGATATGAGAAACTATATATGATTTTTTTATCGAAAATAAGACTTACCCTATGAGAGTTAGATTTAAACTAAAAAAAACAAACTGAGCCTGTACTAACATATGAATATCAAGTATGTTGTATATACTTCCACTAAAAACGAATCAAACAAAAAATGAAATCTCAAGCATTCTCTAATATCTGAATCAAGCTACATATTTGAACATATTAGTATTTTTTAGATTTCTCTCAATTCTTGTACTATCAGTACTTCAATGCTCTTTTTAATTTCGATTAAAATTAAGCTGCAATATTTCAAAATTCTATCAATAGTAAATCATATCAAAGACAAAACATCATACCTTCAACATACGATTCAATTGTTGCTCACAATCACGCACTCCGCAGTTAGATGTTGTGTACAACTCCCTCTGCTTTGACCTTATAGTAGCATGGATGTGGCCATGCTCCATCATAAATAAATTATAATGAATTAAAATACCAGGAATAAATTGTGCAATTGAATCAAAATTGTAAGATTAGTGATAGAAATACCTTATCATCATAAAACATGCACTCAGTGTCGGCGATTCTGTTATGCTGACCACAAGTCGAACAATCGTACAAACGAACTAATCAACACTTCATCGTCCACAAATTCTTGCATGGATTGACTTTCTTGGAAAAAATATACATAGGATCCATTATGACTGAGACTAGTAATACTATATGTAGAATGATATATAGACTTCGAGACATGCAGAAAGTTGAGGCGTGATAGTAGAATTTATAGGTAGTTTGTAACGACCCGATTTTCCTAAAACTATTTTTAAAACATTTTTTAAGCTAAATAACCATATCAATGAAAGTCCTTCATTTTAATACAAAATTATTCTTAAAGTAGGCCGTTAGAACACATTTTGAGCATGGATAACTTTATAATAAATATACAAAATAGCCATTTTTCTTTTCTCATACAAAGCATGTCATGTTATTCAATTTCATAAATCTTGATTTGTAGCAACAAAAAGTAATTTAACATAATTAAATCCTAAATATGTTTCTAGAATATTCATACACTTTCACCGTACATAGACATGGGCATCCGGTTCAGAAAACCGTGGAACCGGCGGTTCAGAACCGGCGGTCAACGGTTCCAAAACCGTTGACCCGGTTCCGGTTCCAAACCGGGACCGTAACCGGTCACATCGCGGTTCGGTTCCGGTTCCACCTAATCTGAAACCGGGAACCGGCGGTTAAACCGGCGGTTCCACAGGCGGTTCCAACCGGCGGTTCCAAACCGGCGGTTCCAAACCGGCGGTTCCGCGAATTTATTTTATTTTTTCTTTTAAATTAAAAAATGCCACGTGCCACGATCTGGTGAAGTGTCCGTTGGAAATGGACGGCGTGATCTTCGTGGCCGTTACATGAACCGCCGGTTTTCCGGTTCGAACCGGCGGTTCCGGAACCGGCGGTTCCTCGAATTTTTTTTTTTTTTTTAACGGCTATGATCTGTTGGCCGTTGAAAATCAACGGCCCAGATCATTTGGCCGTTACAAATGCTCAATTTCAGATTTTTAGGGGGGGGGGGCTTGGTTTTTGGATTTTTTTAATTTTTTTTGTTATTTTATATTTCAAACCCCTATAAATACATCCAACTTCAACACAAATCACTACACCTCTCTCAATCTATCTCAAGCTCCCTCAATTTCTCTCAAGCTCACTAGTCTCTAGTCTCTACTCTAAAAAAAATTGAATTTTAATTCCATTCTACCAAAAAAATATTTATTTCTTCTAGTTCTTTTTCTTCAATTATATTTTGTTATTTGCATCTTTATTCTTCCTACTTCTACCAAAAAAATGTCTAGCCGAAGGGGAGCTTCTTCAACTTCATCATCTCGCGGTTCTCGCCTTATCTCCGATAAGGGCAAGAGTCATGCGCCGGAGGAGTATGCTCCACTTCCACCTCTTCCTCCACCTCAAGTATTATTCGACCTCAATGATGATGATGATGATGATGACATTCCAATTGATTTGGATGCCGATGACATAGCCGCTTGTCTAGGTAAATTTTAAATTTGAGCAATTTAATTTTTAAGATTTAATTGTATTATTAATTATAATTTTTCTAGTAGCAAGTAAAATCATTTTATATTTGAGCAATTTAATTTTTAAGATTTAATTGTAGTATTAATTATAACTTTTCTAGTAGTAAGTAAAATCATTTTATATTTGAGCAATTTATTTTTTAAGATTTAATTGTATTATTAATGCTAACTTTTCTAGTAGTAAGTAAAATCATTTTATATTAGTAGTGTTTTAATAAATTTAAATCCTATTGAGTAATATGTTTTTTTATTTATTTCAAATAATTTAGGAGAAAACGCCGCCGCCGCATTTGCCGCTCAAGAAGAGGGAAATCAACATCCAACACAAGAAAGCCAAAGTCAAGGCCAAGGTGGAGGACGACGATCTCGTAATCGTAGTGCTTCACAAGGAAGCCAAGGAGATACGGCGGCTTTAAAATCCGAGGTCTTCACTATCCACTTTACAAAAGTTCTAGTGCCGGGATCATCAACCGACTACAAAGTCACTTGCAATTATTGTGGGGCACCTTATAGTTTCAAGCACGGAGGGGGATATGGAACACTAACAAAGCATGTCAAAAAACATCATCCCGATAAGTGTGGACTCGACCAATCCCAAACCCAAATGCCAAGATACACCGTTGGAGGTTCGGATTCTAACTCTCGCTCTCCTTTATTTTCCTTTAGTGAGACAAGATTGAGGAGAAATTTGGCTAAATTTGTTTCCGTAAAGCATTTGCCTTTTAACTTCGCCGATGATGGATTTTACGAAGATTTTATGCAACTAAGTTGTGGTCCACAACATAGGAAGATTTCTAGAAGAACATTAACTCGGGATATTGCGAAAGTTGTCGGGGAATTTAAACTTGTTTTACTAAATATGTTTGCTTCACTTAAACAAAAAGTTTCAATATGCTCGGACATTTGGGGTGATCATTGGCAAAATCATCACTACATGGGCATCACTTGCCATTGGATTGATGATTCTTGGACAATGCAAAAAAGATTAATAGGTTATAGAGAATTTGATACCGAGCATACCGCATCAAACATTTGTCACAAAATTATTTCCATTCTTCAAGAATACAACTTGGTTCAAAAAAATTTTTCGATATCTTTCGATAATGCTAGTGCAAACAAAGCTTCTTTACCCCAACTAATTGATTTTTGCAAGCCATCTTGTGGAGGTAAATTTTTTCATATTAGGTGCATTTGTCATTGTTTGAACTTATGTGTGCAAGATGGCCTAACAAATTTCAAAACATATGTTGCTCCTATTAGAGAAGCAATCACCACTATTTCTAGACATTCCTCTTTAACAAAAAAATGGGCAAGATTTTGCAAACAAAGAGGAATTCATCCCAAAAAATTTTCTTTTGATGTTCCTCACCGTTGGAATTCTACATATAAAATGCTCAATGATTCTTACATGTATAAGGAAGCTTTGTGTGCATTTTTTCAACACCATCAAGTTGGTATTTGTTTATTTCCCAATCAATGGGATGCTTGTGCTAATTTAATTTTACTATTAAAAATTTTTGAAGAGGCAACTAAGGAACTCTCCGCTTGCTACTATCCTACTTCACCTTTGGTTCTTGATCATTGTGTTAAAATTGCACTTCTTTTTAATGAATATAAAGACGATCCAATTTTGCATGAAACGATAGATTCTATGAGGAAAAAATGGTTAAAATATTTTGAGGAAATACCCGATTTATTTTTAGTAGCAAAATTGTTAGACCCTAGGATTAAAGAAGATGGCTTAGAATATTTGTTAAAAATGTATTACGAAGCATTGTTCCCTAATGAAAATGATGTCCTAAACCCCTTGCATATTGTTGCCAAAGCAAAGAGTCTTTTGTTTGATATTTTTAGAGAATATAGGATCCAATTTGGTGATGGTAATGATAGTGATGTTTGTTCAAGTGGTCTTGGTTCTTCAACCCAATTCGTTGGAAATTCGAGTCTTACCCGTTTGCAAAATTTTTACGATATTCGTTCACAAAAAAAGGCAAGGTCTTCCTCTAATCCTTATGGGGAAGTTGAAAAATTTTTACAAACTACTTTTGAGGAACTTTCTTTTGAAAATAATACCGACCTCCTAAAGTGGTGGTCGAAAAGATCCAACTCCTTCCCGGTTTTATCTATTATTGCCAAGGAAATTTTTGCTTGTCCCGCTTCAACCGTTTCGGTTGAGCAAGCTTTTAGCATTGGAGGATACACCTTGGATGCCCGAAGATCTAGATTAACCGTGGAGAATCTAGAAAATCAACTCCTCCTTGAAGATTGGACAAAAGCCGAAAAACGAGCTCAAGAAGTTGACTTCGATGAAGACGAAGAAGGAGATACACTTGATTTCGACACCGGCTCATCCGGCACACCACCTTCTCAAGGAAGTGAATGTGAATGAGCACAACCGAACCAACTTTATTTCGAAAGGTAAGTGAGGTAAGAGAACTACGTGGGCTTTGATTCCTTGACCTTAAGCCGGAAGATCGAGGATACGTAGGCAATTTGGTACTAAGTTAAAAATTAGTTTTAATTTTTAACTTAGAATCAAACTCAAGCCCTTTAATCTTTTTCCCTTTTCCTTCCCAATATTATTAGTTAAAATTGTATAGTTGTATACTTGTATTGAACTTTGTAGGTTGATTGTGTTTTTAATTAGTGTAATTGTATTAAATTTTACTTTGTAATTTAAGAGATTATAAATGGTATTATAACATTTAAGTTGTAGTTTATATTTGTACTTTGTGTTATTGTATTAAATTTTACTTTGTAATTTAAGAAATTATAAATGGTATTATAACATTTAAGTTAAATTTGACTTATTAATTTTATCTTTTAGAAACTATAAGTTGTATATTATAATAAAAATAAAAATAATAATAATTAAAAAAAAAAAAAAAAGAGAGAGAGAACCGTCCGGAACCGGCGGTTTGGAACCGGAACCGGCGGTTCTATGCCGGTTCGGAACCGTAACCGTAACCGGGGTGTTCCCGGTTCGGTTCCGGTTCCAGTAGGGGCGGTTCCAGGAACCGGCGGTTCGGAACCGGGAACCGGCTGCCCACCTCTAACCGTACAGCCCTCGGAGCTGCGTCAGCTCCTCAACTGAACTTGAAAAATGTTAATTTTGAGGGGTAAGTTACCACCAGCCTCTTACATGTCCATATTAAAATGTATGGTTGAAACATAACATGAATAACGATCAACTTACAACTTATCAAAACATATGTATGCACGAGTTGCCCCGGATCATACTAACTTAGCATACGTGTGCACAGGTTTACCCGGATCATATCAACTTAGGTCTTGCATTTCATAAACATATATTGCAAGTCTAGCATTTCATAAGACAACAATTATATCACATATATGAATGAAACACACATAATTAATTAGGAAAGTAAGAACCTCCAACTGAAAAGTAGAAGAAACTTCGGATACGGATGCATATTCCTATTGTCAATAGCCTTTTTCTTGCTCGTCTCTGCACTTAGGCATAAAATATCCTACCTTATCTAATATATATGGGAGTAGATATGAGAAATTGGTAAAAAATACGGTTTGGTTGATGTTTTAAGAAATTTTAAAAATGATTTTGGAAGAGATAGAAAATTTTGCAAGTATTGATTCACTACGCAACAATACATAAATAATTTTTATCCCAAAAAGGGAAAGAATAAAACTTTAACAATTTAACTGTAGCTAATAAGTTGGAGTAAAAAGATAATATTATATTTGATAGCTTTTCAAAAAACATAACTATGGAATTTGAATTTTTTAAAATGAAATTATTGAAACAGAATATTCCGCGCAGTGATGGGAAAACCTTTATAACTTGAAAATTAATATATGGATCTCTTTGAAATTTTATAATAAGATAAAAGACGTGTACATGGAATTTATATCTGAAAATTGGATTTTTTTTACTATTTTAAATACATATTTTAAATTTTATAAATCAGAATATAGAAGTTTTCAGATTCTGCGCAGTCGTGAGAAAATAATCATAACTGAAACAATTACTTGATCGATTATTCTAAACACTTTCCAGGATATAAAATACATATGTAGAAACAACATATCCAAACATCATAATATTTGAAGACTTATAAATATATATTACGAATTTTGAAAACGGAAGCAAATGAGATTTTGAATCTGCATCAGTAGTAAAAGTAAATCCATATAAAATAAAATACAACTTAAATAGGGCTGAAAATTTAACTGTGACACTAAAACATGTTATGGAATAACATACTAAAATTTTATTAAAATATAATAAGTATATATAGGGCTTTCGAAATTTTAAATTGGATACCTAAAAATAAAGTGAAAGGTAAAAACAAGGTTCGGACGACGATGTCGGCTCTCCGAAGGGCCCTAAGGGTATTTTGGACGAAATATTTAGAGAAATAGATGGTTAAGTTTGTGAACTTGAATGCCATATTTATAGATTATATTCCTAGGTTTTTAGGTTTCCTAATTAGACTGGGAAATTGTTTTATTATTTTCTAAGTAAAAATTATGGGTTTGTAAAAATCATGGGTTTTGCTCTCCGAAGGACCCCTAATGCATGAGGCTCATGTCCAAATTAATTAAAGTCTGGTGACATAATATAAACTCTTAGTCATAAGTTGAAATAATAATTGGCACAAGCTACTTTAAGAAAAATGAATAATTCTAATAAGACACAAATATATAATTAAATTTATATGGTAAATGCTTAAATAATTACGGGGTGTTACATAGTAGCATTGAATTCCATATATTATCACTAGCTATTTTTATTACAAATTCATAAGTAAAAAGTAATAAGTAATAAATGGTTTCCAACTTATTTTTATTTATATAGATATATGGAAAGAATCTTTGAAAATACGGATGTTGCATTCAATTAGTCCCAAAATGCTGAGACTTATATATGGAAAGGATTTTTGTATAGTTAAAATACTAGCTATATACAGAATGATATATTGACGTCGAGACATGATTAAAGGTAAGGCGTGAACAATAGAATTTATAGGTAGTAGAGTTGAATTTCATACAACATCGCTATCTATTTTACTATAGATTGATAAGTAATAAGTCATAAATAATTTTCAACTAATTTATATGCAGATATATGGAAATGATTTTGTACAATTAAATATGGACATTGCAATCAATTAGCCCCAAAATGATGACACTTATTTCGGGTATTATTTGTGTCATCCTGTCAACAACTTGCATTATTTTGGGGGCCTATTTTAGTTACATAATGGCGTGATTGATAAACAAATCTTGGGAAAATTGCGCTGATTTCACCAAATATTGTTAGCAATTATATTTAACTCACTAACTCTGGATTTTATGCTTAGGTCAAATTAAATGTGTAATTGATTCACGTTAGGATAGAAACATACACTATAAAAGGATTTTATGTTGAAGTCGAAGTTATACAATAATAAATTACTTTACATATTCCATGCATTCTGACATTTATTGCACGGATAATTTTTTCTATTATATCCATATAATTTAATATTCTCTAGACTTACCTAATCAATATAAGGTTGAATTAAGGGGACAAATTCTTGTGCTATGTGAATTATGCTGAATTTGGAAAACCCTGTCAACCTTTCCTAATATAACGTCTTAACAAATCATTTGCTGGTTTTAAATTTTAATTGTAATTAACAAACTATTGTTTTTATGGGAAGATTCAGTCAGAATTTCTTTATATATCGATGTACAACATATTTGTTGAATCTAAATTATAATTAATTGGAGAGCTAATTTTATGGGAAAGATTTGTCAATATATAGATTGAAAAAACAAAACGATCTTACGTATTCAATTTTAGCAAATATCGCGGTTAACACTTGTCCAAAAGCGTTTTATTTTGGACTACAATTCAAAAAAGACAGGGATTACTCGCAGCCCACAAATTTTTTCATACAACCCAATAATTTAATAAAATACAATTATAAATTGAGTAGAATACCCTTATTGATTGTTGGTTTGGATGATCAAGGATCAAGCAAGAAACAAACAACAAACCCTTTGGGTGTGTTTACTTATGGATGTGGAGTGTTAAGTCAAACGTGGTTGAGGAAGTTAATGAGTATCCTTTATTGGGATTTAGAGGGTGTTGGCTAAACTTATTTTAAACATCTTATAAGCTCCAACATCTTATAAGTTGTTTCAAGAGCTTATAAGATGTAATTTTTAAGGAGCTTATAAGTTAACAAAGTGTTTGGATAAAAGAGCTTATAAGCTTGCAATTGAATATCGTGATTTAGCTATAAATTTGGGTCTAATTTAAAATTAATATTAAACACACATTTTTTATTAGTGTGTGAAATGTGTGTAGTGTGTGTAGTGTGTGAAGTGTGTGTGTTGTGCGTGAAGTGTGTGTAATGTGTGTAGTGTGTGAAATGTGTGTAGTATGTGCAAGTGTGAATTGTGTGTGAAATTTGAGTGTAATAATTAAGATCATAACAAATAAGAAGGGAATAAGTTGGGGTATAGCAACTTATTTTTTTTAGATCTTATAAGCTCTTAGAACTTATTTTTGTGTCTTATAAGCTCCTAAACATCTTTTTTTGTCAAACACTTTGCAAGAGCTTATAAGCTCCTAAACATCTTATAAGATTTTTTAGGAGCTTATAAAGTCAGTCAAACACCTTCTTAGTCCACTCAATAAATTGAGGGGAACCATAAGTAACACACCATTTGTGTGCTTAGCGTGTCCAAACTATTGTATAGATCAAAACAATCAAGTAACAATCAATTTACGTGGTTCGGCTTCAATGCCTGCATCCAAGTTGTGCACTCTTCACTATCAAAACACACTTCAAGAGTACATCTAATTAATCTTCATAATCAAAACACACTTCAAGAGTACATCTAATCTTGCAATGTTTCCCTCTTGAAGATGTGTGTTTTGTGTTGTTGATTAAACACTAGGATGTACAATATGTACATATAGGATCCTAGCCACCAGATTAAAACATCTAATGCTCACCAAGTTGCTGATCATAACCGCAGCAACAAAACTAGCTCACATAGCCACGCAAGTTGGTGAATGAACTCTCCTTCGAACCTTTTTCTTTGCTTGACTGACTCCAGTGTTACCGAATGATTTAGTTGAGTTGTTAACCATAGTGTTAGGTATCAACAACAATAAAAAATATAATAAATATTTTAAAACAATAAATACATAAAATTCAAGAAAATAAAATTGAATATTTTAATTTTTTTTCATGGGTATCATCTTCAAACACCTTTCCCGAAACTCAAACTCCATAAACCTAATTTGTTCAATATCGAACTCTATAATTCCTAATTTTTTTTAAGGTCTCATTAGTAGAGGCTTAAATAATAACGAAGGTTTAACCCTAGCTTCTTCAAGGTCAAACCCTATAAACCTTAATTTCTTCAAAGTTTTATTAATGTAGGGCCAAAATAACAACGAATTTCAAAATAATTTGCTGTCGGATTGAAAAAGCTTGGGACTGTGGAAGTTCAGGGTCTTTCTCCATAGAGTGAGGTTTAATATGAAGATGCAAAAGCCATATGAATCTTAACTTACTGCCATGAACAACCTGTTTGAAGCATTAATTTACAAAAATTATGTAAATATTGATTCTTTCTTTGAAGAAATATTTGAATTTTCATAAAGATAATATTAGAAATTGTTGTGAGTTGACAAACAATTTTGGATCAAACAAGATAATCAAAACAATGAATCAAAACAGAAAGTAAAACGACTCCAAATTTACGTGGTTCGGCCCAAGAATGACCTACGTCCACGGAGGATGATTCAGCTCTCTATTATCTCCCAAGAAATGTTTACAAGATGAAGAACACTACTGATATCAATCCAGTAGCAACACAAGAAATGAAAAACACTCAAAGAATGATAATCACTCTTCTATCCAAGTGTATTCTCTATCTATCCTCTCTCACTCCTCTATATGCGTGTGATACATCCAGAAAATGAGAGATACATCATCATATATGAATTCAGGAAGAAAAACCAGTTGAAACAGATCAAAAAACGCGTCTAAAACTGATTCAGGAAAACTGCTGTCATTTCACAACGGTTTTAGCTAAAACCGTTGCGAATGTCAGTTATAACTGCCATACGGCAGTTTCTTCTTTCTCCAGCTTTCAGCTCATTTCTGATCCGGTTTTCTGATCCATTTGTGACCCGATTTATGAGTATATCAGTCCTAAATCTTCACAAATCTCCACCTGACTTATATACGAATAAACTCCACCTTGAAAACAAACAATCTTGAAATATCAAACATGAAAATTCCTCAACCATGTTCAAACTTTGAACATGTTCCTGCAGCACTGCTCTTCTTAATTGCATTGGACCACTTGGATCAAATCCAAGAAATAATTGAATTTATCTGTTGGTAAAGCTTTGGTAAGCATATCAGCTGCATTCTCCTTCGTGCTCACCTTCTTCACATTCACATTCCCCTTCTCAATAATATCTCTAACATAATGATGCTTTACATCAATATGCTTTGACCTTTCATGATAGACTTGATGCTTTACTAGATGAAGAGCACTCTGGGAGTCACACATCACTTCTACCGACTGCTGCTTTATCCCAAACTCAGAAATCATGCCTCTTAACCACACTGCTTCCTTTACAGCTTCAGTCATTACCATATACTCTGCTTCTGTAGTGCTTAATGCCACCACTGACTGTAGCATGGACCTCCAACTGACAGCTGCACCAAACAATGTGAACACATACCCTGATTGAGATTTTCTGCTATCTAAATTTGCTGCATAATCCGAATCTACATAACCTTTCACAACATCCTGCAAACCATCAACTTTTCTGACCATAATTCCTCTAGCTGCAGAACCTCTCAAATATCTCATAATCCATTTGAGTGCTTCCCAGTGTTGCTTTCCAGGATTGGACATATATCTGGAAACAACACTTACTGCATGAGATATGTCAGGCCTAGAACACACCATTAGATACATTATGCTGCCAACAGCATTTGAATAAGGGACCTTTTGACATCTCCTGTTCTTCCTCTTCAGTTTTGGGTTTCTGTGATTCTGTCAGCTTGAAATGCTGTGCCAAAGGGACTGTTACTGGCCTTGCTTCGTTCATTTTGAATTTGTTAAGAATCTTCTCAACATAACTCCTCTGTTGAAGCCACAACAATCCTCTTCTTCTATCTCTGCATATGTCCATACCCAAGATCCTTCTTGCTTCTCCAAGCTGCTTCATTTCAAACTCTTTCTGCAAATCTGTTTTGAGCCTTTCTATCTCAGATTGATATCTGCTTGCTACAAGCATATCATCCACATACAACAGTAAGAAACTCAGAATTTCATCCCCAGATTTCCTCATGAAAACACAATTGTCATATTTTGATTTTGTATATCCAATCTTTTTCATACACTCATCAAACTTTATATATCATTGTCTGGAGCTTTGCTTAAGACCATATAAAGACTTTTTGAGTAGACAAGCCTTGTTTTCACTTTCTGGCATTTCAAAACCCTCTGGTTGGTGCATGAAGATAGTCTCCTTAAGCTCACCATGCAGAAATGCAGTTTTGACATCCAACTGCTCCAACTCTAAGTCCATCTGTGCAACCATTGCCAGAAGCAGTCTTATGGAACAATGTTTCACTACAGGTGAAAAGATCTCATTGTAGTCTATTCCCTCCTTTTGAGTGAAACCTCTTGCAACCAATCTGGCCTTAAACCTTATCCTTTCTGTTCCACTGAATTCTACTTTCTTCTTGAAGATCCATTTACAGCTAACAAGTTTATGTCCAGCAGGTTTATCCACCAGTATCCATGTCCCATTTCTTTCCAATGAGTCCATTTCTACTTGCATGGCAATGATCCAGTTTTCTCTGTCACTACTGCTAACAGCTTCTCTATAGTTTCTTGGCTCAGAATATTTTGTTTCTTCTACAACACTTAAGGCATATGCAGTGAGGTAATCACTGCCATATCTCGAGGAAGGTTTTATAACCCTACTTTCTCTGTCTCTCACCAATTGGTATTGATTCTTTCCAGAGTCAATTTCTTCTTGGATTGATTCTGTGTCTTCATCAGTTTCTGACTTTCCATCTGTGTCATCCTGCTCCACCTTGAGCTGTGTACCTTTGTTCTTTACTGTCACTTCCAGTGGAACACTTGGGTTTGGTTTCATTGGCATTTGCTCTTCACAGAACTTCACATCTCTACTTATGATCACTTTGTTCATCCCAGGTTCCAGACACCATAGTCTGTATCCTTTTACTCCTTGTGGATACCCCAACATTATACACTTCAATGCCCTTGCATCCAATTTGTCTTGTTTGACATGAGAATAAGCAAGACATCCAAAAGGTCTCAAGTGTGAACATTCTGGTGAGTTTCCACTCCATTTCTGATATGGAGTTACATACTGGTTTGGAGTGGATGGACTTCTGTTTATCAAGTATGCTGCAGTAACAGCAGCTTCTCCCCAGAATCTTTTTGGCATTCCAGATTCTATTAGCATGCATCTGATCCTTTCCAAAACTGTTCTGTTCATCCTCTCAGCTACTCCATTTTGTTGAGGATGAGCAGGGACAGTTTTGTGTCTCTTTATGCCCCTTTCTTTGCAGAATTTCTGGAATTCTTCAGATAGGAATTCTAAACCATTGTCTGTCCTTAGGCACTTCAGTGTTGACCCTTTCTCCATCTCAACTTCTTTACACCATTCTTGGAATTTATTAAAAGCATCAGACTTATTCTTTAGTATGTAAATCCATAGCTTTCTTGAATAATCATCTATTATGCTTAAGAAATATCTTCCACCCCCCATTGTTTCTACCTTTGAAGGCCCCCAAAGATCAGAATGAGCATAGTCAAGAGGGTGTTGTGAAGTGTGTTTACCTTTTGGGTATGGCAACTTCTTGCTCTTTGCTAGAATGCAGATCTCACAATTCTGTACTTGGAACCTCCCTTTGTGATTGATGATCCCTTGTTTCAGCAGCTCATTCATGCCCGTTTCACTCATATGGCCAAGTCTTTTGTGCCATAAATGGGAATCTTCAACAGCAACATTATTTACATCTCCTATCAGAGTTTCTGCAATCAAATAGTAGAGGCTTGCTTTCTTGATGCCTTTCATCACCAATTTTGAACCCTTGTACACAAACAATTGCCCTTGCATTGATTTGAAGTTACATCCTTTGTTTTCTAAAGTCCCAAGACTGATGAGGTTTCTCTTCAGCATGGGGATATATCTTACATTGGACAGGGTTTTAACAGAACCATCATGCATCTTGAGCCTGACATCACCAATGCCTTCAATCTGACATGCATGATCATCTCCTAGCATTACTGAGCCCTGTTTGTGTATCTTGAGGCTGTGAAACCAACTAGCATTAGGGCACATGTGGAAGCTGCATCCTGAGTCCAGAATCCACTTGGTTTCTGTCCTACCTTCAACAATGTTCAAGACATCAGCATCTTCTTCTCCTTGTGCCAAATCTGCTGTATTTGGTTTGTTGGAACCTCTGCCTTCTTTCTTTTGAATTCAAAACAGTTCTTTTTTAGGTGACCTGGCTTCTTGCAATGAAAACACTTTCTGGTTTCCTTTCCTCCAACACCTTTTGGCTTTGACTGCTGCGGTTGCTTTCCCACACCATTTGCTGTTGAAGGTTTATTGAACTTGTGAAATTGTCCTGATTTGATATGTAACCCTTCTGCTTGAGGGTCAATTTTTCCATCAGATGAGCTTTGCAATTCCTTTGCCTTTAGAGCAGTCTGAACCTTTTCCAGGGATATTTTTGTTTCTCTCCCATACATCATGGCATCTTTGAGATGCTCATAATACTTTGGTAATGCATTGAGCAATAGGATGGCTTTGTCTTCATCTTCAATCTTGGCATCAACCCCTTCAAGATCATCCAGATACTTGTTGAACTCCTCCAGTTGATCATCTATAGCCTTATCTTCTTGGATCTTGAATGAGTATAGCTTCTGTTTGAGATACAAACGATTCACCATTTTGTAAAGTTCCTCAAGCTTGTTCCAGACAGCCTCTGCTGTCAATTCTTTGGACACTTCACGCAATACTTTATCTCCCAGGGACAGGATAATGGCAGAATGTGCCTTATCCAACAACTCTGCTTTTTCACTGGCCCCAATTTTATCAGAGAGGCCATCAATACCCTTGAGAGCCCCTGCAAGACCCTGCTGAACGAGGAGGGCCTTCATTTTCAGCTGCCACAGACCAAAATCGTTTTTGCCATTGAATTTCTCAACGTCGTACTTCATTGCTGCCATTATCAACTTCTTGATCCGCTCCAGTTTGCAATCTTCCCTCAGACGGCGCCAATTGTTGTGAGTTGACAAACAATTTGGATCAAACAAGATAATCAAAACAATGAATCAAAACAGAAAGTAAAACGACTCCAAATTTGCGCGGTTCGGCCCAAGAATGACCTACGTCCACGGAGGATGATTCAGCTCTCTATTATCTCCCAAGAAATGTTTACAAGATGAAGAACACTACTGAAATCAATCCAGTAGCAACACAAGAAACGAAAAACACTCAAAGAATGATAATCACTCTTCTATCCAAGTGTATTCTCTATCTATCCTCTCTCACTCCTCTATATGCGTGTGATACATCCAGAAAATGAGAGATACATCATCATATATGAATTCAGGAAGAAAAACCAGTTGAAACAGATCAAAAAACGCGTCTAAAACTGATTCAGGAAAACTGCTGTCAATAGCCTTTCACAACGGTTTTAGCTAAAACCGTTGCGAATGTCAGTTATAACTGCCATACGGCAGTTTCTTCTTTCTCCAGCTTTCAGCTCATTTCTGATCCGGTTTTCTGATCCATTTGTGACCCGATTTATGAGTATATCAGTCCTAAATCTTCACAAATCTCCACCTGACTTATATACGAATAAACTCCACCTTGAAAACAAACAATCTTGAAATATCAAACATGAAAATTCCTCAACCATGTTCAAACTTTGAACATGTTCCTGCAACACTGCTCTTCTTAATTGCATTGGACCACTTGGATCAAATCCAAGCAATAATTGAATTTATCTGTTGGTAAAGCTTTGGTAAGCATATAAGCTGCATTCTCCTTCGTGCTCACCTTTTTCACATTCACATCCCCCTTCTCAATAATATCTCTAACATAATGATGCTTTACATCAATATGCTTTGACCTTTCATGATAGACTTGATGCTTTACTAGATGAAGAGCACTCTGGGAGTCACACATCACTTCTACCGACGTAATTAAGTTAATAGTTAAGTGTACAAATAATTTATTAAATCATCGTAATTTCTAATTTTTTTAATAACAATGTTTATTTGATTAGTCACATAGCTACAGGAGCTTTGAACTTCATATATATATCATAAATTGTTATTGAGATTATTTTTTCATTACTTATTAAATTTTTTATATAATTTATATTTTGTTGAAATTACTTTATTAAGTAAGTTTACACTTTGAACCTAAATTGTAACATTTGTGAAAGTTTCTAATTTCTACGTGAGCAGACCTCAACTGTATATATTTTATACTATGCAACCTAGAAAAGTACTCTGCCGCACTAAGTTCAACTGTGCTTTATTTATTTTTATTTTTTTTTGTCTTTGCAACGTAATTGATTTCGTTCGCATTAATTAATTTTACACTATAAATAAATATAAAATTACAATAAAGTATAAAATTAACTTGAATAAATTACAATACCAAATAAAATATGAAAATATTCAAATATTTTAAAGAGCTCACATACTTTAAATTGTCGTTCTAATTATAGAATACTTGTTAATGTTGGATTTATTAAGGATTATAAGTATTTGAGTATATTTGAAATCATCAAGTGAAATGTCAAAAGTTGCAAATGAAGATCTCATTTTAGAAAGAAACAACTAAATAATTATAGTTAGAACTTAAAAATTAGATATATTAAAAAAGTACATATATATAAAAACTATAAGAAAGTTAAAATTGTAAACTGTATTTTCCTACCAAAATATTTTATTGTTACTTAAGGGGTTTTTTTTTTTTTTTTTGGTGCCATGTGCAAATAAGAATTAGTTAAATAATTTTTCTAATTTTTTTCCTTTCTCGTTCAATTGCAAATCAGACATTTTCAAGGATTTAATTCATGTATGCGTTCTTAAAGATAAGTTGTGATAATTTTTCACTTTTGGTCTCACTAGACACGCGATTGTTGCGATTTGTTCTCACCCCTAGCACTTTCAACCCCATTGGATTTAAAAGTTGCACTTTCGATCCCAAACGTCAATTTTTGGCATAAATAGTCCAAAATTTTGGCAAAAATGGTCTAAAAGTTTTCAGCCATTTGTGATTGACAGATACCAGTCACGTGCTTCGCACATGACCGTTAGTGTGACGTCATCACTTCAAGATTTTTGCAGTTTTGGTCCCAAACGTCAATTTTTGGCTTAAATGGTCCAAAATTTTGGCAAAAATGGTCTAAATTTTTTCAGCTGTTTGTGATTGACAGAAAAATCAGGCACGTGCTTAACACATGACCGTTAGTGTGACGTCATCACTTCAAGATTTTTGTAGTTTTGATCCCACTGGACTCGGGTTTATTGCATTTTGGTCACAACACTCACACTTTTGACCACATTAGATTTAAAAAACTATTTAGAAATTATAAAATTATTTAAAAAATCTAAAATTCAGGTAAAAGAAATTAATTCTAAAATTTATTTAAAATATCATAAAAATAATTGAAAATATTATATTCAGAAAATTAGTTTTCAAAAATTGGGTCATAAAATTTTAAATATTCTGAACTAAAAAATTCTACTTATTTTATAAAATTAGATTTTCTGAAATTTATTTTCTAAATTATAAATAATTTTATTTGTTTCATAAATTACTATTTAATGGAAATTAATTTTTTTCTTAAAAATACTTCCAACATTTCATAGATACTTTTACATATCTTAAATGAACTTTTTTATATTTCAATCTATTTCTTTTAGTTACTTATCAATCTATTGCTTCAATAGGGAGAAAAATCTCATGTTGACGATAGGTTATGGGGGCATTTATTAAAACTAAGTTGTCTACAAATGCTATTAATTATTTGTGACATACGCACATTAATAACCAACTGCTCCAGAGGTACAACTATAACCCATTTTATTTGGATTATTATTATGTAAATTTTCGAAATTGTAGAACAATGCATAACATTTTAGGGGCAATTTTTTAGAACTCATAAAATAAATTTTTAAGAAAATATAATTTTAAAAAATAAGTAGACTTTTTAGCCGGAGTAGAGTATTGGATATTACTCACAATAGAATCCAAATTAAATAGTACATAATGTAAAATGAACCAATAAATTTATAACACGACTACATAGTTAAGGTACTTAGTACGTATGAATTAACATGTATTGAACTAAATTTAAAGAAATTAACTATTTATTTAAAAAAAAAAATTAATTTTGGACCAAAAGTGCTAAAATGTTTGGGATCAAAACTGCCAAAAAAAAAAGTTAACAGAAGAAGTTACCATGGGACTGAAAATGCAACTTTTAAATCCAATGCGGTCAAAAGTGCGAGAGGTGGGACCAAATCGCAACAATCGCATGTCAAGTGGGACCAGAAATGCATAATTCTCAATAAGTTGTTGCAAGGTCCGCGTTCTGTTAGTTTGTTTCTTCGTCAACGACACTTTTTTATTTTTTAAAATACTAACAATGTTCTAATCTATTTTTACATAAAATATATCACATTAATCACTTTTTCACCTTCTTTCAGTAGAATTAGATCTTAATTTTTTACCGTTAACTAGACTATTTATATTGTGAATTAAATTCTATAAAAATGAACCAACTAACTATTTTTAACAATAAGTAATATGAAATTATTTAAAAGAAATTAAAATTTCTTATAAATTATTCAATTTATGTTATTATTATTATTATTATTGTTGTTGTTGTTGTTGTTATCATCATCATCATCATCATCATCATCTTATCTTTTTTTTTTAATAAGTTGTGTTATTATACTTGTGTTTGTTTTAACAATTGTAATAATGAACTATTGGTGGTTATTCCGATAGTTTAAAAAAGATACAAACTAACTAAACCTATATTTAAGTTTCCGAAAATAAAATAAATTGCAAAATAGGTATTATTTATTTATTATATTTAATTTGTACTGTAAAAATAACTTAGTTTCTAAATAAAAAGTATATATTTAATTCGAAGTTTGTATAGTAGAAACGGATATATGTATGCTATTTAGAATTTAACTATATACAATTCAAGATTTATTTTTTTATCAACTATACAATATTTAAATTTTTAAATAATAAATCATATTCTCCACAATTCTTCTAATCTTACCCTAAACAATATACGTAATTTATTTGATTATTTCCTTATTCCACAAATCATATCCTAATTGAATAAAGGCGGTGTAATACCCGCGCCTCTCACAACTCATTGGCCAGTATAATTCTTGCATTTCATGCATCTTATATTTTTATGTGCTACTTGTGTTATAGTTGTTGTTGCAATTTTTTTTAGTTATTATTTTATTTTATGTTCTGCAACTAATTTGGAGGTGTTCATTTTAGTGATTGAGAATCTTTTAGTCTAAAATATTGGGAGAAGCTAAATAATATAAGACTACATGTGATAAGTTTAAAATATGAAACCCACTAGGTAGTCCGTGAGAATGTTAGATGTGTAAAGGGTATCATAGTCGGAACAACAACAACAACAACAACAACAACAACAACAACAACAATAATAAAAGATAGATGATACTAACCGACTTAATTGAGTATAAGTTGTTGGTGGTGGAAATTAATGGTAAATATATAATCTACGTGGCCTTCATTTATGAAATGAACCAAGTATAAAAAGATGGGAGAACATTAGTTGAGAGAGAGAGTAAGAAGCACGGTGGTGATTAATGGAAACAAGGTACATGTTTGTTCTTTGACTATTTCTCCAAATTATTCAGTTTGTGCTGTTGAAGTTATATGATTCAAATGAAGATTGGGTGCTAGGTCTTATCATTAGGAATAATTTTCATATGCTCATTAATTTTGAATCCCTCAAATAATCAAGGATTGATTTATTGGTAGACAAAATAATTACTACTATTTACAAGGGTGTTAGCAAGATCTTGGTTTCTATGTTGGGGTTATATGCATGGATAGAGAGGTGGCACAAGTTAAATGACATGTTACATCTAAATTATGGGTTTTGCTAAGATTGCAAAACTTTAGAATTGTTATTGAAATCAAATTAATTTGAAAACAGGTAGTCATAGTCTGTTCTAAAAGAAATATATGAATTAATTAGTTAGGACTGATCATGTTGATTTCGTAGGATTAGTTCAAAAAGAATAACTTAGCAAACCTAAATTTAGAACTCATTTTATTCATTATAATATTATTGTTAGTTTAACTAAATTATAGAGTAAGGATAAAAGATAAAATGAATTGGTATAACTTTTTATTTAAATTGAATTCATATTATTAGTTTAATCAATTTCTAAATTTTATCATGATAATTTAGAGTAACTGCAGTGGAGCCCGTATAGCGAATTTCAGATATTAATTACCAACAGAAAGAAAAGGTAAGTAGAAATCTATCTTCAACTGCAATGCTTGAACATAGTATTTGTGCATATTATTTGTGATGACTGGTTGTGATACGTGTACTTGTATCTTTTTATATAAAGTGTTTTATTCCATTATTAAAAGTAAACTGGTGAGCATATCAGTCATGAGTATTAGCATTTGCAAGAATCTGCATGTGTACATGAGAGAAGTCAAAATAGCATAATTTCATAAATTGAAAATGTTTTGGGGTTGGTCACCACTGGCATATTGAGAGTTATATATTCTATATGGTGTCTCTCGGGATGCTTCCAGTGACAGGCGTGCACGCGGAAGAGGTTCCCGCTTCAGCACCTTTATGATGAGCGGTGCGGGAAGTGGTAGACTTTCCAGTGGACTGCAGGGGCAGGCAGGAGACGGACCCCTGATCTCGGAAGGATAGCCACTTGGTCAACCATCACTAATATCTCGGGTGGACTATAAGGGTGGAGGAGGGACCCTTGGTAGTCACGAGTATGGAGGGATATTCTGGTGGAGTTGTGCCAGTGAAGGGAGTCATTTCCCACTAAAAAGGGGTTTCCTTTTGAGAAAATAGTTGAAAGAAATGGTTTTATAACTTGCATCCATCATATATGCATTTCTTATGCATGAGTTCTACTTACTGAGCTTTAGCTCACATAGTTCTTGCATTGTAGGTGAGTTTGACTACGCATGAGCCCGCGGACTGATCTGGCATGCTGTTGGAGCTTCTGAAAGTTCTGAAGCCCCCATGTATATGAATGACGACCTGTGGGGCTAAACCTTGGACTCACTATGTTTTTGCTAGTGTTCTAATAATCTTTTTGGATACGTTCAAATTAAGGAACTTTAATATGTATATTTCTGTAAATATGGTGTTGAACGGAGTGTGACACATTTGTACTCGATCTGGATCTATGTAAATATATTTATGTGAGATTTTTGTCTTGAAGGAGTATTCTAAATTGTTAATTTTGGAAAAAAAAAAATACACAGGTTTTGTAAGGCTAAAAATTCGTATAAAATAAGTTTTTACAAGGGTGGGTGTGACAGGCGGCGAATATTTGCAACCCACAAAATTTCTTAACGCTGCCCACTGTTTAATGCAGCCCACTTATATTTGAAAGTTGAGAATAAATTTATTAATACAACCCACTTATTACCACTAATGCCCTTATGTATCAAATTATATTATGTAAAATAAAATATTATAATTATATAATATGATATTAAAGAAATATAAAAAAAAAAACAGAAAGGAACGAAAGAAAAATTGAGGAAGAATTCATCTTAATTTTTTCTTTTATTTTGTGAAGTTTATCAGGCTCCATTGTCGAATGGGATAGAAATGAAATTGGAGTTTGGTTGAATTTCAAGAGCCTTTTAATGACGAAACCCCTGGATTAAGCACCGGAGAAGAAGAGCTCTTTAAGAAATTTGGAAAACAAATTCATGGATTTCCAAAATTGGAACCCATGTTTCAATGGAGAAAAAATTATCATCAGATCATTGCAGATTAGGAAAAACCCATCCCTATCCAAACGCGATGTAGGTTATTAGGCCAAAGCGGCTGAACGATTTGAGAAGTGTTCACATTTTGCGGTTGAATGGTCACCCCCAATTAGTCCGTTTAGTATATCGAAAACACAAAAATAACACAATAATACGTATATAATAATCACATAATTGACGAAAAAAAGTAAAAAGAGCTAATTTTATCTATATTAAGTGATTTTTCGTTGTTTATGCTTCCATTGATGAAACCTCGAAGAAACTAGGGTTCATGTTGTTATTTTTTTCTTAAATAAAGACTCCACAGGTGAAAGATAACACAAAGAAAGAAAAAATATATTTTTATTATGTTTTTTATTGTTTCAAATTATATATATATATATATGTGTGTGTGTGTGTGTAAATTTGCAATGTTATTTTTTTACTAAGGGTGTGTTAGTCTTTTATTAATAGTATTATAATATATTAGATTAATGGGCTGACTTAAGAAATTTTGTGGGCTGCGAATAGTCACCGCCTTAAATAAAGTATGATGAATATATTTGTCTTTTTTATACATCCTTAATTTTCCAAAAGAGTTAAAACGGCAGTTTTTTTGAAACGGATGGAGTAATATTTACTTTAGTTAAACTATTACTTTATAAGCAGATTTCTATACACTACAACAAATAAGAGAATTAGGAACGAATGAAAAACGTCACTAAAAGCCATAAAAATGTCACAAATAGTTATTTGGGACGAAGTTATTTCGTCACACCAAACGTCACAATATCCTAGTCGCTAATAGTATTTAGAGACGAATTTTTCAAAACGTCTCTAAAACATTTTTTTAGTGACATTTCTCAATTGTCTTAAAAGACCCTTTTTAGTGACATTTTTCTAATTGTCTCAAAAGATTTTATTTAGTGATGTTTCTCAAATTGTCTCAAAAAAATTCTTTTAGTGACGTTTTCTTCAATTGTCTCAAAAGATTTCTTTTAGTGACGTTATTTTTAATTGTCTTAAAATATTATTTTTAGTGACGTTTTCTTTAATTGTCTCAAAAAAAATCTTCGTGACGTTTATTCAATTTTCTCAAGAGATTTTTCTTTATAACGTAAAAGCTCTATACAATATAAACATTGAATCTACAAAAATTTCAAGAATGACACTGCTCTTGCAAACATTTTCAATTGAATTAAATATTTAAACATTAACAAAGAATTAAAGATGGTACACAATACGAGTATTCAACTACAATCCTTTCCTCATAAAGTGACCGTTTTTGCTCGTCCTTGGAGCTAGTCTTGGCATAAAAAAAGCCACCAACGGGGAAGAACAATATTAACCTCATAAATTTATAGTCAGTACCCTGCAATTAATCATCGAATGAAATACCATCAGTACTTGGAAGATGAGTAGGCACATACCATAAAAAAAAGTACTCCTTAAACCCTAAACCCTAAATTGCACCCAATACATTCATATTACCAGAATGTTGGGTATGAAAGTTATATGACAATACAAATACAAAAGATTGGTAGTAATGAGCTGCATACGTACTACTCGCACCACACAAGTATGGATAAGAAAAATCAGAATTTTATTGTAATTATTGGGCTGAACCAGCCCATACATTTTAAAGTCATCGATTTCTAACGTTCTACCATCCTAATGAAATAGTCTATCCCTCATGAACTCCCCTTCATCCCAAATATAATTATAGAAACGTAACTTGGGATAGAAGGAATATAATCTTAATTTAATTCGCTCACATACACCATTTTTACTGTATGCCATCATCTTAAATGTGAATTGGACTAGTGAAATAATATAGGAGTTTAAAACGTAATATCTGGAAATAAAATATGCTTGGAATTGTTTGTGTTTAATATCTGGAACATGGAATTGAATTCCTAATGCCATTTACTATGATTAATTAATGAGTCAATATCTAATGAGAACAATAATAATGTGTGAAGATAAATATATAATACTTGTCTGGGTGTTAGCTTCAGACATGGACACATAACTTGAAGAATAGCAGTTGCTTCCTTGTACCTGTCAGGATAAACATTAGGCAGACCACCCACTAATACTTTGCAATCAAAAGTACCTTTTCTTCGACCATTCATGCTACCTATTCCAATTTGGACATCATTTAACAGAAAATTTAATCCCAAAAGCATGCATATTAAGGTCATAACATAACTAGCAAATTTTAAGTCCTCCAACAGATAATTGAAACAGTTCATCAATGTAACTAAAATTGATATACGCATACTGTTGCATTAGCAAAACGTCCATAGCTAACCCATGGAGTCAAGGATTGCCGGCTCGGTCTGAATCGACTCCAACAAGTCTTTAGTATATACTCACAATAACCGAACCTCAAAAAGAAAATGACAGCAAGTGGAGTGAATTAGAGTGAACCTTTAGATTACCTTATTATCCCCTAGCTCGTGTTGTCGATCTCCAATAGAGGGGAATTAGGATTGCTATTCGAAAGAAGTCTCTTTGGAATTTAGTCCTGGACATGAGCCAAACCATGCTGCATAGCACTGCAAACGATAAAAACTTAGTTTTCGAACGGAGAAATATTGAACACTAAAAGTCCAGTCTCGGAATTGCTTCATTCTATTCAACCGGAATCAGATTGGCTAAGATATTTTCTCTCACACAACAAATTCTAGTTCATCCTAACAAAACATATTCAAGGAATAAGCAAATTGCAATCAAAATTCACACAAATAAATTCAGAATTAACAAAAACCTAGCCACTTAGACAGAGATCCAAAGTAAAGCACAAAGTAAAACTTTACCTTATTATTTCTCACTAATGCATAATTGAATGATGTCAATCAGCTCGTAAAGCATATCTTTCCTCCATTCATTTCCACCATACCTTCACTCATTGACTCGGACAAAAACAAATGGAGTAAATAAGTTGATAAGTAAACAAATGGAGTAAATAAGTTGATAAGTTATCAGCAACGCTAATGTTATTGTCAGCTTGTATAAATACTCTTGTGATCAATTAAATAGTCAAGCTTCTTCCATTTCTTATGTTTTTCACCTTGTATAAATTTCTCCCTTCTTTTAATTTGGGATGGGATTTCTAGAATTAGGCATCTAAAAGTGGGCTTTGGCCAGATTTTTCAAGACTGGTCTTGGTCTTGGCATGCCTAAAACATAAATTCTAGACAGAAGGTTGTAAGCAGATGCTGCTCAATCCCATAAGCTCTTTCGAAGCTGAAAGACAACGACTTAAACTCAATATTGCTGATACTCATCCCCCTGAATACTTAATTTGCAGAAACTACCTCGGCTACACCCATGAATTCCCTATTACAAGCATTTACTGTCATACTTCTATATGCAAAGATCATGGGGCTACAATGGAAAGGTTCAAAAAGAAGTCTGAAGGCTACTGGTGATGGTGATCCTTTTACAAAGAATACTGCAGCATTCCTAATTTCCGATGATCTGCATATAATGTCTTGGGCAACAGACCTAAAACGCATTTTCAGCATTCTTGGTATTACGAACACAGATGGGGTGGAGCTAATCAATGCGACTTTTGGATTTAGTGAAGTGAGTACGGAAACTATCTTAATAATTTTCTTTTATCTTTTGCTTCACTTCATTTACTTTTTACTTTTATTAGATTATGGATGGGCTCAAGGCGTCGTTATCTTCTCCTAATCCATTGTCCGATATCATAGCCAGAAAAGACAGAGGATACTGAAATCCGAAGCAGGTGCTTCTTGGTCATATCAGATTGAAAAGGATGCAATTACTTCTAATTGGAAGATGAAGAAGATGGTTTTGAAAGTTGTAGTACAAACGTCTACAAATAAGTTACTTCAGACTTCCTATGTAGTTTCCTCACCATTCCTGTAGGAGGAATTGTACGTGTTCTGGGAAGTAACAATCCTCTCAAGAGTATAAACAACATATACAAAAGTGCAACTAATCTTATTGAATGCATAGCTTGCCAGTATGATGGATTTCACTATCATGTATGTTGCATAGTTCAGATACAGAGTTCAAAATGCTTGCTGTAGATTTATTAAGAACACATCCAACTGAGGAAATCTATAGCATAAATAATTATGAAACAAAAGAATAAGGTGAGAATGGACTCACAAGAAAGCAAGTTGAGGGAGAGTTGATAAAGACAGAGGAACAGAGCCACTCAAGGTATTGTTGTTCAACCTCCTACAGGACAAAAGAATAAGGTGAGATTGGACTAACAAGAAAGCAAGTTGATTTTTTATTTACCAGAAACAGCTAAAGTGTACACGTCCAAGTCTAGCGATCTTGAGCAATATGTAAATTTCTTATCTGGTTATAGATACACACACTTAGATAAATATGATGCAGCAGTGGCTGCAAATTCACACCATAAAATGCCATTAGGGTTATGACAGACAAATAACAGGGGAAGCAATTAACTCAGTCATCCTAAACACCGAATTGCAATCTTCTCAGAAATCTGTGGTCAATTATCCCCTATGTTCATCCAACTAGGCAACTACTTACTTCATGAATTTCATATGTCAATTCATTGTTACTTACATTTTATATTCTATAGTTTCCGAAAGGATTTCCAGCCCTAGCATAACATTCATCTGCTTCTACGGTTTAGCTTGTAGACACGATTGGTCGGGTCAGGGATTCGATCGGAGCAGCTCCATGCTGCAACATATGGTGTAAAGACTTGGAGATTGTGCAGCGCTGCCATTTTCACTGCCTTCTTCTTTGCTTTTTGCATTGTCGGCGGCGCATGGCTCGCTTTTCAGGCCACCAAAGCTAGCTTCACCACCCCGACCACTGCCAATTTTCGATAAAATTCAACATACACACCACAGCTTTAATTGAGAAGAAATGAATTGGGGGTTTAAGCATACCTTTTTTAGGTTTTCCACCAGGTTTAGGTGGACCCATGGAAATGGCGGTAAGAGGGCGTGGGAGGAAGAAAATCGTAGCGTCCGATTCTGGTTGAAGATCTGCAGAGTAACTGCTCGATTTGAGGATAAATTAAGGGATGAAGAACTGGAAACATAGAGAAGGTCGAGCTTTGCTTCACTATCGCCATTATTCTTCTTCATATTACTGTAATTTCGAGAAGAAATGGAAATTGGAGCATTGTATGCAGAGAAAGATTAAGAAGTCGCCACCCACGAGAGGCTTCGGATCCCCTATTACACTTTTATGTTACATCTACTGTTACACCTCCTAATTGAGTGCCACGTCATAATCTGAAAAGATTAGCTAACGGAGACTGACGGGCCCGTTAACCGTTAATTCCAACCTTCACGAAGGAAAAACCAGATCCAAAAGCCAAACTCCAGGAATTCTTCCAAAATCGATTCTCGAATCCACAACACAGCGTCAGGAATTCTGCCATATTTTATTTCTAAGTCTGCAATTTTTCCTTCACCATTCTTTTAAATGTTACAATCCCTCAATCATGATTTTGTTCTTTGGACGAATTGATTTAGTCATTTGGATTTGGAAACCACCTAATCTTTGGTGCAGCAAGAATCTTTTAAGTTCCAAAAATATTTCTGCATCTGCACATCGAATTCATCAACAAATTTGTATTAAACGGAGGACTACTAACATAAGCGGATCTCAAGAATTTGACTGGGATGTTGACAACTCCTGGGGAATTCTTATTTATATCAGATGGAAACATGGCGCCTTTGAATATGGCGTCAAAACGTGATACGGCGTAGTATCATTCCATATGCTTGCTCGGCGCTTAAAATGAAGGCGTCCTTCGTATCTAAAGCCAAAGCGGCCATCAATTCGTCCGCAACTAAAGCGAAGAAAGTCTAAACCGGCACAAAAAAAATCTGATAATATCACCAATTGAAGAGAGATTATCACTGGAAAGTTTGAAGGCTACAAAGAGAGAGATCATTCCATCATCACCTATCTTGATACAGTTGGCTGTAGCAGTTGAGTCTGGATTCAACGACTCATCTATGAAGGATCTCCCAGTGTGTCTCTGCATATGTAGATTCGAGATTGATTATAGAAGAATTCCTGGAATCGCGAAATGGAGGATCTGGTTTTTCCTTCGTGAAGGTTGGAATTAGCTGTTAACGGGCCCGTCAGTCTCCGTTGGCTAATCTTTTCAGATTATGACGTGGCACTCAATTAGGAGGTGTAACAGTAGATGTAACAGAAAAGTGTAATAGGGGATCCGAAGCGCCCACGAGAAGCCAGGAAATGAGAAAGTGAGGCTCTGCTCGTTGATTTATCAATTAACATTAGTTTCCTTGTTCATTTTTAATAACGTAAAATAAAAGGTTTCTGTGACGCTCTTGAAGAACGTCGCATATAAAGGCCTTAATTAACGTCGCACATATATGAAAGACTAATATCATGACATCTTCGACCCCTTCTGATACATCTGACAAACATACCCCACAGTTGCTAGCTGAAATTTCTAAGCTCGAAAAGGCTCTCCAAATGACCCTTGCAACTACCCACTGAACCATGAGCTTCCCATGCCTAGTAAATCCCGGTCTCCCATGCACCAAAGTAAACAAAATAATCCTACTGCATTGCCATACACTAACCGCCATGCACCATAATATTCAACCCAAAAACCCAAATATGTCCATACCACATCATAACTCCCACTCCATACCCGAAATCTTTAACCTGATCCCCACGTCTAAACTCATAGCATCTATGCCGTTATTACACGAGGGTGTTGATGCTTTTTCAGTCTTGATAAATAATCCTTGTCCAGCTCCCTTGAATAAAACCGATTCCAAAATCTCATATACTGTTGTCCTAAACACGGCCACAGACCCACCGTACGCTAAAACGTGTCCAAATAATCCATCCATACCATTTCCTATAACTAAAACCAAACAACACCGGACCACCTATATCTGAGACTCTCCAACATACTGACTCGCCCAGTGATCTACTAATTCCAAAAGCTGAGAAGGGAGTCAGTGGAAAAGATGTGCTAGAGAAGTGCACCGCGCATTCAGTCGCACATGTGTCTGTATTGATTCCTCAGAAGAGGGTAATGGATGTGTGAGGGGATATGGTTATCGATTCTGACACTAGAGAACAGTCAAATATGAAGAGGCATAAGGAAGTTAGCAAGGAGCTTGTTACCATTGATGATGAGCATTCACCGGCGGGGGTTGCGGGAGCGCAGCCCCTCCGAACCCATGAGTTGCCTAGGATGGAACTGGAGGGCTTGGGAACCCTCGGACAGTTCGGGTTCTACAGCGGGAAATCCGCGAGAAAGATCCTAAGCTTGTTTTCTTATCAGAAACGAGGTTGTTGAAGGTTGAATTAGAAGAAGTGGCTACGAAATGTGGGTACAAAAATGTTATAACAGTCTATTGTGATTTAAGTAGGAGAGGTCGAAGTGGAGGATTGGGGCTGTTATGGCGAGATGAAACAGATGTTGAGTTACTATCTAAGTCGCTACATCACATTAATGTTCTTATAGGGAACGCTCTCCACACAACACAATGGCGACTAACAGGTTTATATGGCTGACCGAGGAGGATCAGAAATTCCGTACATGGCAGCTTATAACTGATCTACATCAACAGATGAATAAGCATGGTTGATGATTGGTGATCTCATTGAAATAATGTTCGGTTTGAGAAGATTGGCGAGCGCAGTCGTGATTTGACAAAAATGGAGGTGTTCAGAGACATTTTGGGCCAAAGTGGGTTAGATGATCTGGGATATCAAAGGATACAATTTTACTTGGACAAATGGCCAAACTGGAGATGAAAATATTCAAGAACGGCTTGATAGGTGTGTCGGAAACATTGACTGATTGCAAAATGTTGGGAAATTACGAACATAACAAATAACAAACGATAAACGAGAAGCATTAACTTGTTAGCTACGTCCACGGCCAAACGAGAGGAACCAATCAAATTCAACAGAGTGCTTACAACATAGGACAAAGACTTCATCCTAACAAATGGAGACAAACTCGAGTATCAATCAATTGATACTCGACCAAAACAACTCTCCACACTCTATGCACCAAACGACTCTAAACCCGAAAATAGAGTCCCAAATTCAAACTGAATATTCTAGACCAAAAGAGTACCTGTTCGCCTATTTTATAACCTAACGATCCGCAAGTGTACGGGTGCAAGTGTATATAACGGCAAGCAAGGTCGATCCCACAAGGACTGACTTAATGACTAGTTTGATACTCTAAATATCCTAAAACACTCCTAATTAGGCTCTCAATTGGATTGATTTGATTATTAAACTAATTCTAGACTATTACTTAACACTCAAGTTTCAAGAAACAAGAAAACACTTTATCAAATAATCAAGATTGGAAGACAAATTCTAGAGAATTGATTTCAGAATTAACTAAGTATGACAATCTAATTATTCTAAACTAGCAATGATTATTATCGTTATTAGACGGCACTTATATATGTTAACTCTCCTTTCGAAGCAATTAACTTGTAGATTCATTACCCCTAGCCACCCTTTCAAGTCGACTAGACCTAACGAACTCCCAATCGATCTTAAACCAATGCCTACGCACTTATTTCACCTCCTTTCAGAGCGCTCGACAAATACGCTATATGATGTCTTTCCATTCACAAATTCCTCCTTTCAAAGCCAACTTATGAATTATGTAGAAATAGTTAAGTGATCAAATTAACTATTCATGAAAATAAACCACAACACATAGATAACGAATAACAATCATTAACTAGAATAAAAAACTTCAATTAATCAAACATCGTTAAAACCTACTTTCAAAACCCTAGAATAATAAAGAACTACTCACTCATGTTCATATTCATAACACAAATATGTTCATAGACAAACATGATTTGAAATATAAAAATGAGAAAAGTGAATAAGAACCCTAATCGTCTTCTTGATCTTGATCTCTTGATGTTGCTTTCCTCTTCAATATGCCTTCTAATGATCTCTAACTCCCTTTTTCGAGTTTGGGAACCTTCTTATATAGTCAAGGCCAAATTGGGCCCAAGATGGGCTTAAAATCAGAAGACGCGCATACTCTGTTTTGGACTCGGAAAGCTGCCTCGACCGAGTCAGAATCGGCCTCGACCGAGTTGTGTCAACTCGACCGAGTAGTAATCGGCCTCGACCGAGTTGGAGTCTCTGACCAATTTTCACATTTTGCTCTTCATTCCTCCCTCGACCGAGTTGCTAAACAACTCGACCGAGTCAGACTTTCTGATCATGCTTCAACATCTCTTTGCTATTTGCGACTTTTCTTGCTCGTTTTCCATCCGACCCATGCCCAAACGGACTTTTTGGCCTTTTTATACCTGAATAACACTAAAACAAGCAGAAACACGTCATCTAGCTCAAAAGATGGATTTTAATCACTTTTCGCCCAAATACACATGCATATGTCCCATATTATGACCTTTAATTGACCTAATATACATGTAAAACTAGCATGTATCAAAACCCCCAAACTTAACCATTGTTCGTCCCGAACAATAAACACAAAGCATAACATCACAATGATCACAAAATTTTAGGGCAATTAAATGATACTTCTAGTCTCAGAAATCTTTTTTTCTCACTTTCAAAACCAACAACATAACATTCGAGCATTAGTGAGATGGCAGGCTTCAACTACTTTCGAGACATTAAATTTAAAACAACAATCCTCACCGGATAAGTGTATCGCTCATCTCTCAAGTGTATGATATAGAAAGTATTTGCGCTCACATTGAATCACATGCATCGTCTACCATATGCTTGCCTATTGTCTAAATTAGACCTCATACTTGACATGTGTGACAAAGAATCAATAGGTCTTTATTTTTGGCTGTAATGTTGGCTTATGGTTAGGTGGGATACATTTAGATATAAGTGACTATGCATTGGACTAATCAAGCTATTATTACCCCCGACTACCCCTCGACTTTGTTCACTCAATCTCAATCTTCAATTCTCAGAAAAACCAATTAATATGGCTTCTTCACCTTACCAAAACATTTATGCATCAACCAAGATTATTTTATGCCCCTTTCACTCAGGTACCACTTTGGGACTACCCGATCGAGTACCACATTTGGGACTACTCGTTCTTCTTTCAACTCAAGCACACATAGGCATATGTGTATTCTCTTTATTAACCCCTCCTCCAACTTTCTCTTTTCCAAGTTTTTTTTCTTTTTCTTTTTTTTTTCTTTTTTTCTTTTTTTCTTTTTCTTTTTCTTTTTCTAGGAGGGAATTTTTCTCTTCTTTCTCTTTTGCCTCACTGAATCTCTTTACCACATCATCCCAAACATCCATTCCACCTTGATACTTTTACCCCTCTACCTTCCAATACACCTCCCTCTTGCTCAATTAGTCCAATTACTCGGGCCAAAGCTACAAGAATGGTATAAGCTTTTAATGTATGGCTTTGAAAAACAAGGCTTTAAAGCTCAAAATGGCTGACTAGGGATTTTTCAAATTCTTGGGTACAAAAGATTATTTTTAAAGGCTCAAAAATAGGGCTTTTAGCAAAAAAATGCCTAATATCATTTTCTATGCCACAACATGTACTCGACACATTCCTATAAAGACGCAAGGCAAGTTCTAGAGACTAAATACTATGTGATCAATCACTTCACACCGAAAGAATGATAAAATTACTCTATAGATAAGAGTACATATAAAGCTCAAAACCTCACAGGTTAATTTGTGATTATTGTTCAAGTTTAAGCTCAATTTTGTCTCCAACTGCCTATCATGCTCTGTTATGTGTTCTACCCTCAATTACTTCCAAAAATAAATTTCATCATTGACAAATTATCATTTAATACCCTTTTTATGCTTATCAAGAGCCAAATTGACGACTTCTAAACAACGAAATTTAAAATTAACCTAAAATCACAATTAAAATGCAAAACATAACATAACACTAACTAATACGACGGATCAATCAAATCAGCTATTTGGGCACACAGACCCAACACTACTCAATAGGGTTCACAGACCCTTCACCAACTAACTCAAGCAAGCTATACAATGCGAAACACAACCAAGAACAATCACGACCTCAATAACACCGAATAAATTAACAACGTAAAAGAAATAAAAGCGGCCAAGACGTGACACTATCCACCCCCTCCCCCAAACTTGGTTGAAACTAAGTTTGTGGGAAAAAGAGTGATACGTCTTGGTTCCTACTCACAGTGCTACTGAGGCGGATGTGGTGGAGGTGGGTTAAAACGGCCCCGTTTTGCCCTGTACTGCGCCTCGACCGCGTGAATATGGCCTCGGTCGAGTTATAGGTCTGCCTCGGTCGAGTAAGATTTGGCCTCGGTCGAGTCCAACTTTCTGGAACGGCTCGGGTTTTTCCCGTCAAATTGACCTCGGGCGAGTTATTCACGCCTCGGCCGTGTTCTTGGTACACAACTCGGTCGAGTTTGTTGGCCTCGACCGAGGCATACTTTCTGAAATTTCTTAGTTTTTTTCCTTCAAAATCACCTCGGGCAAGTGTGATTTTGCCCCGGGCGAGTTGAACTCGCTGAATCTCCCCTGTTTTAGCCTTTTCTCCGTTTTTACTCCTTTTCCTCGCATCTTTTCACTTCTTTCCTTGCTTTTTCGATGACGTCGTATTTCCTATGCACACTAACAAACAAATTAAGACAATTCAAAACATAAACTTCACAATACGAAAATTTAAAACAAACCAAAAGCATCGGGTTGCCTCCCGACAAACGCTACTTTTATCGTCTTTAGCTCGACGACCTTTTGGATTTTTAGTTCAGCTCGGTCAACCGTAATTCATCTACGGTTGCAATTTGACTCGGGATGTATTGTTTCTTAATCCTCTAACCATTTACAAGGAATGTGCTTCCTTGTGCATCCATCAATTCCACTATGCCCGACTTTCGAACATGCTTGATTATGAGAGGTCTCGTCCATCGTGACTGCAACTTTCCAGGAAACAATGGCAGCTGCGAATTGCACAAGAGAACTTGTTCACCGGGTTCAAAGTGTCGATTCTTTATCATTTGACCATGGACCCTTTTTGTGCGCTCCGGTGGCTTTTTCTCAAGATCACGGAATTCCTTTCCTAGATGCTCCGGTAATGGTTTTAGCTCAGGTCCGCATACCTTCTCCTTGGATATTTTTACAACTTTCTCAGTGATGTCCTCCTTCTCTGCATCTTCCATCTTCTTTCCCTGCAAATCATTCAAAGCACTATCCCCATCCACAAGATCAAGATTAGTAGCCTCACGGTCTTTCAGAGAAAATTTTGAATTGGTAATATGACTCTTTAATGCATCAGAATCACTTGGTGCAAGAATTTCTCCATGAAATGTAGTATCTAAACTATCTATAACACTACATGTTTCAACTTGATTAACCTCTTCATCATCATGCATTTTCATGGCCTTATAAATAGAGAACGTCATTTTTTCCTTATTTACTCTAAGTGTGAGTTCTCCTTTTTGGACATCAATTAAAGCACCGCCCGTTGCTAAAAACGGGCGACCTAGAATTAAAGGAACATCCTTATCCTCCATCATATCTAAGACCACAAAATCTGCAGGAAATATGAATTTATCTACTTGCACAAGAACATCTTCTACTATTCCCCTAGGATAAGTCAAAGATCTATCAGCCATTTGAAGTGCAATTGTGGTAGGTTTAAATGTGCCTATTCCTAGTTTTTCAAAAATAGAAAAGGGCATAAGATTAATGCTAGCTCCTAAATCACATAGTGCTCTATCAAACGTGACATTACCTAACTTGAAAGCAATTGTAAAGCTACCTGGATCTTTCTGCTTCAGTGGCAACTTCCTTTGAATCACTGCGCTGCACTCCTCAGACAGGTTGACAGTCTCATACTCTTCAAGCTTTCTTTTCTTCGCTAGCACTTCCTTGAGAAATTTCGCATAATTGGGCATTTGTTGAAGTGCATCCACGAATGGGATATTTATTTGAATCTTTTTGAAAATGTCCAAGAACTTAGCAAACTGGTCGTCCACTTTCTTTCTTCTCAGTGCTTGAGGGTATGGAATGGGAGGAACATATTTAGGGCCACCTTCAAATGTAATCCCCCTCTCTATCTGTTTCTCCGCTTCTTTGCCTTTTCCTTTCGGTTCAGCTTGTTCTTCCAAGTGCTCTTTCTCAACGAGTTCTCCTTCCACCACATGCTTCTTTGGTCCTTCATATTCAGTTCCACTCCTTAATTGAATGGATTGACAGTGCTCTCTTGGATTCACCACTGTATCATTGGGAAACTGTCCTTGCTTATGTTGGGCTGCTAATGCTCTAATCAGGTGCTGGATGTCTGATGCCACACTTTTCAATTCTGCGCCCATACATGCTATGTTTTTGCTCAGCTCATTATGCTTTCCTTCCATCTTCTTCTCCAGCTGAACTAACTTCTCATCAAACTTTTCTGCTTGTGCTTCTATTAACTCCGCTGGAGTTGGGTTTCTTCCATCATGTATGATTCCATTCGTGACTTTGAACCCTGGTGGAGGAGTAAGGGTGTTCTTCGAATTTCCATACGCCAAATTGGAGTAATTCTGTTTCCCTTGCGGATATTGGTTACCTTGTGAATATTGGGTATACCTTGGCTGATTACCTTGGTAATTGTTGAAATTCCGCTGATTCACAAAGTTCACATCTTCCATCTCTTCTTGGGTGAGTTGCGGCTGTGATTGCTCAGAATGTTGTGCTAACGTCAGATTAGTTAGCAAGTTCATTTGGGTCGTCAACGCTGATATCTGAGAAGCCAAATTCTGATTTGATTCCACTTCAACTACACTAGCAACTCTCCTCGGCTGATTACGCTCGTTCGGCCATTGATAGCTGGTTCTAGACATAGCATCTAGAATGGCAAACGCCGAATTCACACTCTTCTCCATCAGGCTCCCTCCTGCCGCAGCGTCTACGTGATCTCTAGTTGGTGCAAGTAAGCCATTGTAAAACTTACAGATTTGTTGCTTCCTGGTGAACCCATGCTAAGGACAGCTTCGGAGCAAATCTCTGAATCTTTCCCATGCTTCACTCAGTGGCTCCTGATCCAACTGTCTGAATTGTGTGATTTTGTTCTGCAGCTCTAACATCTTGCTGGGTGGGAAGTACTTCAATAAGAACCTTTCACTTAATTCATCCCACTCAGTGATCTCCTCTAACGAATTAAACCATTGCAGAGCTCGATCCTTTAAGGAGAAAGGAAAGAGCCTCATCTTCACTTGCTCATGCGGTACGTGGTTGATTTTTATCGTATCGGCCAGTCTCCGAAATTTCGTTAAATGAGTGTTCGGATCTTCCAAAGCAGTACCGCCATACTGATTTTGTTGCACAATATTGATGAGCGCTGGTTTGAGCTCAAAACTGTGTGCATTGAGCGGTGGCGGTTGTACTCCTCCAGGATTCTGATTAGGCAGAGGACGAAGGCAATCACTTATTGGGGAAGTGTCCTCATCATTGTTCTCGTTGTTATTCTGATTTCTTCCTGGAAGTACTGGATTTTGTGGAGGTTGTTGTTGTTGGATACTTGTGACTCTGTCATCCAAATTGGCCAGTGCCATCAGGATGCGGTTCATAACCTCCTCTTGGTTCGGTGGATTTTCCATCTCAATCGGTCGATTTCTCCTTGCTCTGTGTCTTCGGGCTGTAGCTTCAATTTCCAGATCACACGGAAGAAGATGTTCTTTTCCCTTAGACCTGGTATGCATGCACAATCCCTGAAAACACTAACAAGAAAATACCCACGTAAAATCGAAATAGATAAAAATAAAAAAATTAAAAAAAAATACAGAAATTAAATGTGCAAAAATAAATTGTTGCCTAGTCTAGCCTTGTTCTAGTTATCAGAATAAAAACTAAAACACTAAACTCAGTCCCCGGCAACGACGCCAAAAACTTGTTCGCCTATTTTATAACCTAACGATCCGCAAGTGTACGGGTGCAAGTGTATATAACAGCAAGCAAGGTCGATCCCACAAGGACTGACTTAATGACTAGTTTGATACTCTAAATATCCTAAAACACTCCTAATTAGGCTCTCAATTGGATTGATTTGATTATTAAACTAATTCTAGACTATTACTTAACACTCAAGTTTCAAGAAACAAGAAAACACTTTATCAAATAATCAAGATTGGAAGACAAATTCTAGAGAATTGATTTCAGAATTAACTAAGTATGACAATCTAATTATTCTAAACTAGCAATGATTATTATCGTTATTAGACGGCACTTATATATGTTAACTCTCCTTTCGAAGCAATTAACTTGTAGATTCATTACCCCTAGCCACCCTTTCAAGTCAACTAGACCTAACGAACTCCCAATCGATCTTAAACCAATGCCTACGCACTTATTTCACCTCCTTTCAGAGCGCTCGACAAATACGCTATATGATGTCTTTCCATTCACAAATTCCTCCTTTCAAAGCCAACTTATGAATTATGTAGAAATAGTTAAGTGATCAAATTAACTATTCATGAAAATAAACCACAACACATAGATAACGAATAACAATCATTAACTAGAATAAAAAACTTCAATTAATCAAACATCGTTAAAACCTACTTTCAAAACCCTAGAATAATAAAGAACTACTCACTCATGTTCATATTCATAACACAAATATGTTCATAGACAAACATGATTTGAAATATAAAAATGAGAAAAGTGAATAAGAACCCTAATCGTCTTCTTGATCTTGATCTCTTGATGTTGCTTTCCTCTTCAATATGCCTTCTAATGATCTCTAACTCCCTTTTTCGAGTTTGGGAACCTTCTTATATAGTCAAGGCCAAATTGGGCCCAAGATGGGCTTAAAATCAGAAGACGCGCATACTCTGTTTTGGACTCGGAAAGCTGCCTCGACCGAGTCAGAATCGGCCTCGACCGAGTTGGAGTCTCTGACCAATTTTCACATTTTGCTCTTCATTCCTCCCTCGACCGAGTTGCTAAACAACTCGACCGAGTCAGACTTTCTGATCATGCTTCAACATCTCTTTGCTATTTGCGACTTTTCTTGCTCGTTTTCCATCCGACCCATGCCCAAACGGACTTTTTGGCCTTTTTATACCTGAATAACACTAAAACAAGCAGAAACACGTCATCTAGCTCAAAAGATGGATTTTAATCACTTTTCGCCCAAATACACATGCATATGTCCCATATTATGACCTTTAATTGACCTAATATACATGTAAAACTAGCATGTATCAGTACCAAGTACTCAACAACTACCAAATTCCAGAATATCCCAAATCAACAGACAACCTCTCTCTTGTCTCTCAAATCAAATTCAACGACTGATCAATCAACATATTCAATCAATTGACCAATACCAAATTCCAAAGGCTATATAGGACTATTTATAAGCCACCAAAACCTAATCCTATACACAATAGGAATCCAACTGGGCCTAAACTTGCATCGGCCCATCTACTGCGCCGCCAGGCCTGCCGCGGCCGCGACCATATGTCGCGCCCACGACCGCTCATGTCAACTTCTCATCGCTTCGTCTAACTAGTCGCAACTGCGACTAGTCTTCGCTTCCGCGATGGCTCCACTTGTTCACTTCTCACCGCAGCCGTGACCATCTATCGCGACCGCGTCCTCCGACGCACCCAATTCCAACGATGTCCAAATCCAAGCCTCCACCTCGATGTGAACGTTGATTCAAACCAAACCAGATTCAAGGCACAAATTCCCGTCTTACACGGTGGATCACAGGATTAGACAAGAATCGGATCATTGTCCTATTCTCATCAATTGGGCTAAGCGCACAAATGCTCGAATTCTTGTGGGACCAGATAGAAAACGAGTGAAATTGTTCTGTTTTGAAACAATGTGGTTACAAGACACATCTTGCCAAACTGTAGTTCGATCAGCCTGGGAGACGGATAAGGCAGGTTCACCAATAATGTTGGCAAAGAAAATTGAAGATTGTGGCAAAGCCCTCAACTCGTGGGAATCGTCTCATTTTGGTAGTTTGGCCACTGAAATGAAACGATGTAGAGAGACGCTCGATAAACTTAATGGAATGGAGCAAACCCCATTGAACAAAAAAAAAGTTTTAGAGATGGAGGATAAGATCGCTAATTTGATGAAGAAGGAGGAGGCGATGTGGCATCAACGTTCACGGGTGAATTGGATGCGGGATGGTGATAAGAACACCACTTTCTTCCATAGAGTGGCTAGTGGAAGAAGGAAGCGAAATATGATTGAAAGTATACTTGATGAGAACGGGGTGGAATGGACGGAGAATGTAAATATTGCAAGGGTGTTCCAAATATACATTAGGGAGTTGTTTTCTACTGGTGGAAACCTAGAGACGGACTATGTGCTAGAGTCGATAGAACCCAAAGTCTCCGACGAGATGTGGGTCATGCTGACCGAACCCTTCACCAAAGAGGAGGTTGTTGCATCTCTTTCACAAATGCACCCGACGAAAGCCCCTGGGCCAGATGGTATGTTTGCAATCTTTTTTCAAAAATTTTGGTCTTTTGTTAGTCTTGATATTAATCCTTGCATTCTCAGTATCTTAAATCATAACGGTGATCTGAGTATTATCAACCATACTCATATTATCCTTATCCCTAAAAAGAAGAAGCCTACTTGCACTAAAGATTACAGTCCTATAACCTTGTGTAACATTTTGTTTAAAATTGATACAAAAACCATTGCAAATCACCTTAAAATTTGTCTTGATTCACTCATTGATCCGTGTCAGTCCGCTTTTGTTTCAGGTCGCCTTATTAAGGACAATGCCTTGCTAGCCTTCGAGATTTTTCACTCTATGAAAAATAGTCAGGCTAGGAAAAAAGGGTCTTTTGCAATTAAGCTAGATATGAATAAGGCCTACCATAGAGTTGAGTGGCCTTTCTTGGAAAAAGCTATGGCTCGACTGGGGTCAGGAGATTCTTTTGTTCGGCTTATCATGAACTGAATGTTTACGGTTTGTTATTCTATTATGGTTAATGGTAATCCTAGGGATAGATTATTTTCCTTACGGGACTCCGACAAGGGGATCCTCTATCTCCTTACTTGTTTATAATGTGTGCAGAGGCTTTTTCATCCTTAATAAGAAAATAGGAGACGACACAAAGAATCTCCGGGATTCGGATTAGTAGGGGGCACCTTCGATTACTCACTTGTTTTTCGCTGATGATAGCATTATTTTTAGGAGAGCTAATTCAAATGAACTAGCGATAGTGAAAGATGTCAACGGCAGATACGAGCGAGCTTCTGGTCAGGTGATAAGTCTAGAAAAATCAAAGATTGCTTTCAGCAAAGGAGTGGCATTAGAGGTAGCAGAAGGATCAACGCTTGAGCTGGGAGTGGAGCTAGTGGTTAAATCAGTTGTTTGTTTTTGGAAGCCCCTATGGGATATAATCCAAGTTACACTTGGCGAAGCATTTTAGCTGGCCGAGAGGTGTTGAATGCAGGGTTGATTTGGAGAGTGGGCGATGGAAGGAGAATTCGAGTTTGGTCGGATCCATGGATACCATCGAGACCACCTTTCAAATGCCAAACGCCATTTGGTGGATGGCCACCAGACATGTTAGTAAGAGATCTTATCGACGATAATTCGGAGTCATGGGATAGACAGCTGGTGCATCAGTGCTTTGATGAGCATGAGGTGAACTTAATACTTGAAATGCCTGTTTCCAGATTTCCTATGAATGACAAGCTGGCGTGGAACTTCTCCAAGGATGGAGTGTATAATGTGAAAATAGGATATGATCTTGCTCGGAACTTGGAAGGAGATACGGGTGGAGGGGAGGAGGAGCTTCGAGTTCGGTGAATGGCACTCGGATATGGAAGTGGATGTGGAGTCTAGACGTGCCACCAAAAATCCAAAATTTCTTATGAAAATGTGTGCACTATTGGATCCCAAATCAGTTAATCTCGTTATGACAAAAGTGGATTTAGACCCGGTGTGTAAGAGGTGTGGCGAGGGATATGAGATGACAACTCATGCTTTACGGGCCTGCATTTGGGCTTAACTATATTGGCATCAATGTCCTTTGCGCTTGGATATTTCGGAGGTGATAGGAAGAGAGCGGATTGGTCTTTCCGTATAATGGAGATTAAAGACAAGGTGATTCATACTATGTTTGCAACCCATCTTTGGTTTGCTTCAATTTTCAGGATAAGAAGTTGGAACAAGACAGAGCTTCAACCTTTTCTGTTGCACACATCCATGAGCATTGGAGCGCCTAACTTCCGACGATGCCGACTCAGAAACCGGCTGCAATGGTTGAAGTTTGGCAAAAACCGTCGGTGGGCTGGTACAAGATAAACATTGATGTTGATATCAAGGAGGGCCTAGGGGCGTCTATCGGAGGGGTGATTCGAGATTACATGGGGGTGGAGATCAACGCTTTCTGCAATAAGATGGAGGATCACTATGAGGTGGTCATTATGGAGCAATTATTGTTAGAACAGCAGTGGAGCTGGCTGTGCTAATGAAAATACTAAAAGTGGAGATTGAGACAGATTCTTCGGAGCTATGTGGGGCGCTTCGGAAACGTAAAATCATTTTTTCTTATTTAGGCACCATTGTTGCTGATATTATTTTCCTCTGTAAGTCGTTTGAGTCTTTTTCATTTAGTTGGGTCAGACGGTCGGCAAATAAACTTGTCTATTGTCTAGCGAATTTTTCTTTTGAGTGTAACTTTGATGGGGACTATGTTGGTGTAGTCCCCTCGCATCTTCGTTTTGTGTTGCTGGACGATGCCGGTTTTGGCTAGTTTATAAATGTTGTTTTACCTCTCAAACAAAAAATATTGTTCATGATATTTGTTTTAACACTATATTGCATTATATAAAAATTAAATATCATACTTAATATAAAAATAAAATCGTCCCAAAATAGTAACCTAGAAATTTTTTTGCCTGAACCCCTTTACCATTTCTGAAAAACACGATTTTTGGTATATAATATTCGACAACAATACAAAACGTCATGTTGGACAGATCAATTAAGTTTGCTCAAATTATGGGGAAGCACATAATATTCATTTTTAAATTCAGAATCTGCAGTGATTAGTTGATATAATTAAAGTCGTATGCATAATAATAAATTAAGGCATTTTGGAAAGTTTGAATATTTTGCAATCATATCCATATGCATTATTACATAAAACATCTTAATATCAATTTTGCTAATTAATAAGATATACTTCCTCCAGTTAAAAAAAGTATCGGTTAGAGAAGATAAAATTGTTCAAAAAAAAGAGTTCTTTTAGCAAAAAAAATCACAATTCTTCTAATCTTACCGTAAATAACCTACTTAATTTATTTGACTATATTTTCTTATTCCACAAATCATATCTCAGTTAGATGGATTATGTAGGGATATATTTGTCACTTCCTTTAGTTTTTCCCAAAAAAGTCGAAAACGACACTTTTTTTGGACCAAGGGAGTATGTTATGCATCATCATTGTCGCCTTTAAATCATGTTTAGATATACCTTAACATAGACAATTATGCTGATAAGATCTTTACCATGTGAGATTTTGTCTTCAAACTTTTTGGAAATTATAACCATATTCTAGCCAAGATTTTGGGTGACGTGGCACTCCAAATAACGCTATTTCAGGTTTGTTTGCTCTGCTATTACACAAATCTGTGGCACAAATAAAATTTTGATTCAACAATCACACATATTCATATACCAAAAAAATCGCTAATGTAATAACATAATAGATTAATTTGTTAACATATTCACTAAAATTCGCATAAATAAGCACTATTTTTTCTATAATTTATTTTCTGCAGTACGTGAGCTGGAGATATGTTAATCAACCTAAAATGTTCCACTAACATGTAAGGCGAATAGCAGTGGCAACTATAAATTGATGCATTTCGGCATTCAGACGTCATATGTCTCGAACTCGATACCTCTTTCTGTTTATAATATTGTTTTCCTGTTCCATCATGGCTCCCATATATACCCTGGCCAATAATATCATTTCATCCAAGACTTTGTGAGTGATGAAGTTACGATTGTTTCGTACGTATGATAGTCCGGCTTATAATCAGCATGATCAAATTGTCAACACTGAGTGTGTTTTTCATAAATAAGAAATATTTCTACTGTTTGTCTTATGTACCTTAAATGTGTTTCATTAGTTAATTTATATTATTCTAATTAGTCTATGCTTATGATAAAGGGTGATCGCATTCATGCTACATTAACATCAAATCAGAGGGAGTTGTACACAAACATACTCTTTGAAGGGCTTCTATTGTGCTGTAAAGAATTTTGTAGTTGTTGATAACAATATGCATTATAAAATAACTTTGAATAATTTTAAAATTCTATTCATAAGTTAGACCCGGTTCACCGAAGTTTTTTACGAGTCTTTTCCTTCCTATCTTTATAACTTTGTTACTGTGCATAAGCTAGTGAATTTGGACGAATTGGATAAGAGTTGGCTACTAGGTTTATTATTCATCGATTATACATAAGATTTTAATCTTAACTTAATGGTGATCTTTAATTCAAACCAATATATTACCATGTATCCATTCAATGTAATTTTTCCTATAAAAATCAGATATCTTGGCGAGGGTTATATCAGTTATGTCACGCCTGTACAATGATATCAGGGGAGGTGTTACTAGGATGATGGGTGTAGTTCTTGAGGAATCGAATGTTCTTTAAAATTGAATATTGGAAGCGTTTCAAAGAAGGAGGAGGTATCATTTCTTTCCAAATATATGGGCATTTGTAATTTCTGATATAGAGTCTTCACCAAGCTATTTACACATCTAATTTTTCTTAGGTTAATTGTTTTTGCAGGTTGGTAATTCTGGTGATGAGGTTACTTTTGGAAAAGGAAAGTTGCTCTATAAGTCTAGGCAAAGAAGGTGTTATCGACGAGTGTAAACGTAGTTTGTGTGATTCTTTTTCATTGAATGAGGCATTGAAGAGGTGGAAGATGATTGTGAAGGTTGAGAAGGACTAATATTTTGATGTCAGATCATTTTTGAATAAAAAGATATTTCATTGCTATGGTTTTGGTGTATGTTTCGTTGGATTGTCTTTTTACTAAGTTATGAACATAGTATGCGTTTTCCTCCATATCCGGTTTGGACCGTGAGGGTTTTATAAGTTTTGAATTGTTCGTGTATTTTTGAACTCGACCTGTTTGATTTAGGAGGTCGATTATTAAATAACTTATATTAGTACCTACGTGTTAGGATTGTCCAACAAAGTCCCACATTAGATATACATGGGAAGATCATGGGTTTAAATAGGATTGGAGTATCTCAATTGGTATGAGGCCTTTTGGGAGTTAGCCCAAGAACAAAACCGTGCGGGTTGGCCCAAAGTGGACAATATCATACCATTGTGGAGATGGGGCCCAGTTAGGACCCAACAAGTGCTATCAGAGCCATGGTCCCAGACTGAACCGATGTGGTGGAGATCCTCGGAGTGCCAAACAAAGCCGCAGAGATCACGACAAGGCTCTACGGATCAAGTGGACCAACTGAGGTACACCAGGGTAGAGCTCCTCAGGCAGAGCCGAAAGGTCCGACTCTACGAACCAGGTGCTGAAACCAGACTAGGTGCACTTGGGTAGAGGTTGGCTCTCCAACAGCGGTAAACCATGGACTCCACGTAAGACGTGTGCCTGAATGCGGTGGAGTTGGCTAGTCGGCTAGATGGAGCAGACATGGCTTGGTGGTTCGTTTGAGGGGAAGGCTCTACGGACCAGGTGGACCAGGTGAGGTGCACCTAGGTAGAGTTCCTCAGCAGAGCAGGCTCCCTGCAGAGACGAAATGTCTGACTCTACGAACCAGGTGTTGAAACTAAGCTAGGTGCACCTGGGTAGAGGTTGGCTCTCCAGCGGCGGTAAACCACGTAAGACGTGTACCCAGATGCGATGGAGTTGGCTAGTCGGCTGGATGGAGCAGACATGGCTCGGTAGTTCGTTTGAGGGGAGGGGAGGTAGTTCGTTTGAAGGGAGGTTCGGTGGTCCTTTGTTTGAAGGGGAGGATTGTTAGGATTGTCCAATAAAGTCCCACATTGGATATACATGGGAAGATCATGGGGTTTAATAGGATTAGAGTATCTCAATTGGTATGAAGCCTTTTGGGAGTTAGCCCAAGAACAAAACCGTGCGGGCTTCGCCCAAAGCGAAGATGGGACCCAGTTAGGGCCCAACACTACGTTTATTATTTCTATTGTGCGATGCTTCTTTGGTACATTATTTTCCTTCTGCACTAATTGTACAAAAAGCATCTCCACTCCATAGTTTCATTGTGTTTGACTTATAGTTTTCGATATGAAATCAAGAGATAATAAAACATCTAAGTATTTGTCGAATTGACATAATCTAATTGAATCGTGTATTATACAAACACTGCATGTTGTGCATAAAGAGGTGCTTAGAAATGTATAGATTTTTTACATTTGTTCAAATAAAAAATGTTTCCATAATTATGTAGTTTTTTCAGAATTAATAACCTCTATATTCTACATATTCCTATTTGTTGTTCAATCACTTTCCTTTACATATGTGTACAAGCAGATATGATATCAGATGCTTAAATTAAATTGATTAGAATTCACTATATATTCTCATATTACTAAAACATCTTATAATTCTACATCGCAAGGGTGATTTACTAGTTAATTTTAAAATAAGTAAATATTTGTTGGTTTATATGTGCTAAATGTGAGTGATTACTAGGGTTAAACTATTTGTATTTTGGTTTTTGTTGCAAAAAGAATTTAACAAATATATATTATTATTTTTTATATTTATTGTGTTTTGAACTATTAATTTTGAATTTAGGCTACCGGTAGAAATTAACTGTATGTTCTTTTTATGTATATATAATACATTCTTATATCCAAAAAGTATTCTAGAATCTTAAAGAGAGGGATTGGTTGGAATTAATCTCAAATCACTAGCCTGGATTTCTTAGAATTCAACCAATTGAGCTTCACTAATTCTTCTTATATATATTAGTAAAGTTGAAAATTAAGATGCGAAAGAAACTGCAATATCTCCAAGATAAAATGAACCTGAATTTTCAACTGGCAAGGTGATTAATAAAAAAAAAATTCATTTTTTTCTGGAGCAACATAAAAGGGCGGAAAGTTTGACTTTTTTTTATATATAATGATCAATAATTCATATCGTATAAATAGATTATATATATATATATATATATATATATATATATATATATATATATAAGTATTAAGATATTTGAATATCAAATGGTTGAATCTAAGAAATCTAGGCTAGTGATTTGAGATTAATTCCAACCAATCCCTCTCTATTAAGATTCTAGCGTACTTTTTGGATATAATAATCCATGAGATGATCACTGGATAGCGTTGAAACGAGTATTAAGGTATTTGAAGTATACCGTGGAATAATGATTTCTGCATTGAAGTTGAGTTTAAGAGCATTGACAAACAAAGTACTATTAAACCTCCTCCTTCCCGTTTCCTACTTGGTATCACCATCTCTTCTTCTTCTTCACGTTTCGAGGCCAATTTGCTCTGCCTCTGCAAAGCTCTCAGGTTCACCACCATCAGTCAACAATAAGTAAAAGTTAGAGGGTGAATACTTATCTGGTGGCCTTCGATCTCTAGCTGGTCTTTGAGGTGGTGGTGGTGTTCTTGGTTCGTTATCATGAACCTCCTCATCGACCGGTCTCCCTTTGCTCCCACTCGAGTCTAGATCGAGCAACTCAATAGTGCGGAGCTTTCCACTATCAGCGCCCAAATCCTTCATCCTATCCTTGTACATAACCTGTTCATTGAATATAACATCTCGGCTGCGAATAACTTTTCGGCTTTGCTCATCCCATAGCCTATAGCCGAACTCGTCGCCGCCATACCCAACAAACGTACACTTCACGGACTTGGCATCTAGCTTATTTCTCCCAACAGAATCCAAAAGAGCGTAAGCAACACAACCGAAAATGCGCAAGTAAGATAAATTTACCTCCTTTCCAGTCCACTCCTCCTCCGGTATCCGATTATCCAAGGGAACCGATGGACCTCGGTTGATCAGGAATGCAGCTGTGCTCACTGCATCCGCCCAAAACGACTGAGGCAGTCCGCTCTTCAGTCTCATGCATCTCGCCCGTTCATTTAGAGTTCTGTTCATCCTCTCGGGCACACCATTCTGCTGGGGCGTTCCACGTACAGTCCTCTCTGTACGAATCCCATGCTCAGCACAATACTCCTTGAGTTCATATTCGCCACCATTGTCGGAACGCAGGCACTTCACCTTCAACCCCGTCTCCGTCTCAACCAAGCCCTTCCACCTTTTGAAAACATCAAATGCATTAGACTTATTTTTCAGAAAATAAATCCATACCTTGCGGGTTGAATCGTCGATGAACGTCATGTAGTACATCGATCCTCCAATGGACGCCACCGGAGCTGGTCCCCATAGATCGCTATGGACCAACTCTAGCTTCTCCTTCTTCAGGGCCCTGCCACTCCTCGAGAAACTCACACGCCTTTGTTTCCCGAAGACACAATCTTCACACATACCAACCTCCACGATTTGTAAACCAGGCAGTTTACCCTTCGAACTCATGACCTTCATCCCTTTCTCGCTCATGTGGCCCAGCCGGCAGTGCCACAAATCTACATCACCATTACCACTCGCAAGATCAAGGGAATCCTGCGAGTTACTAGTCATGTACAGCGTTCCTTCCTTCTTACCACGAGCTACTACCATAGCTCCCTTGGTAATCTTCCAGTTGCTACAGCCAAACGTTACTACGTAACCTTCCTTGTCAAGCTGTCCAACTGAAAGCAAGTTTCTCTTTAATCCAGGGATATGTCTCACTCCATTCAACATCAGTTTTGAGCCATTTGATGTCTCAACCTTTACGTTTCCCTTACCCACGATTTTCAGGGGTTCATCATCTGCCAGATACACCTGTCCAAAATCGCCAGAAACATAATTTTGCATTATACTAAAGTTACCGCATGAATGGAATGATGCGCCGGAATCCAAGACCCAAGACTCCATGGGACTGCACACACTCAAGACCAATGCATCGCCATCATCCTCATCCGTGGCTGCATTCGCTGTCTTCCTGTCTGCCTGATCCCCCTTGTTCTTCTTCGGCGCCTTGCACTGGTATTTGAAGTGACCAACCTCGTCACAATTCCAGCACTTTTTCGTCTGACTCTTCCCTCTGGATTTTGACCTCCCCCTAGACTGTCTTCCCTTCTGTCTGCCTCTGTTCTCGGTATTCAGTGCTGACCCTGAGGACGATCCTGATCCTGATTCGTTTCTCCGAATCTCCTCCCCGATCATCAAGTCCCTCACCCTGTCAAACTTCAGCTTAGCATCTGTGGCGCTAACGGCTGTCACTGTACCGGCCCAACTGTCTGGCAGAGAAGATAGCATTATTAGGGCCCGAATCTCATCATCAAACTTTATATCCACCGAGTCCAACTGTGAGGTTAGCATGTTGAACTCATTCAAGTGTTGCTGTACTGGTGTTCCCTCCGTCATCCTCAGATTAAACAACCGTCTAATCAGATGAACCTTGTTTGCCGTCGATGGTTTTTGATACATCTCCTCCAAGGTTTTCAGCATCTCCCGTGTAGACTTCGCGCCTGTGGTATGGTAAGCCACTTCCTTGGACAGCGACAGACGCACCGCGCTCATCGCTTTCCTATCCAATAACTCCCACTCCTCCGCAGACATCTTCTCGGGCTTCTCCTTGAGGGGCTGGTGCAAGTCCTTACCGTATAGGTAATCTTCAATTTGCATCTTCCAGAATCCATAATCAGTCCCATCGAATCTCTCCACCGAAATCTTTCCGTCGTTCATCGTGAATCCTCCCAGGAAACTATCCTGATGCTCTGATACCAGTTGTTGTTAGGATTGTCCAACAAAGTCCCACATCGGATATACATGGAGGATCATGGGGTTTAATAGGATTGAACTATCTCTATTGGTATGAGGCCTTTTGGGAGTTAGCCCAAGAACAAATCCGTGCGGGCTTGGCCCAAAGCGGACAATATCATACCAATGTTGAGATGGGGCCCGGTTAGGGGCCCAACAAGTGGTATCAGAGCCATGGTCCCAGACTGAACCGATGTGGTGGAGATCCTCGGAGTGCCAAACAAAAAGTCGCGGAGATCACGACAGGCTCTATGGACCAAGTCAAGTGCACCTGGGTAGAGCAGGGCTCCTCAGCAGAAACGAAAGCTCACCAAGGTAGAGCAGACTCCCCAGCAGAGACGAAAGGTCCGGCTCTACGAACCAAGTGCTTAAACCAGGCTAGGTGCACCTGGGTAGAGGCTGGCTCTCCAGTGGCGGTAAACCATGGACTCCGCATAAGACATGTGCCCAAAATGCGGTGGAGTTGGCTAGTCGACTGGATGGAGCAGACATGACCCGGTGGTTCGTTTGAGGGGAGGCTCGGTGGTTCGTTTGGTTCGTGTGAGGGGAGGTTCAGTGGTCCTTTGTTTGAAGAGGAGGGTTGCTAGGATTGTCCAACAAAGTCCCACATCGGATATACATGGGAGGATCATGGGGTTTAATAGGATTGAACTATCTCTATTGGTATGAGGCCTTTTGGGAGTTAGCCCAAGAACAAATCCGTGCGGGCTTGGCCCAAAGCGGACAATATCATACCAATGTTGAGATGGGGCCCGGTTAGGGGCCCAACAAGAGTCTTGGGTCTTGGATTCCGGCGCATCATTCCATTCATGCTGTAACTTTAGTATAATGCAAAATTATGTTTCTGGCGATTTTGGACAGGTGTATCTGGCAGATGATGAACCCCTGAAAATCGTGGGTAAGGGAAACGTAAAGGTTGAGACATCAAATGGCTCAAAACTGATGTTGAATGGAGTGAGACATATCCCTAGATTAAAGAGAAACTTGCTTTCAGTTGACAGCTTGACAAGGAAGGTTACGTAGTAACGTTTGGCTGTAGCAACTGGAAGATTACCAAGGGAGCTATGGTAGTAGCTCGTGGTAAGAAGGAAGGAACGCTGTACATGACTAGTAACTCGCAGGATTCCCTTGATCTTGCGAGTGGTAATGGTGATGTAGATTTGTGGCACTGCCGGCTGGGCCACATGAGCGAGAAAGGGATGAAAGTCATGAGTTCGAAGGGTAAACTGCCTGGTTTACAAACCGTGGAGGTTGGTATGTGTGAAGATTGTGTCTTCGGGAAACAAAGGCGAGTGAGTTTCTCGAGGAGTGGCAGGACCCTGAAGAAGGAGAAGCTAGAGTTGGTTCATAGCGATCTATGGGGACCAGCTCCGGTGGCGTCCATTGGAGGATCGATGTACTACATGACGTTCATCGACGATTCAACCCGCAAGGTATGGATTTATTTTCTGAAAAATAAGTCTAATGCATTTGATGTTTTCAAAAGGTGGAAGGCCTTGGTTGAGACGAAGACGGGGTTGAAGGTGAAGTGCCTGCGTTCCGACAATGGTGGCGAATATGAACTCAAGGAGTTCAAGGAGTATTGTGCTGAGCATGGGATTCGTACAGAGAGGACTATACGTGGAACACCCCAGCAGAATGGTGTGGCCGAGAGGATGAACAGAACTCTAAATGAACGGGCGAGATGCATGAGACTGAAGAGCGGACTGCCTCAGTCGTTTTGGGCGGATGCAGTGAGCACAGCTGCATTCCTGATCAACCGAGGTCCATTGGTTCCCTTGGATAATCGGATACCCGAGGAGGAGTGGACTGGAAAGGAGGTAAATTTATCTTACTTGCGCATTTTCGGTTGTGTTGCTTACGCTCTTTTGGATTCTGTTGGGAGAAATAAGCTAGATGCCAAGTCCGTGAAGTGTACGTTTGTTGGGTATGGCGGCGATGAGTTCGGCTATAGGCTATGGGATGAGCAAAGCCAAAAAGTAATTCGCAGCCGAGATGTTATATTCAATGAACAGGTTATGTACAAGGATAGGATGAAGGATTTGGGCGCTGATAGTGGAAAGCTCCGCACTATTGAGTTGCTCGATCTAGACTCGAGTGGGAGCAAAGGGAGACCGGTCGATGAGGAGGTTCATGATAACGAACCAAGAACACCACCACCACCTCAAAGACCAGCTAGAGATCGAAGGCCACCAGATAAGTATTCACCCTCTAACTTTTACTTATTGTTGACTGATGGTGGTGAACCTGAGAGCTTTGCAGAGGCAAAGCAGGTTGGTGATAAATTGAAGTTGTGCATAACTTCAATTGGCCTCGAAACGTGAAGAAGAAGAGGAGATGGTGATACCAAGTAGGAAACGGGAAGGAGGAAAAGAGGAGGAAATTTGCTTTGAAGGTGTTTTGGTCTCAAAGTGGGAGATTGTTGAGTATGGAGCCCAAAAGTCGTCCAGGAACAACTCGGCCGAGGCGGGAGGCCGCGGCCGAGGCAGGATTGACGAAACAAGGGTGTTTATGCCGAGAGAACAACTCAGCCGAGGCAGGAGGCCTCGGCCGAGGCGAGAAGGCAACTCGACCGAGGCCTGGAATCTGTACGCGAAGGGGTTAGGCACTGAGAAAGTGCCGCGGCCGAGGCAAGAAGGCAACTCGGCCGAGGCGAGTCACGCGGCCAGTTTTCTTGGGCCTCAAGTCAGGATCAGATTTTGAGGCCCAAGGTGTTATTATAAATAAGGGTTTCCTTCATTGATCATTGTAATTCTAAAAATTCATCACTCTAGTAAATATCCTGGCTTGGTATCGCCCCCAGACGTAGTTACACATCGTAACGAACTGGGTAATCAAATTGTTGTCTTATTGTTTGCTATTCTATTGCTTTCTTTATCCGATTATCTAGTCGTGTCGTGGTTGTGGGCGGGATGAATTCCTAACAACAACTTAGGTAATCTTTGTCTATGCTAGTACAGATACGCAGATCCGAGAGCAGCAATGGGATTACTATTTGATCCAAGCTAAGGCTAGATGGGGAGACCTACAGTTTACGTGGGGGGGAGGGGGGGATTTCAATGGCATTTTGTCAAATGAGGAGAAAAATGGAGGTAGGAATAGACCTGAAATTAGTTTCAAAGGTTTAAAAACTTCGTCTTCTCTATGGAGATGGAGGAGATCCATTTCAGAGGATGGCATTTCACTTGGGTCAATAACAGACATGCGATAAATTTCATTGAGGAAAGGCTTGATTGTTTCTTTGCCTCTCCCAAGTCGACTCTTACATATCCGGCAGCGATAATTGAGCATATTCAAAGGCAAGCATCAGACCACGATCTCATTATTCTGGAAAGCCAACTTGATCGTTCGAAACATAAAAAAAGATTCCATTTTGATAAAATGTGGATTCACATGGATGGAGTATCCAATGTTATTGAAACAGCGTAGAATCAATGCCAATCGGGGAGCCCAATTATCATAATTCAACATAAAATCAAAAGATGCATGGTTGATCTTCTCAACTAGAGTAAAGCTCAAAAGACAAACTCAGCTAAGAAAATTAAAGAGATTAGCATAGTTTGATACCTCATGCCTTAGTGGAATACCGGAATCTGTTGATCAAACAATGAAACAGAAACTGATCCGAACTGTTGAAGAGAAAACATAAAGATGTTCTCTTCGATCTTAGCCCAGATAAGGCCTCTGGGCCGGACGGTATGACCCTTATCTTTTTTCAACACTTTTGGGACATCATCCATGTTGATATTTGGTGTGTTATCAAAAGCTTTTTTGCATCTGGAAAACTCCTTAAAGTTGTGAATCATATAATCATCTCTCTAATTCCTAAAATCACTTATCCAACTTCCATATCCCAGTTGAGACCAATTATTCTATGTAATGTTATTTACAAGGCTATCACAAAAATCATTGCCCATAGACTTAAGGAGTGTATATAGAAATGTATTAGCGAATCTCAATCTGCCTTCATAGCCGAGGAACAAATCTTGGATAATGTGGTAGTTGTGTGTGAATGTATGCACTTTCTTAACACTAATAGAAGGAATAAAAAATGTTTCATGGCCCTTAAACTTGATATGGCTAAAACATATGATCGATTTGAATGGAGTTTCTTAGGTTGCATTCTTTGGAAAATGGGATTTCCAACATTGTTCATTAAATGGATTTTAGCATGCATTAGTTCAGCCTCATTTTCTTTTTGCATTAATGGAAAGATTTATGGTTATGTTACACCCTCAAGAGGAATTAGGCAAGGGGACCCTCTTTCCCAATATCTATTCCTCATCATCTTTGAAGCTTTTTCCAAACCTTATCAAACAATCACAAGATAACCAACTCTACCAAGGAATCCAACTATGTAAGAATGGCTCTACCATATCTCATTTACTCTTTGCATATGATTCACTTTGAAGCTACGAGGCTTCAAGGGAACAAGTTGTCATTATTAAAGGAATCATTGACATTTTCTGTTTATTCATCTGGTCAAGCGGTTAATTTCGATAAATCATTGGTTTTCTTCAGCAAAAATTCTGCACAGGTTACCAAAAGCAATATCCAGAATATCCTTTGTGGGCTTAAAGAGGAAAAGCAGTGCAAGTATGTTGGACTTCCTTTTGGCATTGGAAAATCAAAGAAAGAAACCTATAAGTACATATTGGAAGTTATTGTCAACAGATTTTCAAATTGGAAGAACACCTTTCTTAGTTCAGCAGGTAAGGAAGTTATGATTAAATCGATGTTGGATATATTCCCAATATATGCTATGTCTTGTTTCTTGTTGCCTTTTGGAATTAGTCAAGACATTGAGAGAAGCATTAATGGGTTTTGGTGAGGAACAAATATAGAAGGGGCTAGTAAAATGTATTGGAAAAAGTGGTAAGGAGGAAGGGGGACTTGGGTTTAAGGAACTTTTGCCTTTTAAAAAAGCCTTGATTGCTAAACAACTTTGGCGCCTGATTGTTCAACCCAATACACTGGTGAGTAAGGTTTTAAAGGCGAAATATTTTCCAAAAGAAGGGTTGTTATTGGTGACTGGTAAAGCCTCAAATTCTTGGTTATGGAGGGGATGGGTAAATGTCTACCTTTGTTTAATATGGCGGTTAGATTTCAGGTTGGGGATGGTAAATCAATTAGATCTTGGGAAGTTCCATGGCTACCTAAACCTCTAATTTTCAAGCCTGAACCAGGGGACATTCATGGGGGACGCATTACATGGGTGAGAGAGTCGATGAACGATGGTGGAAATGAATGGGATGTCGATCACATTAGAGATCAGTTTACACAACAAGATGCTAATGTAATTCTGCAAATTCCAATCAGCTGTGGGCAATCGAGATAAAGTAATTTGGCACCATGCTAGAAATGGTATTTTTACAGTCAACTTTGCATATTGAATCCTTCAAAAGGATACTTCGATTAAGAGGGATTTTCCGGAGAGTAGCAAAGGGCAAGGTGATTTTGTAGGGGTATGTGGAAAAACCTATGGAAACTAAATCTGGAAAAATAAGATCAAACATTTTCTTTGGAAGTGTTTCCATGGCATTCTTCTTACTAAAGGTGCTCTTATCACGAAGGGAATCTCTTTGGATCCAATTTTCGATTACTGTGGACAAGACGTAGAAAATCAGACCCACCTTTTTTTCGCTTGCAAAGACACTGTAAAATTTTGGAAATTAGCTCCAGTTCAGTGGGAAAATCTCTGTGGCAGCTTATCTAGCTTCCAGATTTGGTTTCATGAAATGTGAAGTCTTAGCAATAAGGAGAAATGGAAGGATAGAGTCTTGATTACTTGTTATATTTTGTGGGCTATGTGGAAAGCAAGGAACAATTGGTGTTTTCAGAAAGAATGGACGAACGAGAAAGACACAGTGGATAGGCAATTAATGAACGGATGGAATGGAGCTTAAGGTATTCAATATCCTTGAGAGGCGATCAACCAAAATAACCGGCTGCTGCAATTCAGAGTGTGAGTTTTGTAGGATGATTTTCAATATTCATCATTGCAATTCATAACTTCGAAGGACGAAGCTGGATTAGAGGCGTCGTGATGGATGATGTCAAGCGTTTTGTCAAAGCTTGGGTTGTACCGAGATTTTATTCTCCAAACTCAGACACATTAGTTCTCGATGCGGTGCGAACATCAATGGTTCAAGCTTCAAAGTTTGGGTGGAGAAAAATTCATTTCACGATTGATGATGAGGATATTGTTCATTGGTTGGGCCTCAATCAGAATTTCAGTGCTCAAGTCAAGACCATAGCCGACCACATCAATTAGTTGAAACATAAGTTTGCGTAGATTGTGTTTAGGTTTGTGAATTGTAAGGATAATGAGTTAGCTTTTTCTTTTGCACAAATTGCTACTGGGTTACCTTCCTTTAAGGATTGGGAGACTCAATCCTCTGCTAGACTATAACGTAGTCGAAATAGGGGCTTTCTACGACCATTAGGCTGTTGTGTTTCATTTTTGTTGTATCTTTGAGTTTCACATATGAAAACCTACCGTTTGAGAGAAACAATTGTCTTTTCACCTATTATAGCAGGTAACCTTCAGGTTACAGTTTGTATATGAGTCCTACTCAACCTTCATTAATTTCTAACTTTTCTTCTTTTTTCCAAGAAAAAATTATAGTAAATATATTATTATTACAACAATATTTAAAGGTTATTTAATTATAATATTCAAACTTTTATATTATCACACTAGCACCACCTCCCCCACCCCTTGCCCTCATTCTACTCTTCGATCCCCTCGTTTAAAATTTCGAACATAAATACTTGTACCATATAGATCATGAGCAACCCAAATGTGACTAGAATTAACTTTTTCAAGTCATCACACCATAAAAAAAAAGATTAAAAAAGAGAAATTGTATATAAAAACACCCAAAAAGAAAAAGAATTCTTAAAAGGACCATGAAATACAAAAAAAAAAAAAAAAAAAAAAATTCTAGTAAAAAATATCCGGAAAAAAGAATTTTAAAACATAAAACCCCAAAAAATATAGATTTCCTAAAAAATAGAACGAAATACAAAATGACAAAAAAAAATATTTTTTTAAAGAAATACAAGAGGTAATTCCAGAGAATGAAAAGGAATAAAACTCCACAAATAAAAAGAAATTTATTGGAAAGGAAAGGGTAAATATATTTTTTGTCAATTAAAGTTTCACTATTTTGTATTTAAGACATTATGTTTGGTCATTTCTTGGTTCTTTAAACTTCGAAACACAAGTTGGTCATTTAACTTTACAAATTCGACAAATTAGTTATGTATCCGCCTATGTCACGTTATGTTCAATTTGTCGAATTTGTCGAATTTATCGAATTTCAATAGTTAAACAACCAATTTTTGTTATATTTTAAAAGTTAAAGAACCAAAATCGAAATCATCAAAGATAATGTCATTAACTAGAAAATGGTAAAACTTAATGCACTGAAAAAAAATATTTACCCAAAAGAATAGAGATGAAAATCACATAATGACTGCTGATTTTCTTTTGGGGGATATAGCTTTCCTTTTACTTTTTGATTTTTTTTATTCTTTAAATTTATAATTTGATGAATTTCCCATACATGTATTTTCATAAATCACTATAAATTTGTGTACATACAATTCTTCTAATTTATATAAATTGTGCTACTATTTATTTATATTGTGAGATAATCATATTTATTTTCATTTATGCTAAATTACATATTTTGATTTGCCCGTCAATTTATATGTGCACATGTCATAAAATGGTAAGGAAACTAAAAAGTATGATTGAAGCTTATCTTGTTTAAGTTTGGTGACCAATTTATGAGGTTGTTGGTAATTTTATTTAAGGATCGAGATCAAAATAAGAAGACCTAGATCATTGACAAAAACTTGTATGTGACCATCACACGGTGTGACAGGAAAAAGTATCACTTTTTGTGGTAAAAGTATCACGTTTATCTGTAAAAGTATCACTTTTCTTTAACAAAACAAAATATATCACTTTTTGTAGCAAAAATATCACATTTATCTGTAAAAGTATCAATGTAGTAAAAATATCACTTTTTTCTGTAAAAGTATCACTTTTTCCTGTAAAAGTATCAATGTTTTCTGTAAAAGTGTATTCTATCACACGTATAACCGCTCACACACAAGACTCACTCATTATTATTATTTATTGTTGTACTAATGTAATGGTTGTACTATAGAAGTACCCAATTTTCTTCATTCATTTAGCAAATTGTGTAGGGCCCTTTCATTATTAATTCCACACTTTTATATGTATTCCAGAAAATATACTTGCGTCAACTGCTCTCCTTTTTTATTTTTTATTTTTTATTTTTACTTTTTCATTTCTTTGAATTATAATCTCCAAATTATTTTTCACTATAGTTTGTTTATTATGCGTGGAAGGAAGAATATCAGTTTGTATGTAATACCTTTCCTTTTATTAAGTTTATTTGTTGCTTGGAAGTACATTTTCTTTGCAAAAGAGGCAAATAATCTTGCTACATATATAAAGACTAGTAAATGCTCCCGTGCGATGCACGGGCTATTTTCTTTTAAGAGTAAATTAATATTAACACGAACAATACTTTTTATTAAAAATACATTTTTATTTGATAATATTTAACAAAAAAAAAAAAAGAAATGATTAAAATTTGTTACAAAGAAAACTTTTGTGTTCTTTTGCAGTATTATTCATTCCTTGCCTCTCTTACTCTGAAAATTCAGTTTTTTTTCACTAATAAAAACACATTTTAATTTTTTCATAAATTTCTTCCTCATATCTTGTTCCAGATTTTTTTTTTTTTATTTCATCCGTTTCTTTAGCTTCTCTTGTCTCTATCAAAACATTCATATTAAATTATGATAAATTTTGAGTAAATCACACTTATTGATAGTAATAAATAAAGCGAACATACATAATCCAAAATCCAATATCATTGAACAGATTGAGAAACAAAAAGTTTCAAATACAATATCAGTTAATAGGATTGGAAAACAAATAATCTTAAGGATTATTCTTATATAAAAGATTTTATTAGTTTACGTACAAAACATCTTCTATTAGAAACAAAAACAATTCTTTTTTAAGCATTATTCTTACATAAAATATTTTATTAGCTTACCTACAAAATGTCCTCTATTAAAAATAAATTTTAAAAAATACATAGAAAATATAATTTTATTTTAGGATGAATTGAATCTTCATAGTCCATATGATGAGCTCATTCATATAAATAGAGTTGAATTTGTATTTAGAATTTTAAAAGACATAGATAACCTCAAATCTTTCAAATTTTTATCCAATAATCTCCTATATCCATAGAATGAGCTCAATAATATAAATAAAGTTGTATTTTGATTTAGATACTTAATAGATATAAAGAAAAATTAATGAACTAAACTAATAAAATACTTTATATAAGAATAATCATGAAGAAAATATATATTCTTTTGTCAATCTTATTAAATTGTATTGCCTTCGTTGTTTGTTTATTATTATTATTCAGTATGATTTATTCCAAATTTTATTATAAATTTAATATTAATATTTTGGGAGAGAGATGAGAGAAAAAAAAAATCGAATGAAATTATTTTCGAAAAAAACTTTGCCATAGTGAATTTTTTTATTTTTCTAGAGAGAAGAAATAAAACGGATAAAATAATCTACGTATAAAATAATTTTGGTAAAATAAAATATTGTATAGTGGAAAAAAACTAAAAAAACTGATTTTGTGGAATAAGAGGCGAGGAAGGAATAAAAAATATATGTAACGTGTGTTTTTTTTGTGGGATGTGTTTGCTGGCCGAACACATCATGGGTGGACGCTATAAGAAAATCCATCAGTGGTTCTATATCATTATTGATATACAACAATCTATATATAGTTTGATACATTGATTTTTTAGAAATTTTTTACCATCCTTTTGCGCTCAAAATCCGTCACTTATGTTGATTGTCCATCCTTTTACGCTCAAAATCCGCCAAATATGTTGATTGTTTTCTCTTATCTTTTGCCAAAATTCTATCTGAATTGATTATATACATATAATAATTGAATCAAAATTACATTATACACGCGCGTGTTATTGAATAGTTAAAGAAACGCGTTATTGAATAGTTAAAGAAACATGTTAGTAAATAATGTATGACCTAATGTATAACCTTACAAAAGCTTACATGTTGTAAATAATGTATTGCTTTACAAAATGTTACATGTTGTAAATAATGTATTACTTTACAAAAGGTTGATGACAAATTAATTTGACAAATTAATTTGAATAGTATAGTTTCCTTTTATCATTTTTCAGCTTCATTTGAGCAACGATTTATTTTGATTGTCTTTTCCAAGTTCTTGCTGCTTCACTGAAACCATACATTTTTTGGATGTCAGCATATGTTCATTTTTTGGATGTCAGCATATGACAAAGGGTGAATGAGGATGTATCTATACAGATGTAATTTTATACATTTGAATTTGAGTGAATACAGATGTAATTTTATACATTTGAATTTGAATTTTATTGTGTATCATGATTATGATGCGTTTTTATAGATTCGTTTAATTAACATTTGAATTTACAGATGTAATTTTATGCATTTAAATTTGAATTTTATTGTTTTAAATTTGAATTTTATTGTGTATCATGATTATAATGCGTTTTTATAGATTCTTTTAATTAACATTTGAATTTGAATTTTCATTGTGTTATCTTGATTATGATGCGTTTTTACAGATTCTTTAGAATATAGATTCTTTTAATTAACATTTGAATTTGAATTTTCATTGTGTTATCTTGATTATGATGCGTTTTTACAGATTCTTTAGAATATTTTCCACGTGAGATAACAACGGATCCGATAAGATTTTTTTTTTTTTTTCAAATTTTCAAAACGCACCATCATAATAGGAGCAATATAAATTCAAATTTTCAAAATATAACAAAAAAAATTGGATAATACAAATTCAAATTTTTTAATCTCTTACAAAAATAATAACTTAAAGAATGAGGGAGAAAATTTAAAACTTACTAAAATTTGCTGACTTTGGCTTATATATAGAGAGAGATGAAAAGCTATCGAAAATATCAATTTCAATTTAAAATAAATAAATACATATGATAATAGATAATAGAAAATAAAAAAAGGAAAGCTACTACGATTAAAAATCCAAAAAAACTTTCAAATTAGAATTTATTGACAGGCCTTCAAACTCAGCTGAATCTCGAATGACTTGGTTTTCTTTAGTCTTTTGTCAATATTTTGTCTGATGTTAGCACAATGTAGTGGAAATAATATAAATTTATTATATAAAAGAAATTGAATAAATAATGCTTTATACGGTTATATATTACCGTACAAAACGTTGATTGTCGGTAAATTCCAGAATCAACTGCTGTGCTGAATTTTTCTGTGGCTGATTTTCTGTATGGCTGAAGGCTGTGTGGCTGATTTTCTGTATGACTGAAGGCTGACTTTTTCTGTGGCTGATTTTCTGTATGGCTTTTGGATTGTAATGGCCCTATTTTCTAGTCCTTTTGGATTGTAATGGTCCTTCTGGAGTCTCCATTATAATGTGCCTATCAATCAGGTAATCCTTTTGGATTGTAATGGTCCTTCTAGAGTCTCCATTATAATGATGTGCCTATCAATCAGGTAGTCCTTTTGGAGCCTCCATTATTATGTGTCTATCAATCAGATAGTCATTTAATCCTTTTGGATTGTAATGGAGCCTCCATTATAATGTGCCTAAATCAAGGTTGACATGGAATGATTTTGGGTTGTAATGGTCCTTTTAGAGCCTCCATTATAATATGCCTATCAATGGACAATCACGGAATGAAGAAATGAGAGATATAATGTGTCTATCAATCAGATAGTCCTTTAATCCTTTTGGATTGTAATAGTCCTTTTGGAGCCTCCATTATATAAATCAAGGTTGACATGGACAATCACGGAATGAAGAAATGATTTTGGATTGTAATGGTCCTTTTGGAGCCTCCATTATAATATGCCTATCAATGGACAATCAAGAAATGAAGAAATGAGAGAAATAAATGAGAGAAATAAATAGGTAGCGCCTATCAGGTTGACATGGACAATCACGGAGAAATAAATGAGAGAAATAATCACGGAATGAAAAAAGAGAGAAATAATCACGGAATGAAAAAAGAGAGAAATAAATGAGAGAAATAATCACGGAATGAAAAAAGAGAGAAATAAATGAGAGAAATAAATAGGTAGCGCCTATCAGGTTGACATGAACAATCACGGAATGAAAAAATGAGAGAAATAGGTAGCATAAACGTGAATCACAAAAAATAAGATAAATTGACGTCTGTATTTATAGATGAAATTATGCAATCGGATAAGGATTAATTCAAAATTCAAAATTCAAAAAAAATTAAACTTATCCAGTTGGACAATATTCAATAGATTTGTTTTTCCACATTTTTCGATCAAAAAATAATTTGAATAGTTTAATTACAGCAGATTAAATCAAATAATTTGAATTCAAAATTCAAAAATTCGTCTATTAATAGTAATTATAGTTTGGGCGGGAAATTACTAAACTTACTATATCCGGCTGACTTGGCTTATTATATATATATAGATATTAATTAAAGATGAAAATTACACTTTATTTTGAGTGAATTAAAATATGTATAAGGTTAAACGTTGTTGGAAGTTTTTACCTTCTTATAATTTTTTTCCTTTTTGACTGTAAATTGTTGGTTTAATGTTGGCAGACTGACAATCTCAAAAAAATCTCTTTGTCCCATAAATAAAGTATTATTTCAAAATTAATTCTAGTCCTCTGAAAAAAGAATTCAGTTTAAAAATCAATGTCTCATTTTGTTAGTCACGATACAAACTTAAAAATGATAATTTCACAAACAAGTTACATATGACTAAATAATTCAAATTAACAAATAAAAGAAGTTGTATAAACGAGAATTTATAGTATTAGAAAGTTGCATCTTTATTAAATTGGTTAAAAAAAAAGTTGTACCTCCCTAAGAGTAATTTTATTATCTACTATTTATTTTATTATTGATAATAGTTTCGGGTGCAAATTTTAATTTGAGTATGAGCTACTTTTATGATTCAAATATTACATATATTAGAAAATATCATGTTTCAAGTGTAATTCGTAAAATTTAATGAAAATATTTAATAATTTTTATATCATTACAAGGAATAGTATTTTGTGACAAAACAAACTAATTGCACACTTTCATTTAATATTTGCTCAAAATAAATGGTTTGTTGTTTAATCGGAACATATTAAAATCTCACTCCTAAAATAAAGAAAAGAAACATTCTAAAATATCAACATGGTATGGTTGTTTACATACTGTGCTCCCCTTTAAAACTACATTATAAAAATCAGACCAGGTAATAATATACATATATATAAATATATAAAAGATAGTAATTAAAAAATAAAATTTAATAATTACATAACTAAATATATTCTTATGCAGAAAAATAATCATTTTTATTATAATAAAAATATAGATACTTTGGATAAATATAAATGTTTATCATAAAATTATAGATATACATATATACACTCATCCTTTGTACAAAATTATCAACATTACTATCTTTGTACATTATAAAAAACAAATATGAATATCTATAACTTACTCAAATTTATATATTTTTAATTTTTAATACTTTTCATTGACTATTAATTCATTAATATATACCTTTTAATCTCTTATTATATATTTATTATTATATAAAATTCTTATTTTATTTTATTTACATTTACAAATCGTGCATCGCACGAAAATACTACTAATTTAGGTTAATACTAGTACAGTACCCGTGAATAATATTCACAGGTCTGTTTAAATTTTGTTTTACTTTTCGAAACACTTTTATTTTATGAACATATTTATGTTTTTGAAAAAATGGAAAACATTAAAACCTTAAACAATTATAAACGTAAATCATGAAATTTGATTTCTTTTTTAATTCAAATGACTTTAAAATTATTTTAATCCTATAGTTTTGAGATATTATAATGATTCTCAGGATAACACATTTTCATTTTCTTTATCTTTTATCATATAAAGAATAGAGGGTTATGTGAATTTTGATAAATTCATTATGATCAAATTTGAGTTGTTCAATATATAAATTTATTGTAGGCGACGACTATTCGCAGCCCACTAAATTTCTTAATGTAGCCCATTAATATAATAAATTAAAATGATATTGTAAGAAGACTATAACACTCTTATGAAAACAAAATTTAATTAATTAAAAACTACAAATACATAAATTATGAAAAATAAAAAAAAGTTTTCTTTCCGATCATCTTCAACGATCCGATCAAATTCAACAAAACAAGATTTATCTTTCCCAAAATTTCACAAACTCTTATTTTTTCTTCATCTTCAACGCAATTCTGTCTACTCTCATAGAACTCCATAAACACCTATATATTTAAGACTTGATTAATGGATAAATAAAAATAAATTTTGCCTCACTCTCCTATAATCCATCCCTCTCACACCTAAAAAATAAAGCCACTGTTGTATATGGCTTTCAAGTGATACTATCATCAGTAGTCAATCAGTGCGACGCCGCTATGTCACCTGATCGAACGATGTTAAGGTAAATAAGACAAAACTCCGCTTGACTCCGACGAACGAAATCCACGCCTCTAAAATTAACCCCGACTACCATTATTGACGAAAAATGGGAGGGTAACCAGTTTTCTGTGAGAAGGCGGATTAACCAGTATCTAGCGAGAAGTCGGATGATTATCTGGTATTTTTTTTTTTTTTAAGTTTAAATTATTTTGTATATAATTTTATTTTAAATAGTATATTAAAAAGATGAAATTGTATAAAGTGGGCTGTATTAAGAAGTTCGTACTCACTTTTTAAATATAAATGGGCTACATAGAGAAGTGGGCTGTGTTAAGAAATTTAGTGGGCTGCGAATAGCCGCCGCCTTTCTTGTATATTTGAAGTCATATATTTTCGGTTGATTGCGATAGTAGACATAAGTTAAGTAGAAAATTTGCAATAATTACAATTAATCATATATGTATTATACGATAGTTGTAGTATAAAATATCTCTAAAAGAATTCAGGTTATCAAGTCTCGAGAATTATCTAAAAATCAATTAAATAGAAGACTAATCGAATATATTCACTAATCATAGTTATATAATTCAAAATTATATATAAATGAGTAATTAATAATCTTGAGTTGCTTTCATATATTTTTCTTTTGAGCAAGACATTCAGTAGGTATTGCATTATTAATAATGTCAAATTCATTACTATGTGGTAACTAATTTGAATAAATTTTCCTTCAAGATTGTTTAAATTATTTTATTGTTATATATTTTATATTTTTTTAATTGTTAAATTAATCCATGACATAAGTTTTATAATTTAGGTATATAGTTTTTTAATCACGCATGCAATGATTTCAATCTTTAATCATGCACTTTTTTATAAAATAATTTATCTTATAAAATTGTGATATATTAGAAATAAAAGTTGAATTAGTAAATCATCAAAAAAATCCTAACTCAAAATTGTATTAAATTTATGATATATTATGTAAATCATGACAAAATTGAATTTAAACATTTAAATATTTAAATAATAAAAATAAAAATTTTGAAGATATAAATATTAAATATTAGTTTTTATTCTCAAAATTCTAAGAAAATGACACTTGTACCAAAATTCTAAGAGAATGACACTTGTTCAAGTAGTTTCTCTTTTAGTATATAAGGGATAAGGGATAAGAGATTAAAATCTCAAATCAAAGGAGTTGGAAACACGGGAAAAAAAGAATGGAAAAGGATAAAACGAGGGCTGAAAATGCGGAAAAAAGAAAAGAAAAAGAAAAAAAAGAGAAGCATGGGCTGAAAACGCCAAAAAAAAAAAAAAAAAAAAGAGAAAGGGAGCACTGGAAGCTTAATAAAAGAGGCAGATCGTGCTTGAACTCCCGGGCTCAAAGTTGCAACACTTCATACTGCGACCACTATCACCGGAACACTTCTTATTATTGTTTAACAAAGAGCTTTGTTTATATATATTATCAACGCGCGTGTTTTTTTTTTTTAAGAATCGACAAGTGTACATTAAAGCTAATTGTGCATAAGATACATACAAAATTTTGCCTAGTTTATTTTGTGGGAGGGCGTTGCTTATTGAGACAGAAAGTTCGGACTCTTTTAAGATTGGAAACATGTTGTTGTCTCAATCTTTTCCGATGGCTAATAACAATTAACCCCGATGTACACCTTTCAGAATTAAAATAATTATTTAATATATGAAAAATCTCGTTTTGGTTAGGGATCTAAATTTGAAATTTTATTATCAATTCAAGACTTACATCTTGAAAATTAGAAACATTATCTAATGTACATCAGAATGTGTTACGATCATTTATAATTATGTCCAACCATAGCCTTGCGCATGCCATCTTTGTGAATATATATATATATATATATTTTATACATATATATATGTGTAACCATAAATATTGAGTGAATTTTTAATTACAACATGAATTTTAAAAGGTAACAAAAAAATCATCCACTTCTAATTTTTTTCAGTTACAACATCGGTCACATTTTTTAAGTCTAATTGCGTTACCACCACTGTCATTAGATTCGTTTGAATGAACTCTTTCTATATTCACCATCAATTTTGTCATATACTGTTATAGTTGTATAGTGAAGGATAGTTGAAGTTCTGGTTGTTACAACTTCTACTCCCGATAGTATCGACGATAAATTGTAAAATATGTGATTGATATAGAATGATCTCGTCGAGATGAATCTAAAGATAATGACGGTAACTTAATTCAATATAAAAAAAAATGTGATCTATATTATATTGAAAAAAAGTGGAAGTCGATGAATTTTATTATTACATTTTAAAATTTATGTTGTAAATCAAAACGGCATGTAAATTTTTTTGATAATTAACCCATAAATAAATCCCTTTTTCTTATTTCTCATCGTCATTTTTCCAATCTCTGTGTCAATCAGGCACTAGTATTATTATTCCGTTTGTTGAAAAAATAGAGAAAATTTAAAAAAAAAAAAAACGCGTGGTCAATACGGGCGGCCGGTGACCGTTGTCCACCCACCTAACCGAGTGAATATAATAAATAATAATTTCTTTTTGAATAAAAAGGAATACAATAATAATAATATAATAGTATAATATAATATTATTATTAAAAGCGGAACCGACTTAGAAGCGTAAGAGACAAGGTCACAAGGATAAGCGTAGGGATGTCAATTTTACTCGCGGGTAACCCTATCCGACGGGTAAACGGGTAATAGGGTCGGGTATCGTCCGAACCCGATATTTTTGCCATCGGGTAGAGTAGGGTACGGGTTTAGCATATTACCCATTTACCCTACCCGATTACCCTACCCGCCTACCCGATTACATACTTATGTATTATTTTACATGTTATATATTATATAATTATCATTATATTTAATATATTATGTTTATAATATATGATTTAATATATAAAATAACATGTAACATTTACATATTATATATGTTATATTTGATTTATTGTATCACATTATATATGGTATATATACATATTACATATTATTTATAATATTTTTATATATCAATCGGGTAACCCGATTACCCGACGGGTATTACACGTACACGTACCCGAATCAAATAGGATAGGGTATGGAGGAAGCATACCCGTACCCTACCCGACCCATTTACATCCCTAGATAAGCGTTATTTCTGACCGTAGGATCAAATCTATCTTATCCGTAGGTTTCGCCACCAGGCTCTATATATAGATACCCAGCCCTTCCTTAATTTCCCTAAGCAGGTTCGTAATCTCCTGATAAGCATGTTTTTAGAATTTTAGGTTGATGATTCTTCATCAATCTTAATATTTCATGTTATTGTGTTGTGTTTCTTGATCGGCGGTCGATTTGATTACCAGTGTTCTCCGGTTCTATGGCCCCGATTTGTCTTCTCCAGGTTCCATCGCGTTTTCTTGATTGGCTTTTTCCTTATCGGATTTCTTTCATGATTTAATTCTCCGCGTTTGATGGCTGATTTTGTCCTGAGGTTGACCGCGTTTTTTAATCGGATTTGTTTCACGATTTCATTGCGAGTCTTCTCCCTACGATGGTGAAGTGTTCTCTTGATCGATTTTGTTTCAATGATTTCACTGCCAGTGGTCTCCCTCCGGTGGTGTTCGAGACGGTCGACGTCTCATCTTATTGGGTTTGATCGCGTGCTTTTGTCTTGGGAATTAGTTTCATGAATGTTTGGTTTACGTATTGTTTGAAGATGAAGGCTTGAACAAATATGATCTTTGGGTACTGTTTATGAAGATGACTATACTCAATTCTTTATATGCAAAGATTGGTGGTTTGACAAATTTGTTTCTTCTCTCCATGCTTTGGGTGACAAATATTGAAAAACCATATAAACATAAAAGAGCTCTGATAACTGCTGATTTTGAAGATGTCTATGTCGACCTGGATGGTTCACTTGATATTATGGTGCAATTCTCTTTTACCGCGTATGTTCTCATCCTGGTATTCAATTCGTGGTTCTAAATCTGGTTTTGAGGGAGTTACAAATTTCTTGGTTTATTAGTTCATCATGTTTTGAGTAGATAAATCAATTCGTTGGCTGCTTGTATTGTACAAGGTGTGCACTTCATGGCATGGATGCAACGCGATCTTTTTTTAAGGTTCTGATGTTTTCCCCTCTAATCTTCCTCCAATTATATCTTGTTCTTCTGTCAATTGTGCCAGTCCTTATTTCTTCTAACGGTTTTGGTTTTGCTATTTGGGATTCTGGATGATCTGCCGGATGTTATGTTCTGTAAGTGCATATGATCTTTGTCGCCTTCTCCTCCTTTAATATATCCTTGATGCCCTTCTCCTCCTTTAATATATCCTTGATGCTGTTGATTTTCGTTTTCACCTGTTTTAGCTCCCCATAAAGTGTGTCATTGACTTGGAAGCATATCACGATTGATGGTCATGTTTTCCTTCCTCTCAGCTGTGGTATTGTGTGCATGTATCTTTGGTCTTGTCCGGTTATGTCATTTGACTTGCATATCTAATTTTTTCAAGGTGATCTTCTGAAAATGGTTTTCTTCGGCATTTGTATCGTCCCGTTCTCTAGGACCTGGGCATTGTAAAGGGAAGACACACTGGAATCATAGCACGATGTTCACAGATACATTTTCCATCTTCCAGCTAGCTGTTTTCTTTCTTTACCAGTGCTTTTGTTCTTATGCTTTAGGTCTTCGGGTTCCCATACCTATACTTGTTCACCATTTACTTAAGTTTTGCCTGGAATTGTTCAACAATGGTCAGCAATCTAAGGTGGTTTCTGAAACCCAGGGGTTTGGGGGCGGCCTTACCGTGAGAGACTATTCGAGGATGAGGTGGTAAGAGTTGAGAGTACCTGTTTGCGCTCTTAGCTCCCTTTGTACGGCTCATTATTTCCCTTTTTTCTTTTCAATATTGCATCAAGTATTTCTGTCTATACCTGCTCATTCTATTTATTTATTTATTTATTAATTTATTATATTATATTTGCTTGATATGGCCTCAGGTAATGATGGGGAGTTATAAATTTTTCAAGATGGAGAAAAAATGATATTGCTTGTATTGGTTATTATTAAATACCTTTTTCTGTTGTGCCCTGGCTTTTAAATATTGTATCAAATATTTCTATCCATATTTGCTCATTTTTTTTTAATTTACTTATATTCATAATATATATATATACATATATATATGTATATATATATATGATATGGCCTCAGATAATGATGGGAGTGTGATAAAAAAATTTCAAGATGAAGAATAACTGAAAAATGGTCTTGCTTGTACTGGTTATTATGAAATGTCCATCTTTGTTTTACTCTGGCTTGTACAGGTTGTTCTTGTCTGGGCAGGGGAAGCAGGGCGACTATTAATGATATGGTGTTCCTAGTCCGCTGTCTAAGTTTGTGCTCTGGTGTGCGACTGGTATTTTCGATACATGTCAAATCATCTCCTTTATGTGCTGTTGGAGTTTTAGTGTTCTGATTGTGATATGTGCTTGATGACTGCTGAGAGTATTTTTTAAATATCAAGTTGTAAATTGTTCTGTATCTCTTGTAGCTGTTGATATTCATTTCCACCTTCCATGTGATTTTACTAGTGTGCATCCAGTTTTGATTGTAGTGGAATTTGAGGTATGATTTTTATTTCTGTGCCAAATTTATTTTTCACTTCTGTTGAAGCCTCTTTGGTGTCCCGCAATTTTGATATTGCAGTGTATGGTTTCTCTTTGCTCTCGTTAGTTTATGTACTTGTGTTCAGATGTCACATGTATCTTCGCCAACCGGTTCTTCTACAGTTTTCTTGCCTTGCCTCGTCTAGGTTTGGGGTTTGATATTGTTTCCGTCTGCCAAAGCTGATGAACATGTCAATCTGTAAGAGTTTGTATTTGATACTTTCTTGCTAGTCTGCAACCAGCATGTTGTCGTGGTTTTCATATTCCCTTTGGTAGCTTAATGTTGGTGGCACATGATTTTACTCTGAAGCCGTTTCCATTCTTGTTGGTTGTCGAGGGTAAACCAAGTAGTTGGTAAGGTTTGGCTTTGTTCAAGTGATTTTGTAATCTATGTGATGGGATAATATGAATAGCATTTAAGGTGTAATGGTTCTTCGTTTCTGGTTTGTTTTTTGTTAGAAGACATGTCCGTGGAGTAATCCTGCGGTCAGAAGTTTATTCGTCAATGTGTTCTGCTGTTCTTCTGGGCTAGTATCTTCTGGACCACGTACTTCAATCTTCATGGCTTCAGTTTTCCACAATTATTGCAGTGAAATGGCCTGGAGACAGGAGACGGATTTTTCCTTTTTTTTGCATTCTTGTCTTTGCAGATCTTGTTTTTGCTAAAGTTTATGGAGAGCAGTTTAAACATGTGGTATGAGTTCAGGCAAGCAGAAGTGCACTCCTGTCTTTCCATGGTTATGTTTCGGTTTCAATCTCAGACGTATGATCTTTCCTGTCTTTCCATGGTTATGTTTCGGTTTCACTTACAGACGTATGATCTTTGCTGCCCTGTTTGATGATCTGCGTTCTTATCCTTTTTACTATTCAGAAGTGAACAAAAAGAAATTTGATTGTCCGATCTAAATTTGTTGCGCTTCCTCAAACAGACTTTGGATTTCAGAAATTTTGATGGTTGGGGTCTCCTCTATTTGCTATTTGGATCTCTTTATGTTGGTTAATATTGATCCCTTAACAACCTAATCCTTTTGAGGGGAGTATATAGTGATGCAGGTTCTCAGCTGTGCTCGAGGTAACTTTTGTTTAGTGGGACAATGTTATTACAGCGAAAAGAGTTCTTGATGCTTCTTTTGATTTGTAAAAAAGTGACGCCTCTTTTTTGCATCTTCATCCATGTGAACTTTAAGTCAGAAACCGACCTTTTGACGTTTCTCAGTTGTGTATAATTAGGTCGTGGTGTTTACTTCCAGTTATCCTGACATTGTTATTGGCACAGCTTGACTTAGCAGCGTTAGTGTTTGGTGTCTTGTCAAATTGACATCTTGCAATTTAACTTGCAAAAGAGCTGAATTATGGAGATGGTTTCCGACCTATATCCTTGTGACGTCTACATTTTCCTAGTTAGGTTGGTTTTGGGACTCAAGTATTTGTGGAATCTACATAATCTCACTTCTCCGTTCTTAGACACGACCAAGTTGTTGAACACGAGAAAGATGTTAAGTGTGCAGCTTTGATAGACTCGAGGTGCTTAAGAAAGATTGCTCGTCATGGATGGTTGTCATATTGTTTCTGTGCTTTTGGTTTCGGTTATCTCATCTTTATTTCCTTTCCTGGTTGCAGCGTAGTCCTTGTTTGGGTATGAGGATTACTCATGACAGTTTATTAAATGATTCCAAGATTTAGAGTGTATTTCCTTTTTCTCGCAATAACATGTGATAACTGGATATTTAGTGAAGCAGTATTATGGTAATAGTTTTTTCTCGTAAGCATTTACTTTATGGCAATTGTAGGTGTGGTCTTACAGTCGGTTGTATTTTGGGAGGTGTAATATGATATGCTGCATCATCTCTTGAGCGAATGCAGATTTGGTATTTTCCTTCTCATATCTTTTACATGTAGTTGGATTGTGTATACTACTTGGCCACGTTGATATACATTACACGAGGTTTGGAGGTACTTCTTTTCTATTGTGTTCACATATTGAGATTACCATGATGAAATGTTACATCCTTGTCGATAAAGATTTAAGTTATAACTGCAGCTGGGCTAATTTAAGTTGTCTACGTCCTTCCCCCCATTCAACTGTTGCTGGAGACTTGAGAACGATCTCATGTTGATCTGGTACTCCGGTACGCTTTCTGGTATCTAGAAATCAGTTGACTTTTTAAGAAATTCAGTTTAAATCAACAGTTACACAGTCAAGTGTCGAGATGTGATGAAGGGTACACGAATGGAGAGTATACAACTACCAGATGCTGTTTGTCTTTGGCTGCATATATGCAATTGCAGATGTAGGTTAGTGGACTGTAGTCGGTGGTATAAGGTCTTGTTCACCCCATATCTTGTTTTGATGTTTAGGATCCCTACTTCTGTTTCGTCTTGAGTTCTCTCAGCGAAGGTTTCACTTGTGTAGGTGAGTTATACTCCCATGTCTCTAGATTTGTTCTGCATGTTTTCTAAGTTGGACACAACTGTGGATTGTTCAAGTTTCTGTTTTCTTATAAATGGCTCTGAATTGTCCAAGCAAGGTTGGCTTTGCTTATGGTCGTCTATCAGGTAACTCTTGGAGAATGGGATGGTGGCAGATGCTATAGAGATATCTGAGTCCATGATTTCGAGTTCACGTTGTATGCGGCCACATTGGGTGTTCTCTGTCCCTTGATTTTCTATGTTGCGTTGAACCTTACTTTCTCCCCTTATTTACTTGTTTGCTATTAGGTCTTCTGACCCCCAGCTGATGATGAACACTAATGAATCTGTATGGATGTAGAAAATGCCATAAATCTGTTGTATTTAGGTTATGAATACAATGATTGAGGGTTCTCTCATGGACATATATATAGTGGTATGTCTAGGTTGAGTAACCCGTGTCTGTCTAAGTAAATCTTGATTGTAGTAATTTTTTTGTAGCCTTTGTCTTGCTATAATGCTTTGTCTATTCTCTTGTATCATCATTAAGATCTTGAACTCCAAAATCATATTTTTGGGAAGACTTGGATGAGCAAGATGGGTCATTACTGTCAAGTTGTTTGCCCTATTTGTTACCTCGATTTGGACAGGTCATTCTAGGATTGCTTTGTTTAGTTTTTATTGTCATAATTTCTCCTTAGGCTTTAGCTCAATGTGATTGTTTTACTTGCAGAACTTCTGGTGCTTTCCTTATGACTCCATTATGCCGTTCTAGAGTATATAACTTGGTTTCTTTCATAATCTTATATGACCAAACTATGCATAGGAGGTTTTGCTGTAAGTGTAATTTTCTGTGTTGGTGTTGACTTATCATTCGTGATCTCAAGAGTAGGACCAGCTAATGGGTGATAAGTGTGCTACTGGAATATTTCATTTCATTCGGCCAATTTACTTCATGGTTTCAATGTTGAAAGCTTGAATCAAACCTCGAATTTATCCTTAAATATATTATCTTATTCAAGATGCAAAGGAGCTTGACTGTGGAGGTGGTTGCCGATCTAAATCCTCATGAATGTCTTCTGTTCCCTGTATAACGACGCCTTCAGGATAGTACCCCATTTCACAGTTGCTCCGTCTAGTCTACCTAACTTGTCTTTTGCGTTCCAGTATGCTGCTTTGATGGACATTGAGGGGGCTTGCAAACTTTGTCGTCGGTGTATCTGAGTTCCGTTATATACTAGCATCCGAGGTTGAAGGTTTCTGACTGTTTCACTATGCTATTTGTGCTTGTCAACTCATGAGGTCATCGGTACAGTTGAGCTATCTTTATCAATGTAAGCCTGAAGCTGGTAGGGAGATTTGTATTGTGTTCTATCTGGTGGAAGTTATTATGAAGCAATATCCACACTTGCTGTTATATTGTAATTGCTGCAATGCTAAGTAAGTAGTCGTCTACTTTGCCATCCCATTGTTGGCTGTGCTTTTCACTTATGCTGTGTGGTCTGAATTTTAATCGGATTCTGAAGAAAAAGTTTGGAGCTAATAAGGAGTAATGGTCAAGATGGTAAGGGGTCGTCTGAGCATATGCCTTACTCATTATGGAATTTTGTGTGCAATTGCGGATGTTTGTTATTGGTCTATATGTAGGAAATTATTCATCCCATTTAGTTGTTTCATTTTTCCAGAGTTATGTGGTGGGTCTTTCCTTTTTTACATGAAAATCTCTACTTGTGTCGTAATTTATTCTTTTTTCACATGAACATATATGCTTGTGTCTTTCTTTTTCACGTGATCATTTCTACTTGTCTCTTAATTTATTTTTTTGGAAGGATTGAAGGAAATGAATAAATGTAAATTGAATAGAGAATCATAGGAAAGTGGGGGATTGTGAGGAACCCAGTGTTGAAGGGGAAATGAATGCGATTTTCTGCAATAGGGGGTAGTGAATAGTTTAATAAGACGAACTGGTATTTTCCCAAGTAAACATTGAATTGTGGTTATCTTGTTATTGTTCATTTTACCTTAGTCTTGGTTTTAGCTTGTGTCGTCTTTGCTTCTCACGCTCTCTTTATCTTGCAATCATTTCTTAAATAACTTCAAGAAATTCTGGTGAAAAAAATATAAAGAGAAGGGTAAAAAGAAGTTTATTGGTTGGCCAGTCTCCATCACACCCATGTCTATTTTTTTCGTCCGTAGTTATTTTCTGCATCATTTTTATCTTTGTTGCACTTTCCTGCTAGTTGTATGTGTTTACTTGTGTAACTCCGCCTGTGGGGCATGCTCCCTACAGCCGGTCCCAAGCCCGGGAAAAGGAGGAGGGTCAAGAAATCCTGCACCATTGAAGTGTCAATGTTTATTATGTCGGCATATAAATGATTTATTGTGGCTTTTTGAGTTTGCCACTTTCCCCATGTGGTCTTACAAGGGATAGTTTCATTAAAAGCTGGGAATGTTCATTAAACTTCTCTGTTCAACTCATCTTTCTTGCAGCTGTTCTGTTCTTTGCAGGTGTGAATGAAAATACGTGTTGGCGTTGGTTTTGTATTGATGTGTTCTTGCAGCTCTTCTGTTCTTTGCAGATGTGAATGAAAATGTGTTTGGCGCTGGCGTTGGTTTTGTATTGATGTGTTTTTTGGTCTGATGGTATTGATGTGTTTTTTGGTCTGATGAACTTCTGTACGAATGGACAAGGTTTGGTAGTTAAGATATATTATGGTGTTTATTCAGTCAATTATGTGTTTTACATAGTTCTGTTCAAGTTGAGATAAAATGTGCCTGACCGGAACAATTCGTCCTGGTGTCCTAAAGGAGGTTGATAAATGATTAATGTCTGGCTTCGGTCCTCGTGAAGTGTTCTTTTTTTGCAAGGCGAGGGGCAAACAAGCAGGCAGAAGTATTCTGAAGGAATCGGATCCGTTAACGCGGAGAAGTATACGACCAAAGCATCTCTGTGGTTGTGGTTTGCTTTGCAACCAACGCCTCATTCTTCAGGAGTACAAGTTTGAAGAAGACTCGCCTGGATTGTAATTGTGACTTTGTGCATGGTACGTGATTTTGGGGATTTGAATGGTTGAATCTCAAGGAATTATTCCTGGAAAATGAATGAGCTGAAGAGACCTCGATATCTGAATAAACATGATAACGATGTATGTGTTGCTATATCAATAATTATCATAATAAACTTGAAATAACAAACTAAAACTCCTCAAAACAAGGAAAACTTCCTAAAAACTCATAATTAAATTGAAATTCTTGCATGCAGAAAAATGAGTTGTTGCTTCCAGATTGTAAGAAAAGCTGAGGAGAGAGTTCAGCAAGTAATTAATGTTACTATTTAGTGCTGCATCTCCGAAATTTCCCCCCTGATAAATAGAACAAAATGAATTCTATAGCATCAGTGAAAAGGGCAAATCATATATTTTGATTCTCTATCTGCATTAAACTATATGTTTATTCGTGACCCAACCTACAAATAATATATCCAGTTCTCTTTCATTCATATGAACATTCTACATTTCTAACTAAATTCTATCTTTTTATATTTTATCGACAATATAACCCAACATTTTAGACAAATATTAATTTCTCATTTACACAAACAACTTATTTTCCGATCAACCTAATATTTTTGAGCTATTATTCTATGTATATTATTTTGGGAGCCTCCTTTAATATATTTTAATATATGAGAAATAGATAAAAGAAAATATTTGATATTTTAGTTCTGTAGTTATAATAAGGAGATCTTTTATCATACATTTAAAATGACATACTAACACAATAGTTAAATAAAATTGCAATAGTTGGAATACAGAACTGAAAAAATGAGCTACATGAAAATGAATTAAGTGAAAGAATGTTAATATTGGGGTATATAGAAAAATTAAAGAATTCTGGTAATTGTTTTTTAAAAAATAAAAATTATCTCATTTATTTATTATTCAAATTATTTCCATAAAAGAATTTAATACAACAAAAAATAATGAGACGTCATATAAAGTAGGGAATGACTTGGATTTTGGGGTGGTTGGTTGACCAATCCGTAACTCAATTGGTTGTGTTTTCTTTTTTTATCATTTTTTTGTGTTTTAATTTAAAGGTGGATATTACAAACATTAGATATTTTACAATTAGGGGTGGAACATTTTTTTTCAACAAGTGTTTATTTACATTACATATGTATAATAAAATCAATGTTACATCAAAATAATTATGTCTAATGCGATTACACACTTGATGCAATAGATGTTGTACCACTAGTTAAAAAGAAAATATGAACCGTTGCAGTATTAAACTATAAAAGCTCAAGCACAATGTTCTAATGTTGGGCATTGAAGCGAAGAAAAGGACCGTTCCATCCAGTCACATATATGATATTGCGTCTTTTTTATAATATACTCTCTCCATTTCATATTAATTGACATTTTAGGATGTTCTTCTCTTTTTCAATTAATTGACGTTTTACATATTTTTCACCAATTCTACCAATTTTTTCTCTGAAGTCAATCCTAAAATATCTCTACCTTTCCAACCTATGAGAGATATTTTCCTTAACTCTTTTCTTTCATTCTAAAACGTCAATTAATATGAAACGAAATGAGTAATAAATAAGATATGCACTATATCTTATGCTAATAAAACGTCCATAAGATATGTACTATATCTTATGCTAATAAATAACAGTAAACTTACGCATATTTGTCATTTCAAGCTATCATTCTTAATATTTGGGAAAACTAAAATAAATTTAGCGTCCATTTGGATGGAGAGATTTGAGGAGTGGAGTTAAAAATTCATCATCAAATCCATCAACTTGTTTAGATCAAATCAAGGAATTTAAAATTCCTCCTAAATTTTTAGTTCATTTTGGATGAATTTTAAATTCATTCAACAACATAGTCATTTATAAATTCATCCTATCTCTCGTTTATGTATAACCACATTATTACACACATTTTATACACTACACACAACACATTACACATACAACACACAAATTTCACACACATACCATACACACTACATGCTCATCCTTTCAAAAATATTAAGAAAGAACTAAAAAAGAAAAAATTTAAATAATTTAATCCACTCATTTGAATTTAAACATCAAAATAAGGAATTTAAAATAGATTTGAAATGAGTGAATTTCCAAATATAAAGAATTGAAAATCAAATCATTTGCTTTCCAAATTCTTCTATCCAAATACAACTTTAAATATTGGGAATGGAGAAAATAGCTTAGGTGATATTTGAGGAGAACGAGAAAGACTAAATTAACATGAGTTATTCATAAAAAAAATTATGTGGCACATTTGGAATATCAAATACATTTCAAATTGTACCTGCTATGTTTTTAGACCTTTTTTGTGTCTGAAATTGTAGTTGTAGCTACACACCCACAAGTTGTTCCAAGATTCTACCGGTGGTTTTGATATCGGCGTACAATTCTTTTCTACAGCTCTAGATTCTCAGTTTTACCCTTTAAACCTGCAACATATGTTCCTTACACAGTCATTGTTTACTCTCATGTCTTCTTTGTAAACATATTTCTACTTTCTATATTATTGTTATTTTATATTTTGTGATTTGTCTTCAATGGTCGGAGAGCCTTGGAGAAACCGAAACCTTTGAAATCTGACAAGGTAAATTTCAAAGGATTTTTACTTGTCAGGTTGTGGTTAACAATAGAGGATTGGCTTCACTTCATTCATTTTAACCTGCCAACATGGCAGGAATAGAAGACATGACGCCAAATCGGAGTAGCCGGTACTCCACCCCTTGCTTTGAGGGATGCGTCATCCCTCAACAACTACCACGAGACGTCAAGGCTGCACCACATGTCCTCAAGGCCCTACAAAGAAGGGTCCCAACCCACTTCCATACTATGAAAGATGTTTGTGTCATTGAAACTTGCTCGCTCAGCTATACCATTACTACGAGGTCACTGTTACACCGCAGCCCCAAGAAGGCCAACAAGAGCTAGCACTTATAAACGTTCCACACGTTCCGATCAGTGAATGCAGGACTGAACAACGTGCGCGAGGTTTTACGCAAGGTCAACATCTACATCTGCACTGCGGCGCACAAGATCTTGATCCACAAGGATCAACAACAAGTATTTGTATTTTCTTTTTTCAATTATGTAACCGCATTTTGAATCTAATGAAATATTTACTTTTGTTAAAAAGAAAAAATAATAATTGTATATAACTCTGATCAAAGAGAAGAGATTGCAGTATAATAACATCACATAATTCCAGTATGAGAGATCGATAGGGCTAATATCAACAGTTGACAGTTTGAAAGCTTGTCCCCAAGGCTTATATCGTGAAGAAACCAACGAACGCAGCCCAGTATCCACTCAACTGTAATGAAAACCGAATCAAATGATAGACAGAAACCTTTCTTTATTTCCATGAAAATGAGAAATATATTTAGGTTATAAAGGATCAGTTCCAGAAAAATAAAAATAAAGAATACCTGAGCTGGAATGCTGTTTCCTGAATGACCTTCAATGACTAATCCTGCTGTAAGACCAATCATGGCCCATGCCCCGTTGATTGCTTCAATTTGACGTTGTTTCTGTACAAGTGATATTATAGTTAGGTATAATGACTGAGTGACCCCATTTTGAGGTTGCAAATTCTGACACATATATGAGACCCGTATCTAAATTCTATCATTAGTTATCTAAGTGAGTTTACTAATGATAGTTCAAAATCTATAAGATAACCTATAATGTTCTGTTAAGGCAGACTCGACTGTTAAAAAAGGTGGCACTTTTGATGTTCAAGCATAGGAACATTCTGAAATTCACACATGCGTTAAATGACATAGTATAGCAGCTTTTTATTTAGCTTTTAGCTTATTTTAAGCATTTAGAGTGCGTAGTGGGGGAAATTCTGAGTAAAGTTAAGCTGCTAGAATCTGAAATACTGGCAGGTGCTTTTTAGGTGATTTTGTTAAATCTGCAAATATATGCATTCTTTTCTTCAATCTTCTAACTCAAAAGTGATTTTTTATATCAATACTCCAACTTCTGATTTTTGGGAAAAGTCACTTCTTATATCAAACAATACTTGCTCAACTACAAACACATCTCCTCACAATCTCTACTAAAAAGCACTGCAAACACTCCCTTAAGAGGGGTTTCCCCAAGCTTTTCCCGAGTGATTTTCCGCCTTTGGCTTGAAAAGAACTATTTTCAGTGTTTTTTAAACTGCAACTTCTGCATTAAATTTATGCCAAAAGCTAAAAGTAGGTAAGATTTACTATTTCCAACTTCTTGGTATCTCGGTAAATAAATTGAAGTCTTGTTTTCTCAGTCTTAAGCAAAAAGCTGCTTAAATATCATGACCAAAATCACAAATATTCTCAAGCAATACCTACTTCTGACAATAAACAATTTTACCATAATTTCTGATTTAATAACTTTTTCAAAAGTTGAAGAAAGGATAACACGCCCTTGGATCCTGGATAAAACCGAATCTTGAAGTCAAGATTGCAAATCAGAAATAAAGGCCATTTCAACTTCTCATTACTTAATAGTTGTGCATAACATAATTTCTCCAATCAGAATGGAATCTCACTTACTTTTAATTTTTCTTTGGCTTTAAGTAGTTCCATCTGTTTGGCTGCTAATCTCTTGGCTTCCAAAGGATCAACCATGACTACTTCTTTCTTTGAACTTCCTTTACCTGGAGATGCCTATATAGCAACACCCAAAACAAGAAGATGATGCCGTCGTCAGTAAAGAGAAACATTATTTGAAGGGTTGTGTGATAGTCGAAAAAATAAATTAGTCGAGGTAAATAATCTAAATTAAAACTGTACAAGTTTTGAATTTAGCTTAAGTAGAGACGTGGCATTTGTTCTTCCGAGTAACTAACTAATTACATGCCTTAATCTCAGGTGTGTAACACAAAAAGGTCGCAAAATAAATTTTCCATTCTTACTTTCCCTTTAAAGTGCTAGTCAATCAGCTCTTAGATAATTGCCTACTACGTGATCAAACGTTTGAACCCCCCACCCGAAAAAAAAAAAAGAGAGCGAAAAAAAGGGTGGCTTTTTCTAGGTGCAAAAGATAGAATAAACACAGAATACTAACAATGTCATATAAAAGATAATAGATAAACATTGGCAGGAGGGAAGGTCAAAATACGGCACGAGGAAACCTAAAAGAGTTGAATAAACGAAATTCATTAAAATGTTATTAACAACACAAATTCGAGGAAATTGAATGATCGTGTAATATTTGTTGGACTTTTGAAAGAACACCAATAAGAGAGATAATGTGCTCTATAATTTCCTTTTAAATGCATCAAACATTGAGTTAGCCTCGAAACATTGGTACTTTAGGGTGGTATAAGTTGAAGTGAACAACCTTAATCATGGTAGCTAGCTAACAGTGAGGAACATTTCCACATTAAAGAAAGTGAAACCATGGTCATGTAATCCTTCTTATTTTAGTTTTATCTTCGAAAATCCACCATAATCGGATTTACTATAATCCGAAATTTTCAAGTTTGTGATCACTAAAAATAATGGCAGATAAAAGGCATTTTAGCTGTTGAAGAGGTCACCGTGAATGCCATTAAAGATCCAAATCTATTGAAAATAGCAACTTAGGGTGACTTACTGATTCAAAAGACTACAAATTTGAGTGCCTAAAGAAGAGCTGTGGTGGTACAAATTTGCACGACACTCACATTTCAAGAAGATAATATAAAAAGCTGTTGCACCATTTGAACATGGATTGCCTAGAATGCCCTAGCTGGCAGGCTAATTATGTCTAAAGCACGAAATTCTTGTTTCTTTCTGTATATTCTGACATGTAAGGATTCTATTAGAGTATCACTTACAAAAACATGATCTTTATAAATAACAAGAAAACACAGGTGCCAAAACAACCATGTAGCTCATCCCAACTTGAAGGAATGCAAGTTTACGATACTATAACAAAAACCTCGGGTCTGACATAAGATGTGGACACTAGTTGCATCACTAATCAGCAATCACATACCTAAAACAGTGTAGAGCTTATTCAAATCAATATATTGACTTGGATGGTGCATACATTTGGATTTGCCAAGACACGGATTGCTTGACCCCTTATTCTTCGAGGAGGAAACAATCTCACATCATTTTCTCTTTGCAATCCCCACCTAGAAAGGAGAGAGAAGCTAAGCACATTGAAATACAGTAAAAATAATCGATTATATACTTATATACTTATTTTCATTTTTTTCTTTTAAGAGAAGATATCACAGAAAAGCTTTTGCAAGTACAGTTGCAAGACATAGATAAATTGAAAACGAGGATGATAATCGTGCAGTAAACTCTTGAAAGTTAAATTGCAACAGCGAGCTGAAATTGATTTTCCATCATCAATACATACTCATTCTGCTTATACAGAACCCAAAATAGTATCAATGCATTGCAGATTAAAAATTCAAGATCCCACCTTATATAGTACACACAGAGGCCTTATAAACAAGAAGACATCATCTGCACAATGCATCGTCAAAACTAAATTAGACAATGGCCAAGTGGTTAGCCTATAATCACGAAGTTAGCAGTCTAAAATATGCAACCCCTTTGTTCACTTAAAACATAAGACCTCATTGTCTCAAAAGCTAGGGAAAAAATGAAGGATAACCAAAGGTTAAAGCATAGTGACTCACAATCTACTCCACTTCACCATAAATAATAAGTAAAGCCATCAATTTTTATTTCTTTAGTTAAGACCAATTCAATGAAATTGGAATTGCAGAGGAGCTACCATTCAGGAAAAGGACTATCAAAACCAACCATTAAAGTATCCACAATATCATCAAATCAATTGGAAGATTTTGGCATATAAATATATACCCAAATCTAAGCATACTCCACCGTTATATAATGAAACATTAAGGCATCTTCACCGTATACAAAGATATGATAAAATAATTAGATCAAAATCCTCGTGTAAATTATAACAGCAAGAGAACGCAGGAATAACATAAAACAAATTACAATTTCGAATTTCAGACAAACAATTCTTTCCAGTCTAAGAAAAGAGAACACAACTAATCAGAAATATTTAGATTTTTATGGGCATCAAGCCAAAATGAAAATGTGCATACTTGAAGCCATCAGAAGAATGAAACGTTGAGCAAGATAATTGAGGCCCGACTTGCAGAACACCCCCATTGACAAGGGGTAGCGCCAAAGAAGACAGCATTTGGTTTCAAGGTTTGGTCTGTGTTAATGTGTGAAGAGCTGAGAGTGGATGTTAATGGAGTTTGGACAGCGTTGGAATTTTCTGGTCCACTCAACAGTAAAGTTAGATACCTCTTGTATATGCTAACGTTTATCCGCCCCGCATAAGCTTCTCCTTGATTTAATCATGACCGTACATCAATTCTCTAGAATTTGTTAAAATGAGATTGTAGTAGAATTTTTGCTTAAAGTTGAGGGGTGCTGAATCAAATTTGATTAAGTTAGTTAATGAATGTATTTTATTGAGATTTAATCATTTTAATTCACTAAGGTCAGCCTAAAATTAGTCGTGCCCAAACAGCATCGGAACCGTCGAACCGAGACGGTTCGAACCGCCAGTCAACGGATCCCAAACCGTTGACCACGGTTCTGGTGCTAGACCCGTAACTAGAAACTACCTATAAGGTTCGGTTCCGGGTTATGATATTGTGGAAGCGCGAACCGTCGGTTCAAATCGGCGATTCCAACGATCAAAAGAACCGCAACTGAAATCGGTAGTTCCGCGTTTTTTTTTTCCTTTTTTCTTTTAATTAAAATTGAACAGTTAAGATTTCGTGACCGTTGGATGGTCTCAAAGGCGTTACATTTAAATTTTGGCGGTATATTTGGACGATTTTTAGCCTTTATTTTTTTTTTTTTAAATCCTAAAAAATTTCTATAAGTACCCCCCATCTCACTCACATTTTTTCCTACACCTCTTGCGTTTACTAATTCTCATGTACATTAGATGTACAGACCTTAAATTCATACAATCCAAGTCGGGTGGATCCATGAAGAACTATCACTACTTATACTGAAAAATATTACTTGTTCTGAAAAAAAAATAACCTTTGAACATAATATATTTATTTATAATAAGTAATATTTTTAAGCATAAATATTTATGTGTTTCCATGAAAAATTATCTATAACCTGAGTTGTAAGGATCTAATATTAAAAGAACTACTTATTTTTTTATACCAAATATTTTAAGGCACTTAAAAAAAACAGTAATGGAAATCAATTCGTAGAATGAATTGGTGTTTGTGACTACCATATTGGCACACTGGATCAAAACAAGTTCAATCTAATATTTTTAGATTTAAAAAGAATTAAAGTTATGTGACATTTTTAGATGATAATTTAACAAAAAAAATTATTAATTTAGTATTGTTTTTTCTTTTTTCTTTTTTTGTCCTACAACCATGGAAGTTTCATTTGTTAGGATTAACTCACACACGATCACGAAAATGAAAGAAAAACAAAAGAGAAATAACACATGATATTGGTTACTCAATTCGTTACGATGCGTAACTACGTTTGGGGCGATACCAAGCCAGAGATTTCACTAATTTATGATTAAAACAACAACCCTAACAATAATGAGAGAACACTAATTTATAAAGCTAATTGGCCAAAACTCGAAGTCCAAGTAAAAGACCTACGTTTCAACTGTCGCGACAACGCAACTTTTGTCGCGATCCCCATGCATCCTTGTTGCAGCCGCGATGCCTCGACAGTGCATATTCCACAAACTAGAACACTTCTGTCGCGACCGCGACCAACACCTGTTGCAGCCGCAAGCCGGACGATGGAATTCAGGCTCCATACTCAACAATTTCCTACTTGGAGACTGAACACTCTCAAAATCACCATGTCTTCTTGTTCTCTTCTTCCCGGGAATCCGCTTAGTATTGCCTAGCCACAACTTCACATTCCAAGGCCAATTGAAGTTATGCATAACTTTAATTTCTCTAAGATCACCACCTTAGTAAACATATCAACTAAATTCTTACTTCCGAGTATCTTCATGAGTCGCAAAGTCTTCACCTCCAGTAGATGTCGAATATAATGACACTTCAACTCTACATGTTTTGTCCTTGAATGAAATGTCGGATTATTCGCCAAGAAAATTGCACTTTGACTATCACTGTAAAGAATGCTATTTTCATGTTCCTTCCCCTGCCAATTGCTGAAGCATAGAGGGTCTTCATCATTGGGACATGTTCATCCTTAGTACTCGGTGACTCTTTCTTCGACAGCTTGAAGTGACTTCCCAACGGGACACTCACAGGCTTCGAATTCTCCATATTGAATGTTTCCAGGACCTTTTGGATGTAATCCGCCTGCGAAAAAAATAATCTCCTTTGTTGGGTGGTCATCCTGGCCAGTCCCGCTAACTCCATTGAGCTCCGTTTGAGCGTCGACTCAGATTTTTCTGTCACTTGACTTTCCCCGAACGGTCCCGGTGAACTTTAGTGAAGATCCTAAAGATGACCCGTAGCCTCAGCCTACAAAGCCCGAAAGCCACCTAGACCGTAGTCACAAAGACTCATTAGGCCGTGATCACAAAGACACGGAACAAAAGAACGACGGACAACAGAAGAAGACAATGATCACAAAACACCATTTTCTTCTCACCCTCTCACCCTCACTCTCACTTCACTCCTGTAAAGGGATAAAAGGGGGGCAATACTCTTTTTTTCTCTCTCACCATCCATGGCTCTTATTTTCTAAAGTCAAAGAGTCATCCTGACTTCCAATCCTTTTTAAATCAAAGAAAAAGGGCAGCAGCTAGAAATAATGGGTTTGGGTTTTTAGGTGGGCTTTTGGTAAATGGACTATTGGGATTAATAATATTAGATCAAAATCCAACATTCTCCACCTTTAACCCAACACCAGTTCACTACCAGTTCAATTAAAATAGGGGAGCCACAGAAAGTTCATCATCGCCTTACGGTACCTGCAAAAAACACAAATTTAATACAAGCGAATTTATAGCAAATACAAAGTAAGTTATATCACGGAGATCATAACCAAACAGTCTAATCACATGAATCAAAATTCAAAGTACCTAAATTTCTCAACAGGCAAAAACTTAGTTCTCATATGTACGGGATCAAACTCAGATGCTATCTTTTCCAGATTAACTAAGCCCTTAGCAACAATATCACGAATGTAATGAAATCTAACACCAATATGCTTATTTCTATCATGGAACACATGATTTTTACACAACTGTATGTCAGACTAACTATCAGAATAAACAACAACATTACCATCAAGAAGACCAATTTCAGACGTAAGACCTTTTAGCCAGATTGCCTCTTTTAAGGCTTCAATTACAGCCACATACTCATATTCAGTCGTTGATAAAACAACAATAGACTGTAATTGAGATTTCCAACTAATACAATAACCACACAAAGTGAACACATATGAAGTTGTTGATTTTTCATTGTCCCTGTCATTACCATAATTTGAATCCACATAGCCAACTAGTTTAACACCTTGACCAAATTTTGAAAATTTAAGGCCAACATTCAATGAACCCTTCAAATATCTAAGAAGCCATTTCAATACTTCCCAATGAAGCATGCTAGGGTTTGACATGTATCTACTTAAGCAACTAACAGCATAACCAATCAGGTCTAGTGCTTACCATAAGATACACCACAGAACCAATTGCATTAGAATAAAGAACATTTTTCATAGAATCCATTTCAGTTTCAGACTTGGGAAGCTGATCCTTACTTAATACAAAATGAGCAGCAAGAGGCACATTCACAGACTTGGCAACAACCATAGAGAATTTACTCAAAATATTTTCTACATAAGAAATCTGATTGAGAAAAATCGTGGAATTTTTCCTATCCCTCACAATGTTCATGCCCAAAATCTTCTTTGCATTTCCTAGATACTTCATATCAAAATTTTCACTTAGATAATTTGAACATGCTCGATATACTTTATGCAAGGACTAACCAACAACATATCATCCACATAAATGAGCAAGAAAATAGGAACATAAACACTTTCTTTAAAGTAAATGCAATGATCATGAAAACTCCTCTTAAACTTCAAAGAAAACATACACATATCTAATTTTTTGTTCCACTGTCTAGGAGATTGTTTCAAACCATTCGGGTTTCTTGCTGTTAATAAAGCCTTCTGGCTGTCTCATAAAGATTTTCTTATCTAATTCACCATGCAGAAAGGCAGTTTTGACATCCATTTATTTCAACTCCCAATCAAAATGAGTAACTAATGCAAGCATAATACGAACAGTGATGAATTTGACAATAGGAGCAAAGATTTCTGTATAATCTATCCCCTCTTTTTGAGTAAAACCCTTAGCCACAAGTCTAGCCTTAAATCTAATAGTCTCATTTTCATCCTTGACCTTATACAACCACTTACAATCTACAACAGAACAATTTTCAGGTTTAGGCACAAGAATCCAAGTTTGATTAACATGCAAAGACTTCATCTCATCATTCATAGCATTTAACCAAGCAACAGACTTATCAGATTTTAAGGCTTCTTGACACGACTTAGGTTCACTTCCATAAATGGACTTGAAAACACTAAAAGCATGTGAGGTCATGTGAAAATCATCAAACTTAGAAGATTCTCTTATGTTTCTTCTAGTTATGTCCCTAGCAAGTTGATTATCATCTAAAACAACATCTTTAGGCACATTTTCAACATACTCATCATGCACATCATCATTCTCAACATTATCAGCAGACATATTTTCAGTTTCAGCATGCAAATTTTCAGATTCATCAAAATGACTCAAACCAGACAATTGCTCCACCTTATTTGGAGTAGGGTCAGACTCAGCAACATGCAAAGAGGCAGTTAAACAAGGAAATTCAGATTCATTGAAAATCGCATCTTTACAAGTTAACACTTTAAGACCAGACTCACCCTTAAGTCATAATCTATACCCTTTCACACCTTTAGGATAGCCCAAGAAAACACATTTTATGGACCTTGGTTCAAGTTTATCATGTTTTTTATGAACAAATGCAGCACAACCGAATACACGTAAGTTTGAAAAATCAATCTTCTGTCTAGACCAAACAAATTCAGGATACTTACCATTCAAAGGTACAGAGGGGGACCTGTTAATCAAGTAAGCAACATTAATAACACCTTCACCCCAAAACTTTTTTGAAAGACCTGAAGATGCAAGCTACACCTCATCCTTTCAAGTAAAGTTCGGTTCATACGTTTAGCAACACCATTTTGTTGCGGAGTATACGGAACAGTCTTATGCCTTTGAATACCAAATTCAACACATAAGGTATCAAATAAATTGTTGCAGAATTCTAAGCCATTATCAGTCCTAAGAATTTTGATCTTTTTCCTAGTTTGGTTCTCAATTAAAACTTTCCAAGTTTTAAACTTTTCAAACACATCAGATTTGTTTTTCAGCAGGAACACAAAGACCTTACATGAAAAATTATCAATCACAGAGAGAAAGTAGCGGTTTCTACCAAGAGTAGGCAAACTCGCAGGACCCCACATATTAGAATGCAAATATTCAAGTATATCAGTACTAACAGATTGATTGGGAAAGGGGGAGATAGGAAATTTCACCTCATGTTGTTTGCCTAACACACATGAGTCACAAAATGACATACAAGACAGTTTATCATTACCAAAAGAGCCATCTTTGTGCAAGATTTCCAAACTTTTACTACTCATATGACCAAGTATTTTATGCCACAAATCAGTTTTATCCTCTTGGATAACATTCACAGAATTTTCAGCAAAAGACAGGCACACCAATGCAAACATACAAATTATTCCTTCTAAAAGCTTTGAAAATCACCAAAGACCCTTTCAAGATTTTCATCAAGCCCTTCCCCCACCTACCTTCCAGCCCATCATTTTCCAAAGAAGCACATCTATCAAATTACTGCATAAATCAGGCACATGTCTAACATTCTTCAAAGTCAAAGCATAACCAGAATCAAATTTCAAACAAATATCACCAATACCAGCAACATGACACTTTTTATCATTTGCCATAGACACAGTACCATGCTCCGCCTCTTTGAAACAAGAAAATAGATTTTTAAATAGGGACATATGGAAAGTGCATGCAGAATCAACAAGCCATTCATTTTCACACACAAAGTTAGAATGCACAGAATTCACCACATGCAAATCAGATGTCTCAGTCACCATATAAATATCACAATGTTTCCACTACTAGAAGCCATATTAGCATGATCATTATGTTGATTCTTGGTATTCTGGTTTTGACTTTACTTAGGCCTAGGACAATCTTTAACTAAGTGACCACTATCTCCACAATTATAGCATTTCATTTTTTAGACCTAGACTCAGACCTACCTTTTCCTTTCCCTTTAGACTGATCAGAGGGTTGGTTATTTTTGTTAGGAGCCTTTTGGTTTTGAAATCTATTTTGAGGCCTTCCTCTAACAAACATAACCTCACCCGAATTTTTACTACTACTCTCATTCTTTAACTCCATCTCTTTACTTTTTAAGCTATTTACAACAGTATCGAGATTAACCTGATCTCTACCATACTTAATAGCAGATTTCACATCACTATATGAATCATGTATAGCATTTAAAAGAACAATGGAAGTGTAATCAATATGCTTATCACCGGTTTGCTTAATGTCTTGCACAAGTTTGGTAAACACATCAAGGTTCCCATCAATGTCCTTATTCAAATCAAGCTTGAACCGGAAAATTTTTCAAGCAAAAACAATTTACTGGGCAAAGATGTCTCAGTATAAAGTTCTTCCAATTTTTTCCAAAGTTCTTTAGCCGATTCTAGTTTACCAACTTTTCTTAACACAGAATCAGACAAGTTAAGAATAATAGATGAATAAGCAAACTCATCCATCTCGGCCTTTTTCTCGGCAGTTTCAGTGGCAGAAAATGATTGGTCTACTGCTTTATACATTTTTTGTTGGATCAGTATACCCTTCATTTTTTGTTGCCAGATCAAAAAATCAGATTTGCTATTAAAGGGCTTGAGATTGTAACCGGTTATAGACACTTTGAAAACACAACAGTTTTACAAAAATGACCAAGTCAAATTTTCACACAGAAAAAAAAAAAAAATAATTCACACAGAATATGCAATGGAAGCAGATAAAGCCACAAATAACCCAAATAACCTTAAAACACAACAGTTTAAAAGGGGACGGGTAAGGTGGCCAAACACAAAAATCACCACAATACACAACAGTAAAGCACTAATTTCAACAATGCACAAGGAATCACAAAGAAACCAAATAAGTACATAAACCTAGGGTTCTAGCAGCATGTAAATCCCAACCTATGTCCACTAGAAGTGGTTCTACGAAAGCAATAAATATCCTAATTCCGCTAAAAGTGATGATATAAAAGAAATAAAAGTAGGGATTAAGCCGCTTTACTAGAGCGAAACTCTACGTAAGAGTTTCAAAACCTGACTTCCGGAGGAGACGGGGTTGTCCGGCTGCGACGGAGACAGTGGTGGTAACGGAAGACCACCGCTCTAATACCTCTATTGGATGGTTGTCCTGGTTAGTCCTGCTAACTCCATTGAGTTCCGTTTGAGCGCCGGCTCAAATTTTTTTGTCACTTGATTTCCCCCGAACGGTCCCGATGAACTTTGATGAAGACCCTAAAGATGACCTGTAGCCTCAGCCTACAAAGCCTGAAACCCTAACTTGAAACCCACCTACACCGTAGTCACAAAAACTCATTAGGCCGTGATCACAAAGACACCGGGAAAAGGAACGATGGACAACCGAAGAAGACAATGGTCACAAAACACCATTTTCTTCTCACCTTCTCACCCTCACTCTCGCTTCACTCTAGTAAAGGGATAAAAGAAGGGGGGGGGGGGAGGGGCGCTCTTTTTTTCTCTCTCACCACCCACGGCTCTTATTTTCTGAAGTCAAGATAGTCATCCTGACTTCCAATCCTTTTTTAAATCAAAGAAAAAGGGCAACAACTAGAAATAATGGGTTTGGTTTTTTAGGTGGGCTTTTGGTAAGTGGGCTATTGGAATTAATAATATTGGGCCAAAACCCAACATCCTTGCCGCTCTATTCCTCTCGATTCTCATACCTGACACACACTTAGTTATCGTAACTAAATAAAAAAACCGCAAGTATACGGCGTCAAAGTAGCACTACGTGAGCACAAGGTCGATCCCACGAGGAATCGGTCCAATATCGGAAAGATGAAGTAATCCAAACATTTAAGTGGCTAACTAGACGATCGAGTAGTTGGTTTTGGTATTTTTAAACTCTAATTAAGATCAACAAGCAATTGAAACTAATAAGATAGACTAGAGAACAATTTATAGAGAATAACCGATTAATAAGGATAATCGAGGCTTAGATTTCAATTAAGGGTAATTAGCAATTATTATCCCGATTAATTCAACCTTTAAACCGAATGCTATGTATTAGGAAACGATCACAAATTATATGCAAGATCCCTTCTTGGAGCAACTTACGTGTTGGTTGTATAAGATTAATCGCCGTCTCCGGTCGATTAATCAAATACAACTCTCAATCGGTCCTAAGATCAAAGTTCCCATAATTAACTCAAACCTCTCGGTTTTATTGCCTAATCATGTCGATTAATGTGATCTCGGATCAAATTTCCCCTCTCGGTTTCAATTTAATCCTCAATAATGTTAAACAAGTGATCAAATCATTTAACAAGCAAAATAAACCGTTAATCAACTAATAGCATAGCACGGGATTAAATTAATTGAGTAAAATCACTAATCACCCATAATCTACTTTCTAAACCTAGATTAAGAAAATTAGCCAACCATGATCATCATAATAAATAAACACAATATATAGACATAATCATGTTTATACAAAATTTAGATGAAGATGGAAGGATAAAACCTATTGAAGAAATAAATCTTGATCTTCAAGTAATTCCCCCAAATGCTCTCTCTAGCTTTCTCTCTCTAAAAAGTAAGTAAAATGAATAGTGTGTTGTTGCAAAATTCTGAAAAACCAAGTTTATACCCCCCATTTGGGGCTTTTTACAAAGTCTTGGGCTCAAAATTACATAAATGGGTTGAAATTAGACCATTTCCGGAGTTTGTGCACGGTCATGCCTGTGCGAGGCTGCACGGACCGTGCACAACCCCTGAAATCGCCTATTCTCTGGACACTATTGCACGGTCCGTGCACGGTCGCACGGTCATGGCTGCCCCCGCCTTTTGCGCGCACGGGCTGTGCACAATTTGTGAAGGCATGCACGGTTGTGACCGTGCACGGCCCAATTTTGGCCTGTTTCTTCATTCCTCGGGTTTTTTCTCGATTTCTTCGACTCCAATCTACTCGTCGCCTCTTTGTACACTTTTTTACCTGCAAAATGCTTGAAAACGTGGTTTTCCAACAAGAGAAAGGAAATACGAAGAATATAACAAATGGGTGTTTAAAAACCACAAATGTATGTTAAAAACACATACTTTAAGCCTATTTTTCACTCTAAACAACCCATTTGTCAATACCCAAAATTTGTTTAGCTTCTCCAAGATCCTTCATGGAGAATCGGTTGGACAACTGCCTCTTCAGCTTATCCATCTCACTTGGATCAACTCCTGCAATCAACATATCATCCACATATAAAAGCAGGATGAGATAACTCTTGTCAAACCTCTTGTAGTGACAACAGTGGTCTGCTTAGCATCTGCTATAACCAATTCCCAGCATGAAACTATCAAACTTCTTGTACCAGTGCTTCGGAGCTTGCTTCATACCATACAAGCTCTTTTTCAACTTGCACACAAGTTCTTCTTTTCCTTCAGCTACGAATCCCATCGGTTGTACCATGTAAAAATCCTCTATTAAGTCACCGTGAAGAAATGTCGTCTTTACATCCATCTGATGTAACAATAGATTTTCTGCAACAACCATACTCAACACCATGTGAATAGTCATCAATTTTACAATAGGAGTAAATATATCAGTATAATCAATACCAAAATGCTGCTCAAACCCTTTCAGTACCCGCCTAGCCTTGTAGCGCTTGTTACCATCAGCTTCACTCTTGATTCTGTTAACCCACTTGCAGTGCAATGCTTTCTTGCCTTTTGGGAGCTTAACTAGTTCTCAAGTGTCATTTTGGTGAAGAGAAGTCAATTCATCATCCATGACATCTTTCTATCTTCATAGTTCTCAGGTTCACCACCATCAGTAAGCAATAAATTAAAGTTAGAGGGCGAATACCTATCAACGCCGCTCTCTAGCCGGTCTCTGCTGCGGAACAACATCCTGAGGTGGTGGTGGAGTTCTTGGATCATCCTCAAGAACCTCCTCTTCATTCTGACCTTGAGTTTTGAGATATCTAATTCGACTACACTGGGTTTAGAGCTGTCAGAACTCGAGACCTTTAATCTATCCTTGTACATCACCTGTTCATTGAAAATCACATCCTACTACGAATCACCTTTCAGTTCTGCTCATCACAGAGCCTATAACTAAACTCATCGCCACCATAACCAATGAACATACATTTAATAGATTTAGCATCTAACTTACTCCTATCGAAAGAACCAACATGAGCATATGCAACACAACCAAAGATACGTAGAAAGGACAGGTTTACTTCCTTTCCCGTCCATACCTCCTTTAGTATCCGATTCTCCAATGGAGTCAATGGGCCTCTATTGATCAGGGATGCAGCTGTGTTTACAGCATCCATCCAAAACATCTTTGGCAGCCCGCTTTTCAACCTCATGCATCTCGCTCGCTCATTCAGCGTTCTGTTCATCCTTTCTGCTACTCCATTTTGCTGGGGAGTTCCACGTACTGCCTTCTCCATGTGAATCTCGTTCTCAGCACAGTAGTCTTTAAACCTTAGAAACTTCATCCTTAGCACTGTCTCGTTTTAACCATGGCTTTCCACTTCCGGAAAGTATCAAACACACTAGATTTATTTTTCAGAAAACAAACCCATACCTTTCTTGTGGAATCATCAATGAATGTCATATAGTATGATGATCCTCTAAGGGACATCACAAGTGCCGGTCCCCATAGATCACTATGTACCAACTCCAACTTTTCAGTCTTCAAGGTTTTGCCGACTCTTGAGAAGCTCACTTGCCTCTGTTTCCCAAACACATAGTCTTCACACATGCCAACTTCAACAGTCTTCAAACCAGGCAGTCTACCTTTCGAACACATCACCTTCATCCCTTTCTCACTCAGGTGGCCCAATCGACAATGCCAAAATTCCACCTCACTTGCTACATCTGTAAGATCAATGCAATCTTTGAAATTCGTTGTCATATGCAATGTATCTTCGTTCTTACCTCAAGCCACTACCATAGCCCCTCTGGTAAACTTCCAATTGCTGCGGGCGAATATTACCACGTAACCCTCCTTATCAAGCGGCCTAACTAAAAGTAGATTCCTCTTCAGCCCGGGAATGCATCGGACTTCATTTAGCACCAATGTGGATCCGTTTGAGGTCGCAACTCATACGTTTCCCTTTTCCACGATTTTCAGGGGTTTTTCATCTGCAAGATACACCTGTCCAAAATCGCCAGAAACATAATCATTCATAATTTCATAATTACCACATGAATGAAAAGACGCTCCAAAATCCAGCACCCAAGACTTCATGGAACTAGACACGCTCAAGACCAACGCACCACCATCATCTTCTTCTGTGGTTGCGTTTGTTGTCTGCTTGATCCATCTTGTTCTTCTTTGGTGCTTTACATTGGTTTCTAAAATAAGAGAACTCGTCACAATTCTAGTAGTTGATCGAGCTTGTATCCTTCCTGCTTTGGCTCTTGCCTCTGGATTTAGACCTTCCCCGATTTTATCTTCCCTTCGACCTGCTTCTGTTCTCGGTGTTCAGTGCTGACTCCAAAGTAGATCCTGATTTTTTCGTGCGAATCTCTTCAATAATCATCACATCCCTTACTTTGTCAAACTTCAGCTTAGCTTCTGCAGTGCTAATTATTGTCATTGTACCGGCCAAACTGTCTCGCAGAGAGGACAAAATAAGCAGAGCACGTAATTTATCGTCAAATTTGATTTTCACCGAGTTCAACTACGAGGTAATCATGTTGAGCTCATTCATGTGCTAATGCACCGGTGTACCCTCCGTCATTCGTAGGTTGAATAACCTCCTAATCAGATATACTTTGTTCGTTGTCGATGATTTCTGATACATCTCCTCCAAAGTCGTCAACATTTCTCTCGTCAACTTTGTTGTAGTCGTGTGATACGCGACTTCCTTGGACGACGATAAAGTATTGCGCTCATCATCTTCCTGTTCAATAACGCCCACTCATCTGCGTCTATCTTCTCGGGCTTTGCTTTGAGAGGCAGATGCAGATCTTTACTATAAAGGTAATCCTCCATTTGCATCTTCCAGAATCCGTACTCAGAATCATCAACCTTCTTAATCGACATTTTCCTTCCATCGTGATGCTCCCTTCGAATCCAAAGCTCTTAATACCAGTTGTTAGGATTTAACCCACACATGATCACGAAAATAAAAGAGAAAATAACACATGATATTGGTTATCCAGTTCGTTACGATGTGTAACTACGTCTGGGAGCGATACCAAGCCAGGGATTTCACTATTTTATTGTAATACCCGTGCCTCTCACAACTCACTGGCCAATATAATTTTTGCATTTCATGCATTCCATATTTTTATGTGCTATTTGCGTGATAGTTTTATAGTAATTAATTTGTTATATTTATTGCGTTATTTTATATTTTGCGACTAATTTGGAGATGTTTAACTTGGTAGTCAAGAACCCCCTAGTCTAAAATATTGGGATATGCTACAAAATTTAAGACTACAAGTGACAAGTTTAAAACATAAAATATTATGTAGTACGTGGAAGTGTTAGATGTGTAAAAGAATTTTATTGTCGGAACAACAACAACAACAACAATAATAATAATAATAATAACAACAAGTAAAATGACCGCCTTAAAAAAAATGGGAAGAAGGCGGTGGCCGACTTCTATAAAAAAAGAGAATCAATCAAGATGATAAAAGCATACATACATTCAAACATAAGTTACCTTTTGGAGGAAAACAAAAAAAAAAGAAAGATAAGCGAAGCAATAGAGGTATGTATTGTTTCTTAAATTGATTTAATATTGGAGTGTTTTCTCATCCTTTTATATAATCCAATTAGATTAGATGATAGAGATAATTAGGCACATTCATATATACATATTTAAGATTAAGATAATGAGTGAATTCTGATTTTGCCCAGATTTTTGCATTAGGTGATCATAATCAGCTTAGTTCGACATTTTTGCAAACTGAATTTGAAAAAGTACAAAACATGAAAGTTGTAGCCTTATGTGTTAGCTTTATAACCCAACTTGAATCATATAAATATCAATTTTGTAGAAATAGTTAGAGCCTTATTACTAAAATGCGACGAAACTGAAAATTTCGAATTAAAAGTACTTAATAACCTGGAATTTGATAAATTGTGTATTAATTCGATTTAAAATTGTCGTAGATTGATTACCATTGTGGAATAGGAAATTTCAAAAGCTACTCCGGAGGAGAGGTAAGTAGAAATCCATCTCCAACTACAATGCTTGAACATAGTATTTTGTTTGTTATTTGTGATAATTGATTGTTATATGTGTTGTTGCATACCTTTGTATAAAGTGTTTTATTCCGTTGCTAGAAACAAATTGATGTGCATCAATCATGAGCATTAGCATCTACAAGGATTACACGTGTACATATAAGAAGTCAAAATAACGTAGTTGCATGAATTGTTAATGTTTTGGGGTTGGTCACCACTGGCACATTGTGAGTTATATATTATATATGGTGTCTCTCGGGATGCTTCCGGTGACAGGCGTGCACGCGGAAGAGGTTCCCACTACAGCACCTTTATGATGAGGGGTACGGGAAGAGGTAGACTTTCCGGAGGACTGCAGGGGCAGGCAGGAGGCGGACCTCTGGTAGTCTCGGAAGGATAGCCACTTGGTCGTACCAACCATCACTAGTATCTCGGGTGGACTATAAGGGGGGAGGAGGGACCCTTGGTAGTCACGAGTGTGGCCAATGAGTGTTATTTTTGGGAGGTTTGTGACAGTGACGAGAGCCAATTCCCACTAAATATGATTTCTTTTGAGAAAGAGTTGAAAGAAATGGTTTTGTGATATGTATCTCATCATTCACGCATTGGTCATGCATGATTTCTGCTTACTGAGTTTTAGCTCACGTAGTTCTTGCATTGTAGGTGAGTTTGACTATGCATGAGCGCGTGGACTGATCTGGCATGCTGTTGGAGCTGATGCAAGTTTTGAAGCCTCGTGTATATGAATGACGATCTGTGGGGCTAAACCTTGGACTCACTATGTTTTTGCTAGCGTTCTAATAATCTTTTTGGACATGTTCAAATTAGGGAACTTTAATATGTATATTGCTGTAAATATGGTGTTGAAATCGGAGTGATGCTACTGTGCATGACTTGGATCTATGTGAACACATGTTGATGAGATTTTAACATCGGGAAAGTGTTTTAGATTATTAATTTCAAAAAAAAAAAAAATACACAGGTTTTGTAAGGCTAAAATTAGTATAAAATAAGTTTTTTTTTTTACAAGGGTGGGTGTGACATTTATATTAAACCAACGACCTTAACAATAATGAGAGAACAACTATTTATAATAGCTAATAGACCAAAACTTGAAGTCTAAGTAAAAGACCTATGCTTCAACTGTCGCGGCCACAACCTACCACTATCGCCGGTAGGTCGCAGTCGAGTTCCGTCAAACTTCTCGCTAGTTTAACAACGCAGCTTTTATTCGCGACCAGCACCTGTCACGGCCACGAGCTCGAAGACAGAATTCAGGCTCCATACTCGACATCATTAAATTTCAAATAGTAATTACAGTATACACTGTGGGCTAAAAATACCATTTACTAGCAGAGTATTCCCGAGGAAACTAGGAATCCGATCAACAAACTCGAAGAGGGAATATATATTATAATTTTCTTTTCCATGTATACTAGTTTAATTAAATAAAATAATTAATTAAATCAATTAAACAATAATATTGCTACTGCTAGTAGACTCAGTACATCATCGATTGGAAAAGATAATTTTTTATAGCGTATTTGAGTGACTAAAGGGGAGTTTGCGATTGCTTTTATTTTTAAAAAAATGATTGAAGTTAAAGATATTAGAAAATTTACTTGTGGAAAAAGTAGGTAGTGTTTGAAGGAAAAAGTGATTTCAAATAATTGGATAGAGAAAAGCAACAAAATTCTGCTTGAAGCTTTTGTCTTGGAAGCAATTTTTTTAAGTTGAAGTTGGCTTTATACACTCTAATAAGTTTTCCCCAAGCTATAAGTTAAAAAACACTTTGAAAAAATAATTGCAAACACCCCATCAGTCTGTTAAATGTTGATCGAAATTAAAATTACAAAACCTGAGATATGGTGTGTACTAGGCCGGATATTGTGCATGCAGTGGGAGTAGTGAACTGGTTCATTCACTTTTTGGAAAGATGATTAGATCATCCAACCGAGTACTACCCGACTGGATAACATAGAATTTCTCTGTGAAAGGAGAAAAATGGGAAAATAAACAAATTATTAATACTCCCTCAATTTATAAAAGAAATCATTTTAGATTTTAGGTGAAAATTAATAGAATATGGGATACACAGAGTGCCGCTAGAAAATCTATTATTATAATTTTAAGTTCTATATTTTCTTTCCAGCAAATCTTTCAATGTCATAAATTTAAGAGTTATTTAGATTTATTGAAGAATAATATTAAAAAAGATATGGAAAATTTGCTAGAATAACCTTATTTCGTAAAAAGAAATGATAAAAACTTGTATGAGATCGTCACACGACCGTTATACAGTGTGACGGGAAAAAAAGTATCACTTTTTATAGTAAAAGTATCATTTTTATCTGTAAAAGTATTACTTTTTCTGGAAAAAAAATATCACTTTTTGTAGCAAAGTATAAAAAACTAATTATAAAGTGAATGGAATAATGTTTGAATGGAATCAATTTAGGAATGGAATGAAGATGGGAAATAAATGTTATAATTATAATCATTTCAATGATTGGTATGCTCAAGAAGTTATCATCATCATCATCATCATCATCATCATCATCATCGACATCGATACTTGTAGCTAATTTAATAATTTAATTAATTATCAATTATTGATAATGATAATAATAATCATAATAATCGTAATAATTTAAGTAGTAATAGTCATAATAATAATGACTATATTATTATTAACTGAATAATTAATTGATAACAATTAATTAAAACTAATTATAAATTATAAAAATATATTATTAATAAATAAATTATAAACAGTAGTGAATATAGTAATTAGTTAATTAATAATATCAACAACCACAAGAATAAGAATATCATTATCGTCAATCAATATATTAATTAATAATGATTAATTGAGAATATTAAAAGTTATAAAAAAATATTGATGATAATAATAATAATAATAATAATAATAATAATAATAATAATAATAATAATAATAATAATAATAATAAGAATAATAATTTCCTTATTGTTAGGAATAACTAATATCATGTGGGGTGGGATAAATGACTAATCCCATGAATATGGGAGTAGCTATTCCTTTAGGAATGACTATTCTCATCACAAATTCATACCAATCAAAGGAATTGAAATGAACAAATGAATGAACATTCCATTCCCACATCATTCCGTCATATCAATCATGCCCTAAAAGTATTATTGTAGTAAATATATTACTTTTATCTATAAAAATATCACGTTTATTTATAAAAATATCATTTTTTTTCTGTAAAAGCGTATTTCGTCAGACGTAAAATCGTCACGGAAAATTCACTCAAAATAAATTATGTTTTTCTAAAATAACGGCGGAAGTAGATTATTAGTATTAATTATTATATTATTTGGGCCCAAATCTTTTATTAGAAAACAATGGGATAATGTGGGCCATCATTCATTTTATTACTCTATTTGGAGTGGAGCTAAAAGATAAGGATTTGGAAAGAACAAATAATATACATAGATTAAAGAAAAACGTTAGGATAAAATGTCACTTGTCCTAGCGAAGATGATTATTTGCAAGGCCAAACTTAGAGGGTGTTTGGCTGAGCTTATAAGCTCCTACAAACATATTATAAACTGTTTAGGAGCTTATAAGCTCTTGTAAAGTGTTTGGCAAAATAAGATGTTTAGGAGCTTATAAGATCAAAAAATAAGCTCTAAGAGCTTATAAGATCTAAAAAGAATAAGTTGCTTTACCCCAACTTATTTCCATCTTATTTTTTAACATCTTAATTATTACACTCAAATTTCACACACATTTCACACTTACACACATTTCACACACTACACACACAACACACACTTCACACACTACACACATTTCACACGCTACACACACTACACACACTTCACACACTAATCAAAATGTGCGTTTAATATTAATTTTTAAATTAGACTCCAAATTTATAGCTAAATCACTATATTCAATTGCAAACTTATAAGCTCTTTTATCCAAACACTTTGTCAACTTATAAGCTCCTTAAAAATGATATCTTATAAGCTCTTGAAACAACTTATAAGATGTTGGAGCTTATAAGATGTTTAAAATAAGTTTAGCCAAATGGGATTTCTCAAAACATACATGTGCTTGATAAAATATTTAATAAGATCTTTACACTAAAAAATAATAGTCAAATTTCATATCCATGTTCTGATGTGGCTTCCATCACCCTCCTAACATTCATCTAAAAGATAACATGAGTAAATTCCTAATTCTTCAACCAAGAAAGAACCTCCCTAGGCCCCATTCCTTCCCCTTCCCATACACTCAAGACTCCATACAAAGTTTATGAAATGACGTGCAATAAACGATTCTGTATCATCTCTTACGATCATCACATTTCATGTTTGGTGAGTCTCTGTAAAAAAAAAAAAAACATCACGATTACAATTCACAGAATGTAACGTTGATTTTATGTCAAAGCAAGCATGTTTTATGTTATATATAATAGAATTTCACTAGTAATCACACAGGAAAATCCTTGCTCCCTGCAGTGCCATCATGTATTGATAGAACTTAGGAAATTAAAACCTGCTACTTTTATTGAAGTTCTACTTTTCTATATCGGAAGTCAATGGAAAAGATCAAGGTTTTTTCTTATTTTTCAGATTCTCACAAGTGCTTAATTAAAGCTTAAAAAGTGCTGAATAAAGAACTTTTAAGAAAGAGAGATTAATCCAAACAGGGGATAATCACCACCATTTGACATTACAAAATCTCTATAAAACAGTTAATTTTCTTGTTTAAAATGTACAGATGCAATCTCAACGCTCCAAAAATTTCGTACCGGCGTTCATCCACGGCAAGAAATAGATCATTACCAATTTACCATAGTCTACACTACGGAAACAAAATGGTTATTCCAAGATTTTTTAATTTTTTTTTGTGAAAATGGCGTAACACGAGAACTTTCCAGGGGTCACTCATCATAATACTACTCTCTCGCCCATACATGATTAACTTAAAGTACTGATGGAATTCGGGTGCATTAGGTCATCCCAGGAAACTTGGCCAATTGGGCTTGGTCAGATTAGGCTCCTCGAGAGATATTCTGCAGGTTAAATTACCATCATTCACAGAACAATTATCATAGCTACTTACAACTTCAGAATTCAAGAAGAAAACCACATTCCTAAAAGATTAATCACAAAAATTCCAAAGAGAAGTCTAATTAATTATTTAACATAAACAATAATTACAATTACAAGTATAATTGGTGGGCTTAATAAGAGTTCTGTAGCCAACACCCAAATTCAACACAGGCATTAGCTTTCAATACCGAAGAGATAGCAACAAAATGCCCATCACATTCACAAACAGATACTTTAACAACATAGTACAGAACAAACATAAGAAAATTTACAAGTAATGACAATATATTAAGCCATATCATTAGCCTAGACAGGCAGTGGTTTATATTGGACACTTCCATGTAACTCTATCTCTTCACCATGGTGCTCTTTACACTGCCCGTACAACACCGTATACGCCACCGCCTGGGACATCTTCACCAGAGACAAAACGAGTGTTAAAAGCATCAAAGCTACTGTAACAGACCCTTTGCGTTGTACTAACATCTTGTAGCCCATGAAGCTAACCAAACCCAAAAGCCCGTAAAATACGTTGAGCAAGAACCCTTGTAATCTCTTGCCCTTTACCAGCCCTGCAGCTTTTCCTAGTCCTTCCATTCCGTAACAACTTTCTTCTACCACTGAAATAACAATGGATAAAAACCAAGGAACTGACAAATAGAAGTACAGAGTTAAAGACGGAACCGCGACGAAAATGGACACCCAAAAGGAAGAGATATGAGGACACATCAGCAGAGGAGAAGCCAAGAAAAACACGGTGACAGAGTAGCCAGTCGAAAGAAACGATACATAGAAGCTAGTGATCAGAGGCTTCGTCCACATGCTATTGAGAAGTGATAAGAGCTCTTTTAGTGATAAGTTGTTGCCACTGTAGGAATGGGCTGATACCAGAATCGTTGAGACAAAAGAGATAAAGTAGACGATGGAAAAGGCAAGGATGAAAGCAAGTTCAACTGCAATGATAATTGCAATATCGCCTTGCAGATGGTTAAGCAAGCCCACTATTTGGGCCGGGCCGAACCCCGTTTTAGGTGGATAAGCAGAATCAAACGAGTCTGGGTCTGGCATGACAGATTTCTGGATAGTGGCTAAAATATCAGCCGTTAAAGATTGGATGGAGTAACTGAACAAGGAGGAGAAACATAACGAAAAGAAAATCGAAAAACTTGCTATAAGTGCCATGACTTTCCCATTCCTGCAAAGAAGTTTGATCGATTCATTTAGAACCGTCAACAAACTATACGATCCTAGGGATTTCATTGCAGCGTCAATGTTCACAGGTATAAGACAATCTCTAATGTGTTATCTTATAATGAATGCAATAAGCTAATTTATACTAGTAATTCCTATTGGTCAATGAGGTTTGGTCAATAGAGCAAGATTTGGACCGCAAAGAAAAGCAAAAAAGTGATCATTCTTGGTAATTGCTAGCTAGTTTGACATAGTCCGAACGCGTATATACATTTAATACACAAAGTTTGTCAAGTTTATGATATGGGCCCTGAAAATGAACTATAATATTTGTTGAAAGAGATAGGCCCCCTCTACTAGACAGAAAAGTCAATAGCCAGACTAGTTAAAAATGAATATCTTCAAGTATAGAACATTTAAAAATTAATTGCAAGGCATTAAAAATTAATTGTGTATACAAAAACAAAACTTTGTTTTCCATGGCAGGCTGAGACCTTTTCTGTATTCAATCATCTCATAAACATTAAGTCGATCTGATTCTTTCTAAACCTGTCTCTCTCTTAGTTGCTATATTATGAATGCAAAAAATATCTTACGAAGGGTTCGGAAGAACATGCTGACAAAGTTCGAACAAAAACAATAAGGTCAGACTACAAGGCAATGAACTCTTAAGAAAATCATGAAGTGGGCACTTCTGGAAAGCTTGATCACAAAATATCCATCACCGTATCTTTTGACAAGCTTGAAAGAATAAAATTATCACTCACTCCTAAATGTCAAGAATCAGAGCTATTATCCTATAACATATACATGAACCATTAGCATGAAATAGGATATAGGTTGATGTCAAATGGCAATTCTTTCTCGTTAATAATTGTTAAAAATGATTCACTTGCAGTCCACAAGCAGCATAAACATAAATCTCTTAATATCATCTAATTTTCTAAGTGAAAAAGCTGCATCGTATCATATTCCCGCTTGCTATTCGTCATACATTTCCGAAATATCCACAGTAAGCTTCCTCCTTACTTCAAGCATAAACCATGTATAACATCCTTTTAGTTCATCATAGATTTTAGCTATTGGAGAAGTATATATTTTTTTCTTTAGTTTGTTCATTTAACAAGTTTTGTTATAAACTTCATTTGACAAATTCAAGCTGACTTATTCATTGGCGGAACAAAAAGTTATCTTTTTTTTTTTTAAATTCAACGACCAAACACAACCCTTTAAGATCTTCTTGAACTATATAAAAGAAGGATGGATATATTCACATAGATGAAATTAAAACAGCACTAGAATTTCCAAGTTTCAAAACTTACAAGAACCAACAGATGTTCTTCTAAGAAGAACTGCTCTCCTCTAAATTAACACTCCAAAGCCTCTTCCATTGCTCACCACCGCTGATTCCCGAACCGGGGAGCGAATCCAAATCAACCCGAGTCCGACAAATCGGGCAAGTAGGCTTCTTCACAATCCACCTATCCACACATTTCGCGTGAAACAGATGCCTGCAAACCGGAATATTCCGGCAACAATCTCCCTCCCGGAATGAATCCAAACAAATTGCACAATCCGAATTCCCCGGATAATCCGTAGACCTATACGCAATTTCTGGAATTAGGGCTTGAATATCCAGCATGGCCTCCTCCTCGGCGGCGGGGTGGAGGAGACGGGAGCAGCGGCGGTGGAAGGTGTTCGACATAAAGAGGAAGTGGAGGAGGACGATGGCGGCGAAACCGATGAAGAAGAGGAAAAGTGACATGACAATTACCATGATTACGCATTTTAGAAAGAATAGGAGGAGTTTCCTCTGGCTCCGGTTGAGGAACTGCGGCGGCGCGTGACGGCGGCGTCGGTGGGTTTCCTGGATGAGAGTTGGCATGTGCGGAATTGTTTTGAGAAATTGGGGATGAATTAGGGATGGAGGATTGTGATGGAAGAATGGAAGATATTTGGAGATAGAGAGAGAGAGGCGCCGCAGGTTTTGTCGGTATTCAGTGAAGGTGGCGTTGCATCCTTAATCAGCACACAGTTTTAGGCTAAATTAATGAATACCTGAGTTCGAGTCACTCGGTTTTTTGACTCGGTTATATATGCCGTCAAATTGCACCGAATATTCCGAAATCTCGTTACTGGTTACTATTACCAATATGGTAACAAAAATAAATTTTAAAAAAAATAAATACTCCCTCCGTCCCAATTAATTTGTCTTACTTTCCATTTCGATTCATCCCACATAACTTGTCAGTTGTCACACTCATAAATATCAATTAAAGGCAACAATTTCAACAATTTTCACCTTCAAAATATACACATTCAATCTCCACCTTTAAAAAAGTTAAAGATTGTTAAATTAAATGTTAGCTTTTATGTTATATTAGTGGAGGTTATATTAGTGGAGGTTAGTGGAGGTCATTTTGTCCTCTTTTTGGATTTTGGCCCTATATAAAGGGTCTCTCTTGTTCTATTTTCAAAAACACACTCAATACATACAAATTGATCAATATATAGTTTCCCTCTTGTGCTTTGTATATCCATGGATTATATAAAATCTAACATTTCGTAAAATCTGTTTTTTCTTAACATTCGTGTCCGATCAAACGAGTTAACCGGGACGGAGAGAGTATATGATGACAAAAGATATATTTTTATGACCAAATAATATTACAGAAATACTTCACTTACAAGACCCATTTACAAATATATAAATCCTACTCGATAACCAATTGATTAAAATTTATTTAAAATATATATTTATTATATTATAAGATACATTGGTTTTAGATCAATTTGAATTAAAATAAAACTAATTATATTTATGTCGACTTAAATTCAAATTTTAACTATGTCGAAAACCCTTAGTTTTGACCATATTTGCCTATTTGGGACACAAAACATGAGTATTCCGAGATTTGATTTTTCTTAAGTGGGATTCTGAGATTTGATATTGAAAGCTTGGGATTTCATGATCCAAATAAAGAAAGCATAGGCTTTTTATAACAAGGGTAGGGTATTTAAAATTTACTATGATCGATGTGAAAGAAACAAACTTTAACTTCTATTCAAAAAAAGAAAAGAAAAAAACAAGAAACTTCATATATATATATATATATATAGATATAGAATGGCCAGATTTCCCTCCTCAATTGATATTGCTAAATTTGGAAGTAATTTTATTATATAATAAATTAGGACAGCTATGTGCCCAAAATTTCTATTTTCCACCGTAAAATTAGTACGGCAGCTGGAATTTTATGTGCCCACTTTAGAAATATGATCCATCATAAAAGTTCAAATCATACTTTGTTGGTTGGTACTTGTTTGTAACAACGGATTAAATTTTCAAATTCCACAAACTTCTTCGTATTATGATTTGTAGTTATGGTTAAAAACAAATCAAATTACTTGACAGGGGTCTATAATTTAGTCTACATTAAGTCCAGTTTGACATAATCTATTTAGTAATTGAGTCAGAATTAAGCCTTTTTTGTACCTATTTACTAAAGTAGGTCATACTTGGACTCTAAAATAAATCTAACATGTCGGCCTACTTGTAAGTTACCTATATAAATACTCCCTCCGTCCCAGCTAGCTTTGCACGGTTGACCTGACACGGATGTTAAGAAAAAACAGATTTTGAGAAATCTTTGACTTTTTCAAATGTGGAGATTGAGGGTGGAGATTTTGAGGGTGGATATTGTGAGGGAAATTTCCATTTTAAGGTGTGCAAAGTTAAGTGGGACGGATCGAAAAGGAAAGTATGCAAATTTAGCTGGGACGGAGGTAGTAATATATATAATATAACATATACCTAAAAAAAATTTCTCTTAATCTAAGAACAAAGAAAAAACCCTCTCTCCTAATCTAAGAACAAAGAAAAAACCCAAAAACCCTCCCTTACCCCATGGTGACTTGAACCCAAATCCCTTACCCCATGGTGACTCGAACCCAAAACCACCCATGGTGACTTGAACCCAAATCCCTTACCCCGTGGTGACTCAAACCCAAAACCAAAGGTTTAGGTAGTAGATGCTCTGCCACTTGAGCTATCCAACTTCATCATATAACATATACCTAACATACGAAATAAAGTAGTTTATATATATATATTTTATTACTACCTTCGTCTCGGTTTATTTTGTATACTTTTCCTTTTCGACCGTCCCACCTTGCCCACTCCAAAAAAGGAAACTTCTCCCACAATCTTCACCCTCAAAATCTCACCACTCAATCTCTACCTTTAAAAAAATCAAAGAAAAAGTAAAATATATTTTTTCTTAATATCTGTACCCAATCACTTGTGCAAAATAAACCAGGACGGATGAAGTATATAACATCCTTGGTTAAAAGAGCATTTGGACTTATTTTATAGATGAAGAGTTGGTCTCTCATTTGGGATCTATGGGCCTTATCTTGGGCCAACAGAATTTAGTTAAAATGGTTAATAATGGTGGGCCTGAGGGGCCCAATCAGTTTTATATATGGGTGGGGCCTGGAACAGTTATCCATATGCATGTGCAGTTTCTGTGGACCTTTATTTTTATAACGATAGGGTTTTCACTAGTGGGCCTGGTTTGGGAATGTGACTCTAGATACTTCTCTCGAGTGGGCTTTTTGGTATGGGAAAAACTTGTACATGGACTTTTTACTCAAAAATTAACAATCTCTTATAATTTGATTAATCCATACACTTTTCAATGTTCTCAAAATGCTTAATTATGATGACCAATGTTTTTTTTTTCTCATTTTTCTTGCTATTCTCATTGTTTAGAAGAGATTTTATCATTATATGTGAATTTTGTTAGGAAATAACACACGCAATAATTACGAAAGCAAAGAAAAAAAACACATAAAATTATTGACCCAGTTCATTTCAATGTGTAATTACGTCTGGGGGATGTCAAGCCAGATATTTTTACTATATTCTTCGGATATAATATATAATGAGAGAACGACTATTTATAATAGTATAATTAAGTCATAATTCTAATCACACTAAAATTACGCAACTTATCCTAAAGCTGGACTGTACGGACGACCTAAAAAATCGACGGTGGTCGTGCTAAAGTGTTCAGTATATTCATTCTCCATACTCCAACACAGTTTTCTTCTTTTACAATTCCTTCGTCCAAAAAATAAGTTCTGATAGTATAACTTAGGGTCCGCTTGGTTGCAAATTATCAATGGCAATGACAATGGGTATGAATGAGGGGTCAATCATATTGTGAAATGAAATGAGGGAAATTGTTAATAAAATGAGATAATGATTAACTTATTTATTATGTACCAAGCACCATAAATAGAAATGAGATTTCATTCATTCTCATTTCATACCTCTAAACCCCCAAATCAAGCGAAACCTTAATAAATTAATAATATAAGCAGGGCTATTTATTTATAGACGGATGGAGTGTTTTTTTTTTTTTTTTGGTAAATAACATGATGAATTTGTCATGTTGTATCATTAGAGTTTGTCATAATATAACTAAACATACTGATATATATTCTGACACAACGATCATTAATGAAGGTGGTCTGATTTTCATTTAAACTCAACAACCAAATTGCATTCAAGGTTGAGAAGAAAATGAAAGAAAAGGGTAAGTAAGGTGCTTTCATATTCCAAGATGATGTTATTAAAGAGTTAAGAGTTTGTAAACATCAAGTTCACTTTCGCCTACCAAGCTTTACCACTATTAATGGACTTAATGATGGGGTAAGTTTTGCCACTAGGGAAACAAATTTAACTCGCCCTCCCAGAAAAATAACGCTGGTGCCACGTAAATTAAAATCGATTAGAAGTTAATGTCATGTAACGATCATATGTATTTTTTTAATTGATTTGTTTCTCGAAAGAGAAAATTGATATACAAACAATTTCTTTAATTATATGACGAAATTGAAAAAACCAACAAATTTTAGAATAAAAACCAAACAAGCGGAAAATTATAAAACGATAAGTGATTTTAGCTTGCGATAACATCCCTCCTACTTCCTGTCCTTCCTTTAACTCTCCCTGTCCCAAGCTATCTCTCTCAAATACAATTCGTAAATAGAGATGTGATGCTTCTCTTTCTCTCGCACACACTTAGCGGATCTGGTTCTCGGCGAGCTATATGGATGTGATTTTTTCCGGCATAACCGTTTAATACGGTTTTCGGTCTAACTAGCACTTCAGTATATAACACTTGTTTGAGATGAACTAGTGATCGGTTCCTTTGTAAACCGGTTAATCTGTCGGTCCAATCTAGTTATCAAGTTGAACAATGAAATAACTCGAAATGTTGGGCAAAACAAATAAAGAAAATTATAAAAACATAACATGCATCTTTTTTTCTCTATATCCTATTTTCCTACTCTACACTACTACATAACACATTTTTCTGTCTTTCTAATAAAAATATAATTCTAAAAAAAATAAAATTAAACATTGCTTGAAAAAACAACCTTATTTTGCTTTCCCATAAGCCACATAAGACTCCTCCTCCCAAAAGATTGATGTTCGCCTTCACTTTCCAAACTGTTACCGCCGCCAGCAACCGGATTCCGATGCACCGGAAATGCTCTTCTTAATGACTCCATTCCTGCTGTATTTGCCTCATCTTTCGTTCCCCTCAGCCAAATCTTTGATACAGAAAAACTCTCTTTTTTACCCCTTACAATGGAATCATTTTCATTGCAACCACTTTGAATTTCAATCTCTCCACATTCAGACAATGCTAACCTCTGATGTAGCAATTTGTTGCTATAATCTGAAGTTTTAATGGGAACTTTCAAAGACGAATTCTCATCCATTACATAAGCAAACGATCCCATCGAAAAGCATCTTCTTACGTCACCATTAACGTCGCCAATTTCTATTCGACTATCCCAACAATTCTCCCCTTTGACGACAGTATCATCTTCACCATTAACGCTTCTAAATTTCCCAAGCTTTACCGATACAACATTTTCCTGATCAGAAATTCCATCACTAGAATAATCACCATCTTCTCTCTCTAAAACTCTCTCTCTAGAGCTCTCACTTCCAGATTCAAGAATCATAACAACAGGAGAGGAACGGGAATGAATATTATCAGCAACCAAACTCGATCTACAAAGAGGGCAAGTAGAGTGAGACAGCAGCCACGTGTCAATGCAGTTCACATGAAAAGCATGGCTACACTTAGGCAGAAGCCTAAGCTTATCCTCAAACTCAAATTCAGACAAACAAACTGCACAATCAAACGCGCCCTTGACACGTGTCACAGCTTTGTAATCAAACACAGGAAGTGCGTCAATGAAGGACTGGTCTACCCCGGAATCATGCAAGTGGAAAAGCTGCTGCAACTGGCCTTCAAGGGCAGTATGGTCATTTTCACTAGGGTTTGTGTTGGGAGGTCTGAATAGGAATCTTACAAGAAGGTGGAGGGAAGCAGAGATGAAGAAGATGAGTGCAAGAATTATGATGATTATGAGTATGCTTGGGGTTACTTTGTTACTGAGATTGAGGGGTGGTGGAGGAGAGAGAAAGAGAGAGTCTGGTTGTTGTGAAGCAGAAGAAGAAAAGGTTCTCTCTTTGATTTGGAGAACCCAATTAGCCATTGTAATTTTGGGGGAGAAATTATCAAGATTGGAGATTTATAGTGAATTCACTTTGCAAGGTGTGATAAATATCGACTGTTATGAGAAATTATGGTTAGTGATATAGCATATCAAATCATCTATTACATTTTGGTGTTTCATTTCGTAGTTCATCATATTTATTAATCGATACTTATTTTAGATGATGTCATAAATTAATATGTGTTGTGTATTGAATTGAGTGAAGTAAAATATGAAATACCAACTGTAACAGAGAATTCAGATTGGTGAGAGTGATAAAATATGAAGTCAGATTTATGAGCATATTTTAATGGGTAAGGCTATTAACATCTCGATTTTCTTATAAGTTACCAAAAAGGTGTTCGATAATTTTGTCCAAATTACTGTAATCATCTATGATTATACTCGTCGAATATGTTTTGAGATATTCGACTAGTGAATCCAACCCTCCATTTTTACACTTTGAAAGTAAATAGTAATATTCGAACAAAATAGTAATAATAACTTTATTCTAGGGTGGATTTAGAAAAACTGAGTGTAATAACCCAACCCTTAATTTTTGTTGCAGGATCCTTTATTGTGCACAATATGTTGTGGTTTTCTTGACGAAGCAATGTATTAGTAGTATTATGCGTTGTAAAATAGTATACTCATTTCTACTGGAACTAGTTATAATCTCCATTCTAAAAGTTCTCATCTATATTAGAACTAGGCAGCACTAGACTATCATGGATCACATGCGTTTTTGTCCGATTCTTTCCAGCTTAATCCCGCCTAGACTTACTAAAATCTAATTAGGTGCTAGATCACCACTATACCACACAATTTGTCGCATAATTAGTGCCTAACGTTTTTTAGAACGTTGGTTACACATAATACAATGCAGAGTGCTTAATGGGTATAATAGAGGATCCAAGTTCATTTTGGTACCTAACTTGAAAGATAAAGGATGAAAGAAGTGATATGAGTAACTAATGGAAGTTGTGGGTTTGAAATTGGTGTAATAAATTAGTAGCAACAGATCAACATTAGTAGATGGATTAATTAGGTTTGAAATTGCAATGAGAAGTACATGAAGGGTATTAGAAAAATTAGAGCCGGTGAGGACTTTATGATCTCACCAAATAGTAGAGCCTTTTTTAGTTGACTTGGGGTGAGCAGGCCCAATGCACATTTAAGTCTCCTAATTTTAAAATATAATAGTTTAGTTTTCCAAGTGAACTAAAAACAGCTACTTTATTTGATTGTTTCTGATTATGTATCTCTGCTTGTTTTCCCACTGATATCACATTCTTGTTCCAGTATTTTATTGATCAGATACCATGAGGCATCTTATTGAATTTCGTAAAACTACTACATTAGTTGTACAACTAATCATGCAACCATATTATTTTACATATATATTTATGAGGTTGTATTAATAAGATTTGGATCCTCTATAATATTTTACGGTGCATTTTGGAGAGAGAGTTATATAGATCTCACATTTTTATGTTTTTATTCGTATATAGAATGTGTCACTTTTTTTAGAAGTGCACCGTAAAATTTATTCTAAAGGATCCAAAAAATATATTCTAAAGGATCCAAATCCGATGTTGATGGCATTAACTATCGAATGCTATACATAATGCAGCATTCCAAGTGTAGCACCTAAATATATTATTTATGAATAAAACTGAATCAATTATACGTAATCCTTCATTTATGAAATAGAGTTTTGTTTCAAACTTTGAGGGAGAAATAAAAAAATTATTGAATGGTCAAAGATGGTAATAATTTCTTTTTTTTTGCTCCGGAATTTTTTTTCTTTTCCTTAATGTTGCTCCTCTTTTCTTCCATACATATGAGAGAATAATTACTTTAGATAACGATAAAATTATGATACTTTTAGTAATATTTATTACTCCCTCCGTTTCATAAAGAGTGTCATTTTAACTATTTTTGGAGAAATTAAGGATTTTGATATTTAATTGGTATGTTTTTTGAAATAAGGAAATAATAAACTAAATTAAGTAGATTGTTTAAGTTAATATTGGAAGAATTGTAGTTTTTATGGTAAAGTAACATTTATTGTGAAATTTTTTAAAATGTCTAAAATGACATTCTTTATGAAATGGAGGGAGTAGTATATACCCAAAACAATATTGAAATAAGGGTGATTATTTGTTACTTGTTAGGAGTGACTCATTTTTGTACAAAATATTTTTTCAGAACACTTCTAGAAAGTCAAAGCTTGAACAATTCGTAGTAATAAAGTTAGAATGTTGTGGTCAATGTGAGTGTTACTGAACTGGACCCTAACAAAAAAGCAAAATTACACAACATAAATAAATATAAAATATTATATGTATGGGTTCTGCTAATTGGCCACAATGTGGCCAGCCACAAAGGTAAAAAAAAAAACAAAAAAACAATTATAATATTTTTCCTAAATTACCCCTTCTTCATTTTCGTTCCCCATTTTTTGTAAGAACCCCTTTTTTGACCAAATTCTTCTTTTGACCTTTTTCTTTTAGGTCTTTTTTGTTTTCTTTTAGCTTATTTTTTAACTCACTAAAGTTTTCAACGTCATCAAACAAAGTTTTCTATATAATGCGCATGAATGGTCATTAACTAGCAAGAAGGATATGCAGCAACTCCCAATTTAAATTAAATTTTCTGAAAAAAAAATTTTGCTCACCATTTCTTGAAAAAGGATTTTTTTTCGTTTACAAATGGACCTTCCTAGTGATTGGGAACGAGAGTTATTTGGATCGAACGACACCAATCACAGTACGGACGAGAACGATGTTGGAGAAGATGCAATTTCATTGTCATTCAACTCGACGGAAATATTTGAGGATGACATACACCCACAAACTTCGGTCGTCGGTGGGGTTCCTCCTTCCACGTCCCGCCCGGTTTCTGACGACATGAGTTGTGCTGAGGTGTGTCCTCAACTCGGTACACTCTTTGCAAATGAAGAATCGCTATTTAGAGCCTATCAAGATCATGCGAAGTATAAAGGTTTTTGTGTCACCAAGCGCGCATCTCGGTATCTTACACCGAATGGGTTTAAGTATTTCGTTTGGCAATGCGATCGTGGTCGTAAATCTTCGGCTCAAAAGACATCGAAAAGGGTCGATTGTAAGGCGCATGTGAACGGGATCCAGCAAGATGACGGGAGTTGGAAGGTAGGCAAGGTTGTCGAAGACCACAATCACGAGTTCTGTCCGACCATGTCAATACTGATGCCGGCTCACAGGAGCTTGACTGTTAACCTGAAGCGTCAATTAGAGGCCAACGATATTGGTGGGATTAGGGTGTGCAAAAATGTAAGGTTGGCTGAGGTTCAAGCTGGTGGGCCGCATAATATTGGCTGTCTTCCGAAGGACTGTCGGAATTACGTTGATGCGAGGCGGCGGCTGAGATTAGGGGATGGAGATGCCGAGGCGATGCGACGTTTGTTTTTGCGACTACAGGAGAAAGAACGTGAATTTTTTCATATTATGGATATTGGTGATGATTCACGGCTACGCAATGTGTTGTGGATACATCCGCGCAGCAAGGTCGCTTACGAAGACTTTCACGACGTCGTAAGTTTTGACACTACTTATTTGGTGAACAGGTATAAGATGCCTTTTGCCACTGTGGTGGGTGTCAATCACCATGGTCAATCAATATTACTGGGTTGTGCTTTGGTGACTCACGAAGATGCCGATTCATTCAAGTGGATATTTGCAAACTGGCTTGAAGCTATGAACGGGATACAACCAACATGTATCATTACCGATCAGTGCGAGAGTATTAAGATAGCCATTAGGGATCTTATGCCTAACACGATCCACCGGTACTGTCTGTGGCATATATTGTGCAAGCTTCCTATGAAGTTTAAGGGTATTCAGAACTACCACACGGCAATTAAGGAATTTAAGGAGTTGATTTATGAAAGTCGTTCGATTCAAATATTTGAGTCAAGGTGGGCAGAATTCTTAGCTAAGTATGGGCTTGAAGCCAACGAGTGGATGAGGAACATGTATGGAGAGAGAGAAAGTTGGGTCCCGGTGTTTCTCAATCATCATTTTTGGGCTGGCATGACCTCTACCCAAAGAAGCGAAGGGATGCATGCTTTCTTTGACGGATATATAAATTCTCGATGCACCCTCAAGCAATTTGTAGAGCAATACGAGATTGCCATAGTTGATAAGATCCACAGAGAATTTCTCGCTGATTTTGACTCTAAGTACAAAGTCATGAACTGTATCACAGATTACTCTTGGGAGAGTCAATTTCGTGAAGTGTATACAAATAAAATTTTTGGGAAGTTGCAAGATCAAATTAGGAGGGGTTTTTATTGTCACACTGTGGAGGAGGTTGTGGAATCATACGATCATTCTGTCAACGCTAAAAAATTCAAGGTTATTGAATCAATTTTTCGAAAAGGGCACTATGTTAAAGACTTAACCTATTGCGTCGACTACAGGGTAGATGGTCAGTATCTAAAATGTGATTGCAGGAGCTTCGAGTTTAGGGGGATTATTTGTTGTCATATATTAAAGGTAATGTGTAGGGAAAATATTCAACACGCTAATATAAGGTATGTTCTGCATCGTTGGAGGAAGGATGTGTATCGCCGCCACTCCGGAATTTTTTTTGCAGGTGGTTATCCACACATGACCTCGGAGTACAAAAAATATCAAGAAATTGAACGATGTTTCCAAGAATGCACTGATGCAGCTATGGGAAGTGATGCTAAAATGGAATTGATAAGACAACGGTTGGGTGAATTGAAGGATGATTTGAGTTCTATGGAGAGTTCCAGCACTCAAAATCAGAATGATTCTCATCGCAACGCCACAGCGGAATCACCCTTCGCAGGCAATCCGATACGCAACCCTGAAGTAACCCGTACCTGTGGAAGGCCTAGGGGTACACGTATTCCTTCCCGACACGAGGTTCGTGGAGGGACAAGAGGTATTAGAGGACGGCGTGGTCGTAGTAGTGGCCGAAGGGGTAGGCACGCCAATATCGTTGGGTCTAACATTCCAGATTTGAACGATACATTTGAAATGTCATTTGGTAGCCTGAATTTTTAACGATTTTTAATATTGTAAAGGTTATATGATCTGTTAAATCTTTTTTACCTAATCTTCCTCCTCATTACTACTCGAGAAAGTGAAACCGATGATCTTTTACGCCCAAAATTATTTTTTTTCGGATGATTACTTAATTTATTGAGAAAATGGATAATTAAAATACAAAGCTACGATTATCAATCTTAAGTCCGGATAGTTTAGGGTGGCGTAATTTTTTTATTAGACAAATTGATTTCCTAAATAAGCGTAGTATACCCATGCATGTTTAGGACTAACATCTCTCTTATTACTTTGCAACTTAGTTATTGTTAATATGGATTTAGTGTAGCTTAGACGAAATTAGTTATACATGCACCTCCAACACACAATAAATGCTCATTTCAGTGAGCTATGAGAAACAAAACTTAAACCATTAAAGCCGTTAAAACCAACTAAAAAAGGACCCTAAATTCATTCTACGCAACCTCAACACCGAAATACCGAGCCGTCAAACGGAACCTTAGTTTTGGAAAACTAATAGTAGTACACCCTTGTTCAGTGAAACATAGATAGTTTTTCATCCACAGACGATTTGATTGAAGATTACACGAGAAAAAAAAAAAGAACAAAAAGGATGAACAAACTAAACATAAACATTTTATAGTGGACTTACCCCCTAAATGCTTGCTTAAATCCATTCTCCATCGTCAATCTTGATGCTTGCCTCATGCCGGGCTACCCATACGTGAAACCTAACCGGGTCACCATGGCACTTCTTAAACTCGACAACGTCACCTTGGTTCAAGCGCAGTGCAGCCGCAACCTTTCCCCAGCCCTTCGTTAGTCGGCACATCGGGCTCCCTTCATACGAAACAGTCCGGTACTCGAACACGCAGTAAAAAACTACGCCGGAGTTCCACACTTCGATTCTCACATCCCGTGTCTCCTTACCAAGCCATTTTGCCATTTCTAATGGAACGCTCAACCGAGTAGTTCCTTCCGTTGTGCGGCATACGGCTTTGAAGTATCGAGATGGTGTTTTGTTGCCGTCTTTGTGAGCCGCGGTTCGTGTGGTAGGTGCCATTTGCGGGGGATTTTCACCGGAATTATTGTGCTCGGTTCAGAGGTGTGTGTATGTGATAAGGTGATGTGTTAATTGGGTTGTAGTTTGAGTTGAGGGGTTGAGGGAATATAAAGGGTTCAAAAAGTGGTCAAAAGTTTTTCAACAACCAAAGTTGCAAGAATATATTCAGAGTTACAGAATGCTAAAATGACGTGGGACTGTTTGGTGTGAGGAAGCAATGTGGGCAAACTATTGGGTAGTTAGATTTAATTTCAAAGAAACATAGTGATTTTTTTACACCGTAGTTTTCCTCAAACAAAATAAAAGACTCGAGTGTATATTGTTATCGAGGATTAAAAAATCTCCGATATTCACCGATAATTCTCCAATATTAGTCTTTAAGGTCGAGACAGAAACGAATCTTGGATGTAATTATTTTATATCATATGGCCTCATATATATCTTCGAAATATCCGAAATCTCAATACTAACTCCGCAACCTCAAAAAAATTCTGCTTGGCCTACCTGTAGGATTAATTTCTTAAAAATGTGTCGTAATTTTCCCAGAAACTCGGTGAGAGTTTGATTAATATTGGTGAAATTTCAGTTAATATCAGCGAACTTCGGTAAAAACTGACTAAATTCCGGTTAGATTACGCTAACTATCAGTTAAAATTTTGTTATTATCGGTAACTTTCGTTAAAAAACGTTTACTTAAGTTGATACATATGATTTAGAGGAAATTTTAGTTGAGTTGATATATATGGTTTAGAGGAAATTTTAGTTGAATGTAGAGGAAAGTATCGTAATGCCGCCTTAGTTTGCATTGTATATTATTTATCCACCAGTATCAGATTACTGAATATTACTCCGAAAATGCATTAAATATTTGCGCTTAAGAAGTTTTATATTATAGAAGTAACTAAGGGATAGATTTAGTAACATATTATGATAATATTTGTAATCATACTTTGTCTTACTTAATAGTTGGCTATGATTATATGTATACAATATACTAAATTCTATCTTCTCCCTACAATTCATTATTTATCAAGATTGTGTGGTTAATAAGGCAAAATTATTGTTCCTGGTCCGTCAGTTTATTCTGTAATTAATTTACCAAGATTGCTAATAAACAAACTTTTGTAAATGAGTTCTTTATGTTTTGCCCGTGGGTTAAGAGATAATCGTCCTTCATGTCTCCATACTTTACAAGTTTTTACTTTCGCAGAAGGTTGCCATACATCTCCAAAAAAGAACACGACGCATGGTAGATAAATGTTATAATTTCAAATCTCTTGATAGGAACCCATTCGGAAACCGAATCGGTACATACTTCTTTAACATAAAGGAAACAAATTAACAGCAAAACGCTCAATCCCTATGAATCCGAACCCCATCAACCCAGATACCTTCTCGCGTAGTGAAGAAAATAGCATGCTCCTCTCTTTCACATCCCTACTGCTTACTTGGCCAAGTCCTAACCGATTTCAACGGTAATCCCAAACAGCTTTCGTCTTGCCTAGAAAATAATCGCAAAAGCCATACAAAGTCAAGGGAATCCATCCCCTTTGTACGAAACAACTCGTTGAAGGCTAAAAAATATGGCTCACCATTAATTCTGAAATAGTTCTCCTCTTCTGTTTCCTACACGCCACACATAGAACATCAATAATAAGAGCGTATTAACAAACGGAACCTGAAATTAAAAAGAAAAAAAAAATCTTCATACAAAAATATATAAAATCAAAATACCTACTCACCCTAACTATCGTCTGGCCATATTGGTACTGGCAGAACACCCTGTTCGAAAGCGGTTCATAGACGACCTCCGACTTACATGCAAACCTACAGAAGTTGACATAGCGTGTATCAAACGCCTGCAATTTCTTCAGAACGTCGACCTCGGAAATTGGTATCGAAAACAAGTCCGTCAGCATCCTAGACGACGAACGTATAATATCCTTCATCACGATGGTGTCGGAAACGTCGAAAGAAGCTGATTTCAAGACCAGCATGGAGAGTAATGCGTGTTCTTCGCATACGGTCCAATACCTAAGATTCTGCATTTCTTCCAGTGGAATGCTTGGCATTTTTCTAAGTTGCAGCGGAGGAGTAGGTGGGTGGGAATTTGTTCCGTTTTTTGTGTTTGACGTTGAAGGAGGCTGGTTTATGCAGCAGTTGATAGTAGACAATCCTTTTTGTAGGCTTACTGTGGGAGGATAAATGCATCCAGCAATACAAGGGTCTAAAATGTAAATTTTTGGAAATCCATGTCACCAAGCATAGCATGCGAGCCGCACACGTGTTCGACCTGGCACATGGGTTAAAATGGGATGGTTTAAGGTTCATACTGTTACGCTACACACCCTGGGCATCTTAGTAAGGAAAATATTTAAATTTAAATCTCATTTTATGCCTCACACAATGAGAAGATACCGGGAAAACATAGTAAATTTTGAATTATATTAAGTATGCATTTCTATATAGTAAATCTATATTTCAGATAATGCTATCAATGTTTAGGTTTTAAATTCCATGAAAATTTTACCAAAATATCGGCGAGATTTCGGTTAATATTGTTCAATTTTGGTAAACTTCGATTAATTTCGGTGAGACTTCGATTAAAATCGGTGAAATTTCGGTCAGTATCGGTGACATTTCGGTGAATTTCGGTAAAATATTCTTGATGCATGCTAAGTTGTAAAATAAGGATTGATATCGGCGAAATGTCATCATCCTCAGTTGTAAAACTTCTAAATAATTCGCAATTCAATAACATTTTAATAATACAGCCAAAAATTTTAACATAATATAATATTAATGAAACATATTAACAGATTATTTCCATCGTTAAAGAAAATAAGATTTCATAATTGAACGACTGTGTTCAGATAATGTTTCCATTGTTTATTACTTATCAACTAGTGGTATGGTTGTGAATTTTACTAAATATTTAGAATACATCTCTGAATTAAAATAGGTTTTAAACAATCTATATATTATGGTCCGACTCACATTTCGACACGAGTGGTATACCGGGAATCGATCTAGTAGGAGATAGTCGACCCGTTTACTCAAGAAGTGCATTTCTCATAAGATTTTCGGCAATTCTACTACTACCGTACCGATTCGACGCGATTCTCGACTCGAATGCGGAGTCAAACCATTTCATTATGAGAAATTCGACCCGACTACTTGAAATGTTCATTTCACGAGTCGAAACCTATAACAAGACTCATACCGAGTCGGTTCGACCCGAATACAAGTCCCTAAACCGATCGCATACGAACTATTTGACCCGAAGTATCTAAAAGTGCATTGGACATGTAGAGATCGGCGCTATAAGTTAAAACCGAATCGATCCGACTCACATTTCGACACGAGTGGTATACCGGGAATCGATCTAGTAGGAGATAGTCGACCCGTTTACTCAAGAAGTGCATTTCTCATAAGATTTTCGGCAATTCTACTACTACCGTACCGATTTGACGCGATTCTCGACTCGAATGCGGAGTCGAACCATTTCATTATGAGAAATTCGACCCGACTACTTGAAATGTTCATTTCACGAGTCGAAACCTATAACAAGACTCATACCGAGTCGGTTCGACCCGAATACAAGTCCCTAAACCGATCGCATACGAACTATTTGACCCGAAGTATCTAAAAGTGCATTGGACATGTAGAGATCGGCGCTATAAGTTAAAACCGAATCGGTCCGACGCACATTTCGACACGAGTGGTATACCGAGAATCGATCTAGTAGGAGATAGTCGACCCGTTTACTCAAGAAGTGCATTTCTCATAAGATATTCGGCAATTCTACTACTACCGGACCGATTCGACTCAATTCTCGACTCGAATGCGGAGTCGAACCATTTCATTATGAGAAATTCGACCCAACTGCTTGAAATGTTCATTTCACGAGTCGAAACCTATAACAAGACTCATACCGAGTCGGTTCGACCCGAATACAAGTCCCTAAACCGATCGCATACGAACTATTTGACCCGAAGTATCTAAAAGTGCATTGCATATGTAGAATCGGCCCTATAAGTTAAAACCGAATCGGTCCGAATCACATTTCGACACGAGTGGTATACTGGCAATTTTACTCCTACCGAACCGATTCGAGTTGATTCTTGACTACATATTCGGCAAAATAACATCTAACGAAACGGTTCCTTTCACTATTCGACTACATTTTCGCATTTAAATTTACCATCAAGCTAATTACATTTTGGTGCAACCTAAACATTTGTTTATTAACTTTTTTATTTGAGGTTAGTTGCTTCACAAAGTTGGCCTATAAAAGGAGAACTCAATAATGTGTGAGCCAACACAACTTTGAACCTAAACTTTACACACTCTCAACATACTTTCTAAATGGCTTCCACTCCACCACGCAGTAACGTCCCTCAAGAATGGCTCACTCCACCTTCCCCTCGAAGCCTGGAGGTGTTATATCTAAGGACCCGCAAGGAGAATGATGAACTAAAGCTTGAGCTCGGCAACCTCGTCAAAAGGATTGTTGATGCATGCCACGAAGATGAGCTACGCGGTTTGATCTTGCAAGAGGAACCGTTGGTCAAAGTATATAATACGTTCCTCAAAACTGTGCGGGAGAAAAAAATAAGGGAAGTGCCGGTGGTGGTCATCCCAGACTCGAGCTCGTCCGATGTTTAGTTGCCTATGTTTATGGTCTGCATGTTAGCATGTTTGGGGTAGAACTACTTTTACGTAACGTCTATTTTTAAGTACTGGTTAATTATGTTGCGTTTAGCTGCATCTATCCTATGTTTGTACTTTTTTCCGTCTCTTAGCCTAAGTGCAACTTCTCCCCTTGTGTTGTAATAGCTTCGAATATTGGCAGACCTTTTCAGACAAAATGGATTTTATGGACTACTTATTTTTATAAACAATCTTAATGCACAAACACTAAATTTTATTATCTAAATGAAAGAATCAGCTAATTTAATTATGAAGCAATTAGTCCAATACACTAATCCAGTTCACGCAAAAAAAAAAAAAAAAAAAAAAAAAAAAACGAGATTAGGATGCACCAAATAGAGTTTGAATTTGGAACTACCAAGCCATATTGGGTTTCCACTACAGAAACTTCTAGTACCTTTAGTACATTGACCAAAGTGGTCAAATTTCCATACAATGAAGGGCACATGCAGCAAAACACGTCACTTTTATGTGGACAACCAAAATTGTGTGGAACTTTTTGAAACAATGATAAAACCAACGTGGACATGAGAACCGGTAAACAACTTTAATACTCATCTACAAAGCCTTTTCATACTATTGCATCTTGGGTAGAAAAAACAACTCTCCAAACCCTTCATATGCAAGCGCAACATTGTTGAAGAAGCCCATCTTTAAGGGTCTAACAAGGAATCAAGTTGCGGTTCAATCATCCTTCCTTCTACGTCGGCAAGACATGTCTTACTCGAACACATCGCCAACAGACTTCTTGGTATGCGACTGCGGTTTAAGGGCTGTAATCCAAAGCTCCAAGAAAGCGGAAAGTTTTGGCAAGAGATTTTATGGGTGTCGTAACTGGAAGGTGAGATCATTTCAAATGTAGTAGACAATATAAATATGTTTGCAATACATGAAACGTAAGCTTGTTTATTATTGTGTATGTTAGTTTGATTGGAGTTTCGTATTGTTGTCATATGCGGTTAAAAATTTTAATGGCAGCGAGGTGGGTGCAATTTTTTCGGATGGCTCGACCCTCCGGACACTGGTGGGTCTAATTCAACGGTTGTCGGTCTGCACGCCGACTTGATGGAAATGTCGGCTAGGCTAGACGCTATGCAGCAGAAACTGGACAGGATTGGAAAAAAAATTAAGGTTGTAAAGCTTATTTCGACGGTCACCTGGGTTCTTATCTTGGCCCTACTTGTCAATTTGTGGAAAAATAGATGAAGATTTCGGAAAATGTCTAAGCTGTCATGTTTCTCCTAATTAAGTTGTTGATTTGGGCTCTTTTGTGTTACATTAACGTCCTATTTTCTATCCTATTAGGAGTGTAATGAAATTGTTATGTGTTTTATTTTTTGGGCCTATTAATAGATTTGCTAATTAATGGATGGTGCGTGTTAGCTTTTACAGTAGTACTCCTTTCTTCATTATTTCTTAAGGCATGATAATCTGAAGTTAATTCAAATAGATCATAGGACCAATACATTGATTAAATAAAACGTATTAAACAGAGAGATAGAGGTTAATAAATTTATAATCTAATTTTTTTTTTTAATCTTACTGTAAACACAGAAAATGCGACTCAATAATTTAAGTTACTGAATATTTTATAATTTCGCTATATAAATATTAAAGTCTACAAAATTATATATATTCTTAAATATTGAAACCGTGAAAAATATCTAAAACGACACTTAATTTGAAAATAAATTAACGAGTAAAAGCGTCGCTTATAGAAAAAAGACGGGAGTATACTTTTACTTTTCTCTATCATTCTAAAACGTCGATATTTTGAAACGAAGAGAGTAAGATTTTATTATAAATATATTACATTACACTAGTAAGTAGTAACACTACAAAGACACTATATTATGCTTTCTTTATCATCCAATGACATTACTGAAAATAATACCTCTATTACAGACTACACCTATTAAAAATACGATATTTTTTCGCAAGCGAAAATCACTAATGGGTTGGTACATTGTGGATATACAGAAAATGAGAATCTCCAAAATTGTATGCAAGTGGAAAATTTCAGAGACAACAATTTGTATTGTAGTGGTAAATAATGGGTTAGTGTGTGTGATTTAAATTGGAAAGTGTAGGGAAGAGGTTTTGGGGGAAATAATAAAGTCAAAGTTCAAAGCAAATTAGTTGACCCCGGTGGGTCAGCGAAATCAAGAAGAAAATACATAATCCACATTGACAGGGGCAAAATAGACAATTACAAATTATTAAAAAAAATTACATTAATTTTTTTAAATTGTGGCTGGCCACAATGTGGCCAAGTATCATTTTCCTTAATAAAAAGGAGTGTTTATTGAGGACGATGAGTAATGAATCAAACTTGACTGAAAAATTAATGAGAATATTTTATTAAAATTTGGTCGAGTTTTACCTTAAAAAATGGGCTTTAAATTTGTGAGTTTGGGCCTAATTTAATGTATATCATTTGAAAGATATATCCTTGTTTTTAAGCATAATGATGATCCTTACAGCATTATTAATTTATTATTATGTTTTAAGATAAAAGAACATGTCCGAAGAGCCATTTAGAAAAGATTCTCCCGTCTTCTTTTCATTTTATTTTATCTTTTTACTGTTTACAAATAAAATATATATTAAACACAGCCTACAAAAATAGGCACATTTTATTTTTCACACTGATTAAAATATCTTTAATATGCTTGGAATAACAAATTTAACCCAGTATTTTTTTTATACCCTTATATATTTCGAATTAATTGAATAAATGATTGGTCCCAACTCCCAACAAACATTTAGGAAGTATTTTAAAAGAAAAAAATATTATTTAATAAGAAAAGCAAATATAATTTAGAACAGTTAAAAGTTGAATATTAAACTTTTATGCAGTAAAATATGCTAATTTGTGAAATTGTTAGCATATCAAATTAGGGACTAGTAACACATGGCCCATCGAAAATTAACAAATATATATTCTACCAATATGACTTATTTATGCTCCAATGGGCATCAGCATTAAATTTTATTTTCATACTTAAATTAAAAATTAAATTATGAATTTATATCAATACACACCGTACGTAATACTGGAAATTTGAAGGCCATGCACGCAATTGCAAACTAGACTTCTTGTCTCAATCATCGATTATTGAAACGACAGTACAAAAGCTATATTGATTTAATTTGACGAATATAGCATGCGTACCCCAGATCACATCATCTATTTCATTTTTAGTGTTTCACTCAATATTTTACGTTAAAATTAAAAGTCTACACCATGAATTGTGATTTGAAACCTTGGATGTCATAAACCATTAAACCTGAGTTCATGAAATATAAAAACAAGAATCATGAACTGTAAATTTATGAATCATGAAATAAAAATATAGTCTAGTAACAAAGTTTAGATTCTGTAGAATTAGGAAAAGATTTTAATTAATTCTTTCCTTAGTTATTATAGGCAAATTACAATAGAATCCCCTAAATTGGGAGATAGATTGGGAGATTGATTTTTTCCTTTATTAGATTAATTCTTGGTGTATATATACCATGTACATTGTACACAAAAATACACAATTCAATACAGAAAATTCCAAACTCTAGAATATGAATCTTCTTCTTTCGTTTAACATGGTATCAACACTCTGATTGGTTGTTTACAGATAACTGGGAACCGAGCTCTACTGAAGAAGTACAGTCCATTCCAATGAATCTTGGTCCCACATCTCCCTCATTGAATACCTCGGAGGTACAAATTTCTAACCCTGATTCTGAAACTAATTATTCTCCAGTTCCTGTATCTTTTCCTAACAATACAGGCCAAAACGAGAATTCGTATTGTCTTCCCCCAAGGCAGAATAGAGGAGTCCCCCCTCAGAGGTACAGCCCTGAATACAGACCTAAGCAATCCAGATACCCAATTGCCAACTTTGTCACAGGTGTCAACGGAAAAATTCAACGTTTCAGAAATAAGCTGTCTACTGAGTGGATCCCAAAAAACGCAGAAGAGGCACAAAAACATCCAGAATGGAGCGAGGCAATGAATACTGAAATGACAGCTCTTAGTAAAAGTAAGACATGGGACAAAAGCCAACTGCCTCCAGGAAAGAAACCAGTTGGCTGTAGGTGGGTCTTCACAATCAAGTATAACCCAGATGGAGAAATAGAAAGATATAAAGCACGACTGGTTGCTAAAGGCTACACCCAAGTATACGGAATTGACTATGCAGAGACATTCTCTCCTGTTGCAAAATTAGATACTGTAAGAGTGTTACTTTCAGTAGCAGCTAACCGTGATTGGCCTCTACATCAGTTTGATGTGAAAAATGCATTTCTCCATGGAGATTTGACCAAATAAATATATATGGAGATTCCACCGGGCTTTGAAAGAGAATTCGAAGAAGGAGAAGTATGCCGATTAAAGAGGTCTCTATATGGGCTAAAACAGTCGCCTCGGGCATGGTTTGGAAGGTTTACGTCGGCTATGAAGAAATACGGATATACCCAGAGCAACTCAGATCACAGACTGTTCCTAAAAAAAAGGTACTCTAAACTCACATGTTTAATCATTTACGTTGATGACATAATCATTACAGGAAACGATGAGGAAGAGATCAAACTCCTTCAAGAAAACTTGTTCTCTGAGTTCGAAATGAAGAATCTTGGTGGATTGAAATACTTCCTTGGAATAGAAGTGATGAGATCAAGGGAGGGCATATTCTTATCTCAAAGAAAGTATGTTCTGGACCTTCTTGCGGAAACAGGACTTCTGGATTGCAAGCCAGCAGAAACACCTATAGCTGTCAATCATGGACTAAGAGGAGATTCAAGCAATAAGCCGGCCGATAAAGGAAAGTACCAAAGGATTGTTGGCAAACTGATCTATCTCGCACACACGAGGCCAGATATAGCATATGCAGTTGGAGTCGTAAGCCAGTTTATGCATAAACCCTTGGTGGAACATATGGATGCAGTCATTAGGATCATGAGATACTTAAAGTCATCCCCTGGAAAAGGGATATTCTTCCGGAAAAACACGCAACTAGACGTTTTCGGATATACTGATGCTGATTGGGCAGGAAACATCACAAACAGACGATCTACAGCTGGGTACTTCACCTTTGTAGGGGGCAATCTCGTGACCTGGAGGAGTAAGAAACAAAAGGTGGTAGCACTCTCAAGTGCAGAAGCAGAGTTTCGAGGAATTGTGAAAGGGATAACAGAACTGTTATGGATAAAGAAGTTGATGACTGAGATGGGCCTATTGGAGACAGGAGCGTTCAAACTCTATTGTGACAATAAAGCAGCTGTGAGCATTTCTCATAACCCCGTCCAACATGATCGAACTAAACATATAGAGATTGACAGACATTTCATCAAAGAGAAGCTAGATAATGAAGATATCACTCTTCCGTTTGTCAAGTCTGAAGATCAACTTGCAGATATTCTAACAAAAGCTGTTTCGGGAAAAGCCCTTCATAAGGTTCTTGACAAGTTAGGTATGTGGGATTCTCCACCTACCAACTTGAGGGGGAGTGTAGAATTAGGAAAAGATTTTAATTAATTTTTTCCTTAGTTATTATAGGCAAATTACAATAGAATCCCCTAAATTGGGAGATTGATTGGGAGATTGATTTTTTCCTTTATTAGATTAATTCTTGGTGTATATATACCTTGTACATTGTACACAAAAATACACAATTCAATACAGAAAATTCCAAACTCTAGAATATGAATCTTCTTCTTTCGTTTAACAGATTCTAGGTAGTAAATTTGAACCTAAATGTTAACTGGACGTCATAATCGTTAATTGTAAATGAGTTGATTATACACTATTTAAAGAGGAAAGGGAGGAGTAGTTGTAACTAACTTATTCTAAGTTGCTCCTCTAGCTAACTTGCACCACTTGGTTCCATATGTGACTATATTATATGCATCTGATATGCTCCCTTTAATCCTAGCATGTAGTCTTGTTTGTACTGACAGCTTATGAGCCACCAGACTTGTTACATAATTCTACAGACTTACATAAACCAAAAATGCTAAGACATAACCCCACTTGTTAAACCAATTACAGTTGACTGGCTTGTCATCCTTGAGTCTCTACAACATTGCACACATTGATTCTTGCAGTGAGTGTTTTGAATCTTGTAATAATTGCGGTTTTGTCAAGATATCTACAAGCTGCTCTTCTGTGTTGACATATCTCACATCAACTATCTTCTTCTTTACCAGCTCTCTTATATAGTGCACATCCACTACCGTTGTCATGCCATATTACACTTGGTTGCTTGACTTGAGTTCCCAGCTCCTTGAAAAAATTTCAATCCACACAACCTCAGTTGCAAGATTTGCAAGAGATCTGTACTCAGATTCAGTAGAACTCCTTGCAACTACGTCATGTTCCTTAGCACTCCATGTGATCAGATTTCTTCCCAAGAATACACAGTGACCTCCTGTAGACCTTCTATCATCCACTGACCCTGCTCAATCAACATCTGAGTATGCTATTAGTTTATCAGTTGGTGAAGGGACAAATGCTAGACCTTGATTAATGGTTCCTTTTAGGTATCTCAGTACCCCTCTTGCAGGCCTGCCAATGTTTTGTTGTTGGTGCTGACGAGAACTGGCTCAGTTTGTTGACTAAAGGCCCTGACTGCACTTCTGTAGATGGTTGGCATGTCAAAAAACTCAGAGTCATCTTGATATAGCTTGCTGCTTATGCAGTATGGGCGTTCTGCAGGTTACAATCAGCCATGTTTGTCTTCTTTAATAGGCCACCTATGTATTTGGACTACTTTAGAATGATTCTTTGAGATGTCCTGCTTACTTCCAATCCCAGGAAGTAATGAACTTCCCCAAGCTGCTTTAGTGAGAAGTGAGTGTTAAGTAGTGTGATAAGTTGTTGAATATCCTTTGTATTGTCACATGTTACAAATATATCATCTAGACCAATACCATTAATGTACTGCCATTTTTCTGCTGAAAAAAAGAGAGAATTGTCAAATATAGACTATGTGAAATTTAGAGAGATCAGTGCATCTTTGAGCTTATCATTATAGGATTTAGGTACTTGTTTCAAGCCATAAAGGGATTTGACTAGTTTGCACACATATTGAGGTGTTTAGGGTCCTCAAATCCTAGAGGTTGTGTCATATACACTTCTTCTTTTAGATCGCATTATTGACATCAATTTGATATATTGGCCAACCTGTTGAAACTTCCATTGATAACATAAGTCTAATTGATATGGGCAACGTTTCAAAATAATCAATTCCAGGAATTTGCATAAACCCTTTTGCTACTAATCTTTCTTTTCACCACTCAACGGTTCCATCAACTTTTGCTTTACTTTAAACAACCATTTATAATCAATAACTTTCATATCTCTATTATAAGGTACTAATTTCCAAGTGTTGTTCCTCATCAAGGCTTGATACTCTTTGATCGCGCTATCGAGGCACGTCAAATTAGTTATTTATTTCCTAACTTTCTTTCCTAATAGTAGGTAGAGCAAGTTAGTATCGATCCAGCAGAGAACGAAGAAACTAATCGATTGATTGTATTAAACCAATTTATATAACTAATTATAATAATATAAAAATAATATGGGGGAAGTTTTGATGAGAAGTAATTAACTACTGAAGCTAACAAATAAACTATTAAACTAACAAACTAACGATGAATTTACTTATGATAAAAGTATTCCCGCCTTTAAACATATCCCCTAGTCCGAATCATTCATGTAACTATTGCAACTGTTCGACAAACTAGTTCAGAGACCCCTACTCCAAGAATTAACAGGTACGCATAGCTAATCCTTGTTACCCCTTAAGTATAATTAATCACAGTTTCGGTTAGTAATTAATCATATCCGATTAAGTAGTTCTAGGATACAATTGCTAGAACACCGTTAATCAAATGCATAGGGAACTAAGGCAACGAAGTAGGTACGGTGTTGTACTCGCAAGCTCGGTACAAGTGACCGCGACTCATATTATCCTAGCGAATAAATCACTATTTGCTACTTTTAGACATCTTTCACCCATATCAATCCCAAAGCTTTCCGACTACCTTCCAATCCTCCTCTCTCATACTCACTCTTAGTCCAAATGAGCCAAAGGTTTAATTATTGAAAGGATGTGGCTTATAAAGTAAGGCTATCAACGAAACAACTACAAAGCTCAAATGGGCTAACAACGGAAAATTTTATTGGTCAAAAGGAAAACATATTACGGCTTAAGAATAAGTTCAAAATAAAAAACCGCCTAAAATCATTTCCTAAATCACAACATGTCTGACATATATATTCACAATAGAGACTCCGGGCAAGTTCTAGAGACGACCACATATAACCAAAGAATTCACACCGAAAGAATGTAGATATTACTCCAAAGATGGGAGTACAAAATTTGGCTCAAAAACTCACAAGGTTATAGGTGATCACAAGTCTCAAGTACAAGCTCAATTTTATCTTCATTACATATCATGCTCTATCATATGTCAATTTTTCAAATTTTAAGCAAAAATCATGATCATCATTAACTAGTTGCACACTTGTCACTACCCTAATCTATTGTCCTTAGACACACATCAAAATCAATCTATAATCTCGATTTTTCAACTGACTCAATTCTAGACTCAACTAAAATGCAAAGTACATAACAACTAAACATGACCAAACTCGCAAAGACAGTGGCTCACAGGACAGACGATCAACCAAGTAATTAGCTCACATTCCATACAACTATGGCTCACAGACCAACACTCAATAAACAAACAAAAAACTCGCAACTAGCACAAAGTAAGAAAATATATGAAAATAAGGCTCAAAGCTCAAAAGTGGCCAAGTCGTCCCACTTACACCCCCTCCCCCAACATGGTTGAAAACCACAGTTTGTGGGGAAAAGAAGTACGACTTGGTGCTTACTTACAGTACTCCTGCTGAGGTGGTGGTTGGAAGCTATGTTTGCTCCAATATTTGGTTATCGCGCCCCACCAAATGTCTTGTTATATCCATCATGCTCCACTACTATTTGCATTTGAGTCATGTTAGTTCCTGCATCTACTCAAATACGAAAAGAAAATGCATCAAATAGAAAATAACAATAAAATGCATAATTTAAAAGTAAAAATACGATAAACATCGGGTTGCCTCCCGACAAGCGCCTTTGTTTTACGTCGTTGGGTCGACCGGTTCACATCCATTTAGAGTTTGATCTATGGTGGTTTCCACATTAGCCCCGACCAATTAAAGCATTTTACCTCCTTCATTTTCTCACGCTCCCTCTTATGATGCCTCCAAGATGTAGGAGTATTCAGCTTATCCCTGCAACTCAGCTCACAGTTTCTTTCACCAAACAGGTTAATAACATCATTAGGCATAACATATTGGACATTTTCAGAGAATGCAAGTACAACATATATGTTAATTTAACGATGCGTCCAGCGAACTCCATCGTGAGTGTCCCCTCACGAACGTCTATCTTTGTTTGAGAGGTGTTTAAAAACGGCCTCCCTAACAATATAGGTGTAGAAGTTGATGTAATCGCCATTCATGTCTAACACATAGAAATCCGCCGGAAATACTAAGTCACCTACTTCCACTAGCACATCTTCTAAGACCCCATCAGGGTATGTAGTACTACGGTCAGCTAGTTGAATTACTATCCTCGTTTCTTTTAATGGTCCAAGTTTTAGTGTATGAAAAATAGAACGAGGCATGATGTTTATAGATGCACCTAGATCTAGCATAGCTCTCTCTATGGTGTGATTACCTATCGAACGGGGTATTACGAACATACCTGGGTCCTTGAAATTAGGGAGAATCTTCCTTTTGAAGATGGCTGACATATTTTCTCCCATAATGACTTTCTCATCTCCCTTTAACCTGCGTTTGTTAGTGCATAGATCTTTAAGGATTTTAGCATACCTCGGGATTTGTCTGATCGCATCGATTAATGGAATGTTTATTTCGACCTTTCGGAATACATCTAAGATCTCTTTTTCCTTGTTATCTTTCACTTTCATCGCTAGTCGGCTAGGAGACGAGAGTGGTTGAGTCGGAACAGGTGGCACACTAGGCTGTTTTCTCAAGCAATGAGTCTCGACTGAGACTATTGGTTCTCGGCCGAGCTGGATGGGTAGATTGCTTTGGTCTCGATCGAGATTGTTTGCTCGACCTCCCCTTCGTTTTTCTTGATTATTTCATCACTGTCCTCTTCTAAACTTCGCTCGGGCTTGTTAGGCTCTCCAAGCTTAGTTCCACTCCTCAGTGTTATAGCGCTTACGTTTCTCAGGTTGGTCTCAGGTTGAGCTGGTAATTTCCCACTGTTTGCACTTTCCAAACGACTCACAACAGTAGCTAATTGACTCACTTAAGTCTCAAGGTTCTTGATGCTTGACTGTGTGTCTTTTTGAAACTGAACAGTGTTCATTGCCAAGTGACGATGTCTTCTAAGGACGGGCCTGGAGCTTGCTCAGTCGGTTGCCTCTATTGGTACATGCCCCGTGAGAGGCGATTTTGATCTCCCGACTGCTGTGGCTGATTACCGAATCTCAAATTGGGATGATCCCTCCACCCCGGATTGTAAGAATGGGAGTAGGGGTCATATCTTCTCTGCTGGAAATTATCTGTGCCAACAGCATTAGCGTGGGCGTCGATCTCATCTCCAAGAATTCGACAATCATCTGTCGAATGCTCCATTGTCTCACAAATACGGCAAGGCTTGATAATAGCCTTTCCCCCTGAAGCGGCCTTTCTTACTATAGTTGTTAACGTTTCAAGCCTGTGTTCTATGGATGAGTCGGTTGCCTCTCTTACTGCTTTAAACGATACATCTCTACACCCAAATTGCTGTGAGTTTGCAGCCATCTTTGATATCAGTTCCCTAGCTGCAATTGGTGTTTTTTCCACTAGCACTCACCCGCTAGCTGAATCTATCATGTTCCGATTCGCCATTGACAAACCTTCATGAAATTACTGGAGTAACAGTTGATCGGTTATCTGATGTTGTGGACAGCTTGCCACCAGTTTCTTGAACCGCTCCCAATACTCATACAAATTCTCACTATGCCTTGCTGGGAAATATTTTTCTAAGAATAGCCTCTCCATCTCCCCCCATGTGGTGATAGAAGGTGGAGGAAGATAGTAGAGCCAATCCTTAGCCAAATCCTTCAAGGAGAAGGGGAAACCGTAACTTGATTGCTTCTTCACTAACAGTGGTAGGCTTCATACTCGAGCAGATGGTGTGGAACTCCTTCAGATGCTTGTGGGGGTCCTTGTCCGAGAGGCCATGGTATGAGGGCAATAGATGGATTAACCCAGATTTCAGTTCAAATGTAGTGTTTTCTCCCAAGTTGGGGAAAGTGATGCATAGGGGCTGGTGAGTGGTCCCAGCGGTAGCCAATTCTTTCATAGACTTCTCTGCTGCCGAGACTGTCTGTTCGTTTTCTGATTAAAAAAGGATAGGTTTAGTTTCAGAATGTGAAGTTTCAGTTTCCTCTCGAATCCCTCTTGCTTGTCTCCTCAGAATTTGGTCTGTTCGCGTAATCTCTGGATCGAATTGCAAGTCTTTGTTACTGTGTGAACGAGTGGTCATTCATAGCTATAATAAGATGCATACGAACAAGTGAATGCCCAGTGTATAATAAACAAAGATCATAAGAAATAACAAAAAATAAAACTAATAATGGTTTATACTAAAACGCAATTAATTTCAATCATTCCCCGACAACGGCGCCAAAATTTGACCGCGCTGTCGAGGCACGTCAAATTAGTTATTTATTTCCTAAATTTCTTTCCTAATAGTAGGTAGAGCAAGTCAAGGTCGATCCCACAGAAACGGAGAAACTGATCTAATGATTGTATAAAACTAATTTATATAACTAATTATAATAATATAAATATAATATGGGGGAAGTATTGATGAGAATTAATTAACTACTGAAGCTAACAAAATAAACTATTAAACTAACAAACTAACGATAAATTTACTTATGATAAAAGTATTCCCACCTTTAACCAGTATCCCCCTAGTCCGAATCATTCATGTAAATATTGCAACTGTTCGATAAACTAGTTCTGAGACCCCTACTCCAAGAATTAACAGATACGCATAGCTAATCCTTGTTACCCCTTAAGTATAATTAATCACAGGTTCGCTTAGTAATTTATCATATCCGATTAAGTAGTCCTAGGATTCGATTGCTAGAATACCGTTAGTCAATCGCATAGGGAACTAAGGCAATGGAGTAGGTACGGTGTTGTACTCGCAAGCTCGATACAAGTGACCGCGACTCATATTATCCTAGCGAATAATCACTATTTGCTACTTTTAGACATAAACATATAACAATTACGGATTATGAATTTATGGCCTAACAACATTTATATGCCTACTAACCGGATGATCAGTCCAAATAACACACATATAAAAGATATGAAGAAAGCAAATAACATAAATAATCTCAGAACATAGTTCAAACAATTACCGGAATAATTACAAAAACATCTTCCTAGGGTTCAACATAGTTAAAGACGAAAAATAAAGGCTTAGCTGATCATAGCGATCACTGAGAACAAACTAATAAAGAAAGACATAAAACTAGAAAACCCGAGATATCGAATCTTGATTCTTCGTGCTCGTCGGAAATCCCCAATTCCACGCTCCAAAATCAATGTCAAAGTTATATTTTCGGACTTGGGATCTTCCTTTTATAGTTGGGGATGAATTAGTCTTGGATTGGGCTTGAAAAGGCAATTTTCGAGCAAATCCTATTCTGATTATACATCAGTCTCCGCCGAGAATGAACAGTCTCGGGAGAGAATCATGTAAAGAATTCTCGGCAGAGAATAAGTTATCTCGGCCGAGATTCTTCTTCAGCCAAAAATTATTTTTTCTCTGATCTTCTATCTTGGCCGAGCCCTTACTGTCTCGACCAAGCTCAATTTCCTGAAGCTTTGGCTTGATTTTTCTCGATTTTTTACTTGTGGAACTTTTTTTTAACGTCCATCTTTAGTCGAGTTCGACTTTTTAGTCTAGATTCACCCAAATAGCTTCAAAACAAGTCAAACAACATCAAGTTGCCCAATAACATAAATATGAACAATTCACGATCAATTACGCATGCAAATGTCACCAAATAAACACTTAAATCGACATATTATGTGTGCATAAACACGTGTACCACTCTTCACTCATAGCTTTCTTCCACTATTCACTTTGTAGTGCCTCACCTACACTAGTTGGTTCAATAATTTCAAACTTATTCACACTACCTGTGCTTTGTAATGCTGTTATAACACTGTTGGCTTGTGAATTCCTTCTTTAGACCTAGTGATCATGTGATGTGCAGGGATTACTTGCTGACCTTGATTATCACCTAAAGTGTTACTAGCATTACTATGACTATTAGTAGAAGATCCAGTTTCATGATAAGAGGTATTGCTGACATTTTGAAACAATTCATCAGTTATTACAGGAGGTAAGATATTACAAGTATTTGGAACTTGACATGTAACAATTGGTCTGGTAGATGGAAACAACTCTTTGTAGGCAAACTCTGTTTCATTGAATGACACTGCCTTAGCAATGTACTCTTTACCTGATGGGTGTAGAAACCTGTAACCTTTGTGGCTGGTAGTGTACCCTATAAAACACATTTACTTGACCTAAACTGGAGTTTACTATTACTGTATGGCCTTAAGTATGGAAAACAGCTGCAAACAAAAGGCTTAAGGAAAGCATAGTCAGGATTAACATTGTACAGTTTCTAAAGTGGACTGATATTGTTTAGCACAGGAGTTGGAGCTCTATTGATAGTACACACTGCAGTTCCAAATGCATCCCACCATAAACTCATAGGTAAACCTGAATGTGCTAGCATGGTTAAACCCATTTCAACTACATGCTGGTGTTTTCTCTCTGGTATCCCATTTTTTTGGTGAGCATATGGGCAGGAATACTGTACATTAGTTCCTTCAGATGACAGAAACTTTCCAATAAGACTGTACTCATTACCCATATCAGATTGAAACACTTTAATCCTAGTTTTGACTTGAGTTTGTGTACTCTTATAGAAGTGTTTGAATATATTAAATGCTTTTGATTTGTTACTCATAGGATAAATCCAAGTGTACCTACTATAATTATCTATAAATAACATATAATACTTATATCCATGTGAAGACACAACAGAAGAAGGGCCCCAAATATTTGACTGTATTATATCAAAAGGATGTCCAGTTGCATGTTTTACAGGTGAATATGTAACATTGTGCATATTTCCTACTTTTAGGAATCACAAAAACCTATCATCAGCCGAGGTTTAATCTTCAAACATTTCATAACATTTGTAACAACATGTTGACAGGAATGTCCTAACCTCAAATGCTATAACCTAGCATTATTATTACTACAAACAAAAGATTGACTCACAAACTGATCACTTTGAACATCTAAAGTTCTAGCATGCATTTATTCTTTTCTTTCATGTCCCTCCTAGATTGCATACTTAACAGTAGCATTAGGCTTTCCAAGATGTCTCAGATCCAATTGATATAAGCCATCTTTAAGATAGCCCTTCAACAAGTTTTCATGACTTCTTGCATCCTTCACAAAACATTGGTTAGCATGAAATTATACATAGACATTGTTGTCCTTAGTTATTCTAGATATGCTTAACATTTTTTTAGTTATATCAGGTACATATAAAACATCTTTAAGCATATGAGATTGTGAATTTGACATAGTATGGCACTTTGTGAAACTAATTTGAGAATTATTTAACTTGTTGCCATTACCTACTATGACCTTACCTGCTCCCTTGTAAGGCTTTTAGTGAGTGACTTTAGCTGGATCGGCTGTGATGTGGTTAGAAGCCCTAGAATCAACACACCACTGAGATGGCCCAGCTGTGTTATCTTAATATGCTGTACAAGCTGTGTGAGTCAGTAGTGGATCATAGAACATGTTATCTGGGTTTTGTGACAGATTAGCTTCAGAAGGCAAGTATCCATTTCCTTCTTCAGTTTCTGTAAGATTCACTTGAGTTGAATTGTAGCTACCACCTTGATAATCTTCATCAAATCTGTAGTAGCATCTGACAGCCATATGATTGGTTTTATACAGATTTGACATGGGTTCTTGAACTTAGATGACCCACCTCTACCTCTGCCACCTCTAAGGGGAGCTCTACCTCCTCCTCTATTATTGAAACCCATATTGCCTCTGCCATATCCACCAAGATTATTAATTCTGCCATATCCTTCATTACCTTGATTGTTGAAACCCACATTACCTCTGCCATATCCACCATTCCCCTGATTCTTATGAGATTCATTACTAGCATACTTAGCAGAAAATCTCCATATTATCAAGTGCAGCCAACATCCGTTGGGAATGGGCTTGCTGAAACAACCTCATCTCGCATGTTTGTAGGGCAAATTGTACCTCTTGCAGAGTTAGTGACTCAGATTTGGTGGACTAAAACTCAGGGCCAAATCCACTAAGTATGTAAACAATAAGCTCATCATCAATTATGACTTGCCCTGCATCTATAAAGGTATCTGCTATAATTTTTATAGCTAAGACATACTGATCAACGAACATACTACCCTTGTTCATTGTTTGCAACTGAAACTGTAAATTCATAGCCCTAGCACGAGATGAAGATTTAAACAACGACTCAAGAACAGAACACACTTTGGCATAAGATTTTCATCTAGTAACATGCCCTAACATTCCTTCAGATATGGATGCAAGCAACCAACCCCACATAAGTTTATCTCGTCTCAACCATACCTGATACTGAGGATTGGATCGATGTGGTTGCATAGCCCTTGACATTTCCAAGAACTGAGGTTGCGTTGCCATAGTATCCAACATCAACCCTTCGTAGTCGTGCCCTTAGAGCAATGTCGAGCACTTGAGTTTTCCAAAATATGTAATTCCCCTTTGTTGATTATAAAAGTACAATCTAGACAATGTAGTACCAACGAGCTTTTAGATACAAAATCAAGTCATGGAAAAATCACTCCCTTTAAGATAGATTACGTCCCGGCTAGTGTTCTCGGAATGATGTAAATGCCTCCAAAGGTAAAATGATTTACGTCTTTTCTGAAGTAGCACCACTATCAGAAAAGCTCCGGCGAACTAAGTATGTTCGTCTGGACTGGAAATCCCTTAAGACTAAAAATGCAGAGAATAAGAGAGAGAGGAGATGTTTCAGATGAGTTTTGTTGTGTGTTGTGTGCATGTAGGGAGCAACTATATATAGGCATGCGGGGGACAACCTTGTTTATTGACTTTAACTAGCCATAATGCTGGCTGTTATTGGCTGAGTAATAGCCCAATTGAATACTACCATAATTCTGCCATTAACTGGCTGTTAATTGTGGATGTTACAGGTTAAATTTTAAATTCAAACCCATCCTGTTTATACTAGAGCCCATCCGGCAAGCCCAACCATTTTGGGGTTCAAAAAAGATAAGAGCCCTAGCCCAAGGTCCGAGGCCGAGGCCTTCCCAAGGACCAAGGCCCAAGGCCCAGGCCTGTGGCCGTGCCCGAGCCCAGTCGAGCCGAGTGCGCGCGTGTGTGGGCTTCCAATGGGACTCCCTCACAAACACAATCAATATGCTTCGAGATGCTCTTATATTTATAGTGGTAATCAATATACTCAAGTTTCAACATGGGATATTAAATGTATTTAATCTTCCATTCCACATTAATCCATAATCAAGTGGCTAACTTTATGAATTAATTTCTTACTCGCCGAAAGTCGGTTTTGATAAATTCAAAATTCTACGATTATCTACTCCACACTTAGATTAATCATATAAAGTTGAATACCTACAAAATTAAATTTTTCACCACCTAATTATTTCATTAAAGTGACTACTCACTCACTTTAATTAAACAAATATCCAACACCCTTCTCCAGCCGAAGAGCAATTGGGGCAAGAATAGTAAAATTCGCGGCATTATTGACCGTCGAACTAGTAGAAGTAGACGATTCCACCATCACCATCAAGAAAAAATTGTTCAAAGAATTGACATAATTGAAAAGAAACAAGAACAGGGGAAAGAGTGAGAAAGAATGAGAAAGACTTTGTAGATCGAAGGCTAGTTTGATACCATGTTAACTAAATGCCATAATCTCATTAATGGTAAATGAGCTGATTATACACTATTTAAAGAGGAAAGGAGGAGCAGTTGTAACTAACTAATTCTAAGCTGCTCCTCTAGCTAACTTGCACCACTTGGTTCCGTATGTGACTATACATATATTATATACATCTAACACTAAATCATGAACCCATAAACAATGAATTATAAATTATAAAACTCAACCATGAATCCCAAAACAAACTGCAATTAATATTTTTAAAATAGTTATCTTTTTGGAGTAAAATATGAGTGTAATGGGAAGAAAGTGAACATGTGATGTCATACTTGCGGGCTGGAGGCCGAATAAAACAGATTAAATGACCTGGCGGACTTCAATCTCCACAATTGGTATGATATTATTCGATTTGGGTTAGACCGTACGGATTTATTTTTGGGTCTTACCCAAGATGCCCCATACAATTGGAGAAGTATACCCAATCTCATATGCACACCATTTTCTCCGTATATGATTGATGTAGGACTTTGGTTGACACCCGAAATTCTGAACAATCCCCCTCGCCCTCTCAAATGAAGGACAATTGAGTCGGCCACTTTGTGTTTGTCTAACTCTTACGGGATTGTCCGAGCCTTACGTGCTCCATTCGAGCCCAAGTACGTGCGGAGATCCCCTCCATTCAACCGTACTGTGTGCGTTGCGACAATCAGCTTATGTGGCAAACCACATGGTGATGGATCAACCATGCTCTGATATCACTTTGTAAGAATCAGACGAAGTCCAATCTCCATAGCTGGTAAGTCTGGTATGCTATTATCTGCTTTGAGCCGAGTTCGTACATATTTGTTTTAGGTCTTATTTCAAAAGACCTCGTAATAGTTGAGAAGTATGCATAATCTTAATTAAAAGATATACTGCATGGCTCAGTATATTTTAATGGATAAAGTGAGATTGATTTGGGGTCTATTTTCTGTAACACAACCTGCCATGTTAAACAGCTGATTGACTAATGAAGGTCATATAATCATAAGTTTGTCAAAAGGGATATGACTACTACATAAAGTTATTAATAGTAGTAACTAGTGTGTAGGACCAAGGTTAGTTGTGAGTGTCACACAAATGCATGTGCATGCAGCTCATTTTTCTACTGTCCCCACTTTATTTTCCACCTAATCTCTCATTAATTATTCACGATAATATCTGACCATTTGGCAATCGTGGAAGCTCCATTACCAACTACTCTATTTAATTTTTTTAATTACTTTAAAAAAATTGATGTCAGTTTTTGACTAAATCAATATTGGTAACATACTCACTTCTTCTCATAAAAATTTGTAGATGCCTAAAAAAGTAATCTATATTCTTAATAATGGTATATTAAGTGCTTATGTTTCTTATTATACCGTACTAAAATTTCATTGACACTATCATTTATACTTAGCATTTTTTAATTTATCATATTAAATAAAGGTATAGTAAAAATTATCGTGTTTATTAATTTATTTCTTAGTTTGTGTGAAATTTGAAGGTGACAATATTTATGAGATGAAGAGAATATTTTTTGTTATGTTAAAACTTAAAATCTTGTATTTTGTTTTTTTCTTTTTCCTTCGAGAAGAATGTTGTATAATACGTTGATATAGCTTTTGTTATGTTAAAAACACTCATACATTACTATAATAATGTTATATTATTATTGTGCACTTATTAATATTAAAGGGACAATATATTTGAAAGTCAGATTTTAAGTCCTCCCTCACAATTTCTTTTTTTTTTTCTGCAATGTTTAAAACACACGAGACCCAAAATTTGATAAAATTAATATATTTATATAATTTGATTAATATATATTCCTAGTAATAATAATTACTCTCTTTCCCGTAAAGAGTCATGTTTGAAAATGTATGATTTTTTTTTTTTCGTCAATTTGATGAAGATATAACTTAAAAAAAAACCATCAAATCACACTAACACAAATTATTTATTTTTTTATGTCATATTCAATGATATATAGATAATTTGATCAGTGGACAACGGGACTCTCATGTTGGAACAATTTTTTTTCAAAATTTTTTAACCTGGTCAAGGTTAATAAGTTAACGGAAATTTGGATTTACTTGGGCTTAATTTAATATTCTAGCCCATTAGTTCTTTGAAATAATTTGACAGCTACAGGCCCATTTCTTATGCATGGTCTGCGTACTACGGCCCATAACAAGGAATTGCCCTTTTTGGGCTGTGAATTGTCAGCATACAACTTTACAATTTATCCCTTATGTGAATGAGAGAATATTAAATAACATAATCTATCGCATCAAAACATTTTCACTATTAATGTTGTGCAAGTTTTAAGCAATGATTCCGGAATTCCATTTCCCACTGATTAACTCAATGGGGAATGCAATTCATTCCCTTCTTAAATCAAAATATGGAGAATATTTACCTTGAATAATTTTTTTTTTATAAAAAAAACCCCTTTTTGGAGGGAATTTTTATCTAACTTTTCGGGAACCCAAGTTGAGAAGAGTATAAAATATATCTGAATACAAATCAATAAAAATTCGATAACACAAACCAACTCGATAAGCTCCATCAATACCTTGCACATATATTTATTTCTAATTGTTGTGTTCAGGCACACTAGACCGATATTACTATTGATTTTTGTAAAAAATAGAAAACAAATTTGAACACTAAAGTAAGTAGCATATATATTCTATAATTAATCTCTATTCAGATAATAAATGAAGAAAATACAATAAGCAAAAAAAGAAAAAAGAAAAAGTTACAACGAAGTTCTATAACATTACACATATTCATCAAATAAAATTATTTCAAATTCTCCAATTAGTATTTTCCCTCTTACTCTTCTTCAAGTAAATTTTTTTCAGTAAATCAATCAAATTCAACATTTCCTAATAAATTATTACTAATATATAATATATATATATATATATAATATATATATATTTACATTATTTGGTAGGCCATTATCGGGTTTCATCGCGTTAGTCCAATATGACCCGAATATTATCGTGTCTTATTGGGTTGACCCGATAACGACCTGAACCCGTTAGAGCTCGGCCCAAATCCGAAATTATCGTGCGGGTTCAAAACGTGTTATTGGGTCGTGTTGAGTTTTGCCACCCCCTAATTAGAATGGGTGTTACAGACAGTGCATCGGATTGAGTGAGAAGTGTGAGAGAGATGGGTAGTCAATCAGGCAGCTGCACGACCATCTCAACGAGCCGAAGCCCAGCTAAGAACGATCCTCAACTGCACCACTTGTTCAGAGGCCTGAACCAAGTGGGCTGTTAATCATGCTCTGGTCGAGTAGCCATGGTTCATTCACTAGACTTGGTTTCCTGTCTCGTTAGAACTCAATGATACAGAGGTACGGGCCTATAGAACAGATCCTGTTCAAGTAAGGTCGTTCGAAGTGTGTGTGTGTGTGTGTGTGAGAGAGAGAGAGAGAGAGAGAGAGAGAAAGAGAGAGAGAGAGAGAGAGAGATCGAGTCTTGTGTATGTCTATGAGAGAGATAGAGAGAGAACACTGGACGTGAGCGATTACTGCACCGGATCTAAATCAATCAGCGTATTTTAATCCACGTGGAAGTCTGTAGCTAGGGATGTAAATGAAGTCAAATACCTTTGATTCGATTCGTGATTCGAATTTGATTGAGATGACTTGCATTCGAAAAGTTCATATTCGAATTCGAATTTGAATTCAAGTATAACATTCGATTCAAATAATTCGAATATACGATTCATTTATGTATAACACATTTTAAGAAATTAAATAATCCATATAATACTAAATATATAATATATATTTATACAACTATATATTTAAAATAAATAAATAAATAAATATATATATATATATATGTTTTATATTATTAAAACTTGTAATTGATAAAATTAAAAAAAAATTGAATATTTAAAAAATAAACAATAACTTAAAAAAAATAATTTCGAATCTCGAATTGAATTAAATACATTCGAATATTTTTCATGAATCAAATTCAAATCACCTTAAAAAATTCGATTAATACTCGATTCGAATTCGAGTTCACATTTACGAATTCAAATTTTTTAATATTCACAATTCATTTAGATCAATGTCAACAACTTTATTTTTTTAGAATGGACCAATTACCTTAGGATTACTCATTATGTACAAAAGTGCACACCCGGTGATGGAAACTTAAGAATCAAGTGAGATATACTCCGCAATTAGTAAGTTGATTTGAGTAAGTCGCAATACTAAATAACACCAGTCCTTTTAAAACTTAATAACATTGTTTCATCTTTCCTTTTTTTTTTTTTTTTTTTTTTTTTTTTTTTTTGGAAATTACGACTTAAGTGTACCTGACTACCATACCACTAAGAAAATCAGTTGTAGTTCCGTTAGTAGATTATTTTGTAATTCAGGCCTGTTAACGAAAAGCACTATAGTTGTTCAAAGAGTCAAGTTGTAGATTGTTCGAGTATTATTTGCAAATTAAGTTCGAAGGGACCTGTAATTGGTATCTGTTAATGTTTACGAACATTAATGAAGATAAAATTTGTTAACATTTCATGTGTCGTACAAATGAATATTAGATAGGTTTTAGGTTTGCAAAAAAAAATTTGGGTCATTTTCTCAACAACAAATTCATGACCATTTTAAATAAATGAGTTATATAAATACTATATAAATAACAATATTAATATTAATATTATTATTATTATTATTATTATTATTATTATTATTATTATTATTATTATTATTATTATTATTATTATTATTATTATTATTATTATTATTATTATTATACGTGTCTAAAACATATTCACGGCCCGCTAATGAACTAGTCATTCAATGTTCAAGTTATATTTGTTATAAAACGAATATAAGTAAATATTTGAATAAGCGTTAATCAAGCTTGAATAAGAACTTTTTACCAAACGTAATGTTGGTTAATAGCTCTACATGCCACTCTAATACTTTCCGTTTTAAAAAAAAAAAAAGTGTCGTTTTAGTGTTTTTTCTGGAATAAGGAAATAGTTAACTAAATTAAGTCGATTGTTAAGGATAAGATTGAAAGAACTGTGTTTTTTCGCTAAAATAATACTTTTTTTGAATCTTTTTATCTTATCTAAAATAATATTTTTTTAAACGGGGAGAATACTAAAAACATCTGTGTAACCAATTAGGAATAAAATAGATCAATATTAGAGCTTTCTCCAGAAATAGATAAATACTTTCTATTGTAGACAAAGTGTGATTACACGTATTTATCGAGAGAAAAAATATAAATAATTGTTAAAGTCGAAGGGCGCCGGACACGGTCTCAAACTGTGAAGCGTGTCAATATACCAAGAGAGCCTTAACAACTAAGTGAGCATTCATTCTAAAATCAATTGGTTTACTATTAATAAGAAGAATAACTCTCTAGACTTCTCTAGACTTATGGAGTATTATTTTGTTAATGTGGGATAACCCACATGTGCACATTTATTCCAACAATAATATCGTTACTCTGCATGATTAGTAGAAGGAAACTTGTATATCTGTGCTAGAAATAGAAGACATGAATGCTCTTTTCTAATGCAAATATTCCAAAATAAAAGAAATAATTATCAGCCAAATACATAAAAGTGGTAATTATTTAGGCCGACTATTAAGCAATATAAGATAAGGTGCGCTTTTTCTTTTCTTTCTCTTATATGAAGATTTAGACATTTTATTCACTCTAACAAAAATAGAAAAATGATGACTTATTTATTTATTATTGGAAACTAAATGTTAGGACATTTTTCTTTTGGGGATCATTGTCCGTCATTAATATAGTTTGTTAGAAATAATTAAGGTGAAAAAAAGAAGAAAAAAACACCCCTTTTATACTAAGTTTGTGAGGAGGTGGACTCTCCTGAATTTCCCAGAAATTTTTGAAAATCGGTTGCTGGTGTTCTTGATTTTCCGGCGAAGATCGTAGGTCGACTCTTCTGAATTTCCCAGAAATTTCTGGGAAATTTTAGGAAAGACGCATTTCTAGAACTTGATTTTGAGGGCAAATATACAATTGGGGATTTTATTTTTTCTTCTTTCTCTCGGATTATCGAAATTTTATTTATGACCTTCAGGAGTATTTTATAATCTGTCATATTCTTGCGTAATCATCAAGGTAGGATTAAGAAAAGAAAATCCGACATATTTCAATAATCAAGTTGGTGTTGCGTATGATGGTGAAATTTGAATCCCTATTAGATAATTTTTAAGCATTAGGTAAAGAGATATTGGATGTAGTGTCGGGCAAATATTGGTTTCAGGTTTGGGCATTATATAGGTAATATGGAAAAATCTATCTCAAATGTGATCAAATTGGTTGATCATATTAAGGAACAATAACTCTGTACAATTTTTTTACTCTTTGGATACAATACATTTCTGCAGTTGGATTAGGAGCAGTAGTTTTTCATTCCTCATCTTCATAGCATCTGTTTGTGATCACATATTATGACAAATATGAGATTTTTTAGTATTGTGGGTAATTCTTTTGGATGTTCTGCATCCGGTGAACGCCTCGTCTCTGCTGCAAGAGACGGGGATCTTCTAGAAGCTCAGGCTTTGTTGGAGTACAATCCTCGCCTGGCGAGGTACTCAACCTTTGGTGTTCGCAATACTCCGTTGCATTATTCTGCAGCTCAAGGGCATCATGAGGTGTGCACGATTTGTTTACATCTTCTTATATGCAATTCTTGTGCACAAAGATTAGATACAACTAGGTTTATTTGTGAAAATGGCTAATATTGATAATATTGTTCTTTTATGTATCTAGATTGTTTCTCTGTTGCTTGAGTCTGGAGTGGATATTAACCTCCGGAATTATCGTGGGCAGGTGAAGTTTTTAATTCGACTTACAGTCCAATGTTAAAGTTGATGATAAACAGATGTGTTCCTTGAATTCTCGAGTATTGGTAAATTTAATTTTGGGGAAATAACAATTTATTAGTACAAAGTTTGAGAGGTTTATTATTTATTTTGGACAGACTGCGTTGATGCAAGCTTGCCAATATGGTCATTGGGAGGTTGTTCAGATTCTGATTCTTTTTAAGGCAAATGTATGAAATTTATGTTGTCTTGAAGACTTTTCATTATGTCTTAATGAGCTTAGTTCCATTTTGTCTTAAGTATACCACTGTGTTTTGGCTTAGATCTACAGAGCAGATTATCTGAATGGAGGAACTGCACTCCATTTAGCTGCTCTAAATGGCCACACGCGGTGCATTCGGCTCCTTCTGACTGATTTCATTCCCAGTATTCCTGATATTTACAGCATATTAAGAAACGAATCTGGAAATGATGATTCTGTGTCAGAGTTTGATGAAAGGTACATGTCCCTTTTGATGGTGGTGACTATATTCTCTGACTATATGCTTATCTTTTTCTTTCCCCCCCCCCCCCCCCCCCCCCCCCCTTTTTGTTCGTTGGGGTAGTACACTCCATGAAATAATCAACAGACCTGCTGATGGTGGCGTCACTGCCCTTCATATGGCCGCACTGAATGGGCATGTTGAAACCGTTCACCTGCTTCTAGATTTAGGGGCCTCAGTGTCTGAAGCAACAGATAAAGATGGGGCTACTATTGATTTAATAGGTGAGAATTGTGATGGACTTTTATTTCTTTAAGCATACTTATATTATGCCATAGGTTTCCGTTTTGATTGATGCTTAATAACTTGCTTAAAGTATGACCTGCTGCATTTTAATTATTGTTTCTCATAATAAATGCTTCATTTTTTTATTGTTTCTCTTGAGGACTTTAGTACCACCAAATTTCAGCTTTTGTTGACGAATTTAGAGGATTTTTGCTCCCTGCTCACTTTGGATATGCATGATTGATATATGAATAAATATGTCACGATACCTATCCAAGTTATAGTTTCATCTGCCCGTTCAACTTTAGCATGTGTTTGTGTGTGTATTCGTAAATTAAAAAGGTCTCTGAGTTTAGTTCTTGTATAGGAGATGGTGGCAATCATTATGAAACTGCTGCAACATGTTCCTCCCAGAAATCCTGTTCTTTGAAATCTATTTCCGGAACACTATAAATGCATTTGTTTCTATTGAACTATTGTTGTAATGCTTTAATATCTGATAAGAAGGACACTGACAACATTGAATAGATATGCTGCATTTTTCACATCAAAGATGAGCCCTTTTAGTTGCTCGAAGGGCTATTCTTGAGTTTACCAAGTCAGCTGGTTATTTAAATTACTTCCTGAAACATAAGATCCTAAGTTTGGGGCTAAACTATTCCATAAGATAAATTTTAATAAATGAATTATGTTTTGGTTCCGACGTGTTCAAAAAGTTTGGCATCCACCAAAGAAATCAATCCCATGTTCATAATCTTACAACGTTGTCCCAATTAGTAATTGCATTAGTATGTATCACTTTCTCCTACAGGTGCTGGCAGCACTCCACTCCATTATGCTGCATGTGGTGGTAATGCCCAGTGTTGCCAGGTTGGTATATCTAGTGGCTAATTGACTTTTGTTGTCTATATGTATGTTCTAAAATTATATTCTCTTTTGGTCATTTTTAGCTTTTGATAGCCAGGGGTGCCAGTCTGACCGCACAAAATGCAAAAGGGTATGCAAGTTTTTTGTTTTTTTTTTTTTGTTTTTTAATTTTGTTTTTTTTTTTTCTGCGGCTGTCTTTTCACAATACGCTAATACTTTAGTTTTCAATAATACATTGATGATCTTAAAATCTCGTCTTCTTTACTTTAGCTTATGCAAAAGTTAAGTAGCTAATTCATAAAATTATTCCAGACAAGTGGAGCTAGGAAGTTGTTGTACTACCGGTAGAAAAGATCCAACATTGGTAGTACGCAGTGAGAAGCGCAAGTAACACCTTTATGTCATTGCTATCTTAATTGTGAGATCATTATAGTTGTTTAAATATGGAAAGCTTATCTTAATCTTATGGCTACTTAAAGATGACCAGTTTGAATGTAGAAGCATGGCTGACTGGTCTCAGAGCAGATGAGTTAATTTCTACTTTGGAAGAATATCGTGTCATCGGCATGCTTGGGTATTTTGTTTTGCATTCATTAGTAGGTTTATGCGATGTCTGTGAAAAGTTTATCATTTTATATGAATCAACCGGAGAATAATACTGATACATTATCTGTTGAAATTAGTCACGTTGGACGATTTATTTTGAAATTTATTGGTTGTTGAACTTTATGATTCCCCCTACCCCCTCCCCCCTATTTCCGTGAACTTACTTCTCTACTGCATATTTAGGTGGACTCCGTTGATGGTTGCTCGTTCACGGCATAGAGACTGGCTTGAGAACATTCTTAGCCAAGAACCACGCGAAAGAAGCCTTAGTCCTTCACCATATTTATGTCTTCCTCTTATGAGCATCATTAATATTGCTAGGTGAGAAAAGTCACGCTTCATAAGTTATGTTCTAGAATTGATTAATCATGGTGGTATTGCAATTATAGAGTATGATCCATATCGTATTAGTTTTCCTGTTGTGGCCCTTCTGTAACTGGGAATAATACTCAAACTGAACCATCGAGCTTATGTAAAATGTATTTCTATTTTATATCATAATTACAAAGTCGCGTGTTCTAATGAAATGACATCATTTTACAACTTACTGCTTAGATAAAAAGTATGGACTAAGTTGAATTTTATTGTTTACGACATTTCAGGGAATGTGGATGGAGAAGTGATGACTCACCATCTACATGTGTAGTAGACCCATGCGTTGTATGCTTGGAGAGAAAGTGCACAGTTGCTGCACAAGGTACAGTACTTCACTAGTTCACCATTTTAAGATAATTTGATACATTTTTATATTTCTTGTACATCTGTTTAAAATTACATTGGCATGCACTTTGAAGAACTGTTGATATAGAAAAAGTTCTTACATGAGCTCGTTGATTTTCTCTTCTTTGATGCATTCGTAGCCGAAGTTTATATCTAATTGAATATAAATGTTAGTTGATGGTTGAAGAAGTTCAATGATTTGAAAAAATCAAGGAACAAGGAAACATTTTAACTGGCATTAGTAATCTGTATATTATTTTTCTCTCGTAGCTAAATGAGTAAATCATGGCTGAACAAGTTCTTTTATATTAATTTGTGTTTGAGCTTGTTCGATTATCTTCTCAACTTAACACTTGAATCAATTCAAGACAAGTTCGTCTAACAAAGTTGCTACTGCTATTCAGGTTGTTTCCATGAATTCTGCACCTATTGTGCTTTATACCTATGTTCCACAACTAGCACATCTACCAATTCTCACGGCCCACCAGGCTCAATCCCTTGCCCCCTATGTCGTAATAGAATCGTCTCTTTCGCCAAGCTTGAAGGAACCCAACCCATATCCAAAGAAATATCCAGAACCAAATCATTACCCTTACGCGCCTGCTCAGGCGACATCCATGACCCCACCTCCCTGGAGAAAGCTCTTTGCAATCCCGACTTATCTTGTGCCCCTCTCGTCCCTGCCCCTTCTATCCAATCCCTGAGCTGCCAAATCTTCCCTTCCGTTAAATTCAAGCCGGCCCTCTGCTTGGGGGCCCAAGATGCAAGCCCAGAGAACCCGTTGGTTAGGTGTTCAAGGTCGAGCTTCAGGCGATCACCGTCGCCTACTGAGGGCCGCAATTGGCTGTGTTCATTTATGCAATCTGTACCAACGGGAAGTGGCTGTTGAAGGTTCCATGGAGTTTGCGCTCTCTAGTTATTTGCCATAAGTTGTCGTTAGTTTTGTTTACGGCTACAAGAGTATATGATTTTTTTTAATGTATATATATGTTATATGAAATGAGCAAACTGGAAAAGGGAATTAAATTTTTTCTTCTTCAAAATAAGCCGCCTCAATATTTATTCTACTGTGCTGAGTAATGGAGGCTTGCCCTTTTTTGTAACTATGTTTGTTTCATTTTTTACAGAGTGCAATTTTATGTAAGAATTGTAAGTCCAATTTTATGTAAGAATTGTAACTCATATGATTGATTATACAAGATAGTAGAGAAAAAAAAATGTTTGGTGTTGTGAATGTTTCTATACGTAGCACGTAAGCATAAGGCAATAGTATCATTTTTTCCCTGTTTTGGATGTATAGACTATAGAGTTCAATACAAACGTGATCACCTCCCCTCTCTCTTGAGATACTCAACTAGCCAAGTTTGTAGGTATTTGTATTTGATCCATTTATTTTTAATCAAACTCGAGTCGAACCAAATCGTAAGTGAGAATGTTTGATTATGTTCAGGACATGAATTTCTTTGTTGGTGAACAACTAATTATTTTGTTCACGTGCAACAAATACACATTTTCCTGAAATTCTATACAAATAAAGGAATTTAATCAAATGCTCATTATAATAAGAGGAAATATAATATTATTATATTATACGTAGTATAAATATTGTTGTTGTATTATTATTATTATTATTATTATTATTATTATAATTATAATTATTATTATTATTATTATTATTATTATTATTATTATTATTATTATTATTATTATTATTATTATTATTATTATTATTATTATTATTATTACTGTTTTTATTAATTAGGTTCCGAAGAAGTTTGTTCGTGAGCTTTGAATGAATGAGTCTATCATGCTTAAGCTCTGTTCATGTGTAAAACGAGCTTAAAATTTTATTTTTTTATTTAAATAAAAGAGCTCTCTGATAAATTTTTAAATAAATGTGTTGTTCGTTTACAATCATATACTCAAGTAGTTAAGTGTGATAAGTTATAATATGAATTTGAACTGGTTGGCCCTAAGACTATCAAGGAGGCGTCGCCGGCCCCTTGCGACGAGGGCCCTTGATTTTCTTTAGCGTATATATATATATTAGGTGAGATGATGCACTACATCATTTAAATATTTAATGGTGTAGGCTAGACATAACGATGAAATAGGCAAGCCTTGTGAGGGTTTCATTCCTCTCCAGCAGCATATTATTTAGTTTTAAAAGCTGGCTGCTAATTGGGTCTGTAACCCTGCAGCCCAATTCAGCAATTTATTGAAAATTAGGCACAAAATCAATTAAATGGGCCAACGACACAATAAGGAGTGAGTAATTCTAAACACAACCACAATTTTACTTCTTACCGCCACTACTCTTAAAAATGTAAAGAGTCTATATAAATTTTTTTAATTTTGTCCCTAATTTTTTTTTTTATTTGCAACAATCAATTCCTTACTTACAGTCACTATCTTTATTAACATTATTCCTAAAAGAAAGGCTAATATTTGTGTTTTCATCAACATTTTATTTTATTTTAAATTGTGACTGTAAAAAGTAAAATGATGATTGTACTTAGAATTATCCTTATGGAGTAAGAGACTAACTATTAAAGGTTGCAGAAGAAGTAAAACAAAATTGAATAGAAGGACAACACACATGCAAATAAAACGAAATTGTATTAAAACTATTACTCATGTGAGTCCTCCATTCCTTATTTGCTTTGGATAAGGTTGAAGAAGCCAAAATTCATGTGATCATGCTTTTCGCCAATTTTGCAGGATAAAAAAGGAAATGTTGAAAAAGGTAATTGCATTTGCAGGTATACAAACATGCCATAATATCTTTTGCTATTTTACAGATTTTGAAGCCTTCTAAGGTTTATAGTGGATAAATATGGTGTGTGCATGCTTCAACTCTACCACTATTCTCTTGCCCTCCAGATTCAACCTTATCTTTCTATCAACTTCTTCACAATTATAGCCTTATTAATATAAAATTATATTAAAAATCTAAAATATTAACATGATATATTATAGAATGTTATAACTAATTTATTCAAAAGTTCTAATACAATATTACTAGTACCAAAACAGTCATAGGAGACTCAAATGAACACATGCCATGCCATGCCATTTTTATCTAAGAATATTTGTGTAAGCTCATTGGCCGAGGGTAATTATGAACATAGTTATGCATATGTTTCTCCATCTTTTCCAATTGTCATACCATGAATTGGGTAGTTCGGATTGATCAAATCATCATATTGTCGATATGTGCCTGGACTTGTAGTAACAAAAAAATTATTTTCTTCCGTATTTAGCCCGTTTATTTAGATAAAACTTAAAAATACGATTAATACTCGAGATGTTCAAAACGTAGCAATATATACAAATATATTGCGATAATACATGTAGAATTCCCATAACACATGTGATTTTCTTTTACTTTTATTTTTATATAAGTTTCTTCCTTTTTTTTTTCCTGATATATAATTTACTAATAATATATCTTAGTCCTATCGAAATAATAAAATCGTCCGTCTCTGATCAATAAGAATATCCAACTTGAACAAATTAATTTTATTCAAGTCCACCAATATGTCTAGCCCACATTGATGCAAAAGACGGTCTAGGAGGCAGCCTAGGCTGCGCCTCCAACCCGCCTCCAATTATGCCAAATCAGCCCCCTTAACCATTTTTGGAGCTAGGTGGCACCTAGGTGGTCCTAGGCGACAATTGCTTAAATTTAAAAGATAATCTTTGAAAGTTTAAACCCCCACGCTCTCATTCCAGCGGAAAAATGAAACAAAAGTTAAAACTCTCTCCCCCCACACTTCAAGTTCCTCCGTTGCCCCTTCTTTTCATTCCATCTCGCATAATTAATTAACTATATGAAACTTTGTAGTGAAGTTTGACCAACTATAAGTCGAAACCTATAATTTAGACATGTATTTTTTATTTTTATTTTAAAAATGAGAAATTCTCTAGGCAGCGATTAGGCAGCCTGGGCGCTAGGCGGCCCCAAACTGCTCCGCCTCCGCTTTCCGCCTTCTGCAACCATGCTAGCCCATAAAAAATTTTATATCTAATTTTGATTTTCTGGTCCAAATTTACAAATAATTGAAATCCATTTGACTTTCTAATTAATTTTTCCCGAACCCATTTCTTAAGTGCAAATTAAAACAAGAAAACAATTCAATACCTTTAGGTTCAATCAACATAATAAAATTATCTGATAATGTCCTTGATCGATATTGAAGTCTAACTTAAATTTAATTAATTTAATATTCAAGTTCACTCTCACAATTTTATGTCCAATTTTAATTTTCTAACATAAATAGTAAAATCCATTAATTTTATTTTACTAGGGTTGTTCTAAAAAATTAATTTGGCTATCAATAACTATTGTTAACCAAATTAATTCCAATTGGTCCGGGCCATGGTCTATGAACATAACATGGTCTACCAGTGTAAAATAAATTATGGCTCATAACTGTTCTCAGGTTAATAAATTTCCATTAGTCCATGCCAATAGTCATCTGTCAACTGCTATATCAATAGCTTCTGAACAAATTAGGCCATTGTTCTGGCCCAGCCCAACAATTATCAATCTCCATAGCCCAATATCAGTCACCATGGCCCAAATCTGTGTAATTAGATCCATGGAGGTTTTCCAGGAAATTTTTCGACAAGTCCCCAGTCTTTTGGAAAGACGAAATTTCGCCCCCTCTTTTCACTCAACTTCGGCCTTGTTACAATTTAACCCAAATTCTGAAAATTTTGAGCAATAAACTTCCAAGCGTGAATTTTCAGTAACAAGACACAAGATTTTTTGTAACCCATTTTAAATCTAATAAGAGGAAACTGAGAGTCGTTGATACACGTTAATTATGCATGTACTTAGGTCAATTTAGGATCATATTTTATATCATTTACGTGCATATCTGACCGGCATTTATTTATATTAATAATATTTGGGTCATTTGACGTGCTTCGACTTGTTTTGAAGTTAATTAGGTATTTTTATTCCATTTGGATGAAGTTCGAAGAAGAAACAAGTCAAATAGGGTTAAAACGGATGAAAAGGGAGTTAAAGGAGCAAAAGGGCTAATACGGCCGCGTCAAATATGGACACGGCCATGTCAAAAGTGGCCTAGAACATGTAAAAACGCACTGCCAACCAACACGGCCGCGTCAGAAGTGAGCCAAAACTGAAGCTTTCTGTCAGCTTGACACACCTCTAGTATTTTAGCCATATCTTGAGATCTACAACTCCGATTGAGGTGCAATTGGTGGCGTTAGAAAGCCGATTCAAAGGGATACAACTTTTCCTGAGATAGACAAATCCCAAAAACGACCGGAAGGCCCTAAACAATAGCTTGGAAGTTAGACCTGAAAATCTGCCTAAGCAAAACGGACGCGGCCGTGTCACGATGCCAACACGACCGTGTCAGAAAGCCTTTTCTACGAGAATTTCCTAATTTTAATAGGATTTTGATCCTATCTTCCCAAGGATTCGTCCCCAACTCTATAAAAAGGACCCCAAGCTCTAGAAATCAGAGGAATCAGATAGAAAACATCAAGAACATCAATTACATCATCATTCTACCTAGAAGAAGTCTTGGAGGAGAAAGAAGACGAAGATCATCGAGACGGATTCATCCGGGTTTAGTCATTCTTTCCTAATTTAATCTTTTACAATGTTTTCCTTAGAATTTTGTATTGGATTATTGCTAGGCATGAGTAGCTAAGTTATTCGTGTCCTAGGGTTAGAAAGTAGGGATTATTATGACAATGTTTTGATTTATGGTTTGATTTATTGATTCCGTTCTTTACATGTTTACCTCTATGTTTGTGCTTATAACTGAATTTAGCTTGATCACCTAGATTTAGTAATTTAGTTTAGCAATTTCGCTTCGAGAGGAGGGAATCGTTATCAGACTTATAACATAGAGCGCAGTTGTCTATGATTGTGTAGGCCGTGGCTTAGGATCGTTTGGGAGTTATTAGGTTTAATTGACTCGAGAGATTAATTAGCTTAATTAATCAACGGTTTAATCGCTTCGAGAGAGGGGTTAGATTATTGTCGTGCCGCCTAATAAACACTAGAATTGGTAAATCTATAGGTTAATTATATTCAACATTGAATTAATATCCTGAAATCGATAGGATACCCTTTCTCATTGATTGTTAGTTCTTTGTGTTTCCTAAGTTTGAAGTCATATTTAATTGAGTACTTTAATTAGTAAAATAAATCTTTTACAACCTAGTATCTAGTTAGGACATTCCTAGAGTATTGAGGTATCGAACTACCTAAAACTATTCCTTGTGGGATCGACCTTGATAGTTTGTACCACACCTACATCCGTATACTTGCGGAACACTAGGTTAGAAACCGACGTGTCAAGTTTTTGGCGCCGTTGCCGGGGAATAGGATTTAGAGCTTAGCTTTTATCTTGAAAAATAGGAGGAAACTAGACTAGATTTTATTTTTTCGTAGTTATTATTTAATTTTCGTTTTTATTTTTTATTTAATTTTAGTGTTACGCGATATTTGCTGTTTTTGGTGTTTCGTATGCACACCAGATCAAAAGGGAAAGAAACTCTTCTTCCTTTCGATCCAGAAATTGAAGCGACAGCTCGAAGGCACCGAACTAGAAGGAATTTCGCGTCTGAGATGGAGAACCCACCACAGCATCGATGATGCTCTTAACAGAGTACTGACAGCTCTAGCACGTTTGGATGATCGAGTCACTAATATACAACAACAACTACCTCCACAAGGGCCACAACTGCAACAACAGCACGACCCAATTCAGATAGAATGCAGGCGATGAAGATGATACTCCCATTAGTGACTGCCTGAAGCCTTATCCAAATCAGCAGGCAGGAGGAGTACAACCTCTACCACTCAATGCCAACAGTTTCGAGCTGAAGCCTGCACTAATCAACATAGTGCAGCAAAACCAGTATGGGGGAAGTGCTTTGGAGGATCCGAATGTGCATCTGATCAAGTTTCGCAGACTGGCCGACACAATCAAGATCAATCATGTGCCGCACGAGCAGGTCAAGATGAGACTGTTCCCTTTCTCACTGAAGGACAGAGCACTACAGTGGTTTAATTCGCTGGAAGATATCAGAGATTGGGAAGACTTGAGTACTTCTTTTCTGTTGAAGTATTTTCCACCAAGCAAGATGCTCGACCTGCAGAATCAGATCAACCAGTTCAAGCAATTGGACCCAGAGCCATTCGGAGAAGCTTGGGAGCGATTCTGGGATCTTATCCGGAGTTGTCCTCAACATGGGTTTACCAAGAAGCAGCAAGTGTGCAAGTTCTACAATGGTCTACTTACTCCAACTAGAAATCAGGTAGATGCAGCTGCAGGTGGAAGTTTGATGGAGAAGTCAGTGAGGATGGCATTCTCAATCCTGGACGCTATGGCCAGAACGAGCTACCAATGGTCGAATGAGAGAAACATGCCAAAGAGGGTAGCAAGTGTCCAAAAAGTCGAGCCTGTCAATAATGAGCCAATTGAAAAGCTCACATCACAGTTAACAGCATTGACTAGCCAGATAAATTTGCTATCTAATCTGACGTTAGCACAACAGCCAGGGGGTCAGGAAGAAGTTGAAGATGTAAACTTTGTGAATCAACGAAACTTCAACAATTTCCAGAACAATCAGCCTAGGTACAATCAGTACCCTCAGAATCAGAATCATCAGAACTTCTCGTATGGTAACTCACAAAATACACTTAATCCGCCACCTGGATTTGCTGTTACAAATGGTATGATCCATGACGGTAAGAAGCCATCACAAGAAGAGATTGCGCAGTCACAATTTGAAAAGTATGATGATAAGTTAGCTCAGTTGGAGAAGAAAGTAGATGGAAAATTTATCGAGCTAAACAAGCATATTACTGGGCAAGGGGCAGACATCCAGAGGCTCGAGAATACATTGGTTCAGACTCAAGCTAGCATTGGTGAATTGTCATCAAACATGAGCCAATTGATAAAGATAGTAGGGGCTCAACACAAGCAGGGCCAATATCCGAGTGATACAGTGGTTAATCCGAGGGAGCACTGTAATGTTGTGAAGCTAGAGGAGCATGAAGAGAGCATGAAGGACCATGAAGTGAAGAAATCAGGCGAGAAAGTAAAAAATATTGAGAAGGAGGAAGTCAATACAATCATAGATAAGAAAATTTCATCTCCTATTCTTGATGAGTCTTTTGATTTTTGTTTTAAAAATTCATTCTTTGCTAACCTTGATCCTTTAGAGCGATCTAGCGTTGTTGTTGTGAAACAGGAACCATTAAAGAAGAGAATCCAAGATAAAGAGGAAACCAAGAAGAGGAAGGATGGAAAAGAGACAACGAAGAAGAAACCGAGCAGTCCCAAAAAGAACGCAACCACAAGCATGAAACCGAAAAGAGCAACAAAAGCAAAAGATCCAGGGAGTTTTACTATTTCTTGCTCAATTGGTAGTCATGAGTTTCAAAATGTCATGTGTGATTTGGGGTCTAGCATAAATTTGATGTCTCTTAATCAGTATAGACAATTAGGATTAAGGGAGATTAAACGATCCTTTACTACTATCCAATTGGCGGATGGATCTTCATTAACGCCGTTGGGAGTAGTAGAGGATGTAGTGGTGAGAGTGTTAAATTTTGAATTCCCTAGTGATTTCTTAGTTGTCGACATGAAAGGGAATGATGAATTTTCTTTTATCTTAGGACGACCTTTCTTGGCGACTAGCCAAACACTCATAGATGTGCCTAAAGGGGAGTTGATTTTTCGTGTTCAAAATGAAACCATCACCCTTTTAATACATAAGTCGGGTCTAAGGGGTAGGCATAATTGTAGCATTGTGTACACTACCCAAGCTGCTGTAGGAAATCCACATGTCCCAAATAGCTCTTTAATTGTTCAGAAAATATCCGACTCGGGGTGGCTAGAAAATGGTTGACAGGAAAAGGACGTCCGGCTGATGACGTAAAACAAAGCGCTTGTCGGGAGGCAACCCGATGTTTATCGTTTTTATTTTTATTTTTATTTTATTTCAATTATTTCGTTAAGTTTTAAGTTTTTACTTGTATTTTTAGTGTTTGATGTTTTTAGGAATCAACATGGACGAGTGTTGCAAGAAACAGGGGTCGACAAGACGAAAAACTCGAGCTACAGGAGGAGGAAGCAACACGGCCGTGTCGCACTATGGACACGGCCGTGTCAAAAGTATTCTCCAAACGTGAATCAGCGCTGTAAAGCAACACGGCCGCGTCACATGCTGGACGCGGCCGCGTCAAAATCGGCCCAGAAAATCAACCTTTGGCTCAAATGTGACACGGCCGTGTCAAACCTTCAACACGGCTGCGTCAGTACCTCAACATGCACAATTTCGGAGCCAGTATGGGTTTCAAAACCCCACCGCCGCCACAATGATTTGTAAGTTAGCACCAAGGCGTACCACGTTTTCCCCCCCCAAACATTGGCTTTCAGCCAAGTTTGGGGGAGGGGGTGTACCGTGGGACGTCTTGGCAGCTATATTTATAGTTTTGATGCTATTTCTTCTTTTAGTTGGTCGGTCGGTTGATTTGCTTGCTGTTTGAAATAGTGGTTAATTATGGGTCCGTGTGCCCATTGTGCTGATTTTTATTGTTTCGATTGGTGTTATTGGGTCTGTGAGCCCATTTATCTGCTTTATTGGTGCTGTTGGGTTTGTGAGCCCATTTATCTGCTTTATTGGTGCTGTTGGGTCTGCGAGCCCAAATTTGATTACATTTCGTTTCCATGTTGAGTTTTAGGAGTCTAGAGTCTTAGTAGTGTTTCAGTTTTTAGAGTCATAAGAAGGATAAAACCCGGAAATAGGTAACAAGTGAAAAGAAAAAGAGAACAATAGGGAAAGATGGATGATGAATGGTTAATGCTGAGATGATTTTGAGAAGTAGATGAAAAATGGCACATAATAGAGCATGAGAGGTGATTTGAGACGAAATTGAGCTTGAACTTAGAATATTCAATCAAAATTAACCTTGTGAGAATTTGAGCCTAATTATACTCCTATTTTTGGAGTAATATACTTTCTTTTGGTGTGATTTTGATTGAATATGTGTACTAGTCTCTAGAACTTGCCTTGAGTCTTTACTAAGAATGTGTCAAGTATATTTTGTGATTTAGGAAATGATCTTAGGCAACTTTTTGTTTAAGCCTATTTATTTGAACCATGAAAATTGCCTTTGAACCATAATGTCAAAGAAAATTGTCCCTAGTTAGCCCAATTGAGCCTTATAGCCTTATTTATTCATAACCTAACAATGTCCGCCGAAACCTTTTGATTTAACTCTTTTGGCCCTAATTGGATTAATCAAGTTAGATGGAGGAGAATTGGAAGGAATTTTGGGTGAACAATTTGTGGGAAGGAATGAGAAGTAGGGATATTTTCAAAAGATGAAGGAAATAAGAGAAAAGTGATAGGTGAAAAACGAAGAATGACCTCTCCTAGAAAAAAAAAAAAAAAAGAAAAAAAAGAGAGAAAAAGAAAAGGAAAAAAAAAAAAACAGTTGTCAATAAATTGCTAAGTATGGTGAGGAGAGGCTAAGAAATCATAACAGTGTTAAGCATTGTTCGAATTGATTAGAACAATTGGGTAGTCCCAAAAATGTGGTACCCATGTGTTGATTGTGAACTGAAAAGCATTTTGGTGTAAAGGTTTAGAAAAGGTGAAGAAGTCATCTCAATTGGGGTGATTTTCTGAAAATTGAAGAGTGAGACTGATTGATTATATTGAGGGGTAGTCGGGTTAGACGTAACTTGATTAGTCTAATGAATAGTCACTTATATCCAAATGTACCCCACCTTACCTTAAGCCCACATTACAACCAAAAGAAAGACCTTTTTGATCCTTTGTCACACGTATCAAGTACGAGGCCTAGTTTAGACGATTGGCAAGCATATGGTAGGCTTTGCATGTAATTCAATATGAGTGGAAATTATTTTAGCCTAAACACTTGAGAGAAGAGTGAAACACTTATCCGGTGAGGGTTGAATAATTCGAAAGTTCAAAGTCTCGAGATTAGTTGATTTTCGCGTTATCACATATGCTCAAGTGAATTGTGTTGCCTAGTTGTTTTAAGAAAAATCAGACTGAAACTGAATTCATCATCTAATCGTCCTAAACAAATGCTAATCATTTGTATTGTTTGTGTCTTTTGTTATGATGTTCGGGACGAACAATAGTTTAAGTTTGGGGAATTTTGATACACGTTAATTATGCATGTACTTAGGTCGATTTAGGATCATATTTTATATCATTTACGTGCATATCTGACCGGCATTTATTTATATTAATAATATTTGCGTCATTTGACGTGCTTCGACTTGTTTTGAAGTTAATTAGGTATTTTTATTCCATTTGGATGAAGTTCGAAGAAGAAACAAGTCAAATAGGGTTAAAACGGATGAAAAGGGAGTTAAAGGAGCAAAAGGGCCAATACGGCCGCGTCAAATATGGACACGGCCATGTCAAAAGTGGCCTAGAACATGTAAAAACGCACTGCCAACCAACACGGCCGCGTCAGAAGTGAGCCAAAACTGAAGCTTTCTGTCAGCTTGACACACCTCTAGTATTTTGGCCATATCTTGAGATCTACAACTCCGATTGAGATGCAATTGGTGGCGTTAGAAAGCCGATTCAAAGGGATACAACTTTTCCTGAAATAGACAAATCCCAAAAACGACCGGAAGACCCTAAAAAATGGCTTGGAAGTCAGACCTGAAAATCTGCCTGAGCAAAACGGACGCGGCCGTGTCACGATGCCAACATGACCGTGTCAGAAAGCCTTTTCTACGAGAATTTCCTAATTTTAATAGGATTTTGATCCTATCTTCCCAAGGATTCGTCCCCAACTCTATAAAAAGGACCCCAAGCTCTAGAAATCAGAGGAATCAGATAGAAAACATCAAGAACATCAATTACATCATCATTCTATCTAGAAGAAGTCTTGGAGGACAAAGAAGACAAAGATCATCGAGACGGATTCATCCGGGTTTAGTCGTTCTTTCCTAGTTTAATATTTTACAATGTTTTTCTTAGAATTTTGAATTGGATTATTGCTAGGCATGAGTAGCTAAGCTATTCATGTCCTAGGGTTAGAAAGTAGGGATTATTATGACAATGTTTTGATTTATGGTTTGATTTATTGATTCCGTTCTTTACGTGTTTACCTCTATGTTTGTGCTTATAACTGAATTTAGCTTGATCACCTAGATTTAGTAATTTAGTTTAGCAATTCCGCTTCGAGAGGAGGGAATCGTTATCAGACTTATAACATAGAGCGCAGTTGTCTATGACTGTGTAGGCCGTGGCTTAGGAACGTTTGGGAGTTATTAGGTTTAATTGACTCGAGAGATTAATTAGCTTAATTAATCAACGGTTTAATCGCTTTGAGAGAAGGGTTAGATTATTGTCGTGCCGCCTAATAAACTCTAGAATTGGTAAATCTATAGGTTAATTATATTCAACATTGAATTAATATCCTGAAATCGAGGCCCTAGGATACCCTTTCTCATTGATTGTTAGTTCTTTGTGTTTCCTAAGTTTGAAGTCATATTTAATTGGGTACTTTAATTAGTAAAATAAATCTTTTACAACCTAGTATCTAGTTAGAACATTCCTAGAGTATTGAGGTATCGAACTACCTAAAACTATTCCTTGTGGGATCGACCTTGATAGTTTGTACCACACCTATATCCGTATACTTGCGGAACACTAGGTTAGAAACCGACGTGTCAGTCGTAATCCGCCCCTTATTTACAGATCGGGAAATACAAATACAAGAATAGTATTCTAGGCCATAAATTGTTCACAAAATTAAAATCACATTCATCAACAGCAATAAAATCACATACACCTAAATATTGCCCATCACTAACACATGCATATCTAAGTTAATTAATCAATTTTAACATACAAAAATATCAAAATCTACGCTCTGATATCATATGTAAGAAACTACGATTCCTATCAGATTAAGATTCACAAAATTAGATATCGATTAGTACTGCACTTTGCAATTCACAGTATTAGATATTGACTATTAGGAAAGAAGTATCATAGCATATTTTTAGGGACTAGTAAAGTCTCACGTGCGTTGCACGTGGTACACGTGGATTTATAAAAATAAATATATAATAGTCTAATTAAATTGAATTGGCTAATAAAATTAAGGTGCACCATAAAAAAAAAGAAAAGAAATAGTGAGATGATTAAATAAACTAAGAATTAGAGAATATATATATATATATATATATATATATATATTATAAAAAAATTATAAATACTTAAAAAGTCTTTGCTTGATTTATGATCGTGCAACATTTAAGTTCTTATAATTGTGTTTGCGTAGATTATTATAAATTTTATTTTTTTTTATTTTTGTTTTTAATATTGACTTCTAAAGTTTATTTTGTTGCGTATGGTATACATGAACTTTCATATTATATTTTTAGAACTTTCTAGAACAACTTTTGGCGTTCTATGACTAAAGGATTTAATTAGATGATCAAATATACTTAAAATACTTTCAGTTCTATTTTTTTTGTATCAATACAAAAGAGGTTTTGTTTGATCTATTATCGCATTATATATGTAAGCTCTTATTTTATGTTATCTTGGATTTCCATTATTTTTTGAAACATTTAATTTTATGTAGATGTTGTCAATGATTTCTAGTAAAAATGATGATATGCAGAGAATAAAAAAGTTACCGAGCTTTATAGTTAGAGGACTAAATTTGAATTTCACCAAATAATTTTTTTATGTTGGAGCTAATAAGTAAAAAATATACATATTTATCTCCTACATGATTAATTTTTATTACTTAAACTAAGGACGTTCTAATATCTATGAATGATTCTTGGAGATTTACTTATAAACCTACTTATTTCTGTTTTGAAAATTATCACTTTTCTTTAGAGTAATAAAAAATTAATTATTTTTGTTCTTCTTCCTCTATCTTTGCAAATTTAAAAATATTTTTTTAAGTATAATTTTTATCTTAAAGATATATGCTAAAAACCATAGTTAATAATCAAAATAATTTTTGTTCCCAATATTCCTTTATCTTTTAAATTAATTATACTTAATGTTTCATGAAGCTCCTTTAATTTATTATATCTTTATATTCATACGTATTTTGAATATACTCCCTTTGTTCACAAATAAGTGTCATTATAGGAAAAATTAATTTTTTCACAAAAGAGTGTCATTCTAGAATTTTTTTTGCATATTTATTCCAATATTGTCCTTTGCTAAATCTAAGGAGATTTTCATACAAATATTTATAATATTAAATAAAGAAAATTTGGTGAAATTTATGGTAATAAAGAAAATGATGGAGAGAAAATTGGAGGTGTGTTGTTGTCTATCCCATAATTTTTTAAATTCCACTTGGAAGTCTAAAATGACACTTATTTGTGAATGGAGGGAGTATATTTCTTTAGTTAATATTGATCTATAATTAGGGTCATTTTCGTTTAAAAAACATCAAAACTAAAGAATTGTTTCCTTGATATATGACCATGCAATGTAAATGGTCTTTTTTTTTTTTGTGTATGCATGACTTTTTTTGTTCTCTTTATTTTTATTTTTTCTTAGACTTCTAGTTTTCTATGTTCACTGTGTTGTCTATTGTACACATGAATTTCAAAATTATATTTTTTTAATACTTTGACTAAATAGGCTAGAAAATTTCATGGAGTTCCATGACTAAAGAATTAATAAGATGATTAAATATACTTAGAATACTTTCGGTATCATTTTCTCCCATCAACACAAAATAGTTATTTGCATGATTTATTATCACACTATATGTATAAACACTTATTTATGCTTTCTTCAATTTTTTTTTTTTAATTCCATCGTAGGTGGATGTCAATGTTTTCTAGTAAAAATGGTCAAATGTACGTAACCAAAAAAAGTTAGTGGACTATATTTGAGTTTCGGCCATTAATTTTAGATATCAAAGCTAATAAGTCACAAAGATACATATTTATGTAATAATTTTAAGTGATTAATTTTGTTTACTCAAACTAAAGACCTTCTAAAATCCTTGAATGGTTCTTAATTAGAGACCTACTTCTAAACCTACTTATTCCTTTTGTGATTTTTTTCACTTTTTCTTTGACTAATAACAAAATTATTTGTGTTGTTTGCAAAAAAAGGAAAAAAAATAATTTAGTACGGTAAAATGTTTGTCATGTTTTCTTATAATTTTATTAAACATCAATATTAAATAAAATTAATAATACAATCTCCTCATTAGTGTATAATTTTTCTTTATCTTCCCTAGAGAATTGAAATATATTTTACATACATAGTTAATAAAAAACCACACACACACACACACACACACACACACATATATATATATGAAGTGTCGATAATCCTTAACTTAAAAATGATGAAAATAATATCAAATAAATTACTACAAATATTTCTTACCACCTCTGTTATTGTACCTCACTTTATTAGCTTGAAGATTCATCAATAAACTTATACGTAATTTTCTCCAAAATTATATAATTTTTACTTGCATAGTTAAAATTGAAAACGTAAAAATGTTAAATTTTTCATAATCCTTGGCTTAACATAATAAAAATAAATCACATCAGCTAAGTATATGCTTATGATATATATAAGGTTAGCAAGCTCTTATGATATAATTTAATATGGAATTAACTTTATTTAAATTTTGAAAAACATTTAAGTTATAAATCAAAATTATTGAACTCTTGTTTACCCTTCTTAATATATTTCAATTCTTATTCAGGATTGTTATGATATGCATCTTAACCATCTAGTTTAATTAGTGGTGAAATATCACATTTCTCATTTGATTAATTCCGAGAAAGTTGCATGATTCAAACATAATTTGAAGTGCATAAGTTATTGGTCATGAAGATTACAATACCTGCCTTAATGATTTGGAAAATAATTTCGTCAAAATTGAAAGGTGCTACTCTATAAACTTGATCTAGAAAACAACCAAATAAACATAAATTAAATAAAATTCCACCCACTTAAAATTTTATTTACAAAAATCCAACTTAACTAATACTAATATATATATATCATATTACGGCATGTAAGAATAATTTAAATATAAATAAATAGGTAATTCCTTTTGTTGTTTTTTTTTCTTTTTAAGAGAGTTTTATAATAGTAATTGATATAGGTTATCTTTCCACCATTATTATCTTGGAATTGGAATTAATTAGTGCATTTTAATTTTATAATAATTTACTTATTTAACCTTAACTTATATTTATTGATATAGGGATATTTTTGTCCATACATTATTTTGTAAGAAACCCACACACTTTTATAGGTAGGGGGATTATGGCTGTAACAATATCTTGTATTCCTTTTATACTTATCTCCTGTATTGTATATTATGGATTAATTCCTTGAATGAGAAATCATTATTTTCCCGCAGCACACTTCTTACATGGTATCAGTTCTCTTTACGATCCAATCAACCCACTCTCCCTTACCCTAATCCCATTCCGCCGCTGCTGCACCGATCATGGCCACTGATGGTTCTTCTGCATCTGCACCCCACCAAACAACCGGCACTTCCTATCCTTCTGTCATCATTATCACTGCACCGTTTCCATCTTCACACAAACTTACACGATCAAATATTCCCCAGTGGTTATCAGTTGTGGCTGTAATCTTGAACGGCCATGATCTTTTCGGCTGTGTCGATGGTTTGATTCCCGAACCTCCAGCCTCCGATTTTGCCCATCGTACCTGGTTTCGCCAAGATCAGTTAGTGTACGCGTTTCTCCAAGGTTCGCTTACTGATAACGTCGGTCCCTACATAACATCGTATACATCGCCCGCTACAGCGTGGGAAGGCCTTCACTCTATATTTGTGAGCAATTCAAGAGCTCGTGTCATGCAACTCAACAGTGACCTTCAGTCGGCCGAGATGGGGACCAAAGGTGTGGCTGAATATATGCATTTATTGAAGGCCAAGGCGGATGATCTCTCTCTTATTGATTCACCTGTTTCTGATGATGACTTTATGCTTTATGTGCTCGGTGGTCTAAGCCTGAAATTTCATGATATTGCTGCATCAATATGAGCTCAAACACCCTCTATCTTCTTTTCACAGTTGATGGATTTGCTTACGGCCCAGGAAGAATTTGTGGATAGCCTTGAACACTCTAAATCCGATCTCATGGTGACTGCTAACCTTGCTCAGTAGCGGACTACTTGGTACTGAACTCAGCGAACTGGGAATTTTAATTCCCACCGAGGCGGTCGTAGCCGTGGGGGCCGTACGGGGTCACGAAATAATGCACAGAACCTTAACTATCAATCTTCTCAGTCGGTACCTAATGCATCTCCACGGGTGATTTATCAACTTTATGATATACCAGGTCGCTTGACCAAAACTTGCTTGCATTTTCTGACTGTTGATTCTGCACCATCTGTGAATAGTGCATGTTCTACATTAGTTCCATCGCCAAACTCATGGCTTATGGATTTAGGGGCGTCCCATCACCTCACCAATGATCTTGGGAATCTTTCTCTCCACTCTGAATGCGATGGCACCGAGGAAGTGCATCTAACCGATGGCTCTACCATGCCAATTTCACACACGAGTACTACTTCTCTTAAATTCCCTTCGCGTACCTTTAATTTATCGAATGTGCTCTATGTTCCAACAGCTGAACAAAATATTTTATTTGTGCATCGGTTTACTGCAAATAACAATGTGTTTGTGGAAATTTTCCCAAACTTGTTTATTGTGAAGGATCGACTTACGGGGGCGCCTCTAGCTCAAGGACCGTGTGAGAAAGGCATTTACAAGTTGCGGTGTTCCCCCTTAATTATGCACATTTTAATTCTTTTGGTCTGTGCACCAATTTTCATATTTGGCATTTGCGTTTGGGACATCCCTCTCGCAAGATTAGTTCTCTTGTTATTTCTCAAAATAACTTGCCTGTGGATAAGACTGCTTTATCAGATTTTAAATGTGATTCCTGTCTTTGTTGCAAGACACATAAACTACCATTTACTGAATCTTCATTGGTTGCTAGTAAACCGTTACAGTTTGTGCATGCAGATGTGTGGGGTCCCACTCAAACTTCTATTAATGGGTTTAGATATTATTTGTTATTGGTGGATTCTTTTACCCGATATTGTTGGTTGTTCCCTATGCTATATAAATCTGATGTCATGGGAATTATCGAAAAATTTCGGCCATTGGTCGAATGGCAATTCGGTCATCCTATTTGCACTTTCTACAGTGACAATGGTGGGGAATTATTGGCTTTACAGTCTTATTTTCATACTCATGGTATTCAATGGCTTTCCACTGCACCTCACACACCGGAACATAATGGTTTAGTTGAGCGGAGACACCGTCACATTATGGAAACCGGAAAAGCCTTATTGCATCATGCTAAACTTCCACCTGAATTCTGGTCGTTTGCATTTCAAACAAGTGTGTATCTATTAAATAATGCTCTATTTCCTAAGTCCCGTTTGAGGCACTTTTTCACTGGAAGTTGAATTATCAAAAGTTGCGAACTTTTGGCTGTGTTTGTTATCCCTGGCTACGACCATATATATCGAGTAAGCTTGAACCTGCTCTCGGCCTTGCATTTTTATTGGTTATTCACTTTCATAGAGTGCTTATCGATGCTTTGATCCAGTGTGGAAAAATCATAATTTCTTGACATGTTCGCTTCAATGAAGGTGCTATTGCAAATTTCATTTAGCCATCCAAGGTTACTGTTGAAGGTGACACTACCAAATTGCCACTAGCGGTTCTGCTCCAACAGCCGCAATCTGATCTGCCGACCATGTTTCCACCAAGCCCACCTTCTTCTCCGTGTCCTCCTGTGGTAGGCACACCTGTCTCCATTCTAGCGACTCCAGCTGGACCTCCGACACCTGTTCGATGAAGCACTCGAGATTGCCAACCTTCGACTCGGTTGGAGGGATTTTCTACTGATTTACCACCCTCCTTACTCCCACCCGAAACTCACAAAGAAACTAAAAACCCTCTTCCTGAAGATGTAATTCCCAGTACAGTAGCTCAAGCCTTAAAATATCCTCTCTGGCGCCAGGCAATGGCTGATGAAATCACAGCTCTTTCCTCTCATGGTACCTGGGATCTCGTCCCTCCACCAAAAGATTGCAATCTCATTGGTTGTAAGTGGGTCTTTGTCCTGAAGAGGGAACCAAATGGTATAATTGAACGCTACAAGGATCGACTTGTAGCCAAAGGATTTCATCCACGACCCGGCTTGGATTTTCATGAAACATTTAGTCCTGTTATCAAACCCGTTACCATCCGCACAGTGCTATCTATGGCGCTCTTTCACAATTGGAATCTTCGACAGCTTGATGTTAGTAATGCCTTCCTGCATGGCATACTGTCTAAACCGGTGTACATGCACCAACCTCAAGGCTTTGTTGATCCCCAACTATCCGCATTATGTGTGTGAACTACACAAATCATTATATGGGCTTCGTCAGGCTCCTCGTGCTTGGTATCATACCTTAAGTGCGGCACTCCTGAGGTTTGGATTCCGACAGTCACATGCCGATCATAGCCTCTTCATCAATCGCCATTCAGGTGCTTGTCTACTCGTCCTTGTATATGTGGACGACATAATACTCATGGGTTCTCATAATTCTTTTCTTGATTCATTAGTTACACATCTCAAATCACAATTTGTTTTAAAAGATCTTGGTGCCCTGACATTTTTCCTAGGCGTGAAGGTATCATGTTGTAGGGAAGGTTTGTTGTTGTCACAACATAAATATATGGTTGATCTCTTATGTAAGTTCAAAATGGACGGGTCTAAACCAGTCACCACTCCCATGGCTACCTCTAATAATTTTTCTATTTCGGGAGCTGTCGATCCTACCGAGTATCCCAGTGCCATCGGAGCTTTACAGTATCTCACACTGACTCATCCAGACATTGCTTTCGTTGTAAATAAGCTTGCCCAAGCTATGTCCACTCTTACCGCAAATGCTTGGTGTGAAACGGATTATGCGATATCTAAAAAGCTCGCTGCACCATGGTCTTCTTCTTCGGACACCACGGTCCTTATCATTGACAGCCTATTCGGACTCAGATTTTGGTGGAAACATATCTGATGGTAAATCCACTTCGACCTATATTATATTCCTTGATCACTCACCCATTTCGTGGAGATCTTGGAAGCAACATGGGATAGCGAGATCGTCTACTGAGGCCGAGTATAAAGCCTTAGCCTCCACTGTTGCGGAAGTGTGTTGGATTTATCAGCTTTTTCGGGAACTTGGGATTTCCTTACCAACAACTCCAAAGCTTCTGTGTGACAATCTGGGCGCCACTCGACTGGCCCTAAATCTGGTGATGCACTCTAGGATGAAACATATTGCTTTGGACCTCCACTTCGTGCACGATTTGTCAAAGAAAGGTTTTTTTTTTTTTTTTTTTCGGTGGCTTATGTTAGCATAATTGATCAGCTCGCGGACTTGTTAACAAAACAGTTGAGTCGTTCTCGGTTTACTCTTCTTCGGTCCAAAATCTCTGTGGCGGATGGCACGTCAATTTTACGGGAGCGTATTAGGAAAGAAGTATCATAGCATATTTTTAGGGATTATTGTTGTAACAATATCTTGTATTCCTTTTATACTTATCTCCTGTATTGTATATTAGGGATTAATCCCTTGAATAAGAAATCGTTATTTTCCCGCAGCACACTTCTTACATTGACTTCCTATCTAATTCAGAAAATTAGATATCAGCCATTACTGCAAACACGGTGATTCACAATATTAGATAATGACTTCCTATCCGAATCACAAAATTATATATTAGTGAATCGCAATCCACAATATTAGATATTGACTTCCTATCCGACTCATAAAATTAGTTATCGGTCAGTACTGCAATACACAATGTGTGGATACTCCTTGGAACACTAATATGCACGTAGAGAACTAAATACGTGTGTGTGTATATATATATATATATATATATATATATATATTAGTATATCAAAATATTATTTCCTCCCCAAGTACAAATCCTGGTGAGTATGGACGAGACTGTATATCTCCATCTTCCATACTATTATAATCCAATTTAATTGCATATTATAATCTTTATAATTTATTCCAGTCCACATTGAGCCACCGAAGAGACTATATCGGACCCAATTAAATTAATTTTCAATAAATTAATATGATTCAATCAACTCTTGATTTATCATATTAATTTATTGATTTTATTATATTTCAGTAAAAGAATATAATTGCAATCTTAATTAAACAACATTATTGGAGCAACATAATCAATAAATATAATCATTTGATTGATCGATCTAACACATTACCTCCTTGATCAACTAAAAGTATATGCAATAAGCCGCCATGACCAATAAGTCTATGTTTAAATACTTGTCAATCTTAACACTCATCATCTATTTGACAGTCCCGTGCGACTACATCACACTATATGATTTGGCAATTGATGTTGACTACTGAGCTTAGATATACTGTTCATAGAAGAACGCGTGAGATCAAGATCACATCTATTAAATAGGTGAAGGATTCCAATATTATTAATATATGTTCTTAATCATTTCTCTTTAATTCCCAAAACACCAAGATATTGATTAATATAGTAATCTCACTCATTGGTGTCTCAAAGAATGTCCATTTGGTAATAAATGTACACTATTCACTCAAGAATAATGTAATCAATGAATTTAAATTGTATGGTCAAATCACAATCTAAATTTCATGTGATCCTGTCCTAATACATCGTACATGTATCCACAGTTCCATTACTAAGTCAAAGACAAAATTCAATGAAATTGAGACGATCTTATTAAATATATTGCCCAAATTTATCAATTGATTGCGGACATAATAATTATGATTGAATTACAAATCGAATATTTCTGTGTTTAACAAATTAAACACTCGATTTTCAATATTCTTACAATCCAAGGACATATGCAAATTCAATCAAATTATCTTGTAAATAGTTCAAACGCAATATTTAATTCCAAAATATTATTGCACGAATTAACTAAAGCACCATACAACATACTCAACAATATCTTCAAAAAATTAGTCAATATAGTTTGTAATACATAAGTTCTAATATAAATTATACTTTTCACATAGGTTTCCTACCTAACTTTGCAAAATTTGAACCATTATCAGTAATAATCCACATAGTATTTTTTTCCCAACCTCTCTCACCACTTCTTTGATCAAATCACATATGTATGTATGATCCTTGATATTATTTGATGCATCACCATGTTTAAGATAAACGTGCTGCCTTTACAATAGACCATGAAATTTATAATGGACAATTTTCTTGACCATGTCCATTCATTTGCCATGATTGTGCACTCACGTCTCACATGTCTTTATTTCTCCATTTGGTTGCTCACATACTCATGTAGTTCACTATACTCCATATCAAGATATTCATGTTTTATCTCATATGGAGATGGTGGGAGCACTCCCTTGCATACATCTTGCACACAAGCGATCATATTTTTTAAGTGATGCAAGATCATAATTTAATCCCTGACCACTTTATGTTCCGAAATAGGGAAGAAAGTGCACATGTTCCTCTACTTGGATCACCTCTTTTACTACTAGCAACATTTTGTGTTTGTTAATTTTCCCACTCACTTGCCTTAGACTATCTAATGGTAGCTCGATATTCATGTCATTCAACAAGATCAAGATCGGTAGGATACATGAAAAAATCTTCTTCATCATCACACCCTTGTGATAAATCCTAATAGTTTGCCCTAATGTCATCCATTTTTGCAACTTTCTTCCATTTTGCAGCTTCTTTAGCTCTTATCAAATTGAAAATTTCTTGCTTGATTTTAGAATAACTTTTTAACATGAGCGTACATTTATTATGTGGATTCGTGGCTCAAATGGTATTTAAACTGAGAAATATCTCCGCTCATAATCATAAGGCCACACAAATTACACATAGTTGATTTTTTTTGCTGAGAATAGATTCATAATATTTCCAAATGGGATAATATCCTTTATACCATTAGCACAACCACCACCACTAACATTACTTGCCATTCATTATCAAAGTCAATGGATAATTATAAAGTTAAACAAAAATAAATTAACTTAGTTGTAATAAGCTTAAATTTGTTTATTTAATTTTCTTGGAATGGTGAATTAGTGACAAATCTAATAGAAAATAATATTACGTACATTTTAAAAGTTTAACTCAATTTAACAATACATAACCATGATAACCGGTCTAATGCTTCTATATTGATTTCATTTCGTAATTTAAGAAAAATAAGGGTTTTAGTGCTAAAAGTTTAGCAATGGCTAACGAATGATTACATGATGAATCATCTCAAGTCAATGACTACTAATGCAAAGTCAGGTGAATTAGTAGTAATTGACTTGAGATGATGATTAATCATCTTTAAAATGGTTATGTAAACTGTTAAAATTGAGTTGAATATTGAAACCATATTTAATATCATTATTTTAAATTTTAATAAATTTATCACTAGCTCAAGTCAAAGATAATTTTTCCTGAAAGACCAGAGAGGGAAAGGATCTACTTCGATTTATCTTTCCACTGGGAGGGGAGGGGCCGGTGGTGGGTGTGTTGAGCGCGAGTCGGTGAGTGGGGCTTGCACTTTAATTACACAACTGCTCTTATTATTGTTATCAATTAGTATTATTATTGCTCTTATTATTTATATTATAACAAACAATTTATGTTATATTTCTAGTACATAATCTCCTATTATTGAAATGTATTATTATAATAAATTATGATTAATTAATCATTGTTGGGTAATATGTTTAAAACTCAAAAGAATATATTTTTTTTCCTTCTTTACAGTCGGACCACCGGTTGAACCTTGAATAGTTGGCTGAGCCGGTTTGACTACCTGTTCGGTTCCACAAACACTGGTTGGTTTAACCAATATTTGAGAAATTCTAACTTGGAATTCATTGCTGAAAACTTATTCCATTCATGTGGGGGATTATTGGAGTTTTGGAGTGTGAATGAAAAAGTGTTTACTAGATAAAAAGGTGTCAAGAAAAGTTGCGTCTGTTCAGATGAAATAGGTGCGAACGAAAAGACGTGAACGTTCAAAACATGATGCAATCTAACCATAAGATCGTGACCTTTAGTCAAGAGGTACAATCTAATATTTGTGATTGATCAAGTTGAAAGGACATACCCGTTCAAAAAATGATGCCTAGAAGTCTACAAATAGGCCTCAACATTTGCATCTCGAATCATCGAATATAATGTTAAATTTCACTACAATATGCATATATAATCTTTGAGTCTCGAGTATTTTGAGTCTTCAAGAAAATCTCGAGTATCGAATAGTTCGTAAAAAAATGTTAGTTTCGTTATGCTACGACCATGAAGTTAAAAGTCATTTTGTATACGAAGTAATATCGTCTTACAGACAACGAGTCAAACTTGTGCCTCAACTTTACCGGTCCCGTCGTTTTTAGAGTCATTTCAAATACATCACCATTGTTAATTTTTCAACAGAGTTGAGGTTGAGCATTATTGTTCATCTTTACTAAACTTTATAACTATGTGTTTCAAAGTGATTTTATTCTTTGGGTATTTTAGTAACAATATAAATGGAATCTTATCTTTTAGGGGCAACACCAGCTGTGCCAACCATATTATACAAAAATCTTTTATGATACTTTTACTTATTTTCATATATTATACAAAAAAGGACCAAATTGCTATTAATGCATTAATTTTTAATTATGCTCACTATCTAACCCAATTTATGCAATTCGAGCGACCGAACTTCTTTCTCTTACAATTCAGTCCCTAAATTTTATCTTTTTAGTTTTGTCTAATTAAAATTTCATCCCATATATTTTCGATAATATAAATTGGCCTCAAAATCAAATTCCTCATGCAAAATTAATCTTTAACATAAATTTGGAAATAGTAAATTATGACTATAATAGGGCCATAATGCTTCCGTCAAATACAACTTATTGAAATATAAACCAAGACTCATACCTTTTGATCGGATTATAATCGAGTCGTATCTACCGGGATTTACAAGCTACTCCTCATAGTCCAACCACTCGATCACAATTAATGGTTGCAAATGTAGATTCCTTTAGCAACAACTAGCACAACCTCGTTTCATTTCGTGCCTCAAGGCATACAATACTTACTTGGCTGATGAACAAAACTATAAACTTTTGGGAAATGATGGACAAAAGCCCAACTTTTATTAAGAAATCATAACCTTATTTATTACACCAGTACATCTCCTTTTGGAAGCAGAGTACTTGCCTAGCTACCTATTGTAGCTACACTCTTTTCTATCATACATAAACTAAACACTGGCAAGTCGAATGTAAACTACGAGGACACTCTTATTTTTGTTTAAGAAAACAGAGGGAATGTTCGATATCATCTGCTTCCTTCTATCCTGATTTTATAGAGGTTTGAAGCCCTCTATCCTTGCATTATTACACTCTGTTGTCATTCTTTCATTTGTTTGACATATTTTTCTAGATGCTCTCCTTATCTCATTCACATTGTTGTGGGCCTTGCTTTTGTCTCCTTCACATGGTTTGGTCTTCAGCAGGTCCCTCAATGCCTTATCTTCTATCCACCATCTTTCTTTTTTATTTTTTTGGTTGAAAAAAATCTCGTGACTCGGTCCTTCAAGACTTGTCGTGGAATGATTAGTAGTTTTTCTCTTGGTTGTTTCTTGATAGCTCCTTCTTGTGTTTTCCCTTATCTCTCATGATAAGAAAATTGGTTCCAAACAAGCCTTGTTCTGTTCAGGGCACTTCGGACAATCCGTTATGTCCATCATCCAACATGTGCCATTCGGACGGTTTCCGAACTTGCTGGTAGCTTGTTTTCCATAGCATATCTCTCTTTTGTTCAAACATGGATTCTGCATAGGAAGAAGTCTTGAATGTTATAATGTTGATCAAGATTGATCCCTTCACCATCTAATGATAGATTTTGAAACAAATCCATATGCCCGAATCTCTCCTTGTAGAGATATCAACCTCATTAGAGACTGACACCAAGTGAGTCTTATGTTATGGGGCAGACTTATTTCCGATATCTTGTCGGGACTGCAAAACTTTATAAAACAGAAAGCTCGATGACACCCGTTCTTGTATGGTTCTGGAGCTGCTGAAAGGAACTTCAGCTTCATAATATATCCGAGTTCAAGGTGGTCATTATTTTCCACGTCTGGCTCATGACATCTTGAATCCGTTCTAGAAGTTTTTAGATTTTCAGAAATCCTAGCAATTTGGTATACACCGAAGCTACAGCTCTAAAATCATACCATTCCTTAACGTCTCATGGATTGGCACCTGGGAACATCCACATCCTCAGATATTTACCAGATCGATCAATCTAGCATTTTTCTGGGTTAACACCAGCTCCTGTGGCAATTTTCTCCCGTGTGATTTGATAGACCTGAAAAGGAGAAACCTTAAGATCATTGGTACTAATCTTATATTTGCCAGGCATTGGCCTAATATTGATCTCCCCATATTTTATCCCAGAGGTATTGAATTGGCTTGAGACAATAAAAGGAATATCCTTCATTTGCTCAATCTTTTCTTTCGCTAGATCCGTATAAGGATCCAACTTATAATTCATACTCACAGTACTTGAATCTGTAGTGACCGGGTTGGGGATCCATTCCCGAAACTTGATATTTTGCTTCAATGAAGAAGTTTCCCATCGGATATGAGTAATCAGTCTGTCCCAGAGACATACCAAGCAAGTCTGGCAGCCTTAATCGGATATGAGTAATCAGTCTGTCCCAGAGACATCCTCTTGTTGACATCGACCTACGGCTGTGGCACTAATTTCCAGGTCGTTAATCCTCTGATCAAGCTCTTCCAAGTGATATTGGAGATGCTTGTATCCTGTTAGGATGGAGTTTGCTTCACTGTACTCTATCTCTCGTTAGAAATTCTGAGAACATTTTCGTGAGACTTTATAATGAAAACCTCGCAATCAAAATATTGACAATCAGCTTGCCATCTAAATAATCTAGCTTTCTCAGGTTTAGATTCAATCTTTTTTGTTAAGAAAGATTTTACACTCTTTTTATCAATTTTAAGAATGAACTTCTTACACTGTAGGAATAAATGCCATTTTCTGAAAGCTTTTCAGATTGCGAAGAATTCTTTCTCATTGATATGCCATCTTGCTACTTCATTTTCTGCAAAGAGCCCGCTGCAGTATCGACATGGCACATCACCATTTGTTGTGGCTTTGGTTAGCGCCATTGCCCACTAATGATCAATGGCATCTGTGTAAAGAACCATTTCATCCTTATCATTTGATATTGCTAGTGTTGGAAGTTCTTTATAGATTTCTTTAAGCTGTAACGCCGATTCTTGTGTTTGTTTTCCCATTTGAAATCAACATCTTTGTTTAATAATGGGTTGAACAACTTCTCGTATTTTGCTAGATTATTCATGAACATTACAAAAAAAAAAAAATTAACAAATCTACGAAAACTTTGAAGCTTCTTCTTGTCTTTGAGGTTTTCTAAAAACTCTTGCACCTTCTCCACAATATACTTTTTAATTATGATTCTAGACTCATCGATCTCGATCCCAAGTACCAATCATTCTTTATGTATCAAGTTCCTTATGATCGAGTTTGATGAGTCAAACATCATCCTTAAAAAACATATTGTGGAGAAGGTGCAAGGGTTTCCAAAAGACTTCAACGAAAGGAATCACCTTTAAAGTTTTCTTGGAGTTGTTAATTTTGCTGGAATGTCCAAAAAGAACTAGCAAAATACAGGAAGGTGTTCAACAAATTATATGCTGATTTCAAATGGAAAAGAAACACAAAGAATCGGTGTTACAACTCAATGAAATATGTAAACAACTTCAAATGCTAGCAATATTAAGTGATGAGGATGAACTCGTTCTTTACGTAAATGCCAATGATTATTGATGGGCAACGGTGCTAACCAAATCCACACCAAATGGTGATGTGCCATGTCGATACTGCAATAGCCTCTTTGCTGAAAACGAAGCAGCAATATGGCATATCAATGAGGAGGAATTCTTTGCGGTCCAAACGTCTTTAAAAGAACTTCCTTTATTCATACTATCTAAGAAGTTCATTCTTAAAATTGATAACACGAGTTTAAAATATTTCTTAACAAAAAAGATTGAATTTAAACCTGAGAAAGCTAGATTACTTAGATGGCAATCTGATTGTCAATATTTTGATTGTAAGGTTTCCATTATAAAGTCTCACAAAAATGTTCTTGCAAAATTTGTAACGAGAGATGGAGTTCAGTGAAGCAAACTCCATCCTACTATGATACAAGCATCTTCGGAATCATTTAGAAGAGCTTGACAAGAGGATCAATGACCTGGAGATTAGTGCCACGCTGCGAGTCAATTTTAACAGGAGGATTTCTCAAAAGTTCGAGTTTTGAGAGCGGGTCCCTAACTCGATCGCCGCAAATCCAAGTACTGTGAGCACGAGTTCTAAGTTGGACTCTTATGCAGATCTAGCCGAAGAAAAAAATGAGCAAATGAAGGAGATTTCTTTTGCTGTCTCAAGCTAACCTAGCAGATCTAGGATAAAAGAGGAAGAGATTAATCTTAGGCCACTGACTGACACTTCTAATATTGGTATTAACAAGCTTAAAGTTTCTCCTTTTTAGGTTTATCAAATCAAATGGGAGAAAATTATCATAGGAGTTGGTATTACACCAGAAAAATGTCAGATTGATCGACTTGGTAAATATTCGAGGAAGTGGATGTTCCTAGGAGCTAATCTATAAGATGTTAAGCAAATGGCATGGTTTTGGAGCTCTATATTCGGTGCATACTGAATCACCAAAAATCCTAGAAATCTCAAAACTTCTAAAATGGATACAAGATGTCGCGAGCTAGACGTGGAAGGATAATGACCACCTTGAATGTGGAGACATTATGGAGTTGGAGTTCCTTTTAGCAGTCCCTGAACTATACAAGAACATGTCTCATCTAACTTTCCATTTTATAAAGCTGCATAGCAAAACAAGAGATCAACAAACATAAATATGTCTGCCCTAAAACACAAGACACGCTTGGTGTCAACCTTTCATGAGGAAGGTATCTCTACAAGGAAAGCTTGGGGCTTATGTGTTTGCCTCACTGAGATGCGAAATATCAAGGATAGTTTCAAAGTCTATTATAAGTCAGTGAAAGCTTCAATCTTGATCGACACCATTACATCCAAGACTTCTTCCTTCACAGAATCCATCTATGAACAAAAGAGAGTTATGCTATGGAAAAATGAGCTACCAACATGTTTCAAAATTTCCTGAAAAATATTACAACATGATACATATTGGAAGACGGATGGAACAGATTTGTCCGAAGTGACTTGAACAACACAATGCACTGATTGGAACTAATTTTTCTGTTATGAGAGACGAAGGAAAAAACAAGAAGGAGCCATCAAGAAAATAGCTAAGGGAACCACCAAGAAAAAAATATTAAACGATTCCCCGACAAGTCTTGATGAGATGAGTCACGAGATAATTTTCCATTGAAAAGGATGAAAGATGGTGGATAGAAGATAAGGCATGGAGAGACTTGCTGAGCACCACACCATGTGAATGAGATAAAAGCAAGGCCCACAACCATATGAATGAGATAATGAGAGCATCCAAAAAATCTGTCAAGCAAATGAAACAAGGACAACTGGATGTACTAATGCAAGGACAGAGGACTTCAAACCTCTATAAAATCAGGGTAGAAGAGAGCAAAAGATATCGAACATTCCCCTCTATTTCATTAAACACAAATAATAGTGTACACATAGTTTACATTTGAGTTGTGAGTGTTACTTTCTGTATGACAGTCTCCTCCCAAAACGAGATGTACTAATGTAATAACTAAGTTTATGATTTCTTAATTAAAGTTTGGCTTTTTTGCATCACCTTTCCAAAAGTTTATCGTTCTATTCATCAACTAAGTGAATTCTATACTCCTTGATGTAGGAAACAAAACAAAGTTGGTTGCTACTGAAGGAGTCTATGTCTGGAAGCATCGGTTGCAATTAAGTGATTGGGCTATGAGGAGCAGCTTGTAAAATCCGGTAGATACGACCTCACTGTAATTCAGTCAAAGTGTATAGATCTTCGTTTATGATTCAAGAAGTTATATTTTATGGAAGCATGGTGGATCTGATATGGTTGTCATGGACTATTTCCAAGTTTAAGTTAAAGATCAAATTTGCATGAGAAATTTAATTAAGAGACCAATTTATAATTATGGAAATATATGGGAAATTTTTTTAATCGAGCAAAACTAAAAATATAAAATTTTAGGACTGAATTATAAAAGAAAGAAAGATGCTCGAGATTTATAAATCAGAGTAGACACTGAGCATTTTGAAAAAAAGACCATTAAGGGCAAATTGACCATTCTGGGTCTAACTGATATAAGAAAGCTAAAGTGTCACAAAATATTTTTATATAATTGTCAATGGGCACAGTTGGTGTTGGCCCATCTTTTAAACCTCCTGACACTTTTGTCTTCGGATTACTCACTGAAGGATTTATGCCCCTTATCTGGATAGTGTTGCAAAGAGTGTTGCAACATTTTTTAGTAATGAATCTTAGAACAACAAAGTTGATACATAGTTTGATACAAAACTTAGAGATATTATAGAGAGAAGATTCAAACAAAACTCAGACAATGTGAAATCTGAGCCATCATCCTTTCTTGCACATCGGTATACAAAGTTTTGTACATCAACACTAATGATGAATTGATTGAAAAAAAATACAATCTAACAATTCACTTTCTCTCAACTAATATAACACGCATCTAAAAGAGAATCTTAAAATTGAAAATCCTCCAGAGTCTCACAAGGAATAAGTGAGAATGTATGAAAGAAAAGTTACAACTTTGAGATCTAGACACTCAATCTTCTTCTCGGTGTTCTTTTCTTTCTTTAGTATAGTTTTTCAACGATTCTTCACATGCTTTCCCTCTCCTTTTATACTTATCGATTGGAAGATACCTAAGAGAGAAAGAGAGAGAAAACAAACGAACAAAACTTCCTTTGGAAGTTTGTTAGTTAATTGCGGTAGAGATAGGGATGGTTAATTTGGATAAATCCTTATCCAACATTTATTGTCCTTTGTAAATTAGATACACACACACAAACACACACACACACACATATATATATAAGCACAATATATATATGTATATATATGGATAAATAATAAACTAGTTAAAATCAGTAAGGTGAAAATAAACAATGGTAAAACCCGTCTATACTTCACAAGGTTTTGTAACACTTTGTAAAATATAAGGTGTACCTTGTATAATTCTGGTTTTAACAATCTCCCCATTTTTCTCATCACTTGATAAAACAACAACAATTGAATAAAAAACTACACTATACCCTGAACTTATATTAGCACATTGTAGGAATTTCCGAATTTCCCTAGGACCTTCTTGGTTGTCATAATTCAACATACACATTGATTAATCCTAAACATGCATCTATTAATTTAAATACAATACATAGGTGTTTTAGAGTTGACCTAAGAATCTTGCGCACAACGATTCGATGTTAGACTCCAGAATTAACATTTTGGACTGTATCCCTGCTCGATCCTCAATGCCGGATGGACGACGAACTTTGAGAAATCCCAAGTGTGGGAACCAACACTGCCGCCGCCGCCCTTTCACTCTCTCTTTTCTGCTCTGTGATTTTTACGTTAGACTGTTCTTTTTCATAGACTGAGAGTTATGTATTTAATGCACAATAACAGAGTGTGTACCTGACCTGATAGTTTAATTCCCTACTGAGCTAGGAGCCTGATGGACCAGTCCAGGGATCAAATACAATAAATAAAGATGGGCCTAACTATGAATTAATTCTTCTATGTTCAGCCCAGAACATAATTAATTCATATATATTAATTCATTCCACTAAAGAATTAATACTGACTTACCCCTTTATTCCCGAATTGAGTCGGGGCTTGAATTAGACTTAATTAATTCCCGTATTTAAGATATCGAACATCCATTAATTAATTAAAGTCTTTGACATCTTAAATTAATTAGTTGCTTATTAATTCCTTAAGTAGTACAGAACTTAATCAACCTGCAGGGTTTAGTACAATAAACCTTTTGAGCTCCTTGAGGGGATATCATCATCCTAAACGGATACAGTTACCTAACACAAATTGCCAATTATCATATGCGAGCTACTATCACCCAAGATACAGAGTATAAAGAGTTAGCACTTAACTCTAACCCATAGTAAATCAAAGTGACACACAGACATGCACACATAACTGTAATCTTATTTAGGGTTTAGATTACAATAAGTCACCGAGATCTCTTGTTCTTCACTAAGGTCAGGCAGAAGAACTTATCTCACGGTGATCCTATCAATACGTAAAGATGTACCAGTATAAGTAAATAGTCAAGATAAACTATTCCTACTTGATACTGCAGCCTATACCAACAACTCGTCCTTAAGTTGTCTCGGCTGTGATATATATTTTATATCTCATTAAGTTTAACCAATCATATGATCTTCTGTGATCTACAACACACCATAGGATCTACTTATAAAGAGAGATATAGGGACATATATAGTGATTAGTGTAAACAAAATCAGATAGGAGATTAATAGTGAATGACTGGAAACATTATATTTAAAAGGTCTTGCTTTCAGTATACAAATCCAACACACATTATATAAAAACCATACTCACAACAAGAACAACTTAAGGAGTGGTGATGGATCGCAAACAGCCCCACACAATCCACCTAAATGTCACACTACTAAATAAGTAAACACACAAACATATGAGAGTGGTAATGGGTCAAAAACAGTCATGCACACTGCCTCTTAGTTCAGTAGTATTCAGAATTCAACAAAAACAAGCACAACTAGCAGAATTGTACCCATCCAAGTATCAAGACATAAGAAATTGTTTGATAAAAACCCTTCACTTACAACCAGAAAATCATGCAGAGTCCATTCACAAAAATCTTGCTTCCTTTTTCGTATCATCCCTCCTTTGTGTAGCTTGGCCCAGCTTCATTCACACCACTCGAACCACCTGCTGCAAAACCTGCTACAGTACCTTCTGCAGGCACCTTCACCACCACCACCACCACCACCACTATCTCTCCTTTTTTGTCCAGGAAGGAGACATTTAAAATCATTTTGCACTTGAGTCCAATAAGTAGCATAAATTTCAGTACTTCGGCGACGAAAGGTTGCCACCTGAATCCATTTCATAACTAGAGGAATGGGAATGAAAAATGGAATTGGGAGGTTTGTTGCACCTTCTGAAGCACCTGAAGGGATTTCCTCTGTATCTTCTGGAATTTCCACCACATCACAAAGATGAGGTGGTTGTAGCAACTTACGATCAATTTTAATAAGCGTGGAATCCAGAGTAAAATGTGAGAATGAAGGAGATTTTAGACCCTCTTGTTTCAACATAGACCAGATGAGACATGGAAAAGAAAGGCCTCCAAAATCAGAGTTTCTTTTAGCATACGAGAGGACCGTCTCAAAGATAAGATTTCCAGGATTGAACTTTGTCCCATTCCTGATTTTAAACAGAAATGCCATTTGATCATGGGTGATGATATTACGATTTGAAGAAGGGAGCCAGTTATAGCATGCAATCTTATGAAAAATAACATACTATGAGGTAAGGGCTGAGGCTGGAGTCTTTTTGTTTCGTAGCCAAACTGAGATATTTCCACCAGTGAGATGATTGATCAAAGAATTTAAGGGATCATGAATCACTTGATCTTCAACTGTCGGAAATGCTAAGAATTCATCGATCAATTTTGGGTTGAACTGAAACACCTTTTTCCTAACAATAACTTGACCATAACTAGGATTGGTTGGATCTTTCATAGACTTGTGAAGATTGCAATAAAATTCCCTAACTATTTCTTTCACATACCCACAACAAAGATCAAGATTTTTCCCTAGGTGGATGGATTTTTGAAAGGAGACCAGACCATATTTTCAAACTGATTTGTATCCAATAGCCTCTTAGAAATTGTCTTTCGATCATTGTAAAGCACCATCTATCAATGTTTAGATCAAGTTTGAATGAGCATTGTTTACCTCAAGTGCTGCAGTACCTTTAGCAACACGTTTTGGCACTTTTATGGGAGAATCAGATTCAATCAGGTCATTCTCACTGGAATTTTGAGCATCAGAGACAAAAATATTTGTGTCACTTGAATCTTCAGGTTCTTCAGAAGGATCTTCTTCCAGCCCATCAGAATCGAGATCCTCATCCAGCTCCTTGGCAAAATCAGCCAAATCTTTATTATCTTCATGAGTCTATTGAGGAATAGACTCCCCCTGTGTTCGAGGTCTCCTCTTTAAGGATTGAAGAAATTCGTCAAGAGTCTGATCATGAGCACCCCAGGGATATGGTCTACTTTTGGAGATGAGGAGCGTGGAACTGCAGGTTGGACAGGAGGGACTTCAACCCTTCCAGCAACACAATGGGAGGATGGTGCATAATCATCACTTTTCTTCCTTGAAATTTTATCAAACGATTTCAGAGCATTAGGGGACCTAACCAAAACATCAAAGTCAGGATTATCATCATCAGAAGCAAGCCTATATCTAGGAGGAGGCTTAGGCTTCTTTGGCCAGTTTTTAGTGGCTGAAGGCCCATCTTCACCAAGAGTAGGAGAGTATCCTCTTTGGCGTTTCGAAACCCTATTGATAGGACTAGATTGGACTTGAACAGTGTGCTTGATAGGACAGAGATCTAGTAGATACTCCACATCAACAGGGTTTCCAAGGTCACCCGGTAATTGGATGTTCAAAAAAGCATCTGGTGGAACAAATTCTTTGAGAGCCATTGAAGCATCAGTTTCACCTGTTGGAGAAGAAGGGTTTGGGCCCTCAGTGGTAGGTATAGAGGCACCTTGTGCAGCACCAGGCATATAGGCTTGAGCACACTTGGACCGAATGTTAAGAGATTTTTTAGATGGATCTGCCATGGAAGATTTTGTAGCTTTGTCTGCTGTAGATGAAGAGGGGTGAGATTGTCAGGCAAGTGAGAAATGTGAGAGAAGAGGGTTAGTGGCGTCATTTAAGACATCCTTCATATGTGCTATGATATTAGCAATCTCTTCATCGGATTCCGTGATTTGATTTATTAAAAAAATGAACTGTAAGGCCATATTTGGACTGGGCTTGGCCCATCCGGATTTGAGATGGTCCAGTCCACCCTAATTTCACTATATGGATCGCGACATCTGGATCGCCAACTCCCCCCATCCCTTTTTTAATAAATTACCCTATTTACTGCTACTTTGACATATGTGGCGTGAAGAGTCACACATCACTCTTCTCTCTCCATCAATTCAACGTTACTCTCCCATTTCTCTCTCTTCTTCATAACTCCATTGAAGGAGTTTCGTTTCCTTACTCACAGAAATCGTCAATTCTGTGCCTGTTCTCCGTTAGGTTGAGGGCAATTACCACGCCTCACCTACCGTTCTGCGCGAGGCACACCCGTGAACTTATTGCTTTCTCTCCAGCTTTTGCGGGAGAATATATTCTTTGCCTAGTGGGAGAGGGTTTAAAGAGACGAAGCTCCGCTGGAAATTCCTGTATCTGATTTGATCGCAAATTTTCGTAGTCTGATCTGTAGATTTGTCTTGATTTGTTGTAATTTTTTTATAGATCTTGGTCATAATTTCTTCTTTATTAGGTGCATGTTGGATTTTCTGTATAAATAGGCTTGGTAGTTCAGTAGTTATGGTGGATAATCAATTAATCATCACACCCGCACACACTGCACTTGCAAAATTTGTGGTTGTGGATCTGGCCGAGGCAAGGCAAGAGGGAAACGAAAGCGAGGTCGGAGGTCGAGCTCCGTTGAATCTGTCCAATCTTCCGTAGGTCCGATTTCCCCCCTGAGAAAGGTAATATTATGTGTCGTATGATAATTTGTTTGGGGTTTACCCTTGTTCGTTGCTTGATTTTTGCCGGTATGGCTTGATGTGTAGTTGTGTGTTATTTTTTTTTTGTGTGTACTGAATCGATTTATTTGGGAGATTTTGGATAAGAAATACAGGGGGGTGGGAATTTTCTGGGGAGATTTTGGATAAGAAAAACAGGGGGTGGGGATTTTTCTGGGAAAAACAGAGAGATTCTGGAGATATTGATTTGGAAAACGATTTCATAAAAGAAATGTGGTTACTTGCAGTTTTGTTTATTTAGTTACATGTTATAGATAACAATTGTTTATTTGGAAAATGAATTTTCGGAATTTGATTTCATTTGCTGGGTCTGTTCTTTGAATTTGGTTCAGATATTTTGCTGTCAAATTGGGAACTGCACAGGGAAAACTGATGGAATGCATTATTTAGTTAATTAGTTTACCTAATTAAATAATTTTGTGGATTTGGAATGATAAATGGTAAATTGATCGAATGATAAATGGTAAACTGATGGAATGATTAGTTAATTAGTTTAGCTAATTAAATAACTTTGTGGTGGGTACTGGTGATTTAGTTAATGATAAATTAGTTTAGTTAATTAGTTTAGTTAATTAGTCTGCATGGATTTAGCTAATTAAATTAATCGGCATGGATTTAGGTAATTAAATAGGTTTATGAATTTGAAGTGGATTTAGTAATTTTTTTATAGGTTGTGTTTTGCAAAAATTGTATAGGTGGAAACTGTCTTTTGCTAAAAATTGTTGGTGGCTAATTTTAAATATGTGAAAAGTTTAGCAAAGGTATCTATTTTGTTAATCAGCTGGTGTGTTTTACTGTAATCTTTGGATGATGCAAACGGGAGTGATCTAGTTGTTGGTTTGAGGGTTGTCTTGGTTGATTCGGTATGTGTGTCATGCATTCGCTTAGAATACTCGGTATTGTTTTGTATTTGTCAGAATTATACGAAAGATTAAATTCAATTGATGTTGGACTGATCTTATGATTTTTTTATTTTTTTTAATTTCAATGTTTCTGTTCTTGCACCTATCAGCATACAAATATTCTGTTCTTGAACTCGGCCTTCTACTAAAATATAAGAATAAAAAAAAAATGCAAATAAGTTTAAATCGAAATTGTAAAAAATTACAGAAAGAATATTACAATTCCAAATGCCGAGAATTTTTTGTCTCATATATTTCGAAATATGACCAGAACATGCTTTTAAAAATATCAACAAGATTATTTATCCGGGTTTCAAGTTTGTAGGTTAAATTATTTGTTATTCACAAGCAACCTTCTAAACTGCAACCTTCTAGGACGATATTTACCCGTCTAATTTGGCGCTTTTAATACCGAAAATCAACAGTATGTATGACCGTAAACATATTTCGTAGATGCCACTAGTTAACGCCCCCGTGGAAAAGGTGACATGGTCCCGGGACAACGAGGCAAACTTTATCCATTTGTGTCATCAAGAGTACTTGAATGGTCAGCTATTAACCCTAACCTTTTCGAACCCTACTCGGCCAAATCTGCCTAAAATTGAATGCAATGGCACACAATCGAACTGTTTATACCATTGGGCATTGTAAGATCAAGTGGAAGAACTTGAAGAGAGCGTGGAAGGTGCTGTTTCAGTTGCGTTACAATAGGGGCTCAGTTCTATCGCTAAGCACACATTTAATTCAATATTACCATTACCGATACATGAATCAACATATGCCACAAATTATGTTTACTTATTTTCTATTTATGCCTTAGAACCTAATTCAGGTAAAAAGAATTGCAGTCGGCGAACAAAACGAAATGCATTAATAAAAAACATAGTAAAAGGGATGGTATTACTTAAATTATGTTACTACCAAATTTGGTCACTCAATAAATATTCTTATTTCAGATGCAATATGTAGTTTTGATACTTTAAAAATAAACAAAAAAACGTATAATAATAATAAAAATAAAAAGGGTCATTCAATATTATAACAACACCATACATCAACACCACATATTTTGTCCTCATAATTAACTAATCATTTTTAATTAATCAACTTTAACATCTATCAATCAATCACAATTCCCCATACACTTCTTAATCATTACACAATCAACTAATCATTATTCAATCACCTTTACCAATATAATAATAATACATCATCATCATAAAACCTATTGATTTGACATCTATAGTACACATCCTACCCTACCACATCCTTAAACAAAAATACCTTTTTACTATTCAGAAGGATTGACCAGCCGTGGATGTGCCCCAGCGGACGGGGCACATTCCACTACATCCCAATCCAAATATGCCCTAAGGAACAAAATAAAAATGACGGAAAATGAATGAAAAAGATATATAAAGGATCAATCAGGAAACAGTTATTTCTACTAAGTTTAAATCTTAGATTATCCATACCTAAGATAATAGGCTCTCAATGCTAAAAAATTAGGGATAAGGTCGAAAGGAGGTTATGGGGTTTCAAACAAAGAGATTTTGTAAGATGAATATTTTTAAAAGGATTTTAGACAAAAATCAAGAGAAATACGTTACACAAAAATTAAGAAAAAAATCGATTGTTTTACAAAAATTCCATGATTTTGAATTTTCATGATTTTCCTAAAATAAGGAAAGAGAATAGCCAGTGAAACCTTTTGGTGTAAAACATATAATAAAAATATGGTGGTTCCCTAAGTGATCCAACACCTTGTAAAGAAAGTTCAGATTTAGTCATCTGAATGGAAGAGGTCACTCTTAATTGAAAAAGAGACTTACTAGTTCTTTTGATTTTATCACAAGAATCATCATCAGAAAAATCCGAACAAGTAGTAAACCTGGATGATGGCTAGATAAAATCCTTAAGAAAAAGGTAAGGGATTTGAAGGGAAAAACCATATCAACATTACAAACTAGGTAATGCTCGTGCTACAATTTCTTCCACTTAACACGGCGGCAATCCGCAAAATTCAAAATTTGTTAGAAACAAATTATAACTAAAAAATTAAAAAGAAATTGCCATAGATCTTGTGAAACACTTTAAAAACTACACATGCCAAGAGACTTCTTTAGAAAAGAAAATCTCTCATAGTCTAATCCTTTTGTAAATATGACTGCAAGTTGTCTCTCTATAGGAATGTGTTCGACCCTCTGATGACTTTCTTCTCAACGAAGTCTAGAATGAAGTGGTGCCTAATATCAATATGTTATGTTCAAGAGTGTTGGGCAAGATTTTTTATGATATCAATAGCACTAGAGTTGCCACATCACAGTTATCATAGTCAAGTCCATAATCATCTAACCTTTGTTTCATCCAAAGAAGTTGTGTACAACAATTGCCAAATGCTAAATATTAAGATTCTACCATGGATAAGGACACACAATTTTGTTTTCTACAACGTCATGAAAGCAAGTTAGTTCCTAAGTAAAAGTAACCACCAGATGTACTTTGTTTGTCTTCAACATCACCAGCCCAGTCTAAATCATAAAAACCTACAAGATTAGTGTTGGTGTCTTTTGAATACCAAATCCCCAAGTCAGAAGTTCCACTCACATACTTGATTATCCTCCTAACAACATTTAAATGAGACGACTTAAGGTCAAAGATTGGTATCTTGCAAAGATAAATACTCTATAGCAAATATCAGGTCGACTAGCAGTGACATATAGAAGACTACCAATCATACTCCTGTACAAGGTGTTTTCAATACCTTGTCCAACATTATCTTTACAAATTTTTAAACTTGAACTCATAGGGGTTTTCATGTGTTTAGCATTCAACAAATTAACTTTTTCACAAATGCTTTGGCATATTTTGCTTGTGAAACAAAAGTACCATGTTCAAGTTGTTTGATTTGAAGCCCTAAAAAGTAGCTTAATTCCCCTAGAAGGCTCATCTCAAATGTAGATGAAATTTGTTGGATAAAGTTTTTCACTTGTGGAACCAAAAATAATATCATCCACATACACTTGAGGAATGATAATTTTGAAATGTCTCTTTTTGTGGAAACTATTTTTCCCACACTGCCACGTACAAAACCATGATACATCAAGAATTTGGTGAGACGATCATACCAAGCTCTTGGAGCTTGTTTCAACCCATACAAATACATTTTTAACTTGAAAACGTGATTTGTCTTGAAAGGATCAATGAAACCCTTAGGTTGCTCAACAAATTCTTATTCAGTAAGAGAACCCATTGAGAAAAGCACTTTTGACATCCATTTGAAAAAGTTTTATGTTGAGAAAACATGCAACGGAAATAAAAAATCATATTGACTCAAGTCTTGCAACTGGAGAACAAGTTTCATCAAAATCAAGCCCTTCTACTTGTGGGTACCCTTGTGCCACAAATCTTGCTTTGTTTCGAACCACTTTACTAGACTCGTCGTTTTATCTCCAAAAATCCATTTTATGCCAATCATATTTACATTATGGGGTTTGGGGACAAAATTCTATACATCGTTGCGAGAAAATTGATGAAGTTCTTCGTGCATGGCATGTATCTAAAATTCATCACGAAGAGCTTTATCAACTTTTTTGGTTCAGTATTATACAAAACAAAATTTGCATGTAAGATTGAAAAAAGATGAAGAGAAGCAAGCTAGATTTACCATTTTGGAGTAATCGTGTCGTTCCTTTGTACGAGTGTGAATACTATCATGAACATTACCTATTACTTGTGTGAGAGGGTGATTTATCCTTATCCTACCTAGAGGATCTCTTCTTACCATCAAATCATCATGAAGGACAAACTGGTTATCTGAGTTTTCAGGTTCAGAATCACTTCTTTGATCATCTTGCTGAGAATTCTGTTGAGGTTGATCATGTGTCTCATTAGGTGTTGCATCACTTTCTTCAACATCTTCTTTTTAAGTTTCCAGACTTGGACTTGCATCTTTTTTAATCAAATCCTGAACTTGACCTTATTCCTTTTTCCTGCAAAATTTGAGAAGTCATCAGATAAAATGTTCGCACTCTCTTGAATTGTGTGAGATCTTAAATTATAGATTCGAAAAGCATGACTATTTGTTGAATAACAAAGACAGAGTCCCTTACCACTTTTTGAATCAGATTTACCTTATTGTTCTCTATCATTCAGGATATGTAGCATATGCACCTAAAAACATGAAAAACTTAAGGTTGGGCTTTCGACCTTTAAGTATTTCATAAGGTTTCATAGTACTTCCAGATCTTACGTAAACTCGATTTGAAATGTGACAAGCTGTATCTACAGCTTCATCCCAAAATCATTTTGAACGATTTTTGGCACACAACATGACACGTGCCATTTCTTGAAGGGACCTATTTTTTTCTTTCAGTCACCTATTCCGCTGAGATGTTTTGGGAGCAAAAAACTCTTGTTGTATACCCTTTTAAATGCAAAATGCAACAACCAAGTTTTTTTCAAACTCCCTTCCATGACCATTTCGAATTCTTATGATCCAATTACCATGATAGGTATGAATTTGAGTAGCAAGAGATTTGAAACAACCGAAAGTGTCTGATTTTTCTTTAAGGAAGTATACCCATGCAACCTTGAAAATCATCGACACACACAAGGACATATCTTTTCCACCGAGATTGTCAACCTCAATTGGACTCATCAAGTCTATATGACAAAGTTTACAACAATGAGAAGTACCAAAGTGTTGCAACACTTTATGCATACCTTTGGTCCTTTTGCACATAAATTACACACCTTTTCAACTTTACCAGAAATTTTTGGAAGACCCTTTACTGCTTCTAGATTAACAAGCTTCTTTCATTTCTTGTAGTTAACATGCCCCAGTGTTTTGTGCCAAAGATCAACCTCATCAATTTGTCCTTTGTAGCATGTAACATTTTCCTCAATGGAATAACAATATTAGATGGTCAAGATCCTGTCATGATGCACTCATTCACACGATTAAACAAACTGCACATATCTTTGTCGAATTTCACATGAAGCTTTTCATCACATAGTTGACTAATGCTAACCAAATTAGTCATTAGTCGCTTGACATGAAAGACATTTCCTAGATTCGGAAGATCGTTCACATTCAAAGTTCCTTTTTCGAAAAAATTGCCTTTAGCACCACCCCTAAAAGTTACTTTTCCTCCATCAATTTTCTCATAATTTTTCAAAAAATATTTTGTTCCCGTCATATGATGTGAATAACCACTATCAAGGTACCAAATTCCAAACACATCGGCACTTAAAGATGTGTAGATCATGTTACAACATTCATTTGTCCAAGACTTTTCTTCTAGAGGAGAATCAGTTTTGGGTTTTGAAAAGTATGATGTAGGGTGTTGCAACACCATTTTAGACACCTTTGGAAGTTTTTTACGAAATAACTTTACTGCAACATAATGCCTTAATGTGGTCTGGAACAGAACATTAGTCACAAACAAATTATTTCTCTACTGAATCTGATTCAGACCTAAGTCTTTTTGAACCAATTGAGTTCTCAAAAACTTCACAATTGTTGTTTGAATTCCCAAACTCAACATAGGGAATTATTGAATTAGAATATGAGATATTCAATGTTTTTGTTCTTTCAGTAAGATTCAACATCTCAGAATCATAATACAATCTCCTAGGAAAAGAGTTATTAAGAGACATATGTTGAAGTCTATAATTCTCTTTTGTAAAAATAGGGTTTTTGTACTCTTCATTTTGAAATTTAAAGGAACTTTGGCTTGAACAAGTGTATCCTAGTCTAGAATAACCATGTTGTTAAACAGACAAGATTTCATCCAATTTTGATGTACCTAAATTGAACCGATAAACATTGTGACTTCAATTTTAATTCAGAGGTTAACTTATCAAGAATTTTGTCCTTTCGAGACAAACTCTTTTCCATATGAGTAAATTTTACCTTGAGCTTTTCATTTTTTGACCTGCCTTCCTTGAGGACTTTCACAGTCATCACAAGTTCTCCATGCATTTCTCTGAAGGCTTTCAAAAGCAGTTCATATTCTGTTTCTTCTAAATCATCTTCAGTCAGGTGCATTGTTTAATCATCAAGTGTTTCAACACTTTGTAAAACACCCATTTCTTCCAGTCTTGCCCTAAGAGCCGAAACCTCTTGAGAAGTTTGAGGCTCTTCCTCATCATCAAACTCATCTTAACTTAGAGTTACCACAAAGTTGGTGCCTCTTTTTCATTAGGTTGATCGCATATTGATTCGCATAATGACCGAACCCCAAACATGATCTACATTGAACGCTTCTTAAATCCTTTGAAGTATGAGGGTTTCGATTTGAATTGTTGAAACCAGGACTTTAATTCCGACCACTTCTACCACATGTTCTGGTGAATTTCTCTCTATCTGCACTTTGACCTTTAAATTCTTTCGTAACAGGGCTGAAAATACCTTTGGCATCACCTTTCCTTTTAATTTTAGCCAAAAATCTTTGATTCTTTTTGGCTAAATATGCAATAGGATCATCCTGATTTCCATTCAAAAGTATACCGTCTCTCTTTTGATTTGAACTTGAATCATCATATTGAGAAGGAAAAGCAATGTTCTTGCTATTCCTTCTCATTTGTTGTTGTTGATTTAAGTTCAATCCAAAAGTTTGAATAATTCCTGTGAGTTCATATAAAGACATTTTGGATGTATCACGTGAATCCTCCAAAGGATATACTTTTATATTGTTTTTTTCAGGAAGGGCTCACAATACCTTGTTGACTAACCTTCATTTCTAATGGGATCACACAAGACATGTGATTCATTTGCCAATTCACATAACCGAGCATTGTGTGAGGAAATGGTTTCAGTGTCGTCCATCTTCAAAGTTTCAAACCCTGTTGCAATCATTCTTAACTTGAATTTTCTAACGCTTGTTATGATCCTTCACACTTTCACTGTAGTGTTTTTCATGTATCCTTTGACAAAACACAATTTTGGATCATTCAAAAGAGTGACAACTCAACTGATCAAAATATTGCATTTACTGCCTTTGAGTTGTAACATGATAGAATGAACTCATCATTTTTCCATTTTGCCTCAGACTTGGGAATAAAGTCTCCATCTTCATCTTCCTTTCGTGGTAATGTCCATCCAATAATAATGGATCTCCATGCACGTTCATCGAGGGATTTGGTGTATGCCCTCATTTTGATCTTCCAAATTGAGTAATTTGAACCATCTAGAATGGGTGGTCTCATTATTGCTGCTACAGGGACATCTTTAATTCATCACTGCAAGATCACACTTCGTATCATTGAGTGAAGGCACTTGATGTCAATTGAAAGAATTTACGCCCCTTATCTAGACGGTGTTGCACAGAGTATTGCAACACTTTTGAGTAATGGATCTTAGAACAACAAAGTTGATACACAATTTGATACAAACCTTAGAGATATATCAGAGAGAAGATTCAAACAAGACTTAGACAATGTAAAATTTGAGCCATCTTCCTTTCTTGCACTATGATATACAAAGTTTTGTACATCAACACTCAATGATGAATTGATTGACAAATACAATCTATCAATTCACTTTCTCTAAACTAATCTAACACACATCTAAAAGAGAATCTTAAGATTGAAAATCATCCAGATGCTCACAAGGAATAAATGAGAATGTATGAAAAAAAAGTTACAACTCTGAGATCTAATCACTCAATCTTCTTCTCGGCGTTTTTATTCTTTCTTTTGTATATTCTCTCAAAATTTCTTCATATGCTTTCTCTCTCATTTTATACTTATCTATTGGGAGATACCTGAGAGAGAAAGAGAGAGAAAACAAACGAAGTTTGTTAGTTAATTGCGTTAATGATAGGGATGGTAAGTTGGCTTATCCAATATTAATCGTCTTTTGTAAATAAGATACATACACACACACCCACATATATATATATATATAACCACAATATATATATATATATATATATATATGTATATATATGGATAAATAATAAACCAGTTAAAATCAGTTAGGTGAAAATAAACAAGGGTAAACCTAGTCTATACTTCACAAGGTGTTGTAACTTTTTGAAAAATACAAGGTGTTGTAATACCTTGTATAATTCTTTTTTTAACACTCACCAACTTGTTGTACTTGTGAAAGTTAAGTTCTCTTGTGTGGTTGTTGGTAGCGGAAGTCGTTTGACCGTACCAAATTAATAATATATATGTAATTATATACTTAACCTTATCCTACAACTCTAACTAGTAGAGCGGCAAATAAGGGTCGATCCCACGAGGAACGGTTGTCTAGTGTCATTTTGATAGATCAAGAGATTGTAAAATTTAAACAAAGGTGTGAACAATTAATGAAAGCAATAAAGGTAGGGGGGAGGGGGGAGGGTTTGATTATCCAACTATAAACTACTAATGATTGCCAAGAACAACTATTAAACAATGGTCAAATAAACTTAAGATTGAATTAACATAAGATGACAAGATAAGTAGATTGAGTTTTGGTTTTTAAAATATGATTAAAGGATTCAACCCTTAATCAAGTATCCCCTTGTTTCGAATAATCTATGTAATTGATGTTATTACCCAATTGGTTAGCCTTAGAACTCCTACTCCAAGATTAATAACAAGCTCTATCAATCTTGTTGTCTCTTAAGTATGATTAATCAAAACAAGCTCTTCAATCAATCCTGCTCAACTTATCAATTCCTAAAACAAGCTCTTTAAGAATCAATAGTCAAGTGCATTAAGAATCAAGACAACAGAGTAGATTTGACATAAAACTCGTAAGCTCGGTTTTAGTGGTCGAATTCTATGTTATCCTCAATAAAATAAATCTATTGTTTGCTATACTGGAATTAGATTCATAACGATTATGGATTATAAGCCCAATTCTAGCAACACACTAACAAATATCCAAATGGGTGATCAAACCACAATTCAATTCATAAGTGTGAATCAACAATCCCAAATAACATAGAACATTCCAAAAACATAATCTAATCGGTTAACAACCGTAAAAATTGCATAAACATTCTCAGTCCAATGTTTAACTAATGATCAAGGGCTGAAATAAAGGGTGCTTTTCACCCATTACACCTAATACAATAAGCAAATAGAAAGAAATACAAAAAGACATGATAAATTTATAGAATAAACCAAGAACTTGGGTTGAGGAATGAAAGGCCTTTAATCTTCTTCCCAATGTTGTCCTTGAGGATGATGGAGGTTGGAAAATGTATTATTGGACATGTCAAATTCAAAATGGAACTTATATATATAGGGGAAGAGTTGTCACTTGAGTTTTAGGCAAAATCGCATTCACAATTTTAAAACAGGGTAAAGGATCCCGGCCGAGATTCAAGTGTGTCTCGGTCGAGACGAAGCAATGAAGATTTTCTGCTGGCTGATCTCGATCGAGATGCAACTGAATCTCGGCCGAGACGAAAAAGAGGATTTTCAGGGGTTGTTAGAATTTGGCTCTTCTTAGCCGAGATTGGGTTTCATCTCGGCCGAGATCTTGATCTCTTGAAATTATGGATTTTCCCTGGAGAGTCATCTCAGCTGAGATTCATTGCCCATCTCGGCCGAGATCTTCAACTCTTTAAAACTTCAAGTTTTCCCTGGAAGGTCATCTCGGCCGAGATTTGTAACCTGTCTCGGCCAAGATCTTCCTTTAGCCCTGTTCTTTGTTGCCTCGATCGATCCACCGACTTCGCAATCTTTTGATGCTCTTTTTCGATCCATTTGCACATGTTTTAACATAAAAATGAACCAAACGCATTATTTTTCCCAATGAGAATTAAATGCACGAAGTACACGTGAAATTGCACAAAAACATCACTAAATTGACACTTAAAGCGTCCTAAAGTGTGTGCACGAACACGTGTACCATATCTCCCCAAACTTAAAACTTTGTCAGTCCCGAACAATTAAAGAAAAAGAAGAAAGAACACGTGTTTAGGACAGATTTAAGTGGCAATCGATTTCAAATTATTTTCTTAAAAACAACGCAAACATGAAAGCAATGAGCATGTGTTATAGGCAAAATCCACTACTTTCTACACTTTGACATTCTCGACTTGAGATCCTCACCGGGTGAGTGTATCTCTCAACTCTCGAGTGTATCAAATAGGACGTGTATACGCTTGCATTGAAGTGCATGAACTGCCTACCATAGGCTTGCCAATCATCTAAACTTGAAAACGTACTTGACACGTGTGGCAAAGAATCAAATAGGTCTTTATATAGGTTATAGTGTTGGCTTGGGGTAAGGTGGGATGATTCTAGGTAAGAGTGACAATAAAAATGGACAAAACGAGTGGGCCCTACCCGCCTACCCCTCAGACAATAGTTATTCTTCCTCGCCTTCTCAATTCCCAATCAAGTCAATCTTAAGATTCGACTTCCTCAACTCGAACCAAACTACTAATCTCTTGTTTATCAACTCTCAATTAAAGTATATATCTTATGACCTTTTCAACTTTTAAGAGTGATGATCACAAGAAGTGTGATTTTTACTAACCTCTCCAATTCTAACACTAAGAAAGTATATACAGCCAACTATTTCTTTTGTTTTTCTGATTTTTCGACTTTTTTCTCGGTTTTTTATTTTTCTCTTTTTTTTTTTAAATGAAAATATTTAAAACGAATGGAGAGGTTAATAATCTCAAATTTTTCCTATTTTGTATGTTTCCTTTCACCCTTCAATATTTTCTACTAGTCAACCCACATTTGATCCCAACTCTCCAACCCGACTACCTTCCAACCGCCTCCCTCATACTCTTATAGTCCATTTGGGTTCAAAGGCTAAATGAAAGGGGAATTGGCTTATAAAGTTGGTTGTCAAAGAAAAAAAGCTTTAAGCTCAAGGGGCTTAACTAGAGACAATTTCATATTTCGTAAAAAGAGAATATTTTCAAGCTTTTTAAATAGGTTCAAATCAAGAAATGCCTAAAATCATTTTCAATGCCACAACATGTACCGACTTATTCAAAGTAGAGAATCAGGCAAGTTCTAGAGGAAAATGCATGCATTTAATAAATTTCACACCGAAAGAAATTTTGAATTACTCCTAAAGTGGGAGTATCATTTTAAAGGTTCAAAAACTCACTTGGCAAAAATTTTGATCCCAAGTTTTGAATGCAAGTTGATTTTTCTTCAAAAGCCTATCATGCTCTATCATGTGCCATTTTAATTTTTTTTTTCAAAATTTTTCATCATTAACCAACGCCATAGTTCTCATTCCTACACGATTTAATCACTTTTTCTCGAGCGGCCAACTTGTACGCCTACCACCCCCTCCCCAAACTTGGTTGGAAACCAAATTTGTGAAAAAGAGGAGTACGAGTTGGTGCTCGTCGAATTCAACCAATTATTAATCGTTTTAGCCAAAGCCAATAATTAACTAACTAGCTTAACAAAAATCCTACTCCTAAAATGTACAAGGTATCAAAATTTAATATAAAGAATATTAAAATAACCAAAACAACCAAAAGATAACGATTGGCTCACGAGCCAAGTAATCTCAGCAACAAGCAAGGCAAAGTCAATCATCAATAATCAAGCCAAAATTCAAATCATAATTGGCACACATGCCATCAAATCAATCCAACATGAACACAATATCAAATGGCTCACAGGCCAATACCAACAATAACAGTGTAAAGTGACAGAAGTGAGGGCAAGCCAATAGCATAAATAGTAAAGGAAGATAAGGAGGGGTAGGAGGGGGTTCGGGAAGTTCGAGCGGCCGAGAATGTCTTACCCCCTTGTTCTCTCCCCAAACATAGTTTTTCAACTAAGTTTGGGAATGAAGAGTAAGGCTTTCTCGGTACTCTACTCACAAAGATCGTGATAGCCGGGAGCTCAAGCCGGTGAAACACCCCTTGATGGTGTTGAAGAGGTCGAGGAGCTTGGTCTGGTTTTCTTTAATGGTCTCTTTAATGCCTCTTAATTCAGTTCCAATTGTCGTCCTCATTTCCACCACTTCAGCTCTGATTCCTTTCATTCCGTCCCCCATTGCAGCCACCAGTCCTTCTTGGCGTTCCTGGAACTCTGATTGAGACATCACAACAGATGCTGGTCTCTTCTTGGATGGTCTATCTGGTTGGCTGTTACCTTCCCTCTCGCCTCCCGTGCTCCGAACCCTTGCCACCGGACGTGACTTCTTTGCTCTCTTGAACTTGGTCAATTCTTCATTGGTTGGCTCTTTGGATGCATTGATGTGCACCTCTGAGCTCAGTTCCAAGTTCAATTTGCTTTCCAAGTTGGTGATGTACGTCAGCCCAGGGTTAGGTAAGCGGAGGTAAGGTCCCTCATATTGGAGGACATAAGGGACATATGACACATCGGTTTCTAACCTAGTGTTCCGCAAGTGTACGGATGTAGGTGTAGTAACAATTATCAAGGTCGATCCCACAAGGAATAGTTTTTAGGTAGTTTGATACCTCAATATTCTATGAATATCCTAACTAGATACTAATTCGGAAAAGATTGATTTTACTGACTAAAATACTTAATTAAATATGAATTCAAACTTGGTAACCACAAAGAATTAACAGTCAAGATAAACATCATCATAGGGTATCGATTTCAAAATATTTAGTCCAATGGTGATTAGAATTAACTTATTGATTTTAACCGATCTAGTGTTTATTAAGCGGTCCAATATTAACCTAATTCTCCTCTCGAAGTAATTAAATCGTTGATTAACTAAGACAGTTACCCTCTCGAGTCATTTAATCCTAGAAACTCCAAAAAGCTCATGAATCTATGCCTACACAGTCATAGACAATTGTGCTCTATATCGTACGTCTAATAACAAACCCCTTCTCTCGAAGCGAATTTGTTAAACGAGATTACTAAACCTAGATGGCCAGTCTAAATTCAGTTATTAAAACAAATATAAAGATAAACACATATAAGAACGGAATTCAATAAGTTAAAACGCAAATAAAAACATTGTCATAAAATAATCCCTACTTTCTAACCCTAGGACACGAATAGCTTAGCTACTCATGCCTAGGCTCAATCCAATATAATATTTAAGACAAAACATTATAGAGAATTAAAACTAGGAAAAATCGCTAAACCCGAGTAAATCGTTCCGTTGATTGAATCCTCGTCGTTGTCCAAGTCGTCTATCGCTTCAGAACTTGGATATTATGTGTCTCCTCTTGAAGAACAAACTTGGATCCCTTTTATAGAGTTTAGATAAGCCCAATTAAATTGGGAAATAAAATCCTCTTTTAAACAGGATTTTCATTAACGACAACCATTTTGACACGGTTGTGTTGCTTGCAAAACTTTAATTTCCGCGCATAATTTGACACGGCCGTGTTGCTTTGTGACGCGGCTGTGTTCTCCTCCAGAGCCTAATTGAACTTTGCGCAATACTTTTGACACGACCGTGTTGCTTATGTGACATGGCCGCGTCGGTTCTTGCTCCGTTTTGCTCCTGGACCGGTTCAGGCCGGTCTGGACCGGTTCTTGGAGTTCGGACCGATTCCCACTGGTTTTCACTACTTTGGGCCGATTTTAACTCTTCTGGGCCGGTTTTCACTCTCTTTCAACTTGTTTTCTTGTCCGGTAGTCGTAAATCACAACTTTTTAGCCTGACAATGCTTAAAACACCTTAAAACAAGCCGAGTACGTTAATTGGTCACTTATATCACATTCCATCCAATTTCTAACCATTTATGCACATAATTCCTATAAAATAGTATCATAAATTGACCTAATTACATGCATAATTAACGTGCATCAAAACCCCCCAAACTTAAACTGTTGTTCGTCCCGAACACATACAAATTAATTTCATATACTTAGGGCGATTGGATGATAAATTAGTTTCAGAATGATTTTTTTTTTCAAAAGCTTAGACACCATAGTATAAATGAGCATATGCGATAGTGCAAAAATTTACTACTTTCAAGACATAAACTTTCGAAACATTTGATCCTCACCAGGTAAGTGTTTCTCTCATCTCTCAAGTGTTTATGGCTAAAATTTGCAATTACGCGCAAATTGGACTATATACTCGGTTTTACTATAGGCTTGCCAATTGTCTATGTCAAATTCAGTACAGTAGCATAAGTGACAAAGAATCAAGTAGGACTTTTATTTGGTTGTAATATTGGCTTAAGGTAAGGTGGGACATATTTGGATATAAGTGACTATGTATTAGACTAACCAAGTTATATATATAACCCCACTACCCCTCAATACAATCACTCAATCTCACTCTTCCCTTCTCAGCAATTCACCCCTTAAGGTGATTTCTTCACCTTACCAACAATTCTTTTCAACCAAGTGTTTTTCAACTATTTAGGTACCACATCATGGGACTACCCATTTTTCAGGCTTTATTCCAACACTTCTTCCTCTAACCTCTCCTTATTATAACTAAACCATAGAAACTATTTTTTTTTTTTTTTTTTGACGAAAATAATCAGGAAATTACAATTTCATCAAGGAGAAGTTCTATTTACTTGCCTCTTTTTTCCCTCCTTAACACTTCAGACACAGTTTACCCTTTTTCTTATCCATACTGCCGCCCATTTTGTTCCCAGAATCCGATCTCCCTCTTTACTCAATTAGTCCAATATAGGGCCAAAGGCTAAAATTAAAAGGTATATGGCATGTAACATATAAGGTTATTGAACAAAAAGTCAAAAAGCTCAATTGGGCTTACTACGGATATTTTGCACAAAAATTCTTGGTAAAAAGGTTAGTTTAAGGCTCAATAATCGGGTACAAAACAAAAATTGCCTATATCACTTTCTAAGTCACATTATACTTTTGACATATTCTCAACACAATCTCAAGGCAAGTTCTAGAAACCAAGACATATATCCAATCAAAATCACACCGAAAGAAAATATAGCACTTCATAAATAGAAGTCACTTTTTAGGCTCAATTTCTCACACAGGTCATTTCGATCAAAGTTCTTAGTTTAACTCAATTTCGTCTCAAATTGCCTATCATGCTCCACTCTGTGAATGTTCAAATTCATGCATAAAATCGTATCATCATTAACACTTTATCATCCATCTTTTCCCTAAATTTGCAACAATTACTCCTTGGATTTGCATTCTTTTTCCTTTTGACTCTAACAATAAAAAAAAAACTCCCAAAACTCAATTATGGACTTCACAAAACAATAAACTTGAGTTCACACATCCACCAACACCAATTTAACAAATACTTGGGCGCACAGACCCAATACTCTAAATCAAATAACATAGCAATGTACTTGATCACAATGGGCACACAGACCCCACAATTAAAGTATCAATTATGCAAAGAGCTCACAAACCCGATAACTGAACTTAAGTACAAGTTCAACCAACACTCAACCAATCAATCCATCACTCAAACACTCAATTACACAACCGAATACCCAATATGACCATAAAGTAAAAATAGCAGCAAAACAATAAACATAGCGGCCAAGACGTCCACAGTTCACCCCCTCCCCCAAACCTGGCTAGAAGCCAATGTTTGTAGGAGAAGACTGGTACGCCTTGGTGCTAACTTACAAATCACTGAGGTGGAGGCGGGGGTTGGAACCCATATTGGCTCCAAAATTGTGTCATTGCCTCCCATTGAGTCTGTTGCTGCTGTCTACACAGGCGGTCTTCATCACTTCTTTGAAGAAGTGTGTTGAGTACTCCTCGTTGAGCATGTAATTCGGAGTGAATAGTCTGAAGAGATCCCCGGACCTCTGTTCGGTGCCTCTCCATCGATGTTTGAAAATTCTGCATCGACTCATTATGGAGACGAACATCATCCCATAACGAGTTAGTGATACCGACCATGTCGTCATTGAACTCCGATGGGGAAGCAACTGTCGTAGATGCTCGTTTCTTCTTGGGTTGTCTCGGAGTGTGGCTATTTTGTTCAGCTGGTGGCCTGGACTGGAACACCTCGGAGTTCGGTGGTTGAGATTGCTGGAGATGGTCTTCAGTGGATAGCGACAGATTCGCTGTATCGTGGACTCCTGTGACCACTGTCCCAATCTCATATGGTAGAGAAGATAGGGACCAACATTTTGGTACACATGTGGGACAGTCCCATCCTCACCTAGAACCACAACCTGCATCAATTCAAGCAAGTCCCATGTAAATTGGACTTCACCTCTCACTGGCTCCATATCCGTTAGGTCGATGTCATCAAAAGCGGCTGCAATTGGAGTGATCAGTCCTCCAATCATAATGCTGTCCTTTTGTTTCCGGATGACATTCTCCAGGTGCTCCATCAATATCTTTGCATAGTCTACTTTATAGCCATGCAGAATGTTCCACAACATGTGCAGTTCACTCTGTCTCACAGCTCCCACTTCACGCCGGGCAAAAAGAGTGTAGGCAAGCAACTTCTGTATATAGCGAATGACTGGATTACGAATCCATGAAGCTTTGGCTGCCTTGGAGATATATGGTTGAGCTGCTACAATTGGTGGTGCAGCTGTCAACAATGCCCAAAAGGAGTGTGGGTCAAATACCTCCGAGGGGGGGGGGGGGGTCTCTCTTGCAAATTTCGGAAAGCCATATATCCTGTCCAGCTCACTGTAGGTCAATTTTCGAGCTTTCCCCATCAATTGGAATGTAATTCCGTCCGGCCGGGTGGAGTGAAAAGAACTGGCTGCAATGATGTTGAATGTGCTCAGGAACTCGATAGTGATTCGTCTATATGTCTGCTGCACTCTCATGAGCTGAACTAACCCGACCCGGTTGAGAAGAGTACGGACATTATCATGAATGCCCATTGCCCGAGTCAGGCTATCACTACCAAACCTTGTTGGGATAACAGTGCGATGACGAAGCTCCTCAAACCGAGCCTTATGTTGAACCTCCGTCAAAGAGAACCCGAGAAGAGTCTGACTGTCATTTGGGTTGACAGTCGAGGTTTCTTCAACCATGACTTGCTTGCCTCTACTACGACTAGAGTTTCCTTTCGGTGGTGACATTTTTAGTATCCCTTATCACGTTTTTTAACTGCTGAGATGTGACACGGTCGTGTTATGTTTTGACACGGCCGTGTTGGAGTTGAGCCAAAACCTGATTTTCTGTGGCACTTTTGACACGACCGTGTTGTCGTCCAGAGCATTTTTTCCTTTTTGAGCCATCTTTTGACACTGCCGTGTCATTTGTGAGACGCGGCCGTGTTACTTTTGAGCTGAATTGGACGCGGCCTTGTCATTTTGTGACGCAGCTGTGTTGCTTTCCAGAGGTTTGCACTCGTTTTACACCATTTTTTACACTGCCGTGTCGATCAAGTGACACGGCCGTGTTGCTCTGATTTCCTTCCACGTGCGGTTTTTCGTCTTTTCGGCCCCCGTTTCATGCACTACTCGTCCATATTGATTCCTAACAATGCAAAAACGAAAAGAAAAACATAAAATTACCATAAAACTAAATGAATTTAAAGATAGTACATAAAATACTATATATCGGGTTGCCTCCCGACAAACGCTTTGTTTTACGTCTCAAGCTTGACGACCTTTGATTCTAATTTGCTTCTTTCAACCGCACTTCATGTACGATTTGAATTTGGTCAGACTTGTAGTATTTCTTAATTCGTTGTCCATTCACGAGAAATGTGCTCCCATCTTGATTCAACAGCTCCACTACACCCGATGCTCTGACAGTTTTGATTGTGAATGGGCCTGACCATCGAGATTTCAACTTGCCCCAGAAGAGTCGTAGACGAGAATTGAAGAAGAGAACTTGTTCGCCGGCTTTAAATATGCGATTCGTGATCATTCGGTCGTGGAACCTCTTGACCCGCTCTTTGTATAAGCTGGAGTTTTCGAATGCTTGTTGTCTAAACTCCTCCAATTCGTTGAGCTTTAAGAGTCACTCTTTTCTAGCAGCTTCGAAGTCGAAATTCAGCTTCTTGACTGCCCAATATGCTCTATGCTCCAATTCAACCGGTAGATGACATACCTTCCCAAACACTAATTGATACGGCGACAGCCCCAATGGAGTTTTATATGCCGTCCTATATGCCCAAAGCGTATCATCTAATTTCATTGTCCAATCTTTCCGGTTCCCATTTACCGACTTCTCTAGTATTTGCTTGATTTCTCGATTTGCTAGTTCCACTTGGCCATTGGCTTGAGGATGATACGGAGTGGTCACACGATGTTTTGCCCCATACTTAGCCAATAATGCTGCCATCCATCTATTACAAAAATGGGAGCCCCCATCACTAATCAAGGCTCTTGGAGTGCCATACCTTGTCAAGATGTTCTTTTGGAGGAATTTGAGTACCACCTTGGCATCATTTGTTTGGGTCGGAACAGCTTCCACCCATCTCGAAACATACTCCACAGCCACCAAGATGTATTGGAACTCATTTGAGGATGGAAAGGGTCCCATAAAATCTATCCCCCATATGTCAAACAACTCAACCTCAAGAATTGTGGTAAGAGGCATCTCGTGCTTCCGTGTGATTCCTCCGGTCCTCACTTATCACATTGCAGAATGAACACATGACAGTCTTTGTGAATGGATGGCCAATAAAAGCCACTTTGAAACACCTTTGTTGTTGTTCGTGCTGATGCAAAATGTCCCCCAGTTGGGGATGAGTGGCAATGCGTTATGATGTCTTTCACTTCCTCTTGAGGCACACACCGTATAATGATTGTATCCGCGCATCTCCTATAGAGATAGGGATCATCCCATATGTAGAACTTCACATCATGGAAAAATTTCTTCTTCTTATGATGAGGAAAGTCCGGAACAATCCCACTCGCTATAAAATTTACGATGTCACTATACCATGGGCCATTCTCCACAACCATCACGTGCTCGTCTGGAAAGATATCGCTAATGGCTGTTTGTTGGCCCTTTGCATCCGCCTCATTCTCAATGCGAGACAAGTGGTCAGCTACTACATTTTCGCAACCCTTCCTATCTTTGATCTCCAAGTCAAATTCTTGTAGAAGCAATATCCATCTAATTAGCCTTGGCTTGGAATCCTGTTTAGCAAACAAATACTTAAGAGCAGTATGATCAGTATAAACTATTGTTTTAGCTTGTACAAGATATGAACGAAATTTATCACAAGCATAAACAACAGCTAAAAGTTCCTATTCTGTGGTGGTATAGTTTGCTTGAGCGGAATCGAAAGTTCTGTTGGCATAGTATATGACCCGAAAAATCTTTTCCCGCTTTTGACCCAGTGCAGCTCCCACCGCCATGTTGCTCGCATCACACATAACCTCGAATGGTTGTGACCAGTCAGGTGTAATCAGTACTGGAGCAGTGATCAATGCCTTCTTTAGCGTCTCAAAAGCCTATATGCATGCATCATCGAAAACAAAAGGAGTATCTTTTTCTAACAAACGAGATAAAGGTTTAGCAATCTTAGAAAAATCCTTTATGAACCTTCTATAAAACCTCGCATGTCCTAAAAAGCTTCTAACCCCTTTTTCATTCTTAGGAGGTGGTAATTTCTCTATTGCCACTATCTTAGCCCTATCGACTTCTAATCCTTGTGCTGAAATTCTATATCCTAAGACTATCCAATCTTTTACCATAAAATGACAATTTTCCCAGTTAATCACCAGATTGGTTTCTTCACACCTGTTAAGCACCTGAGCTAAGTTATCTGGACAATTATCGAAAGACGAACCGAACACAGAGAAATCATCCATAAAGACCTCCATTATATTTTCTATCAAACCCCCAAAAATTGCCATCATACACCGTTGAAAAGTAGCAGGAGCATTACAAAGCCCAAATGGCATTCTACGAAAAGCAAAGACACCATAAGGACAGACAAAAACAATTTTTTCTTGATCTTCCGGGGCAATTACAATCTGATTGTACCCCGAATAAAGCATCGAGAAAACAATAATACTCATATCGTGCTAACCAATCAAGCATTTGATCTAGAAAGGGAATGGGAAAATGGTCTTTACGAGTAGCTGCATTAAGTTTCCTATAATCTATACATACACGTCAGCCCGTGATCACCCTAGTGGCTATGACCTCATCAAGATCACCCTTAACTACAGTCATCCCCCCCTTCTTTGGCACAACCTGAGTTGGACTTACCCAGTTACTATAAAAAATAGGAAAGACTATCCAACTAACCACTTAAGCACTTCTTTCCTAACTACTTCTTGCATCATTGGGTTAAGCCTACGTTGGTTTTGAACGGAGGGTTTATACTGATCTTCCATCAGAATTTTATGCATGCAAATAGTAGGACTAATTCCTTTCAAGTCAGCAATCGACCAGCCTATAGCAGATTTATACTTCCTCAATACACGCAACAACTTATCAGTTTCAACATCAGTAAGGAAAGAAGAGATTATTGCCGTATATCTGTTTTCATTATCTAGAAATGTGTACCGCAGATGATCAGGCAATGGTTTCAGCTCTGGGCATCCATCGCCCCCTTTTTGCTCTTCTTCAACTGCTTTCTTGAGTCGAACTCTCTTTAGGAGCATCCTGCAAAGCATTCAATGCACTAACACTTTCGGAAAGATCAAGGTCAGTAGGGTCATGGAGGTTAACATTATAAACATAATTTGTAATGCATGTTTCAAGGGGATCACTATCATTTGGGGAGGTTAGTTTCCTACAAAATGCAGCTTCAATTGAATGAACAAAACTACATGTTTCTAATTGAGATTCATCCTCCCTATCATGATGTTGTAGAGCCTTATAGACTGAAAAAGTAACTTGCTCTTTATCTACCCTTAATGTCAACTCTCCTTTTTGAACATCTATTAATGCTTTTCCCGTTGCTAGAAACGGGCGACCTAAAATCAAAGGGACATCTTTGTCTTCTTCCATATCTAAAACCACAAAATCTACAGGTATTATAAACTTCCCAACTTTTAACAAAACATCCTCTACAATCCCCTTTGGCCAAGCCATAGACCGATCAGCCATTTGTAAAGAAATTATAGTGGGTTTCAAGGTACCTGGATTCAATTTCTCAAAAATAGATAGTGGCATCAAGTTAATATTATCCCCTAGATCACACAGTGCCTTATCAAATGTAACAGTATCTATTTGACATGCAATAGCAAAACTACCTGGATCTTTTCGCTTGAGCGGTAGCTTCCTTTGGATCACAACACTGCACTCTTCAGTCAAGTTGACTGTCTCGTATTCTTCCCACTTCTTCTTCTTTGAAATCACTTCCTTAAAAAATTTACCGTAGTTCGGCATCTGCTGTAGTGCTTCAACAAAGGGGATGTTAATTTGGATCCTCTTCAGCACATCCAAAAACTTCGCGAACTGCTCATCAATCTTCTTCTTCCTTAAGGCTTGTGGGAATGGGACAGCCGGGACATAAGGTGGGATCTCTGCTTTGATTTCCTTTCCTTCGGTTTGCTTTACTGCCTTCTTTTTGCCCGATTGCTCGTGCTTCTCTTCCATTTGCTCTTTTTCCACTACTTTATCTTTATCAACCGGCAGCTGGGGTCCCTCGTACTCAGTACCACTCCTCAGCTGAATGGCTTGACATTGCTCTCTTGGATTCACCACCGTATCACTCGGATATTGGCCCTGCTTGTGTTGGGCCCCGACAATCTTGATCAATTGTCTCATATTGGAAGACAACTCACCAATTCTTGCTTGAGTCTGAACCATCGTATTCTCTAGCCTCTTGATGTCTGCCCCTTGCCCAGTAATATGCTTGTTCAGCTCGATAAATTTCCCTTCTACTTTCTTCTCTAACTGAGCTAACTTCTCATCATACTTTTCAAACTGTGAATGGGAAATCTCTTCTTGTGATGGCTTCTTACCGTCATGGATCATACCATTTGAAACAGCAAACCCAGGCGGTGGATTGAGTGTGTTCTTGGAATTCCCATATGAGAAATTTTGGTGATTCCGATTTTGTGGGTACTAATTGTACCTAGGTTGATTGTTTTGGAAGTTGTTGAAGTTCCTTTGATTTAGAAAATTAATCTCTTCAACTTCTTACTGACCCCCTGTCTGTTGTGCCAACGTCAGACTAGCTAGTTAGCAGATTTACCTGACTCGTCAGGGCTATTAGCTGTGATGTGAGTTTGTCAAGCGGCTCATTGCTGACCGTCTCCACTTCCATAACATTTGCCATCCTCCATGGCTGGTTTCTCTCGTTTGGCCACTGATAACTTGTTCTAGCCATAGCATCCAAAATCGAGAATGTTGTCTTTACTGGTGTCTCCATCAAGCTATCACCTGCAGCTGCGTCCACTTGGTTTCTGGTCAGAGCAAGTAAGCCATTATAAAACTTACATATCTGCTGCTTTTTCGTAAACCCATGTTGAGGGCAACTCCGGATAAGATCCCGGAATCACTCCCAAGCTTCTCCAAACGGCTCCCGATCCATTTACTTGAACTAATTAATCTGATTCTGCAAGTCGAGCATCTTGCTCGGTGGAAAGTACTTCAATAGAAACGAAGTACTCAAATCTTCCCAGCTGATGATATCTTCCAATGAATTGAACCATTGGAGGGCTCTATCCTTCAACGAAAAGGGAAACAGTCTTAGTTTAACCTGCTCGTGTGGCACATGGTTTATTTTGATGGTTTCTGCCAGTCTTCGAAACTTTATCAGGTGAGCGTTTGGATCCTCTAATGCACTTTCCCCATACTGGTTCTGCTGTACTATGTTGATTAGTGCAGGCTTCAGCTCGAAACTATTGGCATTAAGTGGCGAGGGTCGTACTCCTCCTGACTGTTGATTCGGATTAGGCTTTAAACAGTCATTAATGGGCGTATCATCTTCATCTCCCGCATCTGGCTCTATTGGAATTTGTCCGTGTTGTTGTGGCAAATGTGGCTGCTGTACAGGTATCTGCTGCTGTATGTTAGTAACTCGATCGTCCAATCGTGCTAAAGCTGATAGCACTCTATTTAAAGCTTCATCATTCGGTTGCTGCGGTGGGTTCTCCATCTCAGACCTTCTAGTTCGGTGTCCATGAGCTGTCGCTTCAATTTCTGGATCGAAAGGAAGAAGTGTTTCTTTCCCTTTTGATCTGGTGTGCATGCGAAACCTGATAACACCAAGACCAGCAAATACCGTGTAACACAAAAAATTAAACAAAAAATAAAAATAAAAAATAAAAAAAAATTAAAAATAAAAATAAAATAAAATCTAGTCTAGTTTCCTCCTATTTTTCAAGATAAAAACTAAGCACTAAATCCTATTCCCCGGCAACGGCGCCCAAAACTTAACACATCGGTTTCTAACCTAGTGTTCCGCAAGTGTACGGATGTAGGTGTAGTAACAATTATCAAGGTCGATCCCACAAGGAATAATTTTTAGGTAGTTTGATACCTCAATATTCTAGGAATATCCTAACTAGATACTAATTCGGAAAAGATTGATTTTACTGACTAAAATACTTAATTAAATATGAATTCAAACTTGGTAACCACAAAGAATTAACAGTCAAGGATAAACAGCATCCTAGGGTATCGATTTCAGAATATTTAGTCCAATGATGATTGGAATTAACTTATTGATTTTAACCGATCTAGTGTTTATTAAGCGGCGCAATATTAACCTAACTCTCCTCTCGAAGTAATTAAATCATTGATTAACTAAGACAATTACCCTCTCGAGTCAATTAATCCTAGAAACTCCAAAAAGCTCATGAACATAGGTTCATGAGCTTTTTGGAGTTTCTATGCCTACACAGTCATAGACAACTGTGCTCTATATCGTACGTCTAATAACAAACCCCTTCTCTCGAAGCGGATTTGTTAAACAAGATTACTAAACCTAGATGGTCAGTCTAAATTCAGTTATTAAAACAGATATAAAGATAAACACATATAAGAACATAATTCAATAAGTTAAAACGTAAATCAATACATTGTCATAAAATAATCCCTACTTTCTAACCCTAGGACACTAATAGCTTAGCTACTCATGCCTAGGCTCAATCCAATATAATATTTAAGACAAAACATTATAGTGAATTAAAACTAGGAAAAACCGCTAAACTCGAGTAAATCGTTCCGTTGATTGAAGCCTCGTCGTCGTCCAAGTCGTCTATCGCTTCAAAACTTGGATATTATGTGTCTCCTCTTGAAGAACAAACTTGGATCCCTTTTATAGAGTTTAGATAAGCCCAATTAAATTGGGAAATCAAATCCTCTTTTAAAACAGGATTTTCATTAACGACGACAGTTTTGACACGGCCGTGTTGCTTTGTAACGCGGCCGTGTTATCCTCCAGAGCCTAATTGAACTTTGCGCAATACTTTTGACACGGCCGTGTTGCTTATGTGACACAGCCGTGTCGGTTCTTGCTCCGTTTTGCTCCTGGAGCGGTTCAGGCCGGTTCGGACCGGTTCTTGGACGGTTCGGACCGATTCCCACTGGTTTTCACTACTTTGGGCCGATTTTCACTCTTCTGGGCCGGTTTTCACTCTCTTTCAACTTGTTTTCTTGTCCGGTAGTCGTAAATCACAACTTTTTAGCCTGACAATGCTCAAAACACCTTAAAACAAGCCGAGTACGTTAATTGGTCACTTATATCACATTCCATCCAATTTCTAACCATTTATGCACATAATTCCTATAAAATAGTATCATAAATTGACCTAATTACATGCATAATTAACGTGCATCAACAGACAGTCCCGAGGTTCCCTCTTTATACCCGAGCATAGCTATGTGCGTATTCTCCATCTCCTCCCAGACTAAATAGTATTCATTGCTGATAGGTGTGTATTCTGGGAGGGGCACGTTGTAATGCTCAAGAATAGGGATAATCAAAGCCCTGCAGTAAATCTGGTCTGGAACCTTCATTTCCCTCTTCCTTTCTATCCTCAACTCCTTTACTGTCTTCTCAAAGCTCATTATCAGGTCTTCTAGGAAATCCCTCAGCCTTCTGTCCACAATTGCCCACAAAATCTCCATCTCATATTATCGAGGAGAACTGATCTCCTTCCTGCCACAGATTGTCAAGCTCAGCAATTTCTGCAAATATTTGATGACTGAGCGTCTTATTGAAGTCAACCTGGAGCTCCTTGGGTCGTAAGCTTGTGGTGCAACTATTCCAGGGGCAGCAGTGATTTGCCCCCAGAATTGTTGCACATCGAACTCCCGTAAAGTGCCCTCATCGCCAATAGTAGGCCTTTTGAAGCCGTATATAGCCCTCAAGTTGTCGTGGCTCAAGGTCTTTGTCTCATTCAGAAGTTAAAACTTGATGTTATAGACCTTTGTCGAGCAGGAAAGCGACTCCTCCTCGATTTCGAGAGTGCTAAAGAATTCTAGCACGAACTTGAGAAATGTAGGCCGGGGTGCTAGATATTGGGCGAGCCCCGCTTGTTCTAAGAGATCAATGACATTTTGCCTTATGCCCATGGTGTCCAAAATTTTTGGATCGCCAAAACGGGTTGCTGACACCCCTCTCCTTATCAGTTTGTCGAACCTCTTCTTTTGTTCGTCTAAGCTCAGAATTATATCGAAGTTGGAGGGTTTTGTGGGTTTATCTTTGATTTTTGGAGTTTCCGGCATGGGAGCCTCTGGTGTGTGCTCAACTGCTTTTTCTTTGCCCTTGGCTTGACTTTTTCTGATTTTCTGTGTTACGCACTTACTTGAAGTGCCCTCTTGACTGGAATTCTTCTTCGTGTTTTTCGGTGGTGCCATTGTTTGCCTGTAACTAGTCAAAAAACACACATATTAAACTTTAAGTTGAAAAACAAAATTTCAAACTTATATATCCACCATCATTTATCTATGGGAGAAAAACTTTCACACTCATTATTCTTCAATCATGAATTAATTATCTAGCCCAAATAGCCCAAATCGACAATCAAATTAACAAAAATAAGCTAAATCGATTTAATGTGTCCTAACATATATCAAGCCATATCAAATGATTACACATAAACCATTCTAGCTAAAAAATTGAAATGACGATCATATTAATCAAGCAAAAAGAGCTATACAATCCATATACATGTTTGAAGAGTATTCACAATCCTAATTCACAAATGTCTCACCCAATCCATCTCCTAGTCCACAAATATCGCTTATCATCATCAAATTCGTATTCCTAATCGACAAATAAATCAATTCGGCTATCAATTTACACAATATTGAAAATTTTCAACCAAATTTAATAAAACTAACTAAAAATACGCAATTGACTTCCTATCATGCATCAAATTCAACAATAAATAGCACAAAAGTAATAGGAGGTGATAGCAATACTTACCGGGCGAGTTTAGACGAAGAAGATATGAAAATTTCCTTTCGCGCCTTTTTTCAACTGGAACTCAAAACCGCTTCAAATCCAATTTTTTTGGTTGAAAGTGCGTTATATGATGTGGGTGAGGGTGTGTGTGAGTTTGAGTGAATTTGATTGAGTGAAAATGGTGAAATTTGAGAGTGGGTGTCTGCTTGTGCGCATAAATCGCGAATTGGGGGGAGGGGGTGGAATTTCCCTAATCTGTTCGCACAGGGGTATTTATACCTGGGCGGAATCTCGGCCGAGATGCATTTTCCCATCTTGGTGTCTTGGCCGAGATTCGTTCTTTGATCTCAGGCTCATTTCACTCAGCAACGGATCTCGGCCGAGATACTTTGTGCATCTCGGCCGAGATAGCCTTCCTGCGATTCAGCCTAAATCTTAGACAAATTGATCTCGGCCGAGATGACTTGGTATCTCGGCCGAGATAGTCTTTCAGCAATTTTGGCTAGTTTGGGCTCTTCTGAATCTCGGCCAAGATGCTTTGTGTTTCTCGGCCGAGATAGCCTTCCAGGGATTCAACCTATTTTGCCTGCATGAAGTCTCGGTCGAGATGCATTGTGCGTCTCGGCCGAGATTCCTTCCCCTGCAGTTTTCCTTCATTTTGATCCTCTTCACCCCCATTTCATGCTATCTATTGATTATTTTGATCTATACCTGCACATTTCTTCAACATAAAACATCAAATATGCTACAAGGCATTTATTAAGCTACTAAACTATGAATTTGAAGGTGCAAAAATTTAAAGATACCGTTGGGTTGCTTCCCAACAAGCGCCTTTGTTTAACATCATTGGCTCGATAGATGTTCTTTTCCTTAGCATTGATTCCAAGATGGTTTCCATATTGGTCCAGACCAGTTCAAGCACTTTACTACATGCAGTTTCTCACCCTCCTCTTCATGATGTTTCAAGAATGTGAAAATGTTCGACTTATTCCTGCGCCCTATCTCACATTCTCTCTTGACAGGAGGGTTAGCAATATCATGAGGAAAAATAGTATGGAAATCCTTGGGACACTGCTCAGAATAAAAAATGTTAAATTGCAGGGTCTTTCCATCGAACTCCATTGTGAGTGTGCCTCCATGGACATCTATCTTAGTTTGGGAGGTGTTTAGAAATGGCCTCCCCAATAAGATAGGCATAGAGATTGATGAATCCCCTTGCATCTCCAAAACGTAGAAATCAGCCGGAAACACTAAGTTATCAACTTCAACTAGCACGTCTTCAATCACCCCATCAGGGTATGAAACGCTTCGATCGGCTAGTTGAATGAATACTTGTGTTTCCTTGAGTGACCCCAAATTCAAGGATCGAAAAATAGAGCGAGGCATAACATTAATTGATGCTCCTAAATCTAGCATATCATGTTCAATTTTTTGGTTGTTTATTTTGCAAGGAATAACAAACATACCGGGATCTTTGCATTTCTGTGGAAGCTTCTTCTGAAAAATTGCTGGCACATTTCACTCATGAGCACTTTCTCGTTCCCCTTAAGCTTTCTCTTTTTGGTGTAAAAATCCTTTAAGAACTTGGCATAACGAGGAATCTACTTCACAGCCTCGATCAACGGAATGTTGATCTCCACTTTCCGGAACACTTCCAGCATTTACTTGTCTCTATTTCTATCTTGAACTTTCTTGATCTGGCTGGGAAATGGAAGTGGTGGAATTGCAACATTGAATTGTGACCCCTGAGGATCTCGGCCGAGATTGGCTTGTGTCTTAGCCGAGACGAGTTTACAACGTTTTCCACCTTCAGCCATGGTTGAGTGATCTCGGCCGAGATTCACTTCCTTCTCGGCCGAGATGGGTATCCAGAGATTTTTTTCTTGTGATTGAAATAAGCAATCTCGGCCGAGATCGTGGTGTTTCTCAGCCGAGATTCAGTCCTCAGTAATTTCTTCTTCATTTTCAAATCTCATTCTTCATCTCTCAACTTCCCTTTCTCGAGTATTTTCCCACTCCTCAAAGTACTAACGCTGACATTCTCGATTTCTTTGGATGAAAGGTACTTCTTAGTGGAAAATGGCAATAGATGGTCACGAAAGCATGCCACCATCGCCTCTTTTTGCTTCTTCAATTCTTTTGCAATTTTCCATCTAGGTATACGGGCTTGAGCTTCGGGACCTTGGGGTGTTGATCTCTTTTGTTCCTTTGAACATTCAAGTAGGTCGTCTTTCTGCGCTTGTTGAGGCTGCCCGGGCTTCTCAAGCTCTCCAGGCATTACCCTACTAACAATGCCAATTGCGCTTACGTTAGCCATATTATTGGGATTAATTTCCGGTTGAGCAGGCAATTTTCCACCTTGTGAATTTTCTAATCGAGAAACGGTAGAGGCAATCTGACTGACTTGGTTCTCAAGATTTTGGAACCTCGAAATCGATTCTCTCTGAAACTGAAGGGTACTAGTTGCCAAGCTTTTTACTATGTCGGATAATGATGGATCAGAGGGTATTGGCTCGATGGGCTGACTCTGCTGGAACATCCCCTTAGGGTAGGGGGATCGATTGTGCCCACTTTGTTCACCCTGCTATTGCACATTCGGATTCTAATGCCCATACTTGAAGTTGGGATGGTCTCTCCATCCCGGGGTTGTATGTCTGTGAGTAGGGATCATACTTTTTGCCGGCAGGGTTAGGATTGAAGTTGTGTACTGCATTGGCATGAGCCTCCATCTCTTCTCCAAGAATAGGACAAGTATCAGTGGAGTGTTCGGTTATTCAACAGATTTTGCAAGGTCTTTGAGTAGGAGTGCTACTCGAAGCCACTTTCTTTACTAGGTCGGTAAGCTGATCCAACCTCTCTTCAATACTCAAATCGATGACATCCTTGACACGTCTCACGGGCTCTCGACAGCCGAATTGTTGAGTGTTGGCTGCCGTTTTGGAGATCAATGCTCGGGCTTCAGTAGAGGTCTTGTCGACCAAAGCCCCACCACTGGCAGAGTCAATCATATTTCGGTCAGTTAGAAAAAGCCCCTCATACCAATATTGGATCAACAGCTGCGGGTGATTTGATGCGGTGGGCAGTTGCTACAAGTTTCTTAAACATTTCTCAGTATTAGTATAAGGTTTCCCCTTGCATTTGCCTTACTCCACTGATCTCCTTTATGGATGTTGGTAGCCCGAGATGTAGGAAAGTACTTCTCAAGAAACATTGTCTCCATTTGCTCCCAAGGGATAATGGTACCGGGTGGCGAAGAGTATAACCAATCTCTTGCAAGGTCTTTGAGTGAGAAAGGGAATGCACTCAGTTTAATCTGTTCCTCAGTCACTCTTGTCGGTTTCATGCTTGAGCAGACCACATGAAACTCTTTCAAATGCTTATGCGGGTCTTCCCTGGATAGTCCATGAAATGATGGCAAGAGATGAATGAGCCCCGACTTGAGCTCAAAGGTAGTATCATTCCCTATCTCTGGAAATGTGATACACAAGGGTTCATGTGCAACCCTTGTGTTAGCAAGCTCCTTCATGGTCCTTTTCTGAATCTGTTCATCAGCCATTTCTTCCAATTCAATGGTTTCCTCACTCTCTATATTCAAAGCTTCAAATTCTTCTCGGATTTGTTCCAAATATCGGGCTCTTCTCCTTAACACCCGCTCACGTTCAACGATGTCCGGTTCAAATAACAAGCCTTTCTGCCCTTGTGAGCGCAAGAACATCTACTACAACTAAATCAAACAAAGAACTAAAGGAAGTATCAAGATTACTAAATAAATAGGCAAATAACTATCTATGTAAATAAAGAATATGCTTGAATACCAAACTAATACTACACTTAACACCGTTCCTCGGAAACAGCGCCAAAATTTGGTAGCGAAAGTCGTTTGACCATAACAAATTAATTGTATATATGTAAATATATACTTAACCTTACCCTACAACTTTAACTAGTAAAGCGGCAAGTAAGGGTCGATCCCACGAGGAACAATAGTCTAATACAATTTTGATAGATCAAGTGACTGTAAAATTTAAACAAAGCTAGGAAAAATAATGAAAGCAATAAAGGTGTGTGTGTGTGGGGGGGGGGGGGGGTGGTGGTTTGATTATCCAACTCTAAACTACTAATGATTGCCAAGAACAACTATTAAAACTATGATCAAATAAACTTAAGATTCAATTAACATAAGATGACAAGATAAGTAGATTGATTTTTTTATTTTTAAAATATGATTAAAGGATTCAACCCTTGATCAAGTATCCCCTTATTTTGAATAGTCTATGTAATTGATGTTACCCAATTGGTTAGCCTTAGAACTTCTACTCCAAGATTAATAACAAGCTCTATCAATCTTGTTGTCCCTTAAGTATGATTAATCAAAACAAGCTCTTCAATTAATCCTACTCAACTAATCAATTCCTAAAACAAGCTCTTTAAGAATTAATAGTCAAGTGCATTAAGAATCAAGACAACGGAGTAGATTCGACATAAAACTCGTAAGCTCGGTTTTAGTGGTCGAATTCTATGTTATCCTCAATAAAATAAATCTATTATTTGCTACATGGGCATCGGATTCATAATAATTACGGATTATAAGCCCAATTCTAGCAACACACTAACAAATAACCAAATGGGTGATCAAACCACAATTCAATTCATAAGTGTGAATCAGCAATCCCAAATAACATAGAACATCCAAAAACATAATCCAATCGGTTAACAACTGTAAAATTACATAAACATTCTAAATTCAAGGTTCAACTTATGATAAAGGGCTGAAATAAAAGGGTGCTAGCCACCCATTACACCTAATACAATAAGCAAATAGAAAGAAATACAAAAAGACCTGATAAATTTATAGAATAAACCAAGAACTTGGGTTGAGGAATGAAAGGCCTTCAATCTTCTTCCCAATGTTATCCTTGAGGATGATGGAGGCTGGAAAATATGTTATTGGATATGTCAAATTTGAAATGGAACTTATATATATAGGGGAAGAGTTGTCACTTGAGTGTTAGGTAAAATCGCATTCACAATTTTAAAACAGGGTAAAGGATCTCGGCCGAGATTCAAGTGTGTCTCGGCCGAGACGAAGCAATGAAGATTTTCTGTTGGGTGAATCGAAGGCTAATCTCGGCCGAGATGCAACTGAATCTCGGCCGAGACGTGAAAAGAGGATTTTCAGGGCTTGTCAGGGTTTGGCTCTTCTCGGCCGAGATTGAGTTTCATCTCGGCCGAGATCTTGATCTCTTGAAATTCGAGATTTTCATTGAGAGTCATCTCGGCCGAGATTCATTGCCCATCTCGGCCGAGATCTTCAGCTCTTCAAAACTTCAAGAGTTCCCTGGAGGGTCATCTCGGTCGAGATTTGTAACCTGTCTCGGTCGGGATCTTCTTTTAGCCTTGTCCTTTGTTGCCTCGATCGATCCACCGACTCCGCAATCTTTTGATGCTCTTTTTCGATTCATTTGCACCTGTTTTAACACAAAAATGAACCAAACGCATTATTTTGCCCAATGAGAATTAAATGCACGAAGTACACGTGAAATTGCACAAAAACATCACTAAATTGATACTTAAAGCGTCCTAAAATGTGTGCACGAACACGTGTACCAGTTGTAGCAAATTGTAAATCGAGGATAATTCTAGATCAAATGGGTCTTTTTAGCCAAAAGTTAGGTTTGGACATGTTTTTTAGCCACATAACTCTTTTACAGGTTTTATAGATAATTTATTTAATTAATGACTGATTAGCATATGTATCGATGGGTATGTGTATCGATCACCATCAATACATAAACCCAACGATACACGTTTTTTAATAAATAAATCTTGTATCAATGGCGTATGTGTATCGATGGTATCGCTGTATTTTTATTTTTATTTTATATAAATCTTGTGTCGATACACGTCTTTTTTATTCAAATTAATCTTGTATCGAAGGGTGTGCATCGATGGGGCCCATCGATACACTAGACCCATCGATACACTAGACCCATCGATACACGCCTTTTTTTTCTTTAAATAAATCTTGTAGCGGTGAGGCACATGTATCGATGACCATCGATACATGTTGTATTTTTATTTTTGTTTAAAAATAAATTTGGGTCGATACACCGTTTTTTTTTCCAAATCAATATCGTATCAATGATTGTGTATCGATGGAATCAATTCACACTCTTTTATGGGTGTGTACTGATAGGCAGCGATTGGTTGCCGGAGGACGGAAACCGAGAACGGCAGTGGCGACGGCCGACTGAAGAGAGACGACGAGCGGTAGTGGAGTGTATCAATGGGTAGGGAAAATAGGACTGTTAATTAAAATACTTGTTAGTGGTTATCGGTTAAGTAATCCTAATTTGTCTGATAAATATGTAGTTGAAAATGGTGGCTAAAAAATATGTCCAGACTTGAAAATTGGCTATATAAGAAATTCGCCCATAATTCTATCCTACCTAATGGTCATGGCTGGACCTCCCTTATCGAAAGAATCCGTCGTCTCGTACCCGAAAAAATTATAATATTTTAGGGATACATATATAATATGTAGATATATTAAATGTGCTTTTCTAAACAATCAAATGATAATCCTCTCTCGCGCTTTAATTTTTTTTTTTACCTATAATAATATAAATATCTAGAATATTGTAAATATTTCAATTTTTTTATGTTTTTCTTTAAATTTGTACATGAAAAAAAATTATGGGCCCATTTGTAGAACTCTTTGCTTTTTTTCTTATGATAAAAAAAAATGGGTAATTCTATTCACAGCCCAATAATTTCTCTTTACGACCAGACACTACAAGAAATATCACTAATAGTGACTGATTTTAGTGACGGACAATTTCCGTCACAATCTAATTACGGACTAGTGACGGAATAAAGACGGATATGGACTACAAGAGTGTTTGAGTATTAGCAACGACTTAGTGACGGAATTATGGCGGAATTTAGAGACGGAAAAAAATCCGTCATTAAACCGTAGTTACGAAGGGCGCTAAAAATGTGCGAATAAAATATTTTAAGGTTGTGATGGAAATATTCCGTCATTAATCTTATATCGACGGATTAATGACGGAATTTTAGCCGTTGCTATGTAGTGACGGAAAATATTCCGTCATTAATCTTGTATCGACGGAATAGTGACGGAATTTTAGTTGTTGCTATGTAGTGACGGAAATATTCCGTCATTAATCTTATATTGACGGATTAGTGACGGAATTGTAGCCGTTGCTATGTAGTGACGGAAAAAATTCCGTCATTAATCTTGTATTGACGGAATAGTGACGGAATTTTAACCGTTGCTATGTAGTGACGGAAAAAATTCCGTCATTAATCTTGTATTGACGGAATAGTGACGGAATTTTAACCGTTGCTATGTAGTGACGGAAAAAATTCCGTCATTACTTAATGCCCATATAAATGACGTTTATTTAATGACTCGAAACCATAAATTTAATTAGAAAAAATAAGTAACTGAAGAAAATTAACGTATTTAAACCCGACTGATGAGCAGAAAATTTTTCATTTTATTTCCCCAATAAAATTCGAATCACGAATTATTAGTGATACTAAATAATACCCGTATCCATATTTTATTACTATGCCCGAAACGACATCATTCTGGTTGGTAATGACGAAAATATTCCGTCATTATACTCAAAAACTCTCGCTTAAAAAAAAAAGTGTGTGAGCAGAGAATTGAACCTGGTCCTAGTGGAATTAGTACAAGTTACTTACCACCAGGCCAGATCATATTTTATTAATTACTTTCATTTAGATTTTACTTATTTACTTATTTATATATAATTCATCCCTACTTTCTCTGCAGAAAAACACACACAACACACTATCTCCATTTCTCCATTCTTTAAGCTTCAAATCTGGTGTTTAGTGCTGAAGAAGCTATCGGAGACTGAATCGGTCACCGTTTCTCCGGAAAACGACGGCGTTATTCCGCCGAGTTCTGGTGTGTACGCAATTTACGACGGCAGCGGCGATCTTCAATTCGTCGGCATAACGAGGAATCTCGCCGCCAGTGTTCTCACACATAAGAACTCCGTGCCGGAGATCTGTTCCTCTGTTAAGGTATTATACTTTGTGGTTTGATGCGTAAATAAAGTTTGCTCAACAGTTTTGCTAGTAGACATTTCAGATTCTCTTATTCTATGGCTCAATTTGTTGCGACATAGAAAGTTGAGATGCTCTTATCGGCCAGCAATTGATGTTTAAAATCCCGTTTCAGCTCGATTTGTTGAAGTTTGTGTCAAATTGAGTTAACCTAGTTTGAACAATTTCAGGAGATGCAGAAGAGCCAGATGCTTCCCCAGCTGCTTTACACGAAAAACTATTGAAGTGTATAACTGCCTGCATCCATGTAGCTCGCATTGGTGATATTATTGAGCAGCATAAAAACTTCATTGATATGTATTTGCTGTCTCTCTCCCCTAATTTCACGTGGACAGGTGCATAAATTCCACTGTCTTGCACCTCTTAATCAAAATCTTATCTCATACTTATGCTTTACTTTCATGTTTTGGACAGTCAAAATGGAAGCTTTTTCTTCTATTAAAGAGCTTTGCCTAAAGTTGCATAGTTATATAAACAATGTGGAAGGTGGCTCCACCCATACCAGCACAACTGCTTTTATTCATGAGGTAGTATCAGATCCCCTGGTTGTTTAGTTGCATCAGAAAACACTTTTATGGACTCTAATGTGGCTATCTAAATATTTCAGCTATTTTATACTCTGTCGCCCGAATTGCTTAAATCCCTGCGCACAGTAAAAATTGGACAGGTATGTCTATTTCTGGTTCTCAATTTCATTTTAATCTCTACTGCGTGCTTCTCTCTTTTTACTTGTCATTTTATGAGTAATGCATTTGCGAAATTAATCACCGGGGTTCGATTATGTAGCAAAATGGGACAAATTGTAACTGGAGATATGGAAAATCATACTCTTTATGTCCAAAATAAGGGTCATGTCAAACAGTCAACGTCGAAATACCTAAATTCACAAACAAGTTAATTTATGCACGTGAAAATTCATGGTCTTTAGAAGTTTTTACCTGATAAAAGCTAAAATGTTGGTACTCTTTGATGCCTCTTATTGCTTGCAGAGTTAGTTTTCATTTTTATTTGATTTGGGCTCTCTCTGGATTCTTGTCAGGTTCATATAGCAGCATCAGTATGAGGTATATCATAGTTTGAACTTGCTTTTGTTTTTCATGTTTTTTTTTTTATGTGCGAAAGGAACATCTGTTTTCCTGTAATTCAACCCTGTTGTGCCTTGAAATACTGTTAAGATGCTGAGGTGATATTTCATATTTTACCCTTAATCAGATCATCTTCAAAATGGTGGAAGATAATCCTCGATATGTTGGTCATGAGATGGATAATCTGAATATCGTTTATGGTGATGAATCTCTTCCACGTTTGTATGAAAATTCCCGAATATCAGTTGATCAACTTCCTTCACAAGAAGGTATTACCTGAATTTAGTAATTATTTTTCCTTTACCTTTTGGTTTTTGTGCATTTTCTGGTTCTTGCCGTTTCTGCGCCATATTGATAAGTTCTTGTACTAATTTTTGGAAAACCTATATTTCATTTTATCTTTTAGGTATTATTAGACGTGCTGTGGCTCTTGGACGGTATCTTCAGAATCCATTAGCCATGGTTGCCACATTATGTGGGCCAAGTAAGGAGATATTGTCTTGGAAGCTCAATCCTTCGGACGATATTGTTCTTGTATGATAAAGCATTTGGTCAAGCAACAGGTACAAATGTTTGTTTTTCTTATTGGTTGAGTTTTTGTGAATGCTGAAGAGGAATGGTGGTTGCAGGGAATTTTGATAAATGGGCAGTTTCCAGGGCTACCAATGGGCTACCAAGAACAGATTCCGCATTGGAGATACACTTCGTAACTCAAATTTCACTATTACTCTTATTTGCTTCAAACTTTCTGAAATTTGTTGTTAATTCTATGTAATTTTTGCGTTCATCAGATTTCAAGTACCAGAATGATTCCCTTCTGGTAGTGAGCGCTGCAGATTACGTGAACTGCAACACTTGGAATCCGATCTCCAAATTCGAAGACGGCGACACGATTATCAAGTTCGATCGATCTGGATTCTTCTACTTCATCAGTGGGCAGCCTGACCACTGCAAATCCGGACAGAGGCTGATTATCCGTGTGATGCATCCTTTAGAAGTGGAGTCGCCGGGACTTGCACCATCTCCTGGCGGAGATTGGGCGGCGCCGGCTGTCAATTCTTCCACGAAGTTCTCCGTCGTCTCCTACTTCATGACTGCTCTGGCAGGATTTCTAGTTGTTGTTTACTTATTCATGTAGTATTGGATCACTATTCGTTGCTTAGGTTTTGGTTTTTATTTGTTGGTTATTCTTAGGGTGATTTGATTTGGTATTTGTTTTGACATTGTTTCTAGTTTTTTGTTGGTTTTTGATTCAATGATGAACTTGCTTCCAGATTTCTAGCTTTGCTGATTAATTTTGCATCTTTTTTCTAAGGGTACGCATCTTCTGTATCTTCGCTATATATAAGAAAATAAATATCATTTAGTGGAACATCTCAATTACCAAGTTAACAACTATCTATTCATTAGATAGTATAGTGACGGAATAAAGACGGATATTTTTTTTGTAACGGAATAATTCCGTTACTAATATAGGCAAGATAGTGACGGAAAATATTCCGTCATTAATTTGTGACGGAAATATTCCGTCATTAATCCTGTAGTGACGGAATTTTAGTCGTTGCCATTTAGTGACGGATATATTCCGTTATAATTTTATGACGGATTTTTTTAGAATTGTGACAGAATTTCCGTCACTAAACTAGTGACGGAATAAAAAATCCGTCATTATCGGTTTAGTGACAAAGGTTTTTGTAACAAAACATTTCCGTCACTAATCCGTCACTATTCATTCATTGTGACGGAATTTTTCAGTTTAGTGACGGAAATTTCCGTCGCAATCAATTATTTTTCTTGTAGTGAGAATACATATCAATTACCTATTTTACCCTTAAAATTCATCACCACTTCCCAGAGGTATTTTTTTTTTTCTGTTCGTAGCCACCATCTTGCCCTTAATTTTGTTTTTTTCATCCGTCGTTCTTGGAGCACTGCTATTTTGATTCTTGTTGCTCATCAACATCATATCTCTGATTCAATTTGTCATTGCTTAAAATCTCTTATTCTTTCTATCCTCAATTTCATATATCTGATTCTTTTTTACCCTGAATTTACCATTGCTCTCTTATTCCACCATTCTCTCTTAGGTGGAGAAGAATGTCAAAGCTCCTCCATCAACGAAATCAGGAAGTCGTCACAAGGAGATAAAAAATGAGCAGAGGGAAGCAAAATGAAAAAAAAACGTCCGAATTTTTCTTTTTGTATTTCGATCACATGAAGATCAAATGTGACTAACCACTAAAGTTACGTTAGAAAAGGAAAAAGATCACATAATTTTTGGAATCTTGTTTGAGATGAAAACAAATATGGCGGCAATGTCTAGTTGGAGTAAAGAAAAAGAATTGGGAGTGGGAATGAGTGGTGGCTGTGAGAAAAGAAATGAAACAGAGGCTGTAAAATTTGAGGGTAAAACTGGGAAGCTAATATACTGGGGCTGTATAGAGAAAATTATAGGCTTTGATTAGAATTACCCCCGATATTGAGTGTTACAAATGCGTCAATATTTTTTAAAAGTCTGTACATTATAAAATAAATTATGGGCTCGTTTGGTAATCTCGACTCAAACCCAAATATATTTACATACCATTTTAAAAGAAATAGTAATTATATGTTGCCAATTTGGGGAAAATAAACTTAACAATGGAGAACAAAATTCAACCAATACAACGTTACGAAGAACCACATGGAAGTTGCTTTACTTAAAATTTATTTTTACATTAATAAGAAAAGCAACTAAAAGAAGAAGTGGGAGTTAAAAGGAAATTAAGTGGAAGAATAGGTTGTTCAATGTCCCAACATTTTCCCAAGAAGTATAGCAGCTTGCATGGCACTATCAATGGAATTAACAGCTTTAGTCACATCACACGTGTTCCCTTTAAATGAGGGTGCTCCTGATCTCCTGTACGCCCTCACACATCTCTGCAATTCTGTGTTGCATCCCACATTCAAGTAATCATCTGCACCCATCAACACCCATTTACTCACAACATATATTCTCACATAATTTAAACATGAAAATCATTTCATATTTTCTTTGTAAGACAAGTTGTTTTATGTCAAGTTATTACTTATTTTAGTTGTATTTGTATGATAAGCAAATTCTGCAGAAAAGAAGAATAAAAAGTTTACTAGCATTGGCAGAAGCATGTAAAGAACAATCAATACACATTATCTAAATCCGTTGGTTCTGAAAATATTCAGAATAGACAAAAAATGCGAATACAACATGTAATACCATTTCATAATAAGAAAAAATTCACCTTCTAATACAAAAAAAATAAATATATATATATATATTATTTATATTAACATTTCTACCTATAACCCTACTTACATATAATTACCTACTAAATTGATAGTCATAAATAAAACGAAATAAATCAAAAGAAATTCTAACAAAAAAAGTGAATTTACTGAAATATAACGTATGGTGTGTTCGATTAATTTAAGTAAATCGTGGATACTACTATACTCATTTACATATTACAGATCTAGTAAAATCAAGTAGTTCAGATAAATTTTTATAAAAATTTGGCGATTGTCATCAAAATAATTTATATGTTGGAAAAATAATATAAACTATAATAATAATGATATGGGAAACAGAATCACAAATTTGTCAATCTGTACACTAGAAAAAACACCAAAAATAAATACTCCCTCCGTCCCAACTTAATTGATCAACTTACCATATTTGTTTGTCCCAACCTAATTGTCCTAATTCATAAATGGCAAATTATCTCACAATCTCCACTATCAAAATCTCCAGTCTTAATCTCCACTTTTGAAAAAGTCAAAGATTCCACAAAATCAGTTTTTCCTTAGTCTCCGTGTCCGGTCAAGGTTGACCAATTAGGCCGGGACGGAAGGAATAATAAATACTCCCTCAATCCCACTTAAATTTACATACTTTCTTTTTTGGTCCGTTTCACTTAGCTTTGCACATCTTAAAAATGAAATTTCTCTCCAATCTTCACTCTTAAAATTTCCACCCTCAATCTTCACCTTTAAAAAAGTCAAAGATTTCTCAAAATCTATTTTTATTTAACATTCGTATTCGATCAATTGTGCAAAATTAGCTGAGACGGAGGAATCAATTGTGCAAAATTAGCTGGGACGGAGGAAGTATAATAGTAGTAATAATAGTAAGACTTGAATTTGGGACTCTAGAGTTTAGAGTCCCGACGGTATTTCCTCGTGACCACTATGGCAAGAATAAAAGTCGTGGATTAGGTGCGGAGTATTGCACCGTTTTAGCAAAGCTTACCGCCATGTTGGCCGATACAGTGGTCGTGACGCATGCAACAAGCGTCTAAATCATCGCAGGGCACTTCACCGGCGCATCCACTATATGACATCCCACAGTATTTCCCATATCTCAACATTGGACTTGCCACTGCATTTTTAATTTCCCCATAATTCAGATTAATCTCAAAGTAAACAAACTGAAAGTGCAGTAGGAAATTAAAAAAGCAAGCATTTTACGTACCGTCGCAGGACTTGGATTCACATGTTTTACTGCATCGTTTAGACTGTAGTTTAATTACAGATTGATGTTAGCTGATTGATTATTTTGAAATTAAATAAGGGGAAGTTGTGGTATAAGGACTTACCAAATTATGGCCGAGTTTAAGGGCATTGACATGAATTTGGAATGTGAAAACAGAAACAATCAACAAAATTGCTAGTGAAGCTGATGAATATGCCATTGAAGAGAAGAGAGAGAGAGAGAGAGAGAGAGAGAGAGAGGGGGAAGGATGCCTATTTTAAACTTGAATGGATTGTAAACAGCATTATATTAGTTAGCTAGTAATGGAAATTGTGTTGAATAATGTTTGGTATGGTATATTGGGGTTGGGGGGTGTCAACTAGTACGTGTGGTTCTCATGGGAATATTGGATTTGTTTTCATTAATTATAAAGCAAAAGCAATGTGTACAATATTTGGTGCTATTTATGAAATTGTCAACATAATATCAAATTGTGTTTCCTTTCGTGCCTAAACATGGGTTGCACGTTTCTCTCGCCCTCACAAATCGTTGATTTTTTGTACACTTGGTAATCCTGACGGTGTGGACGGGTCCACACTAGTGCGTCCGTCTAAATAAAAGTGAGTCGAGTTCAGTTCATTATAATAAGATTTTCGGACCAGCTTAACTAGGTTTTTGGTACATCATCGGTCCTATTGGATGTAATATTATTTCGCCCAAGATTTTTATGATCCAACTAATTTAAAGTGTTGGGCGAGATCGATCAGGCCAATTTTGAAATCTCCGATTTTGAATTTGTCAAATTGTAAAATTAGTAGTCCAAATATACTATTAACTAAATTTGTTAAATATTTATTTCTCAAAATTCTTTTTGTGAAATTTGTAAGAGAAATAGGAAGGAAAATTTGATACTGAGTCTTGTTGTTGAATGGCATGGCTCTTACTTTAATATCAAGATCAGGTTTTGGGCTTTAAATCGCATCTCCACCTTTTAATTGTATTGTTCTAAAAAGAGGGAAATTTGATCAACATACACGGATACACCTTTCCGTAATTCTTTAACTTTATTGGAGCAAACTTTGTTTGACCCATTTGAGAATAGGCATGTCTTATTTGCCAACAATTATATCGTTTTATACGGATTTGACCCAAAATGTAATTAACAAGTGCGTCCGCATTCTTATATTGCTAATTAGGGGCCGCTTGATATGGAAAAATGGGATGGGTAACGGGCAAAAAAAAAGGGCTTCGTTCCTATTTCTTATACTTGGTATAGTGAATAAGTTAATTATTGTCCTTATATTTTATAACAGGATTCAAGAAAGATAAATAAACGAGAAATAACGAACACAGAATTTAAGTGGTTCATTAACAATGTGTTAGTTAAGTACACGAGTAGAAGGGAGAAAACGTATATTAAATCAGGATGTTTACAGAGTACAGAACGATTCTAGGTCAAATAATTATTTATAATCCCCTAACAGACTGCGCCTCAGAATAGGCCCAAAATACAAAATCAGCCCAAACATAATATACAATGTAAAGTTTGGGGGTGTTGCCCCCGAACTTCCATGGGGGAGCATCGCCCCCTGAACCCTCGAATTAGGGGCGCATCACCCCCTGGACTCCCTACTCGCTGACCAGTCAGCGAGACCCCCAATCAACTCGCAGCAGGGTTCAAGACATTTCAACAAATCTGCACCTTGATTTAAACCCTCTCACAGATCAATAGATGTATCAGATGCACCATAAAAGCGCCCAGACACACGAACAACTCCTCAGACATAGATTTGACCCTGAAAATGGGACAACTAACAGCTTGTAACTTTAACAAGTTCAAACAATATTGGAACTTGTTACTAGGAACCGGCTTAGTGAACATATCAACAAGGATATCAACAGTCCCAACTTTCTTCACGTTTATCCTCCTCTTACTTCTCAGAAAATCCTGAATATGCTTCATCCTCTCATGATGAACTTGATCTTTGCCCAAACATATTGCACTAAGACTATCATAGAACACATATGCATAATCATGATGTACCGAGACCACTAACCAATCCTCTCAACTAAATTCTGTCTTTGGCTACTTCTGTCAAAGCCATATATTCTGCTTATGTAGTAGACAAAGTAACTGTAGGCTGCAAAGTAGCCTTCCAACTAACAATAGAACCACCAAGAGTGAAAACATACCCGGTCATGGACCTCCTACTGTCCACATCTCCCGCATAATTAGAATCACAATATCCTACAACAAAACAGTTTGTATCACCGCCATGAATGAGACCAACATCAGACGTACCTCTAAGGTACCGAAAAATCATCTTCACTGCTTGCCAGTGTTCTTTGCTAGGTTGAGTCGTGAACCTACTAACCACACTAACAACATGTACAAGACCAGGTCTAGTGCAGACCATAACATACATCAAACTCACCACTGCACTAGAATAGGGAACTCGAAACATATACTTCTTCTCCTCAGTAGATTTGGGGTTAAAGGCAATAGACAAATAGATAGTCGCAACACTTGGAGTATTAATGGGTTTAGCTGCAGACATACCAAACCTTGATAATGTCTTTTGAGAAAGGAAAAACTTCTTGTGACTTCAATCCCTATGAATCTCCATACCCAATATTTTTTTAGCAGCACCCAAATCTTTCATCTCAAACTCAGCGCTGAGAAGACCCTTCAACTTCTGAATATCTTACTTGCCCTTAGCAGCTATCAACATATCATCAACATACAGAACAAAATAGATGTAAGAATCATCTTCCAGCTTGTTGATACACACAGCTATCATACAAACTCCTGTTATAGCCAAGATGTGTCATGTGACTATCAAATCTCTTGTACCACTACCTCGGAGACTGCTTTAGCCCATACAAGGACTTCTTCAACTTGCAAACATAATCTTCTTTCCCTAAAACTTGGAAACCATCTGACTGAGTCATGTATATCTCCTTACTCAACTCTCCATGTAGAAAACTATCTTTACATGGAGATGTTCAAGCTCAAGATCCTTATGGGCAATCATTTGTAACAGTACCCTGATGGAAGTATGTCTGACCATATGTGAGAATATCTCATTGCAGTCTACTCCCTCTCTCTGCGTGACCCCTCTAGCAATGATTCTGGCCTTATACATGATACCCTCAGCAGGTGATACCCCTTCCTTCTTCTTGAAAACTCATTTACAAGTAACAATTTTTCTCTCGGGAGGTCATTTGATTAATTTCGAAGTCATATTCTTGTGAAGCGACTCCATCTCATCTCCCATGGTAGCAAGCCATTGGGTGGACTCAGTACATGTAATAACTTCTTTGTAGGTGGATGACTCATGAGAATCCACCTCTTCAGCAACCTGTAACGCATATCCCACCATATCCTCAAACCCATATCTCTTCGGAGCTTCAACTCCAATCCTTCTATCAAGAGCTATATTATATAGTCTAGCTTTAGATAGTTGAGTGTCTGGTGGTAAAACATCTTTCAGCTCGGTGTCAGAATGCGAGTGTTCTTCTCCATCACCTTTCTGTGACTCACTCAACTCTACTTGTTTGTCAACACTATCGTTTCTTGACACAACAATGGACGTCACAGTGGGGTTAAACATAGAATTCTCATAAAACATAATATTTTCTGCTTAGTATAACCTTATTTCAAGTTGGAGACCAAATTATATATCCCTTAACACCATCCCCATAGCCCACAAAACTTCCTTCTTCGCTCTTGGCTCCAATTTACCCTTACTCACATGATAATAAACAGTACAACCAAAAGCTCTCAAATTAGAGTAATCAGCAGACTTACCAGACCACACCTAATAGGGTATTTTGAAGTTGATACCTGTGTGAGGTCTACAGTTTATCAGGTAACATGTTTTGCTCACCGCTTCAGCCCAAAATCTTCGAGCTAATCTAGCATTAGAGAGCATGCAGCGAACTCTCTCCAGAAACGTCTAGTTCATGTGTTCTGCTACACCATTTTGTTAGCAGAACTTATTAGTTAGCAACTTCGTCATATACAGACTATCCAGTTTCAACAATAATCCTGCCGCAGTTTCCTTCTCCACAACCTCGGTAATGATATCGTCCTCGAGACACATCATGATTGTCGAGTGAGCCTTCTCCTCCAGACTTGCTATCTCGGCCTCTCCTAGAGCCACCACCTTACCCTTTTTATCTTTCGACATCAGCGATGAGCACAGCCCTTGTTGTTTCAACAAGGCTTGCATCTTGATCTACCATAGACTAAAAATGTTCCTCCCCGTGAATTTATCGATTTTCACGTTTAACTCAGACATATTTCTCACCGGATTGTGGAAACCCTAACTGGGCTCTGATACAAGTTTGTTATAACGAGATTTGAGAAAGATAAATAAACGAGGAAAACAAACACAAAATTTACGTGGTTCATTTACAATGTGTTAGCTACGTTCACGAGAAGAAGAGAGAAAATATATATTATGATCAGAATGTTTACAGAGTACAGAATGACTCTAGGTCAAATAAAAGGCTATTTATAACCCTCTAACGTACTGAGCCTCAAAATAGCACAAAACACAAAATCAATCAAACATAACATACACCGTAAAGTTCGAGGCATTGCACCCGAACCCCCATCTGGGGGAGCATCGCTCCCCGAACTCCCGAACCAAGGGCGTGTCGCCCTCTGCACCCCTAATCAGCTCGCAACAGGGTTCAAGGCATTCCAACAAATTTCCACCTTGACTTGAACCCTCTCACAGATCAACAGATGTATCAGATGCACCATAAAAGCGCCCAGACACACGAGCAACTCCTCGTACATAGATTTGTCCGAAAAAATGGGACAACTAACAACTTGTAACATTTAACAAGTCCAAACAATGTTGGAACTTGTTACTCGGAACCGGCTTGGTGAATACATCAACAGGGTTATCAGCGAGACCCCTGACCAGCTCGCAGAAGGGTTCAAGGCATTCCAACAGTTTTCTTAACAACTCCCCATATCATTTTATAGTATGATTGACCCCTCATTTATACCTATTACTATTATCATTCTTGATTGTGAACCAAGCGACCTCTTAGCGTTTACGCAATTGGCTTATTCAAATACACATAAGATAAGAAGAGGGGACATCGACAATCAAATTGGCTTCAATGTGCCATCTTATTTGAAAACGGCGGATCAAATCGTGAGCACCAGAGAAAACATCGGGTCTGACCTCGACTCAATTTTCATTTTTGATTCACTCTTCTTGTTGTCTGAATGATTGTAACAACATTTCTTGGAACATCTGTTTCCATTAGCATTCTAGAAGTTGTAATACATTAGCTGTATTTCTATTATGGTACATTGTTAGGTGAACCCTGTTGCCAAGTATGGAACTAGTTTGATAGTTAATTTTCGTTGTTTCTCTCTGTACATAAGTTGTGTACATATTTTCAAATTAACACCACAAAGATCATTGAAATTCGCGCGGTAGTGTGGTGTTTATTTAATAATAAAAGTGCAGTGATGCCAAATTATTTGATTCTCAAAAAGGAATAATGAATCGCTGAAGTTGAGATCTACATGTAACAGCCATGCCAGATTATCAACATCGATCACCATCGGACGTTGGATTTGCGTGGCTGATATGCTATTATCAGTAGCGCTGCTGGGCCGTTATCAAGGCGATTTAAGTATGAGTGGGACTTAGGTGCATATACTATACAATATGATTTATTGTACATCAATTCTATTTAAAGAAGGAACTAAAAAACCCGCTGAAATATGATTTATAAAAAATTGCGTCCACGAACTGGGTCGCGCGCGACCCGGCGGATTGCATATATTTTTTAAATAATACAACATATTATGTTATTAATTTAAGATTACGTTTGAGTTAACAAGTTTGAGTGTGTCCCAGCGGTGAGTGCGCGTCTAAAACGCGCAAGGCGCAAGGAGGGTGCAGGTTCAAAACATGTTCGCCTTAGTTTTTTCGTTTACTTAACGTTTAGTCATCCAAGAAACACAACAAGTCTACTCTAAACACACAAAAAAAGAATTGAGTTTTTTCATTTTTTTTTACATTTAGTCATCCAAGAAACACAATAAGTCTAAAAAACTGCAATAACACAATAAGTCTACTGTAAGAATACAATAAGTCTACTCTAAACACAAAATAACTATACTGCAAAAACATAATAAAGTCTACTGTAAGAACACAATAAGTCTACTCTAAACACAAAATAACTATACTGCAAGAAACACAATAAGTCTACTGTAAGAACACAATAAGTCTACTTTGTGATTTTCTTGGACCACTTTCTCATTATACACTTCAATATCCATTGATTCATTTGTTGTTCTATCAAAAATAAAGAAAATATTACAAATGAATATTACTTGAACTCTAGAAATACACATACTATAAGCCAAGATAATTCATACTATAAATTTACTCTAAAACAAACTAATTATACTGCATGAACACAATAAGTCTACTGTAAGAACACAATAAGTCTACTCTAAATACGAAAAAATTATACTGCAAAAACACAATAAGTCTACTGTAAGAACACAATAAGTATACTCTAAACACAAAATAACTATACTGCAAGAACATAATAATTTTACTCTAAACACAAAAAAAACTATACTGCAAAAAAAGTTTACAAAACAATGAAGGCAGCAAAGTTAGAACCCCTACCCTCCGCATTCCAACGCCTCGGAGCAAGGGTGAAACCATTGCGCCATGACACGTCGGTTTCTAACCTAGTGCTCCGCAAGTGTACGGATGTAGGTGTAGTACTATTGTCAAGGTCGATCCCACAAGGAATAGTTTTAGGTAGTTTGATACCCTAATACTCTAGGAATGTCCTAACTAGATACTAAGTTTTAAAGGTTGATTTTACTAATTAAACTACTCAATTAAATATAACTTCAAACTTAGGAAACACGAAAACTAACAATCAAAGAGAAAAGGTATCCTAGGGCTTCGATTTCAGGATATTATTTCAATGTGGAATATGATTAACCTATTAATTTACCAATTCTAATGTTTATTAGGCGGCACGACAATAATCTAATCCTTCTCTCGAAGCGATTAAACCGTTGATTAATTAAGCTAATTACCCTCTCGAGTCAATTAAACCTAATAACTCCCAAACGATCCTAAGCCACGGCCTACACAGTCATAGACAACTGCGCTCTATGTTCTAAGTCTGATAACAATTCCCTCCTCTCGAAGCGGAATTGTTAAACTAAATTACTAAATCTAGGTGATCAAGCTAAATTCAGTTTTAAGCACAAACATAGAGATAAAACACATACAGAACGGAATTAATAGATTAAATCATAAATCAAAACATTGTCATAAAAATCCCTACTTTCTAACCCTAGGACACGAATAGCTTAGCTACTCATGCCTAGTAATAATCCAATACAAAATTCTAATAAAAACATTGTAAGAATTAAAACTAAGAAAGAACAATTTAATCCGGATGACTCCGTCTCGATGATCTTCGTCTTCTTTGTCTTCCAAGATGATGTAATTTATGTTCTTGATGATTAATTGATTGATTTCCTTTTCCTAGAGCTTGGGGTCCTTTTTATAGAGTTGGGCCGAATCTTGGGGAAGATAGGATCAAAATCCTATTAAAATTAGGTAATTATCGCAGGAAAACACTTCTGACACGGCCGTGTTGATTTGCAAAATTCACTTTTCTAGCAACAATTTGACACGGCCGTGTTGCTTGAGTGACACGGCCGTGTTCTATTCCAGAACCCACAGCGCGTTATGGACCACTTTTGACACGGCCGTGTTACAAGTCTGACGCGGCCGTGTCGGTTCTTGCGTTGTTTTACTCCTGGACCGGTTTAGGCCGGTTCGGACCGGTTTGGACCGGTTCTTCGACGGTTCTCATTCTTTTGGGCCGGTTTTCACTCTTTTCCAACTTGTTTCCTCGTCCGGTAGCCTGAAAATGCTCAAAATACCTTAAAACAAGTCAAAACACGTCAAATGACCCAAATATTATTAATATAAATAAATGCCGGTCAAATATGCACGTAAATGATATAAAATATGATCCTAAATCGACCTAAATACATGCATAAATAACGTGTTATCACGCCACTCCCCAATTCTGAAAACCAAACGCCACATAATATATTTACCTTATTTGTTCTGAAAATAAAACAAAAAAAAAAAAAATTAAAATTCACGCGGGTCGGGCAACAGAAACCGTGCGGTTTTTTTTTTTGGGTTGATGTACAATTTCTTGCCTTTAAGTATATGCAAATTCTTTTTTTAAGGGAATATTTAAAAAATTCTTTGAAACGTATAATTATTATTCTCTCAAGGCTCGTTTGGTTCGAAGGATTAGTCGGGATTAGATTAATTATCCCAAGTTAACCTTTGTCTGGTTTCAAAGTTAAAAGCCCTGTCTAGATTGTTGGCCCGGGTACATTCCTTCACATTTTCTCATTTCCCGTGTCAAATTATCACCCCAATTTGGTGATGATAAATTATCAGCCCATTTCCCTCTCCACTTTGATACAGTCAGCAATTAAATGAAAACCCACAACTACCCATCATTTTCCAACATACCACACATCTACCAGTTATACAAACAAAAAAAACCCTAGTTTCTAATTTATTCTCCATTCCTTGAGTTCAACATCAGCTAGAGTGCGAAGAACAGGTAAATCTGCAAAACTTGCTTTCGTCTTCATCCATTTTATTTTGTTCTCTTGAATGCCGATATTATTCACCCACATCCCACTTGGATTTCCTTCTCCATTTTGATCGTTATAATTTTTGGGTGAAAGCTGAAATTCTTTATTTGCATTTATACGAGGTTTGAAGGCTGATTTACCGATCTGCAGCAGCTCGTCCAACCAAAGCGATGAACACATCTCATATCTGATAGGTACAGGTGAGACGCTATTCGTGTTTTGTAAAAAATCAGCCATGTAAAAATCTCTCTCCTTAGCTTCATCTATTTTTTATTGCTTCAGATTTCAAAAATTACGAAAAAGGGAAAGAGGAAAAAGAAAAAGAATAAATTATTTGGTTTCTCCAATATTTGACGAAAATTGCAGTTTAGTCCTGATTGGGAATGTGGAGAAATAATTATACTTTCTGAGGCTTTTGTTTGTGTTTAAGTTTCATAGTTGATTTACCGAGGTCACAGGCTAACTGGAATTTTGGTTCGACATATGTCGTTCGTTTGATATCGTTTCTGCTTTGCCCATCTACAAGAAATTTGAGTTTTCGTGACGATAAAATTTGTCATATAAAAGTCATATTTCGTCACTGTAAGTAGTTGGTGACGAAATTTTAGCGTCACAACGATCGTCATGGTATGTCCGTGGTATTAGGTATATGTGACATTATTTGAATTTGTTATCAAAAGTCATTAAATGTCATCGTCACCATATATTATAATTTATAGTGACACCTAATTCGTCACTTATAGCATCCAAATTTTGTCATCTTATATTATATGTCGTCATTGAAAGTAAACATATAATATGACGAAAGTTATTTTTGTTATCAAACCATCAAATTTTGGTGACGAAAATCAATGAAATACCTGACTCGTCGAACTTCGGTGACACTTTTATCGTCACAATTGCATTCATTATTTCGTCATGATTATTAATAAATCGTCATAAACAATTACTTATAGCTACAAAATACCTATTGTCATTTTAATTATCAATATCTATAATGACAACACATTGCGTTAACAAAGACTAACAATTAGTGACACAAGTGATGATGACATGAATTTGTCACCATACATTTGTATATGTAACAAAAATATAAATCATCACTAAAGACTTAGATATAGTGACAATATATTTTGTCATTATAGAGTTACATTTGACGACAAAATATTTTTTTCATCATAATATGTATATGTACAGTGACACACTAGCTGTCACGGATGATTAATTTTTAATGAATTTTTTTAAAACCATCACCTCATAAGTTTGTATATGATATTAAATACATCTATATGCAACGATAAGTGTATTAAACTAAATAGTACCAAAATTTTTTATAAATAAGTAAGAACACTAAGCATAATAATAAGCATAGTAAAAAAAAATGTTAAACATCCAAGTTTGATATGTAAAATAAGTACATTTTTTTAACATGAAAACTAACTCACTAACAATAATCATTTAAAAAAAGGAACTATGAATACCTAGAAAAATGCAAAATTATTCTCCTAATGCTTATTTCCAAACTTCACTTTGTTTCCATACTAAAAATGTTAATAATGAATATCCTCGTCCTTCATCTTCTTCACCATTGCATCAAATCTAAACAGGGAAAAACAATAAAGAAGAAAAGTTAGAGAGAATAAATACAATCTTGATTATTGAACTATTTTACTAAACGTTCATGCAATTAACTATATCAATGCGTACAACCCAACTTCAGAACTTCCCAAAACATCTCATTCAACAAAAACTGCATATCACGTTATAAAACTTGCATGTACGTAAAATATTGTAACACTCACAATATCATGTCGATAAACAGTAAAAGCTTTTTTGCCTGAAATATGTTTGCCTCTCAACTTTTTCCTATTTAAGAAAATTAGGATTCCCCACAATTTTTTGGTGAGGAAAATCAAGTGGTTGTAGGGGTTGCGAATTGTGCGGATTGGGCTATTATCATGTTAGCCCGATAAGACCTACACCGATAATGACTAACTCAAATCCGTACATTAATCTTAACCATGTCAAAAACCCCTTATGATTTACTTATAATCTTATAAAGTATTATTGAGGATGAAATGCAGGAGATAGGCTAATTTTGTTTACTACAAGTTCATTAGTATGAATACAGAAATTGGAACAAATACAAGGTCTCAATCAGGGTCCTATTGAACAAGTATAATTACCATGTTTTGCTTAACCATACAATAGGAAAATGTTATCTTTGGTGTTACCCAAGTTATTTCAAAAAGCCGAACATTCAAAAAATGCCTTCAGTAACAGCTCCAAACGGGAACTGTCAAAGCCTACCATTCGGTTCATGCTACATCTAGTTAAGCTAAACGCGTTCTAGACTAGCATATAACAATTGGAAAGGCAATATTATTACATCTTCAATGCACAAAGTGAGTGTTAAAGAATGTCCAACTCACCGATGAACAAGAATTGGAAGTTGAGAAAGCTCTGGTGGTATTTGCCCATTCGGTGAGTTATTCTTCATGTGGCTGCTCGCCCAAAAAAAAAGAAAAAATTAGCAATGAATATAGCTAATGGATAAAAACACATGAATCAGATTTAATGCAGCTATAAATAGATTCTATATATTCATAAAAGCAAGAACCGTAATGAGAATATTATAAGAGAGTCTTCTTAAATATTTGCTTGTATAAAATAAATCTTATAAGAGAGTCTTCATGCAGCTACAAAGTAGATAGAACATATACACTGGAAACGATGTTTAAGGCTAAGATAATTGATGGAGAAGATTTCCTTAAGCATAATATTAGTGGAATATTAGTAGAATCCAGGTTAAAGTTGCATTATCTACAAATTATTAGTAGAAAATTAGCAATGAATATAGCTAGTGGAATATTAGTAGAATCCAGGTTAAAAAAAAAGTTGATAATAAATTTTTATCTACAAATTATAAATATTAAATGGATTAATTATATATGTTAAAATTGTAAATAGGATTTAATTAAAATAAAGATGAGAAAATAAATAGAGTGATTTTATGGTGGGACCCTCAAATAGTGACAAATAGTGTTAATTGGACCTGAGTTGCATTGGAGAAAATAGGTAGCATTTGAGTGGGGTTTAAACTTTTGACGTGGCAGTGACGTGGCGGTGATGTGTCAGGTAGCAATTGCTTGTGCATTGTGGATGCCCTTAAATATACTTTCCCCTGGATATGTTCTCAATTCATCATCTGCAAAATAATTCACCAGTTTTTCTTGATCGCCACAAATAATCATTTGGTCATAGAATTAATAAACAGTAAAACAAAGCAAGTCCACAATCAATTGTGATCAAATTCTCAAACAAGAAGCACAAATTTGAAATTCTAGAGAAAATATTAATAAATTCAGATTCAATTAAATAAAAGTGAAATATCATAATAAAATTACCATATAGAAACTAGAAAAGCAGTTTATGAATACTCTGTTGACAAGTTAGGTTTGAGGGGGCAGTTTGAATACCAAATAACACCGCAACCACCGAAATACTCAGGATCCTAATTAGCATAAAGGGAAGATTGGGATGTCGTACGATACATATGAAATTTTGTGTTAAACGTGATTTTTTTTCTTTTACACTCTTAACTAAACACTAACAAACGATGATGATTAAGCATGATAATAAGCTATATTACACCAAAAAAAAAAAAAAAAAAAAAAACTATTTAAAAAATGAAGTAGAGTTCCAGAAAATTATTTTACTTTTCAATATCCTCGAAATTGTCGTCTACCTGGTTCCTAGAGGGAGGCAATTGATCCACTACCACAAGACGACTCCTCTTTCTGTAATTTCTCAGTTTGAAATTGGGAACCGAAAGAGTCCTGATTGAGGAATTGTCAATAAACGAAGTTGATTTTTATAAATAGAAACATATCAATTAATCAAAAGAGAAAATTACCTTGTGATAAAGGAGCAGGAGGGAAAGTAGCTACATGAATGCTGCTTGAAAATCAAGGCGGCTGAAACTTTGTAGAGTCATTTGAAGGCGGAGTCGGAGGCAATTGATTTCTCGTAGAACGATTGACCGAGGGATTATTTGGGCTAAACTGATAGTGTAGTCAAATTAGGTGATTAATAATGGAGAATCGATCAATATTTGATGCTTCTCTGAGAGAGATCGAAAGAGAGAGAGGTGGAAAGAGAGGAAGGGAGGAGAGTGGAGAAAGAGTAAACCCTGATAAGAATAAAATTAAAAGTGATGGAAATAAACTACTTAAAATACATAATAATAATAATAATGATAATAATAATAATAAATGCTTTTATATTCCATAACCCATAGTGAAGTACGTTTCACTAGTAGAACTGGCAATTCGGACGGTCCGTCCAAATCCGATCGGGTGCAATCAGATTAGTGATATTTTCTGACCGAGTCAGACAGGGCAAAATTTATATCAAGTTATACCTCGGACCAAGGGCCAAAATAGCCCATCAATAATATTTTATTCTCAGCCGCATGCATAAATTTTAACATTCGGCATGAAATTCATATATTTTTCCTCTCATTCTTACATAACACCCAAGTTAATAAATAAATGAATTAGAGGGAACACACAAGTACACGTCTGGAATGTATACTTTGTGCAAGTTTACATTCCGCATGAATTTTGTATATTTTTTTGAAATAAATGAATTAAAGAGAATGTACAAGTACTCATCTGGTACAAGTACAAATCTGGAATGTACAAGTTTGTGTAAATTCTTTCATGAGATTGAATTCCAACATATTTATAAATTCTTAATTTATAAATTCTTAATTTCATTTTCCCATATTTTGGAATAAAATTGAGGACACTTAATTTCAAACACATAGTTTTTGAATTTTTTTTACAAGTTAAACTCTAGTATCAAATTAGATTGTATTAAACATAAGGAACTATTAAAATTCAAAAGTCAACAAGTTACATTTGACCGGTTGAACCGGTGGTTGAACCGGTCAAACCGATCGAACCTTGAACCGGTAGCTTGTCCGGTTCGATCACCGATCCGGTCCCACAAACACTGCTTGAAACAATGATAGACAGTAACTGGCCTTGGGAGATATGGTAAAGAACTTCTCAATTAAAATCAGCCCAGGGGCCAGCCCGATCCTAGCCCACTAAATTATCCAGCCCGATCTGGCTGTATCATATTGGCCCGGAATTTTTCGGGCCTCATTTTTTGGGCCCAGCTCGCTGTAATTTACGGGTTAATCGGGCCGAGCTAAATTTACCAGCTCTACTTACTGGGTCCCATAAATTAGGTACTTATGGATGTTTGCAAACAATGGTGCTTCTAGAAAAGTTATTTAAATTGATTTTGTGGTATAATTGGAATTTTGTAGTGGTTGAGAAAAAAGTGATCCTAAACAAATAAAAAAGAATAAAATAAAATAAACAATAATTTCATTTATTTGAAAAAAAAAAGAAGCTAAAAGCTGCCAAAATCTAGGATTTGGGAATTCTCAAAAGCGCTTTTAGGAAGTGATTTGAGTGACAAACAATGAGATTGCAAGCACCTTTCAAATTAAATTACTTTCTAAAAGTGATTTTAGTGTTGACATTGAGTTTGCAAACACTCTCTTAGTGAATAAAATCTGAATTCGAAGTATTTATAATGCATAAAGTTTATAAACATGCATTTTACTTTATGTAAGATATGTAAAGCATTATATTTTTTAAGCTGCGTATATTTATATATTATATTATATATATTATTTATATATGAAAAATCTAAGTAGGCCGATCTGTTAAGTGTGGCCTACTTTAGTAAATAGGTCCAATGAAAAAGACTAAATTTGTCTCGTAAGTGAATAGGTACCGCACTAGGCTTAATGTAAACTGTGTCATATGTCCTTATTGGATACCTGACATATCCCAATTCCTATTCAACACAATTTTTTTTTTCTCCTAATCTAAGAATAAAGAAAAACCCTCCCCTCCCCCCACGGTGACTCGAACCCAAGATCAAATGCCTAGATAGTAGATGTTCTGCCACTTGAGCTATCCAACTTTATCTCTCAATCCCTACTCAACGGAAACTGGCCGTATATTCTAGTGAAGAACACCCCCCTCCGCCCGCATTAAGTGCATTTTGTACACAAATACATAAAAATCCATACAGTATCTTTCTTTTAAATATTTTAGATGGGTAAATCAGGTTTGAAGCACATTCAATCAATAATGCCTATTATACGTTTAACGTACTTGCAAATCGTTTCCCCACTTATAAAAGTAATTACTTAGCAATAAAATATTATCCCCATCTTTCAGAATTTATAATGCGGGACAAATGAGTTTCTTAAGTTATTGTATTCAAACCGTTAAAAACTGAATAAAAATTTTGCCGGTAAAATTATTTTCATATTAAATTGTGATAAAATAGTGTAAATTATCACCAAATACAACATTTGTGACGTAATAATTTTGTTGTATGTACTTTAATGAAAAGCTGATGAACTGGTGCTCTTCGTCACTAAATATAAACATATGTGACACAAGAGTGTTGTCACTTAAGTTTTTAAAAGATTAATGACGAAATATAGTACTGTTACGAGTTAAATCATGACGGAATATTGTGGATCGTCACGAAATTTAATTTAATAAGACGAAATAATTTTGTCACTTATTCATTCAACTAATCAATGACGAAATAGTAACACGTCATTCAAAATTAGTATTTGTGACGATACAAAGCGTCACAAGTCAATAATTATTTTTGTCTTTAAATAAAATGGTGACAAATTAACTTACATCGTCACTAAATATAAGTATTGGTGAAAAAAATATTGTTGTCATTGATTTCTTTAAACAATCAATCACAATATATAACATTGTCATGAAAGAAAATAGTTGGTGACACTGAATATCGTCATTAATTATTGTTAAGTCGTCATAAAAATGTTTCCCTCCAAAATTTTGGTGCGAAATGGTACCTCTAAAAATTATTGTGATGCATTTATGGCTATCGTCATTGTATATGTAAATTAGTGATGATATAAATTATTAATAATTACGAAAATAAAATTTGTCACAAAAATTAATTTTTTTATGACGAAAATTAAATTCGTGGCTATTAAGCAATAAAAAGTGACAAAATTTAATGTGTCAAGAAAAAATTCGTCATAAAATGAGTGATTTCTTGTAGTGTAATACTAATAACCTTGTTATACCTTAAGCTTCGCCGACCTAAGACGAGACGGAGTAACAGTGGCACTCACTATAGTTTCAAGCATAGGGTCACACGGCAGTTAGAGCACATGCACTTTATCACCTCTTTCAGTGACGAGACTTGTAGGTTTCATCTTCGCATGAGTATGGATTGTTTTCGACGGCTTTGTTATCTTTAAGAGAATATAGGAGGTCTGTTCCCAACACGCAACTGTCTAGTGGCCGAGCAAGTAGCTATATTCCTAACCGTAATCTCACACCACACCAAAAATTGTATCGTTAAAGGGAGTTTTAAGCGATCAGGATACACAATAAGTAAGCATTTCAATAGAGTACTTAAGTCACTGCTTTCACTGCACACACTTATATTAGTGAATCTTGAACCTGTGGCTAATGACTGCACAGACGAGCGTTGGAAATGGTTCAAGGTACCTTCACCATGATTTATTGAATATTGTGTATTACCTTTAGGGATTGAATAACTTAGAAATAATTATGATGCTTTGATGTAGGGCTGCCTTGGAGCATTAGATGGAACATATATCCCAATTAAGGTTAGCACCACAGATATGCCACGTTATAGAAATCGTAAAGGAAATCTATCTGCGATCGCAATATGAACTATATTTATGTGCTTACCGGATGGGAGAGTTCTGCTGCTGATAGTAGAGTATTGCGAAATGCAATCTCACGACCGAATGCCTTAAAAGTCCCTAATGGTATTAAGGCTATATTCTTTACAATTAGACACCGTTATCCACATATCTTGTAAACAAGGTTATGGAAGTTAAATTACCTGTGGCAGGTAATTTTTACCTGGTTGATGGTGGCTACACCAACGGACCGGGTTTTTTGGCACCTTACCGGGGGGTTAGGTATCATATTAAAGAGTGGGATGCCGCACCACAAGGCCCTACAAACTCTCGAGAACTCTTCAACATCAAACATTCAAAGGCACGGAACGTCATAGAGAGATCATTTAGCATTCTTAAAGGTTGTTGGGCCATCCTTAGGAGCAATTCATTCTAACCCCTTTAAGACCCAGAATAGGATTATATTAGCTTGTTGCCTTCTTCACAATTTTATACGAGCCAATATGGAAGTCGATCCAATGGAGGCCGAAGTTCCCGAGGAATTTAGTGAGGGAAACGAGAATGAAGATGAATTTATTGATCAAGTAGAGGCAAATCCGGAGTGGACAGATTGGAGGGACAATTTAGCCTTATCAATGTGGGGGGATAGATGAAATTTATTGTGTTTAGCGTGACTGAATTTAAATGGTGTTGTATCGTTTTTTTAATTTTGGTTTGTATTAATGGTTGGTACCTATTGTCTTTCTCTTATCTTTTGTTTTTTTATGTAATGGGTTGTTTTTTCAGGTGTTGTTGTTGTTATTATATGGCTGTATTGTATGTTTATAACTATAGCATATTATTTTGTTTTTTGGAAATTATATATATGCAACAATCGGTGAATTTCTGGTTGACTAGTTGGTTCGCTTAATTGAATAGGATGCAAATTAATATTTTGTGAATATCATTAATATTTTGTGAAGAGCGGCGGTGCTTTAAGTTATTTGGATCCATTTTGGACAGATTATCAGACAAGTTTCTGCTGATTTCATATTTGATTTCTTATCTATGGCCTTGTCCCTACTTCCTTATATGGTTCCACAGGTTATGGATTCAACCTCTCGTTTCAAAGCGCCCCACATAACAAAGAAGAAACCCAACAAGTCCCGAAGGACATGGAGTCGAGCCGAGGAAAAATAGCTCGTTTGCGCTCTCAAAGATCTCGTTGCCAAAGGATTCAAATGCGATAATGGATTCAAGAGCGGGTACTTAGGTCTTTGTGAGAAATGGTTGGCGGGGGCTTTTCCCGGCACCGATTTGAAAGCCGATCCTCACATAAACTCCAAGGTTCACGTGTGGAAGAAGCAATATGTAGTCCTTCATTGGATCCTAGGTCAGAGCGGAGCAACATTGGATCCGTCTTCGCATGAAGTTGAATGCAACGACGAGATTTGGGAGCAAGCTATAAAGGTAAATGTGTAGTAACTTAATTTTCGATAACATATGTAATGTAATAACGTGATATAAATAATTCATATCTGCCCCATTAACGCCTTAGGTTTTTAGTATTTCCCGAGCATATCATTGTCGTGACCCTTACGCATATCAGCATTATACTTTGATTTCATTTACTAAATCATTCGGTCACTTAACCAAAATTGGTGACAGGAAGATTCTAATGCACGCGGTATGAAGACTAAGAATTTCCCGTTCTACTACGACTGGTGCGAGATATTCGGGAAAGATCGGGCCACCGGTGAATCAGCCGAGGCGTTTGCCGATGTTGCTGACTCAAGTGACCCGATTACTGATAAGAACTATCCTTCATTTACTGGCCCGAGTGACCCATTTGGAGAATCACAGAACGAGTCTATGCCTACAAACAATGGAGATGATAGTTACACAACGAAGGGCAGTGGTAAAGGGAAAAAACGGAAAGTCAATGACGGCCTCGACGAATTGTTTATCACTGCCTTGGACACTTTTTCTGAGAAGGCCGACTCAAGGATGGGCGAGATAGCTGAAAGAATGGGAGATTTGGCGGAGAGGATGGGGACGAAATACGACGCAACCAAAAAGCGCGAGACGATGTTTGACGCACTGGGTGGGCTGACTTTTCTCACACTAGAAAATCGTGTTCAGGCTACACAGATTTTATGCAATAATCCGAAGGAACTCGATCTATTCTTTAGTATGCCCGAAGAAGGTAAGTCGGTTATGGTTAGGTCCATTCTAACAAGGGGATCGGGTGGTTGTCTGTAAATTGAATGGGGTCAAGCTGATGGTGGGATTTTCCTTTTTAGCCGTATTTTATGGTTGTCATTGTTGGTAGTCTGTTTCAGATTTGGTGACGGTATTTTCGTACACTTATCGGCGAAATTTAGTGATTATTATGTATTTCTATTTTGGACAGAAGGTATGGCTAGACTTGGGTAATGGCCTTTGGACTTATGTAGTTGTGATGGTTCGTGACAATCTTGAATTTAGATGTCAAGACTTTTTTGTGCCACTTGCCATTATATTGTTGTTGTCAATTACCTGTTGGCTAATTGTGGCAATTGCTTCCAAAGTTAGGAGTTCTGATATTCAAATATTTATTCTGTCTGTATTGTTTATTTCTCAATTTGTGGTATGTCATAGTTCTATATTGTGCTTTGGTTTTCACCCTATTGATTATGAGGTCTGTTCAAATGTGCAGCCATATTAGCTTTAGGCTATATAAACCAACTAAAGGAAAAGGAAGTTGTGTGATTAACTAGACATCAAAGTGACCATTACTTTTGTCAAAGAAAACTTAATATTTATGAGTGCTACCCTCCTGATCATGGTTACATGTATGCAGCAGTTGGAAATTAGGGGATGCTTGCATAACCTGTAGCAATAGATCCAAATTAGTTGTGTAAAGCACTATTATGCAGAACCCCACATTTACGGCCACCTTTAGTTTCATACACTATCATTTTCAGCCATTACTACAAAATTGTATAATTTTAGTCACTTTTTTTTGAAACTATTTTTGTCTATAAACATCCCCTCATACGAATTAATATTAAGTACTTGTAGCGAAGCAATTCTTGTTTTGCACACTCACACTTATAAAAGCACTTACAATTTGTTTAAAATCACTTTTTTTCTTCAAACACTACCATTTTCAACCATTATTACAAAATTGTATAATTTTAGTCACTTTTTTTGAAACTATTTTTGTTTATAAACATCCCCTCATACGAATTAATATTAAGTACTTGTAGCGAAGCAATTCTTGTTTTGCACACTCACACTTTTAAAAGCACTTACAATTTGTTTAAAATTACTTTTTTTCTTCAAACACTACCATTTTCAACCATTACTATAAAATTGTATAATTTTAGTCACTTTTTTTGAAACTATTTTTGTCTATAAACATCCCCTCATACGAATTAATATTAAGTACTTGTAGCGAAGTAATTCTTGTTTTGCATACTCACACTTATAAAAGCACTTACAATTTGTTTAAAATCACTTTTTTTTTCAAACACTACCATTTTCAACCATTACTATAGAATTGTATAATTTTAGTCACTTTTTTTTTAAACTATTTTTGTCTATAAACATCCCCTCATACGAATTAATATTAAGTACTTGTAGCGAAGCAATTCTTGTTTTGCACACTCACACTTATAAAAGCACTTACAATTTGTTTAAAATCACTTTTTTTCTTCAAACACTACCATTTTCAACCATTACTACAAAATTGTATAATTTTAGTCACTTTTTTTGAAACTATTTTTATCTATAACATCCCTCATACGAATTAATATTAAGTACTTGTAGCGAAGCAATTCTTGTTTTGCACACTCACACTTATAAAAGCACTTACAATTTGTTTAAAATCACTTTTTTTTCTTCAAACACTACCATTTTCAACCATTACGATAACATTGTATAATTTTAGTCACTTTTTTTGAAACTATTTTTGTCTATAAACATCCCCTCATACGAATTAATATTAAGTACTTGTAGCCAAGCAATTCTTGTTTTGCACACTCACACTTATAAAAGCACTTACAATTTGTTTAAAATCACTTTTTTCTTCAAACACTCCCATTTTCAACCATTACTATAAAATTGTATAATTTTAGTCACTTTTTTTTAAACTATTTTTGTCTATAAACATCCCCTCATACGAATTAATATTAAGTACTTGTAGCGAAGCAATTCTTGTTTTGCACACTCACACTTATAAAAGCACTTACAATCTGTTTAAAATCACTTTTTTCTTCAAACACTCCCATTTTCAACCATTACTATAAAATTGTATAATTTTAGTCACTTTTTTTGAAACTATTTTTGTCTATAAACATCCCCTCATACGAATTAATATTAAGTACTTGTAGCGAAGCAATTCTTATTTTGCACACTCACACTTATAAAAGCACTTACAATTTGTTTAAAATCACTTTGTCTACGTATGGATCTTGATATCGGTTATGAACTTGAAATGATTTTCACAGCTAGCTCTTTGCCATATCCATAATCAATTTGTCAATGTGATGATTATATATATATGTATAAATATATATATATATATATATAAATAAATATTTATATATATATATATATATATATATATAACGTGAACATCTTTATTATTGCACAAAACCTTACACAAAATAAAGACATTTCAAAAAATGACCAAAGGCCTTAATTTCCAATACTTAATACATGCTTACGAGCTTGGGCAAGGTAAATAGGACACATAATCAGCTACTACAGACCAAAAGCATTAGCACTACGATTAGCAGGGGAACGATAACAACACACCGAGATAAACCATCCAATTCTAAACCCGAGTACCCCCTTTCACTATTTGGCTCCTGGAAAGGGGAACCACTTGACGGGACTTGACGATGCACAAGAGCTTGACTCGCTCTTTTTTGAAATACCTCCTTTGAGCAGTTTTGGTTTTGGTGGAAAGGCATTCCGTAGCGGAAATTGTAGTTCCACGTTAATTGGTGAGGTTATGGAACCAAACGTTTGGGTATCTCCAGCAGCAAACAATTTTTCAGAAGGTGGCTGCACCATCCCAGCAAACAGCTTCTTACGGACCCCGGGCAAGATGTTGAAGTTTGGGGATATCACTTCGTCATCATCGTCTGATATGACGACAGTAGCCCCCTCCACATTTTGTGTAGCATCTTCCGGGACGGAACTGTCACTTATGGTGATGATCTCCGGAGTAACCGGCAACATTGTCAAGGGCTTGAATATCTCCTTCAGCTTATTCCATTCCGGTTCACCGTCGTAGATGTACGCCTTCGCAAAATCATTAACCTTAAAAAATACAAACAACCTCGGCCATAGTTAACAATCACGTTAATGTAAAGAGAAGCAAAAAAACTTATATGATTTTTACCTGAAAAATTCTCTTCCAAGTTGCACGCTCGGCCTTCACCTTGTTGTACGACTCATCGTACCAAACCTTGTCTTGCTCGAGGATGAACTGAAACGTATCGTGACGCTTCTTAAGTTGATCTTTACGAGCAGTAACGTCTTTCAAGGTAAGGTTGGATGAGTAGAGGTCGTTCACAGCTCCAAGTGCCATGAGCAAAGCATGATAATTTCCAGAACTGTTGGGATTAAAATTACCTGCTGCACGTTGCTCCATTAGCGCATCAATGAAAATCGCATCTACCTCTTCGTCCCAATTCTCGTTGTAGAACCATCACTACAAGAAAACGCGTAAATAGCGGCGAAAATTTTGCCGCAAAATAGATATTCACCGCTAAAATTATAAATAGCGGCAAAATTTCATGGTTCGCCGCTAACTTTAGCGACGTTTGGAACTTTTTTGTCGCTATTTTTACTTAGCGACGAAAACCTACATTTCGTCGCTAATTTAGCGATGAAAATACACTATTCGCAGCAGAGTCAGCGACAAATATATTATACTTTGTCGCAAAACATGTATTTTTAAAAAAATATTTAGTTAAATCTAATGTAGGAATTTATACATGTATGATATGAACTTTGTTCGGGGACACCTTTATAGATATGGGTTTGATTCACTATACCGAGTGTGGACCTCTCATGGTGAAGTTAGTGCAGTACCGAATGATAACACAAACCCTACAGATCGACAACATGCAACTAAATTACAAGAAGACAACCCCTTTGACATGCTTAATGATTTAAGGGAAGCTGAAATTCGTCGTGGGGTTCAATTAGTTGATAATTTAGAAAATACGAGCGCGGAGGCACCAAATGATAATTATAAGTCAATGTTTGAAGAAGCTCAGTGGGAGTTGTATCCAGGATGCACAAATTTTTCTGCGTTTAGTTTTCTAGTGAAGTTAATGCATGTTAAGGTGTTGAATGGTTGGAGCAACAAGTCATTTGATATGTTGCTTGAAGTGTTGGGAGTAGCATTCCCACAACCAAATGCAATTCCTAAGTCCCACTATGATGCTAAAAAGATGTTACGAGATCTTAGCTTAGGATACGAGTCTATACATGCTTGTGTAAACGATTGCATTTTATTTTGGCGTGAACATGAAGACAAAGATACATGTCCTGTTTGCAAAGAGTCAAGGTTTAAGGTTAGTGAGTCAAACAAGAAAAAAATTCCTCAAAAGGTCCTTCAATATTTTCCTTTAAAACCAAGACTTCAACGATTGTTTATGTCAAAGCATACTGCAAACGAAATGAGATGGCATAAAGAGAAAAGAATTCAAACAAGTGGGGTACTAAGACACCCGGCTGATGCTATATCATGGCAGAACTTCGACGCATTGCATAAAATGTTTGCAGATGATCCTAGAAATGTTCGTCTTGGTTTGGCAACAGATGGATTCAATCCATTTGGAAACATGTCAAACTCATATAGTATGTGGCCAGTTTTGCTTATGCCGTATAATTTGCCCCCATGGAAAATGATGAAATCATCCTACACTATGATGTCTCTTTTGATTCCTGGCCTTAGGGCACCAGGAAAAGATATAGATGTTTACTTGCGTCCCTTAATAGATGAGTTGAAGGATTTGTGGGATGAAGGAGTGGAAACTTATGACACATCGACTAAGCAAGTGTTTCGACTACATGCTGCTATTATGTGGACGATTCATGATTTCCCAGCCTACGGTACGATATCTGGGTGGAGCACTAAAGGTTATAAAGCTTGTCCTGTCTGTCTTGAGGATACTATATCATACCCCTTGCGTAGTAAAATATGTTATACTGGCCATCGTAGGTACTTACACGCCAATCACCCATGGAGAAAAGATAAGAGCTTTAATGGAAAATCTGAAGATGAAGGCCCTCCTCGAACCTTCACTGGTAATGAGATTTTATCGCAACTGAATGCATTACCCGAGGTGGTATTTGGTAAAGCTAATGCAATGGTCGGGAAACGAAAGCGTTTAGTAAATAATTCAAATTGGGTTAAGAAATCGATATTTTTTTAGTTGTCCTATTGGAAAGATTTGCCACTAAGACATAATTTGGATATCATGCACATTGAGAAAAATATTTGTGATGCTCTAGTTGGAACTTTATTGGGCACTGAAGGCAAGTAAAAGGACACAATCAAAGCTCGATTAGATTAGATTTGTAACAATTTCTTTTGTAGAATTTTTTCGATGTGGACGTGGGCACAGGATCTGATTCAGTTAGGAAAGAAATAGATACATGGATGGGAAAAATATACAGTGACAATAGGACAAAAATGCACAATAAGTACAAGAAACTGTTGCAGTTACCTTGGGAGATGCGAATAGAGAAAATACCAAAGAAATTTCATGGAAGCGAAGAAGATTGGATATATTTGTGCACTTTATTCGAATTAAGATGAAAAGTTTAAGGTACTATTTCAATTTCCATGTAATTTAATTGCATTTTTGTCTCTGAGGAGGTTGAAGTATGTATATAATGGTGTTGCGTGTAGAAATATGAAAGGAAGTCTAAGTTGTAATTGCACTTGCTTTTTCACTTAAGTAGATTGATTCTAGTTCACCAAGTGCATGTATGATTTATCATATTATGAGGAAGAAAAGAAAATAAATTTGATTATTTAATTTTTATGTCTTGCAGGATGTCTCCAAAAAGAATGCTGATAATCGAGCTTCATTGAAAATCAATCATCGTGAAGGCTCAAAGTCATTTGTGCGATTTAGTTATGAAGTTGTAAGTGTATATCACATTTCCTTCTTTATACCGCAAATGATCAAGTAATAATTATTATGTTATTTTCTTCTACTTTACAAGGGAGAAGGGCCAAAACGAGTTAATCGTATCGAACTGTACAAAAAAACACACTGGACTGAGAAAAATGGATGGGCTGAGGGTGCTGAAGCAATATATGTATGTAACTTGTAGCATTTAATTATAAATTTTATTAAGGTATTATTTTGTTGTTAGCTACTCTCTCTATATATATATACTTTTTAGAACAAATTGGTGCAACGTTTTAACGAGATGAAAGAAGCATTCTCTTGTAGCATGACTGATGATGAGAATCTACTGCCAGATGACATAGAGATCTCTGAACTAGTTTGTGATGAAGTTCTAGGCAAGAGGTCTGAATACATACCGGGACTTGGACATGGACCTAAGCCTATACCAGCTTCTTGTGATGACAATTCTCGAAGGGTAGCCAATGCTAAACTTAGAAAGGAGCTTCAATCTACTCAAGGTGAACTAGAAAGCACTCGAGCCTCCTTGCAATCAGCACAAGAAGATATCAAAAGCCTTAAGGAAAACATGGAGGCTTATCAAAGAATGACAATGCAGATATTTCAGAAAATAGCCCCTACTGAAGTTCAGTCTCTGCTGGGTGCGATGTCGTCATCTACCCCGCCATTTTAGTATTAAAGTAAGTTTACTCACTTTTATTTTTGAAGCATATTGCGCTCTCTCTATGCCCCATCTTTCATTTTTGAAGCATCTTATGACACTTGAACGTATATATAAGTATGAAAATTATTATCTGTTAATGGACGATGATTACGGGAGAATAACAAAATGATATTATAGATTATTTCATATCATTGTATTTAGTCTAGATCTTTCAAAATAGATTTTAGGGAGCTTTCGGGTCTTATAATCTTTACATAAGTTTTAGGCAAAAATGCTTGTTATTGATGGGTTGAGGGGCTCTATTAATTTTGTTTGTGAAATTTCTAGTTTGTATTGTTCCTAAAGTTTATATTTGTTATTTTCATTAAGTCACACAAAATGTGGAATACATCCAAGATTGATGCAAATTTTATTGTGGTGCAATATTATTTTTGTGGTATTATTTTTGACGTATTGATGATAGTAATGTAGTTTATTGTTTTATGTATCTTGTTTTTACTATGATATGCAGCAAAAATATTTATTACATGATGTAATGATTATTTTTCTTCAGGTTCATGTGGTCGATGAAGGAGCTTGAATGAGGAATGTAATTCCTTTTTTTTTTTTCGTGTTTTAGAACAAACTTCATGTTTAAGTACTTGACAATACTCGTGGTACCGAATTTGTTGACATTTTGAATTGTTATTTGATTATATTTATTTTAGAGTCGTTTTGTAAATGATTTGATAGCATATCATTTTAGCTAATTCTTTGAAATAGCAAGGAGACTCAATAATGCGTTGTAAATTTTTCTCCAAACTAGGGATGAAAGTATTAATATGCTTTAAACTAGTTGTGCATAAAATATTTAGCTAGCAATTTTTCCGTGTTATTTTATAATTTTCTTAGCTAATATTTTTATTAATTTTATTAATTAGCGACAAAATTTTAAATTTTCGTAGCAAACTTAGCTACAAAAGATAATTTCGCAGCTAATAATTAGCGACGAACTTTTTCATTTTCGCCGCAACATTAGGGACGAAATATAAGTTTCACGAATAGCAAATTATGCTTAATATTAACGATTAGAACAAAGCAGATCACTTTACCTTAATCAAAGAGGTATCATTTATGCTGAAAATCACTTTGCCTACATTTTCCACAGATATATAGGGACAACTCAACATAATAGAATACGGCGGTTTGCATTTTTGCCGAATTCAAGGGTGTAGTTACGCAGTATATCGTTTGCGCCTGAAGAATACAAAATAACAAGAGAAAAATTAACCGAGCGTGCTAAAACAAAAATAATATAACCGTGGTCGCTATGGTGAGATCTTTGTACATTTATCAATCATACCAATATAGCAACCATATATTAACATAAAACGAGGTCAAAACATTGTCACCTGATTACCTGATCATCATATCAAAATAAATAACATACATTATTTCACTATATAAGGGTAGGGAACGCATAATCGAAGACAAAATTGAATTCTAGATGCTTGGGATCCTTCAAAAAATAACACAAGAACAAATGAGAAGTAAATGTGCATCCAACCTAGCATATGCATACAAAACAAAATTAACGTCCTAATGGGATCGTCACACAATTATTATTGATAATTAGACAAAGAGTAATCTTATACGAGCCGACTTAATATTAAACATATGCACACAAATACAGATACGGAACACCCGAATGCAATCTTCTTCAGCCTCGCTTCACGAAACTTAAACACTGCGATTTCCCTTTCATATACATCAATCCTCTCCAACAACATCCGAACCACTTCCATTGAGTTGTTGGATTGATCATCATCACACCACTCGAAAAATTTGCATCCGGTCTCCTAGCAACAGAAAACATCTTTAGAAATGTTCGTTGACAATTAATAACAGACTCGTATGAATATAAACATAAATGTACAATGATTACCCCCCACAACGGACAAGAAAGGAAACGCCGACCACGGTTTGGGTATTTGTTGCATGTTTGTATCCTCAACTTGTATCCGCACCGGCACCGTATGATTCCCCATCTTGTTGCCCTTGAAAGCGTGAGGTACCGTTACTATCACTATTGCGACTGCTGCTACCGTTGTCCATTCTAAATCACAACAACGTCAACATAGTAACGTCAACACTGTGTTCAATCCCCAATTAGAACATGACGATAACGTCTACCTGTACAACACCCCATTTGGAAGGGTAATGAGCTCGCCATCTGATATGGCTTAATAAAATACTGGAAACCAATTATAATATCTCTGTAATTGAAAGTGAAGAAGCAATCTAATGATCCTACACCAACAATTTCACCTCCAAGTTGACCGTTTTCTACTTCGTCCTTAATAAATTTTCAGTTAACTAGTGGAACTTATATTTCTAATCCTAACCACGGAAGATAATGCACAAAAATTTCAGTAAATTAACCCAAACCATAAATCAACCTATTTAAAAAATAATGCACATATCGACGCCAATTCCTCGAAGGTTTAAAATTTCTAGTGTATTGAATCAATGGTCGAGCTTAAATGTTATCATCCCAAAACATGCAAGGCCGTACACAAAGCTTCTGTATGTTTTTTTATTACGATTTCTACAGTAAGGTCGACAAAGCCAAATAAGTAGATATGGAGAAAAAAGAAGTAGGAAGGAAGATGATCGTTATAGTTCGAGAATCGGACAGAAGAAGAGAAAAGAATGCTTACTGTTGTACAACCTGGTAGTCAATATTCACTACGCCTGAAGATCCGTCGAAGGTTTCAAGTTTCTTGGCGAACGGGGTCCCAAACTGGAAGTCGTCTTGTAGCGGCTGCGAACGTAATTGAGAAGGAAGGCTAAACCCTAGTTTTGGAAGGAAAGTGAAAGGCAGCACGAAAATAAAAATGTTGAAACTATGGCATTTCAGTAAATTTGAACAACATAAATTTAACTATCCCCTGAACCAAACAACATGATAAATAAACCATAGTTAATCCTAAAGGACTAAACCATCAAACCAAATGCCCACATTACTACAATAAACCATACATTTTGTGACGATTTTCTTCTTGACGCATAAAGTTTTGTCACCTTTTGTTGCCTAATAGTGACGAATTTAATTTTCGTCTTAACAATATTCATTATTGAGACAACTTTTGTATTTGTCATTATGTAAAAGAAATTTTGTCGCTAATTAGCATCTTTCATGACGATTACCGAAAATGTGTCACAATTATTTTTAGAGATATAATTTCGTACTAAAATTTTGTAGGGTAGCCTTTTGATGACAACTTCAAAATAACTAGTGACAGCATTCAGTGTCACCAATTCTGTTCTTTTGTAACAATGTCATATATTGTCACTAATTGTTTAAAGGAATTAATGACTAGTTTTTCTTTGTCATATATTCTTATATTCAGTGACGATATTAATAAGTTTGTCACTACTTATTTTAAAGACAAAAGATTATTAATTTATGACGATGTGTATCATCACAATCGCTTTTTATTTGTGACAAAAAAATATTTCATTATTAATACTCGTGCGAAAAGGTGACGAAATTATTTCTTCATATTTAATTAAATTTGGTGGCAAAGGACAGTTAGTTCGTCATATTTTAATTTGTGACAACATTAAATTTTGTAATAAATGTTTAAAAACATTAAGGACAAAATTAATCCGTCGTGGATGTTCATATTCAGTGACGACGAGTACTAATTCATCACCTTTATTATTTTTTGAAAGGACAACCAAATTATTTTGTCACAAATGTATATTTGGTGACAACGTAAGCTATTTTGTCACAATTGAATATTTGTATGCCCTATGATGACGAATACGAATATCATCACTAAAATATTTTCTATTTCTGATAAAAAAAAAATGTTGCGTTATAGTAATTAAAACATGACGATCATTTTTAGTCTAAGATATTTAAATTTGTTGATAATGTCCATTAATTTGTCTATTAGAGACGCCAACTAGAAAACTAAAAAAACATTATTATCAATAATCGAACTCAAGACCTTGAAATGAAAGGTCCCAAACTTTTATCAATAAGTCTAATGCTCCTAGATGACTTCATACTCAACATATTTAACATTTTTTTGTTAAAGTAAAAATAATTCAATTTGGTGACAATGATTACCTTTTCGTCATAATTTAATTTATGACAATATTATACTTCGTCACTAAACTTTCAAAAAATTTAATGACTATTTTCTTTTCCACATATATTCATATTTAACGACGATGCATTCCAATTCATCACTCTTTTTAGAGAAAGGACAAGTGACAAAAACTATTTTTTCGTAAATATTATATATAGTGATGGTGTACACTAATTCGTCTCAATTTAATTTGAAGGCTCAATTTAACTTTTTTTTAGCCAATATTTTTATGGTCTAAATAAAATAATTTATAACAACTAATATATCTCACATATATATCAATTTTTTTAGGTTGTCAAAATGGCCGGACTGAGCTAGCCCAACCTAATCCAGTTGGACCAACAAAGAAAATTGGTCTGGGTCGGGTCGGGTTAGATTTCTTCGGGCTACTAAAGTGCTAGCCCAACCCATCCCTTTCTCAGACCATCGAGTTACCAGTCAATTTTAACCCAATGCATTTAATACATTTTTCTTAATAAAATTGTTCAATACTAAAAATTCATATAAATATGAATAAAACTATTAATAATCCAAATTTACAAAACACAATACATCTTTTTTAAAGTATACAAAACACAATACATGGAATCCAATAAATTCAGAAGTTAAAACTTAAGTAACAATTAACTAAGCCAATTACAATACACATCGAAACATATATATAAACTGAAACATCTTAAGCATAATTGATGCCTTATCATAAACTGAAACATCTTAAGCATAAATATTAAATATGATTTAATAATAATCAAGTCGATGTATTATTAAGTGTACACAATATAGATAAAAATTTCAAAAAATAGAATGAAATGTTTCGAGACACTAAATCTTAATTTTCTTTTTTTAATAATTGAATCGATTTATTAACCTTATCAATATCATTAGTACTTTTTAGTTTTATATATATAGTAGAATGTTGTTGAAGCTGATGGACAGATTTAGAGGTGCCCGTCCCTTTTAGATTTTCTAAAACTTTAGTTTTAAATGTAATTTGACCAAATATTGAATTTAGAGTATAATGTATGAGAGTTTGTTTTCTAGCATTCTCAAAGTGAGCCGCCTACTTGGTATAAAATTTGCCTTCGAATCTAAAAGTATAACTAAAAAAAATTACCCCGATAAAATGAGTAACTAATTTTTTTTATAGATGAACGCCCTCGATAAAATTTCTGGGTCCGTCACTGATCATAAGCATGTATATATAAATTGAAACATCATAACTCGTGAGCAGAACTGACGCCTCATCATTAACCATCATAAACATGGATATATATATTGAAATATAAAAACATCAGTATATATAAAAAGTTATAATGAACTTATTTTATTGTATTTTTTATATATTAAAACCTCAAAAAGTGTGGAGGTTAACTCATTTTATTTATTTTGTACTCCATTCGTTCTATATTAATTGATGTTTTAGAATGTTCTTCTCTTTTTCTATTAATTGATGTTTTGCATATTTTTCACCAATTATACCAGTTTTCTCCCTAGACTCAATCCTAAAAAATCTCTAATTTTCAATCTATTAGAGTTATTTTTATTTGGTCAAATCTTTATCCCCTAAATTAGGTGAGAGTATATCTGTAAAAAAAAAAAAAAATCTTAATTCTTCATTTTCATTATAAAACGTCAACTAATATGGAATGAAAGGAGTATATATTAAAACCTTCAAAAGTATAAAGGAACTTTTTCCTCTAAAGAGTAATTTGAGAAAAAAATATTTAGGCATTCCTAATAAGTTTCTTAATTAATATGTAGTGCTAATATGAATGTTGAGTCTTCTATTTAAAATATAAAAAAATGTAGAAAAATAATGTTGGGCCAGCCTAACTATTCAGGCAAAATTGGGCTAAGCCCATTCAACCTGTCGAGCTGTTCGGGTGGGGCCAAGTGGGGACGGACCAACCTGACAAGGTCTAAGCCGATAAGGATTAACCCGAATTCGTCTGTTTAGCTTTGGGTTGCCCAAATACAAATCAATAAAACCTGATAATCCAATCCAACCCGATAAGTATATCAATACTTTGAATACATATTTATGTTTTTTTTGTTTTGTTCAGATTCACTAAACGTATTGCTAATATTTATTTTTATAAAAAGTACAAAATAAATTTAACCATTTAAATAAGTAGCGCATCTATTCTATAGTAAATCATCATTTATATAATAGATGAACGAAAAAAAAAAAAGTTGAAGAAAAAGAATGCCACCATGAGAGTCTAGACAAGTTAGTAAATATAATTTTTTTAAATTATCTAATCAACATTGCCCCTTTAGCACTACAAGAAAACTGCCAAATTCCAATCAGAAAAATTCCAACGGCATAAAAGCCGTTGGACTTTTTAAAAATTCCAACGGTAATTCCAACGGCAAAAGGCCGTTGGAATAGCTGTTGGAAAAAAATTCCAACGGCAAAAAGTCTGTTGGAATTGCCGTTGGAATCATTTTTTCCGTTGGAATTTAATTGTTGGAAAAAAAAATTCAACAACCACTTTTCCAACGGCATAAAAACCGTTGGAATTAAAATTCCAACGGAGATTTACTATATTCCAATGGTTTTTGGTAAATTACCGTTGGAATTTTAATTCCAACGGCAATTCCAACCGTTTTTATGCCGTTGGAAAAGTGGCTGTTGGAATTTTTTTTTCCAACAATTAAATTCCAATGGAAAAAATGATTCCAACGGGCTTTTTACCGTTGAAATTTTTTTCCAACAGCTATTCCAACGGTCTTTTGCCGTTGGAATTTTGGAAAAAATTCCAACGGCTCATTTTCCGTTGGAATTACCGTTGGAATTTTAAAAATTCCAACGGTTTTTATGCCGTTGGAATTTTTTTGGTTGGAATTTGACAGTTTTCTTGTAGTGTAGGTGGCTAGGCCCATGTTTCCAAATAATTCTTAGTTTAAATTTCTTCCACTAGATCAATCAACTCCAACATTTCTAAATATATTATTACTATATAAGTAATAAAAATAATAAATAAATAAAAGTTATCGAACAATTATTGGATTTTATCAGGAAAATTAAATTAAACTAAACTAAACCTAAAAGAGTTAATAAAATTAACAACTAAACATATAAGATAATTCATAAAAATGAGAAAGATAATTAAGATTATGAAATTTTTAATTTAACGTATTAAATCCGATTTATTCCTAAATAATTTACTGAATCTGGTCGATCAAACGTTATTCTATTTTCGTAACCGGAGCTGAATCTGTTCCGAATATATTGCTCCCTACTTTTCTGCAGAAATTAAATAACATTATTGTTCTTTAGACTTGCGTTATTTTGTACTACCTCCGTTTTTTTTAGATGTTGTTTTAGCTTTTATACTTTGTTTATAAATAGTTGTTCTTTTAGGTTTTTTTTCACATTTTTTTTCAATAGTACCCCTATAAATTTTCCTAAAAAAACTCTAAATTATACAACCTACCATATCTATATAATTTAATAAGGGCTTATTTGTCTATTTTTCATATTTCTTAATTTTCTTATTCAAATCTAAAAGAACATCTAAAAAAAACGGAGGTAGTATTAATTACTCTTCTCCTCAAAGTAAAAACCCTTGAAAAACATCGCACATCAGCCTCCTAATTTATGGACCCGACCCGCGCCGCGTGCCGCCAACCGACCGTCGTACCCCTTCGGCCACTTGTTGCGCACATCCTTCCTCCGTCTCTCTGTCCACTGCGAAGAAGTCCTCTCACTCTAAGGTAGCTATCCATTGTGAATTTTCTTTTCCATTTACCTTAAACAATTGCTCTGAATTCTGAAACATATTCGATGAATGGGAAACCTGTGGTGCCTTAATCTGTTATATGTGGAAAAATTAGTTCTTTCTTCCGCGCCCTTGATAGAGTTTAAAATGTTATTAAGGGAAAAAATTTGTAGTTGGATGCCCCTGTTAAATTCCTGATTTCTAATTTATTGATTTTACCATTGTTGCTAATGTATTGGGTTGGGAACATTAAAATGTTCTTTTCTAGGTTTTCATTCTTCAAGCAAATGAGATGAGGTAGTCATTACAAAGAGTCAGTAGAATAGATCTTTGGAAACTGCATATGAATCATGTGACATACAACCCCCCCTCCCCTCCATCTTCTCCTCCTACTTATAGGACACAATCAGATTGATTTGTTCCTAGCATGCTTATGGGATGCCTGCCAGCATGTCTCAAACTAGAAAAGGTTCAAACCAATAAGCCATTTGCTATACTTGAATCTTCATGGTTGTGGTCATACATATATTTTCTATTTTAAAATTTTGAAGTTCATTCCAATAAGTCATCCCTACTCATAATTTCAACGGGGATAGCTTATTTCACCGACTCATTTTTCAATTATCATACTTCTAGACCCATTCTTCCACTAGATAGTTTTTGTTTAACTGTTGTACCATTGCTATGTTATTTTAGAATTGTCACAGCAATACTTACTATTTTCTTCCCAAATAAATTATTTAGTTATTTTAGCAATGATATTTAGTTGTATGATAAATTCACATGATACCAACTATTTTCTTTCACCAACTTATCTTTTCGAAATGATTATTACTCTATAAATTTTTTATTTTTTACTAATTGGATGAAGGTAAAACTTTTTATTTTAATTAATTCGGTGAAGGTACAAGCCTAGAAAAATTATCAATTCCCAATCACACAATTAATTTTATTTTTTTATTTGACACATTCAATCATACATAAGTAATTTATAATAAAAAAAAAATAAGTTTTTTCCTTGGACTAAGAAAAGGAGACATTGACATTTGAAATAGAAATCTTATTCTGAGACAAATTTGTTTTGAAATAGGGCTTATTATGGGACGTAGAGAGTATACTATTATAATTTTCTTGTGGAATAAATTATGTTGATACCACTATTTTCTTCAATCAAATAGGTTTTCTTTAGTTATTCTACCGCTACTATACTTTGTACAAATTAAGTAATCTTTGCCTTTTAATTGATTAGTTCTTAAAGAACTTAAATTGTTCTCTCTTGTCTCACAAATTTGGATTATAAATAAACATAAAGGTGGTAAATAAATTGGATCATTTACTAATAAACATAGAAGGAAAATATCATAGAAAATTTATCATATAGGTGGTAAATACATCATCAATGTAGGACAAAGGTGAAGGTGGTAAATATATCTTTGAAATACATCATTTATCAAGTGACCAAACATAATTATGGATCATGAATTGCTACTGTTATGGTGCTTTATTTTGCTATCTTTATTAATTTTTTTAATTTAATGCTTTATTTGAGAAAGCACTACCATATGAAATTACACTTAACACAACAGGAAAAAGTATCTAGGTTTGAACTGGCCAGCAACTGCAACAAGAACTTCAAGAGACATGGAAAAAGTTACAACATTACGAAATCCAAGTGAATTAGCTCAAGTCACAAGTGTCTAGGTTTGAAAATGGAGGGACCCGATTTGAAAGACCAGATGGCTCAGGATGGTACAACTATGAACAAACTTATGGCTTATTTGGAAAGCATTGGAGCACAACACTAAAATATGTATAAGGTTAGCTTACTCTTTCTGAAATATTGACATATTTTTTTTTTCTTTTGATATTGAACAATCAATTTGATATATTTCTTGTTGTCCATTTTTTTGACCTTTTTAGATTTGTTGCATTGGTGAAGAAGCTGAAGGACGAGAAAGTTTTGACCATTAGCATTTCGGAGTATGAAATGAGTGAAGTTTGATCTAGAATTTTTTTTTCTTTTCTCCTGGGCAGTCCTGTTTCTTTCTTTAAGTGATGATTTTATGTTCTAAAAGATTTAATTTGTTTATTTTGGATATTTATGTTGGATGTTTTGAACTACTTTAGCATGCTAAATAATCTCTTTCTACTTAGTATTCTTGCTTATTCATTTTTTTTTCATTTTGTATTGTTTAGTTTAATGCATTTATAATCTTATGAAATAAGTAATATGGCTCACTAAAAAATTTCGCCTATGAACCTAGATGTGACCATAAGATCCATTAGTGATGTTTTTCATTTTTTCGCCAAAATTACACTTTCATGATGAACTGCATCATGGCATATAAATATATTTTACGTCAATACGAATTTATTAGATGACGATTTGAAAAATCTGTCTATAAAAAAAGTTAATAATCCGTGACAATTAGTGTATCACTGTACATACTTATGTTGTGACGAAAAATATTTTGTCACCAGATGCCACTTTATAATGACAAAACATATAGTCACTATTTCTATGTTTTTAGTGACGATTTATATTACGTTGCTTATACAATTATATGGTGATACACTTCAGTCGTTACCACTTGTACTCATTTAGTCACAATACAATTTTTTTGAACTAGATGTCACATTACAATGACAAAATATATCGTTGGCATATCCAAGTCTTCTAGTAACAAATGCAATTTTTGTCACTCTATTCAATTTTATTGTAACAAAACATGTCGTCACGACTTGTGTATATTTAGTGACGGTAAAATGTTGTCACTGATTTTTAGTCTTTGCTGACGTAATGCGTTGTCATTATAGATATTGATAAAACGACGATAGATATTTTGTAACTATCAAGTACTTCTTTTGTGACGATTTATTATAAACACGATAAAATAATGAATATAGTTGTGATAATGAAAGTGTCACTAAAGTTTGATGAGTTGGGTAATATATTGATTTTCGTCACCAAAATTTGATGTTTTGATGAAAAAAATAGCTTTCGTCATATTACATATTTACTTTCAATGACGAAATACAATATAAGATGACAAAATTTGAATGCTAAAAGTGACGAATTAGGTGTCACTATAAATAATATGATATGGTGACAATGACATTTACCATCATTAAAAGTCATACTTTTGGTGACGAATTAAAATATTGTCATATATACTAATACCACGGACATACCATGACAATTGTTGTGACACTAAAATTTCGTCACCAAATACTTACAGTGACAAAACATGACTTTTATATGACGAATTTTATCGTCGCGAAAACTCAGATTTCTTGTAGTTGTGAACAGTATAATCCTAAATAATCCTATCTTGGTAGATCTATCCCAACCACCAAACCAAACGAGCCCTCAGTTCTTTAATAAAATTCGTTTTAGACAAAAAAAAAAAAAAAAAGAAAAGAAAAGAAAAAAAAACGTTCTGTATAAAAAACAAGTCATTTTAGCCAAAACAACGAAAAAATTTGTTTTTGATCCTGTAACTTATGGTCGATCCAGAAGTACTGTATGTTTTGAATTATCAATTTTAGTCTTGTATGTTAGGATCGAGAAGTCTTGTATATTAGGATTGAGTCCCATTTAAAGACAAATTTTGCTGAAAACTATAAAATTGGCCGAAATTTGTCATGTGTTCACAAACTTTGGTTTTTTTTTTTTTTTTTTTTTTTTTTTTTTTTTTTTTTTTTTTTTATCAATTGCTGCTGACTTGTCCAAAATTGTTGATGTAACACACCACATCATTTTAAAAATAAAAATGACTTCGGATTTGGAGTGGATGTACAAGAGTGCGTCGACTTAATTTTTGGGGGTGCATTGCGGCCTATTGAGTTACATAGCCCAAAATTTATGAACACGTACAGTGCACGTGACAAATTCCGGTCAATTTTACAATTTTCGGCAAAATTTATCCTTAATTTGAGCTCGATCTTAACATACAAGACTAAAATTAAACTCAATCCTAACATACATGACTAAAATTGATAATTTAAAATATACATGACCTTTTCTTGACCGGCCCTAAGTTACCGAACGAAAACAAAATTCACCCCCCCTCCCCCAATAAATCATATTTTTCCAATATTGTGTTTCACTATATCCAGCACATCTCCTTAAAAATTTCCTAATTTTATCACTGCCTAAATTAATTATTTCATCTCATTGATATGTGAGGAGAGATAGGAAAATATATTATGGTAAAGAAAGACTTTTTAAGTTGAAAAAATACTAACTCCTTTTTTTGGGTTCTTCTTTTAAATTTTGTGAGATGTTCATAAATAGTGGTCTTTTTAGTTTTTCCTTTCATATTTCTTCCAATATTATCCCTGATAATTAGAAAGAGATATAATATAAAGGAAATAGTGATGTAATTTTAGGAATTTGAAGAGATATAAAAAAATTAATTGAGACTTATCCATTTCTCTTATTCCTTAATTTTCTAATTCTAATCTAATCTAAAACAACTAAAAATACTAGAGGTAATAAAATTTAGGATAGCATAAATAGATTGCATGTTTGCATGTAAGTATACTTGTTCGTCCCTAAGTTATTAATTTTATTCTCAAAGTCAAACATTTTTTATATAGGAATACAGTTGGAGCATTGCTCCGAGTGTGTTTTTAATCATATATTTATTTATATACATATATATATATGGGTGTGTGTGACTTGATGATTAAAAATACTGTCCTCCAAATGTATGATAGAACTTATCAAAACGAAATTATTGGCGGAAGTTAGTTACAATTTTGAGGCTCCAACTCAGATTCCTTGTTCGTTTTGGGTGATTGTGAGACTATTTTGGAAGTGCCCCACATGATTAAATTGAACATAGCATGTACCTATCACTTTCTTTCAAGCCACGTATCCTTACTTCATTTTGATTTGATATATTCCTAAACAAATCATATGGGTAGTTAGTTGTCAATATGTTCAAGGTTAGAAATTTGAAACAGGAAAATATATATATCTTTAAAACCTACTTCCCCCACTCTAAAAAGAGTACCCGTTTAGTAAAAAACTATAATATTTCCTCTCTTATTCTAAACAACCTACTTATTAATTTAGTAGATTATTTTTTTATTTCACAAAACATAATATTCCAACTAAATGAATTATGTATGAATATACTTGTTATTTTCATCCATTCTTAATTTTTCATATAACTCTAAAGCAACACTTTTTATGGGGAGTACTAATTTTTTACGCTTATTAAAAATTAAGGATTGTTGGAATAGACAAATATTTCTATACAATCTATCTCTTTCATCCCGAATCTCTGTTTTTCCCTTTATTTAACCTTGTCATACTTATAACTTTTGTTCACTCTCTCCTCCCATGCCATATTGGGTGTTCGAGAGAATTCTTAATTAAGGTAATGTTAAAATTCTGAGATTTTTAAGAAGATTTATTGGAATATGTTTAGGTGTGACATTAGAAGAATTGTTTAATTAATTTTATTTTTTTTTGGCTAAAATTTCTTTTTTAATAAAATTATTTTCTCTAAAGTAACACTTATTTTGGACCAGATGAAGCACAAAAAATAGCCGAATAAATTTAGAAAAAAATATGCATTAAGTAAGATAGTGTACTTGGATACACAAAAAAAAAAAAACCGTCGGAGTTGCTCTAAGTAGTGTAGTTGGATACACACACATAAGTTTTACTCCCTCCGTAACGATAGTTCCATTTCATTTTTGACACAGATTAAGAAAAAGAAATTTAATTAGTGTAAGGACAAGAAAATTAAAAAAGTAGGTGAAATTAACAAATAAGTCCTCAACTTATTTCTCTTCCTTGCAAGTCTCTACATTTTCTCCACTTTTTGCTTTATAACAAATTTGGTGTAAAAACACAAAATAATTCGTACAAATTAAAAATCTTAAATCAAACAATATTACGGTACGATCCCTAAAATCCCTCTGATTCTTCTCTTCAATTTGTTGATGCCTTCAAATGCGGAGTTGACTTCGATCTTCTCCGGATCTTAAGCTTTGACTTGAATAACGTTTGACCCAAAGGCTCGGAAGCTTAATTTTGGATCAAACGGTCTTCTTGGATGAATGTTCGAAGAACAACTTTGAAGATTTTGATGAACGTCAACGAACACCTTCAGATATTTATCTCGGAAACGTCGATTGGAGGGGCTCAGCACCTTGATCTCGAATCAAAAGCCGTTTCTTGGAGAACGTCGAAAAGCGCTTGGAGTTGCTTGAAGAATGCCGAAGAACTTTGCTCTGAAATTCTTCACTTGCTTCTTAACTTGTGTTGTTGATTTGTGTTGTTGATGATTTTGGTGGAGAATGAGGCCCTATTTATAGTTGTAGGATTGAAAAACCCTAATGTGCTCGGGTCCGAATGGAGTGATATGATTGATCCTTCACAATATCATTATCCATAAGATAATTATTAAATTAATTGTATTTAATTTAATAATTACTGCAACAATTTGACACATGGAGCATTTTGATTGGTCCACCATGATTTGATGTTTATCATCATCTTCTTGGATAATTACTAAATTAATTTAATTTAATTTAGTAATTTCTGCATCTTGACACGTGGCGACTTCCAATTGGCCAATAAAATATATAGCAAATCACCAATTAAATTGATAATTTAATTTTAGTTTTTTTATATAATTAATTCCTAATATTGAAATAATCAATATAAAATTGATTTTCAACTCATATCTTATTATGTGGCGTATTTTAATTGGATACAAATTTCATGTATCAACAAATGCCCCCTCGAGACTTGTCCTCGGACGAGGCGTCTTGAAGTGGATGAGTCTCGTATTTGACTTTGGAATTTATTTGGAACATATTGACATTTTATACTCTTATCAAGGAGTTCTTGGATTTGAATTTTTGAATTTGTTAGGTATTTTATACTCGTACCTAGGAGCCTTCAATTTAAATTTTGGATTTTTTATGATAGTTTATACTCGTATCAGGAAGAATTTGAATTTAATTCAAAATAAAGTCAAATATATATAATATTGGCATGTAATGGGCCCATATTTCCTCAAAACATATATGCAGGAATCATGCCCTTAACTACAACATCAGACGGGCTATTCACATCCAAGACTTAGCCATGTGAAATTATGGCCATATTTTAAATTAATGGCCTAACAATATTGGGCCATATTTCAAAGTAATGGCCCAACAACATTGGGGTCCTTTTCTTTCTCTTCATCTGCGTGTATATGCTGCATATAAGTAAATGAAGTAGTCCAAGCTTCTGCACGTAAATCTTATCCCACAATATACGAAATTGCTCTCAGAATTCCTAAGTGATGATAACAAATCCTCAACACATCATATTATCATCTTCACAGCTCATAATGCTTATCCAAATCAAATTATCAACATGCAAGATTTTGTCCTTGTATGAAGAGGAAAATCCATATCAGCTCAAGGAGTTGCAAAAAAAACATGTCAATAACAGACCTCAAAACAATTCTGTCGTCCGTGATTCTGGAAAATCTGCAAATCATAATATTCTTGATACTCTCCATATCATGAGGATCTCTTTTCAAAGATACAAATAATTTTTGGTAAGAAACTAATGCTAATCTTCATCAGATTTCCCAGCAACAAAAGGATTCTTGTTCCTGCGTTATTCGTTGGTATCTTTCAGATACATTCCGTGCTTCTCAAGTAGAGTCAAGTGCTATAAATACCCTCCTCCATTGAGTTATTTTCACCACTTCTCATTGATCGAACGAGGACCAGCAGCAACGTATCTACTTCAGGAGAAATTGTGTGGGATCCTTTGAAAAGCGCTGCCCGAAATCGTTTGCCGGTGCCTTGATTCATTGTCGTGAAGGTGCCTCTTGGTCTATGACGTGCATTCGGTCTTCGACGGCATCTCAAACTTGGCCGTCGGCATCGTTCGGAGCAACTTCTTATTCGTCGGCTTCCTGGTTTGTCTCTGCGAAAGTGTTACTCCATCGTCTTCGTCCTGAATCCGCTGTGCAGAACCGTTTTCAAAAGCTTCTTCTCTGGAAGGTGCTCGACATCGGACTCTCGCAAAGAAGCTTCTTCGTCATACCTCTATGTGAATCAGTCCCCACAAAGACCAAATTCAGGTATCGGCAAAACTTTCCTCCGGTAAAAGTAACAGGTATGTCTCCCTCCCTTATATTTTAATTCTTTTTTTTTTTTTTTTGTATTGGCTTGTTTGCTTGTTTCTTCTCATGTTGTTGCCTTTTTACCTACATCCTAATTTGTTAATGAATGCCTTTTGTTTTTCTTCCTCTTTTTTTTTTTTTTTTTTGGTTCTACATCAGGTGTCGCGATGATGTACTTCAAGGGCGTGACCTGTTTCTCAGAAGAAGAATACTTGGCGGTTCTTGATGACAAAAACTAATCTGGGATACACAAAGACAAACTCAGCTTCGAGAAATACACGCCAGATTCTACTTTGAACACCAAGCTTATCCCAAGATTTGGAAACGAATAGGCTCGACTTGGACCGACTTGGAGAGGCAACTCATGCTGGAGAGATGGAGATAGACGTCTCCTTTGGAGAAATAGATCCGACGAACTCGACTTGAAGAAGTGCACCTGACTCGACTTGGAGACACAGAGTCATGGAAAGACGAGCTCAACTTTGGAGAGGCAAACCCGACGAACTCGGCTTGGAGAGACGCACCCAATCTTGACTTGGAGACACAGAGTCATCTTGAAGACTTGAGAGGCAGACTCGACTTGGAGCGACACAGCCAGCGAACTTCACTTTGAGAGGTACATCCAACCGACTTGACTCGTAGAGGCGAACTCATCTTGACGATTAGAGCCGCAACCTCAACTTGGGAGAGGCAAACTCGATGAAATCAGCTTGGAGAAACGCACCCGACTCGACTTGGAGAGACAGAGTCATCTTAAAGACTTGAGAGGCAGACTCGACTTGGAGCGGCATAGCCAGCGAACTCCACTTTGAGAGGTACATCCAACCGATTTGACTCGTAGAGGCGAACTCATCTTGACGATTAGAGCCGCAATCTCAACTTGGGAGAGGCAAACTCGACGAAATCAACTTGGAGAAAAGCACCCGACTCGACTTGGAGAGAAACAGAGTTATCTTAAAGACTTGAGAGACAACCTCATTTTGGTGAGATACTTTCAACGAAATCAACTTTGAGAGGTACATCCAAAAGACTTGACTCGGAGAGGCGGACTCATCTTGAGGACTTGAGAGACGGAGTCTTCTTGTAGAGGCACATTCGAAACACTCGACTTGGAGAGTTGCAGAGTCACATCCGACAGATTCGGCTTGAAGGGATAGACTCTTCTTGAAGATTTGAGAGACGACTCCGACTTGCAAAGGCACATCCGATAGACTCGATTTGAAGAGGCGGACTCTTCTTAAAGACTTGAGAGACGACGTCAACTCAGAGCGACACATTCGACATTCCGACTTCAAGAGGTGCATTCAGCAGACTCGACTTCAAGAGACACATCCGACTGACTTAAACTTGCACAAGTAGATTTATCTTGAAGATTCGGGAGGCAACTTCAACTTGGGAGAGACGAAATCGGCTTGACATCCGATAGACTCGACTTGAAGCAACACATCCAACATTCCGACTTCAAGAGGTGCATTCAGCAGACTCGACTTCAAGAGACACATCCGACTTACTCGACTTGGACAATGGATTCATCTTGAAGATTCGGGAGGTAACTTCAACTTGGGAGAGACGAACTCGGCTTGAGGAAACACACCCAACATACTTGACTTGAAGCGACACATCCAACATTCCAACTTCAAGAAGTGCATTCAGCAGACTCGACGTCAAGAGACACATCCTACTGACTCGACGTGGACAAATGGATTCATCTTCAAGATTCGGAGGCAGACTCGACTTGGGAGAGACACAGTCATCTCGAAGACTTAGAGGAACGAACTCAACTGAGACAAATGATCCAAAGAACTCCGACAACCATGATCGAGCTAAGCTTGACAATCCGTCTTGATGGACTCTGGCATTGGATGGGATCAGCTGAAAGCCAGACACACTTGGAGTTCGATTAACATCAACTTGAATCTTCTTAACTTGGAGTGACTTAGAAGAGGAAAACACAATATTTGACTGAACTTAGAATATTCTAAGCTGCCTACGTACCCTGGTGAAAGGGATCAAGTCATAACGTAGTTCAATTGCCACTTTTGTGTTTTGTTTTGGGGGGTGCCGTGCACAGTTTATACTCATGCGGGCCAGGAGTGACTATTCTTTAACCACTTTAGCCAAAGTGGGGTAAGTTAGCATTTTAACCACATACTTTACCTTTGGTGGTCGCCGTGTACAGCTTATCCTCATGCGGGCCAGGAGGTTCTCTTTTCTTTTTCTTTTTTTCTTCTTTTTTTTTTTGTTTTTTTGTTTTTTTTGTTTTTTTGTTTCTTTTTTTTTTTTGTTTTTTTGTTTTTTTTTTTTTGTGGCGGCAGACTCAAGCGTAGTAGCGTTTCAAGAATTTCCCATTTATGGGCCCGACCCGTACGCCATCTTCAGAAATCAATTTGTAAGCACCATTCGTGTAGACTTCCTTTACAACATAAGGGCCATCCCACCTCGATGTGAACTTGTTGCCAACTCTGTGAGTAGTGATGATCGGCCTCCGAACAGCAAGTACCAAATCACCTACTTGGACTGAACGCGTCCGTACCTTTTTGTTGAACGCCTTTGACATGCGAGCTTGGTAACATTCGAGTCTTTGTTGTGCTTCCAATCGCTTTTCATCAAGAGCCTCCAGCTCCTCGAGACGCAACCGCGCATTCTCATCTTCAGTTAGCCCTTCTTGCATTGCTATCCTCAACGATGGAATTTGCTGCTCAAGAGGAAGAACAGCTTCCACACCATAGACCAACGAGTAAGGAGTTGCTTGCGTAGCCGTCCTGTGCGTAGTTCGGTATGCCCATAGAGCTTCTCCCATTCTTTCATGCCAATCACGTTTTGACTTTGCAATCACTTTCTTCAACAAATTACATAAAGTTTTGTTGAATGCCTCGGCAAGACCATTGGCGGCAGCATAATACATGGACGACTTTCTTTGCTTGAATCCAAACTTCTGACAGAGATTATCTATGAAGCTATTGCTGAACGGCTTTCTGTTATCGGTGATGATGTATCTTGGTACCCCATAGCGGTAGATTATGTTACGACGGATGAAATCAGCTACTGTTTCCTTCTTTACTTCTTTCAGAGGCACAACTTCAACCCACTTGGAGAAATAATCCGTCGCTGCCAGGATATACAAATGTCCACCAGAAGACTTTGTCATTGGTCCAACTACATCTAAACCCCAAGCGTCGAAGGGCCATGAAGCAACAGTAGGATGTAGGGGATCGGGTGGTTGATGAATGAGATTTGCATGAAACTGACAAGCTTGACACATTTGCGCATAATCTATGCAATCCTTCACCATAGTCGGCCAGTAGTAACCCATTCTCTTGATTCGGAAGTGTAGTTTTGGACCCGATTGATGAGCTCCACAATTCCCGGAGTGAGCTTCTTCCATAGCTCGGACAGATTCTTCATTACTTAAGCATCGCAAAAAGACTCCATCAAACGACCGTCTATAGAGCGTCCCTTTGAAGTAAATGAAACGTGATGCACGACGTCGTATATCAACCCTTTGGCGAGGGTCATTCGGTAGCTTCTCATATTTTAAGTAATCCATAAAGGCTTGACGCCAGTCTTCTTCTTCAATCTCAAATACTTCAACGGAGAGACTTTCCTTCTCATCATCATCTTCATCTTCAAAGATTGGTGGAATGACCCAACTTTTACATACTGGTACACGCACCTCGACATCGGACATAGCAATTGTTGAAGCGAGCTTAGCAAGTGCATCTGCTTGTTTATTGAGCTTTCTTGGAACGTGATCAAGTTCTACATCTCCAAGCCACCCAATAAGTTTCCGAGCATAGGTGACATATGGTAGCAATTCGGGCTTCTTAACTTCATATTCTCCGCTTAGCTGGTTGATTACCAACTTGGAATCTCCATACACTATGAGATGTATTCGTTTTGTGTCCACCGCCATTTCAAGCCCAAGTATGAGTGCCTGATACTCAGCGACATTGTTCGAACAATTCTGAGTTAAAGTGAATGAGTATGGAAGTACTTCACCATATGGTGTCATAAAGACAACCCCAGCACCAACTCCTTCTCTATGAGCTGGTCCGTCAAAGTACATCTTCCAAGGAGGAGAGATTTCAACAGCTAAAGCATCTTCATCTGGCAAATCATCCGATAATTCCCATTCAGCTGGGATAGGATGATCAGCTAAGAAGTCGGCCAACACTTGTCCCTTCACTGCCTTTTGGGGAACATAAACTATCTCGAATTGTTGCAGCTGGAGATACCATCTTGCAAGTCTGTCGGAGAGCACTGGTTTTGACATAACATACTTTAAAGGATTTGCTTTTGAGACAAGGCGGATGGTGTGAGCTTGGAAGTAGTGCTTCAACTTTTGAATTGCAAAGATCAGAGCTAGACTTATCTTCTCTATTGCTGAGTAGTTTAGTTCGTTTGGCGTCATCGTCCTGCTTAGATAGTACAAAGCATTTTCCTTGCCGTTGTCATTTTCTTGTGCCAATAAAGCTCCAACAGATCGTTCTTGTGCAGCAATGTACAGAATCAAGGGCCGTCCAGACACTGGCGCGACTAGCACTAGTGGCTTCGTCAAGTAGTCCTTGATGCTTTTGAAAGCATTGGTGCAGGATTCGTCCCATTCAAATGGAACGCGTTTCTTCAGGAGCCTACTAAATGGTTGACATCGTCCAGCCAAGTTTGATATGAACCTTCGAAGGTATGCCAACTTTCCTTGTAGACTTTTGAGCTCGTGAATGTTTCATGGCTCACGCATCTTCAGAATTGCGTCAATTTTAGCTTGCTCAATTTCTATGCCCCGATGGCGGATGACAAATCCGAGGAATTTTCCAGACGTGACTCCAAATGCGCACTTGAGAGGATTCATCTTAAGTTGGTATCTTCGAAGGCGTTCAAACACTTTCCTTAAGTCCTTCAGATAATCTTCTCGCCTTTTAGACTTCACGACCACATCATCAACATAGCATTCAATATTCTTATGGAGCATGTCATCAAATATCTTGTGCATGGCCCTTTGGTACGTAGCTCCAGCGTTCTTCAATCCAAATGGCATCACCTTGTAGCAGTATATTCCTTTCGGAGTTCGAAAGGCTGTCAACTCTTCGTCCTTGGGTGACATGCGAATTTGATTATATCCCGATGATCCATCCATGAAGGACAAAGCTTCGTGCCCTGTAGTCGCATCAATCATGAGCTCGGTGATCGGCAGTGGGAAGTCATCTTTCGGACATGCCACATTTAGATCTCTGAAGTCAACACAAACTCGGATTTGTCCATTCTTCTTTCTTACTAGGACAATGCTGGATATCCATGTGGGATATTTAACTTCTCGAATGAATCCAACTTCGATCAGTTTTTTTACTTCCGCTTCTATCGGAGGGATCAATTCAGGTCTAAAGCGACGTTGAGTTTGTTTAACGGGTCGAGTGCCTATCTTTATGGCCAAATGGTGGACAGCTACCTTCGGGTCTAATCCAGGCATCTCTTTGTATAACCATGCGAATACATCTCTAAATTCTCGCAGCAATTCAATGTATCCCTTTTCTTCATTGGCCGTCAATAGGGCACTGATGTAAATTGGTCGTGGATCATCGACATCACCTAAGTCAACTTCTTTCAGCTCGTCCACTATTGATTTCACTCCTTCTTCGAGTTCTGGGGGCGCAGTTTTGGCATCTTCCTCTGCTTCATGTACCTCTTCACTCAAGGTAATGTGATTTGGTGAAGCAATGTGCTCATTTACCTCTTCATCTTTCTTAAAGTCTACGCATGCTCTCATTTGCCCGTTCCTTTGCCTTATTTGGATTGTGTGCATAGTACCATTCCCTTCGTTGACGTAGCCACCTCTGACTAGTCGAATGATTTTCCTTCTTAGGTTTTCTATAGTGCTCTGAGGGGCACGTTGAGGAACATGCTGGGCGCCACTATTGACGAAGTATGAAGAAGCCACACTTTCTCTATCGTCTTCATCTTGTGTTTTTGTGAAGATGATTGTTTGCATTCTAGCCTTCAGCTCTTTATCACATGACACAATTAAAGTGGTGAACCTCTTCATACGGGAGGGGATTAAGCTTCTAATCCTTTGATTGGATTTTTGCTCATTGCCCCCTTGTATCTTGGCAGCATTTATCCTTTGGCGAATGTTTCTCCTACGTCTTTTCACTGGGCCAAGTCTTTCAAAGACGGAGACCGACGTACTTTTCTCCAATTTCTATCAAAAGTATCTTCTGTTGATGAGACTTCTCCCTCAATGATATAATTAGTGGTTGCTCTTTTGATGGTGATGCGAACAGGATTTGTTGGCGTATAACCGAGACCTATCTTGGAACTTTTGCCACCATGGCCAGCCTTCTTTACTGTATTCGTGACAACATCGGATTTACTGGAGCTACTTTCTTGTGGGTTATATCCGGCTTGGACAAGGAGTTTGAAGGCTTTAGGACCGTAATGCTTGTTGTCATCCGGTAATGGAAGTGTTCCATGCTCGGTTCTAGCTCCCAATGTCGGATGGACGAATCCTTCAAGCGGTTGACTTAACGGGATTGTTGCATCAAGCTTGTGTAGTGGCAAGGTCAACTCTTTTAGAGGTTCTTCTTGGGAAAGGAGCATGTTTCCCTTTGAGATCTTTCCATCGCAACGAGGTGAAGGTTTACATGGCTCATCTTTAACACCTTGACCCTTTTCAGATTTTTTGTTTGAGAGAACTTCTTTGGTTCTTGTGTCTTTAAAGTAGTATTTGGCATCGGCGAAATGTGATTCAGCCTCAGAAAAAGGCTTATCGTCAGCAACTACTCTTCTTACGACACCATTTTCACAATATTTCAGACACTGGTGCCAAGTAGATGGAACTACCCCATTCTCATGCAACCATGGGCGGCCGAGGAGCATATTATATGATGTTCTAGCATCGATCACATAAACCAAGGTCGTCGAAGTCATCTCGTCCATCAACAAGTTTAGCCTTATAACTCCAAGAGCTCGTTGTCCTTCTTGGTTAAATCCTTGGATCATCAGTCGACTACTTACAAGCTCATATGTGGAGATCCCTAACTCTTTCATTGTTCGTAGAGGCATGATGTTCACGGCAGAGCCTCCGTCAATGAGTATTTTTTTCACCTTTTTCTCACGAGTGTATGCAGTCATGAATAACGGCCTATTATGTGGATCAGAGCCGAGTTGCAAATCCTCGTCGGCGAAAGTGATTGCTGAAGTATGATCCCTATCAGTAGAGCGATCCTCCGTCTCGGATAGGCAGGCTTCTTCATTTTGATGATTTGTTGTGGAGCATGTAACAGTGATGAGATTTGTTGTAGCATCTTCCTCTAAAAGGATTTTTCCTTCCCGAGACAACCGCAACACTTTGTCTTTAAATACAAAGCAATCTTGAATTGGGTGGCCCAACAGCCGATGGTATTTGCAATACTTTGGGTCGTCGATTCTTCCAGCCTCTTCCGGTCGCTTCATTTCTGGCAACTCGATTAAACCTTCTTTGAGCAGGTCATCAAAAATTCCGGGAACATCCGAATCTAGGAAAGGGTACTGTTTGTTCTGCATTTCCTTCAAGGTTAACTTTCTTTGTCCCGTCTCTCGAGGAATGTTCTGCTTTTCACCTTCTTTATCATCATTCTTTGTTCGGAACTTGATGGATTTAACATTTACCGCCATAGATTCTTTGGTTGATGGTTTGACGAATGACTTGCCCCCTTTCTTGATTTCTTGTCTTTCTTTGGATTTTGGGAAGTCAAGGGTCGGTGGTCCTTCAACTCCACTTGAAGCCATACTTAGCTCCATATCATGCGCTCTAGTTGCTAATTCTTCAAATGTCCTTGGCCGAATTCCTTGGAGGATGTACCGAAGGCCCCATTGCATTCCTTGGGTGCACATTTCAATCGCAGAAGCTTCCGACAAACGATCTTTGCAATTGAGGCTTAGATTCCTCCATCGGTTGATGTAGTCAACTATGGCCTCCTCTTTCCATTGACGCGTGTTGGTCAATTCAACCATGCTTACGGTTCTCCTAGTGCTGTAAAAGCGGTTGAGGAATTCTTGCTCCATTTGCTCCCAACTATCAATGGAATTGGCTTCTAAGTCTATGTACCAGTCGAATGCATTCCCCTTCAAAGAGCGGACAAATTGCTTCGCCAAATGATCACCATATGTCCCAGCGTCGTTGCATGTCTCGACGAAATGAGCGATATGTTGCTTGGGGCTGCCTTTACCATCGAAGAGTTGGAACTTCGGGGGTTGATAACCGGAAGACATCTTCAAGTTGTGAATCCTCAGGGAGTATGGTTTGGTGTAAGTTGAAGATGACTTAGATGTCCCGTCAAATTTGTCCTTTAGGGTTCCTAAGATGATCTCTTTTAGTTGATCAACATGGACCATACCATCGGAGGAGACTTGCAGTTTATCCATGGTTCTCTCCTTCTCGTTTGGTGAGATATTGATGTCCCGCAGATTCTTGAGCCTCATCTTGATCCTCAACAGGTGCTTTTTCAGGAGCACGACTTGTAGTACCGCTATCAACCTTGCTTATCAGTTTTGCGATCAAGGAGTCTTGCTCTTGTGCATGTCTCGTAAGCCCTTCAATAGCTTTAGTCAAGCTCACGAGTTGTTCTTCAAGAGTTGAAGCATTTGTTGTCATGATCGGAGCTGCTTCTGAGCTTGATGAAGAACGAGGTGTAGAACATGCAGAGTTGTCCTTTGTCATACCTATTGCTATCATCAATGTCTTGCAAATCCTTCTTTGTAGCCTCGGAAGAAGTATTTCCCTCTGAAGATGCCAACGATGGCGAGTTACTTGACATACTCCTTGTGACGACATTGACATTTGCAGTTGGAGAATTTGTTGCAGCGATCTTTGTCAGCGTGATCTTATGAGGCGCCATAACACTATCTTCAGTTGTTGGTTGAGGATAAGAGATGAGCGGTAGAGATGTCCCGCTTGGCGTGCCAAAAATTTGTAACAACAAATTTTGTGTAAAAACACAAAATAATTCGTACAAATTAAAAATCTTAAATCGAACAATATTGCGGTACGATCCCTAAAATCCCTCTGATTCTTCTCTTCAATTTGTTGATGCCTTCAAATGGGGAGTTGACTTCGATCTTCTCCGGATCTTAAGCTTTGATTTGAATAACGTTTGACCCAAAGGCTCGGAAGCTTAATTTTGGATCAAACGGTCTTCTTGGATGAATGTTCGAAGAACAGCTTCGAAGATTTTGATGAACGTCAACGAACACCTTCAGATATTTATCTCGAAAACGTCGATTGGAGGGGCTCAGCACCTTGATCTCGAATCAAAAGCCGTTTCTTGGAGAACGTCGAAAAGCGCTTGGAGTTGCTTGAAGAATGCCGAAGAACTTTGCTCTGAAATTCTTCACTTGCTTCTTGACTTGTGTTGTTGATTTGTGTTGTTGATGATTTTGGTGGAGAATGAGGCCCTATTTATAGTTGTAGGATTGAAAAACCCTAATGGGCTCGGGTCCGAATGGAGTGATATGATTGGTCCTCCACAATATCATTATCCATAAGATAATTATTAAATTTAATTGTATTTAATTTAATAATTACTGCAACAATTTGACACATGGAGCATTTTGATTGGTCCATCATGATTTGATGTTTATCATCATCTTCTTGGATAATTACTAAATTAATTTAATTTAATTTAGTAATTTCTGCATCTTGACACGTGGCGGCTTCCAATTGGCCAATAAAATATATAGCAAATCACCAATTAAATTGATCATTTAATTTTAGGAATTTTATTTAATTAATTCCTAATATTGAAATAATCAATATAAATTTGATTTTCAACTCATATCTTATTACGTGGCGTATTTTAATTGGATACAAATTTCATGTATCAACACTCCCTTTCCAATATTTTAGAGGTAGTATTGAAAAAAATGTGAGAAAAAAATCAAAAGAAATAAATATTTCACAAAATCTAAAATTTCAACTAAAAAAAGGTAATACTTAACCTGAAAATTTCCTTTTACATTGAATGTTGAATTTTAATTTATTATTACTACGTCTTTCTCCTTTTTTGTGCTTGGACTGCATTCTTTTCTCTTGTATATGTCCTCAAATATTATTTTTTATGACAACGTTTAATAAAGTTCCTCATTAATTCTTGTTTTGTCTTCACTTGATTAAAATAGTTATTGCTTACAGTGCTAATCTAGCTGGGGAATCACCCAATATTTGTATTCTCCATAAACGTTTTAGATTGCAGTAGTTTCGACTTTTGTTATTCGTACAATTTCTTTCTTCTAGGATCGAGAAAATAAAAATAAACAAACATAGATTTTTATTTTTATTTTGTAAAAATGAAATAGAAGAGGGAAATGTATAAATTAATTTGCAGGAGGTGTTTTAAAATGTTTCCGTAGTTCTCCAGCAGCGATAGCAAGTTTCATGGCCTTGTTAATGGCAGCAACAACCTTATTTACATCGCAAGTGTTCCCTTTAAATGAGGGTGCACCTGATCTACTGTATGCCTCCACACATCTCTGAAAGTCTTTGTTGCATTCTACGTTTAAGTAATCATCTGCATCCACCAATACCGTATATAAAAACAACCATTTAAAACAATCTTTATATGCGACTTTGTGATTGGGAGGTGTGTTAAGGAATGATCACCTTGTAACTAACTATGTATGGGCCTGTATCAAAAATTTAAAATGGGCCTCTAAATTTTATTTTTTAATATACCACCTCGGTCAAACTCTAACTTTTCTATTTTTCTTTTTTATTTGTCTCAACTTAACTTTTCAATCCATAAATGACAAATTAATCTCACAATCTCCACCCTCAATCTCCACCTTTAATAAAGTCAAAGATTCCACAAAATCTGTTTTTTCTTAACCTACATGCCCAATCAAAGTAGGAAACTTAAGCCGGGACGGAAGGGAGTACTAATTAAGTTAAAGAAAAAAACATAAAAAATAGAGCATATATATTACTTATAAGATTTATTTATATTTTAATAGAAAATAAAAGGTAAACAAGTTGAGGTTAAAAATATTAAATTAAGATCCACAAATTATTTTATAGTCAAGAGAAAAATAAAACATATACATGGCACTACAAGAAATAAAAATAAAGACAGCATCACGTCCAAATTTCACGACAAGGATCATCACATATTGAGTGGCCAAGTAGTAGGGTCCAGCACACAACCTCGTTAAAAAGAGAACCTACATGGCAACATAAGGAAAACATGCACCAACCCCTAGGATACTAACTATTTTAATCTCAGGATATGCATATGATCATCTATTATATTTTAGTGTTTCATCATATTTACCAATCAATATGTGTATTGGATGATGCATAAATTATTACAGACTTACTGAAGGTTGAGCATTGGAATGATGTTAAAATTATAAGGAATATTTCACTTAGTAAAATTAATGAAATATCTTCTTTCTTTATTATTATAATAATGCAAAGATTAGTTGAAAAACAAAATGAAGAATTGACTACTTACCACCCTTTTGAGCAATACATTGATCGTGACGCATGCAACAAGCGTCTAAATTATCGCAGGGCTTTTGTCCCGGGCATCCACCATACTTGAATCCACAGTATTTCCCATATCTTAACAATGGGCTTGGAACTGCATATTTTTCCATAATTTGAAACGAAATTAAATAGTTTGGTAAATTTTAAAGATCCAAGGAAGGGTATTACCGTCACAGAACATTGATTCACAAGTTGTACTGCACTCTTTAGACTGCCATAAACAGATTAAGAGTTAACAAAAAAGGAGCATTTTATTCGACATGAATTTAAATCGATAAAGACTTACCATATTAAAGCCAACGTTAAGGGCATGAAGCGGCACAATATGAAACTCCAATGTGAAAAGAACAGAACAAGCAATAAACAAAATTGATTGTGGCACTGATGAATAAGCCATTGATAAACAGTTCACATAAATTAGGTGGAAGAGAGAGAGAGGGAGGGGTAATGAAATTATGACAGGTAATGAAGATTTATTAATATTTTTTGAGGGGAAGATTATATTAATATTGTTCGTCAACTTTCTGTATGTGTGCGTGTGTTTTATTATTTTTTTCGGGATTGAATTGTTATAATTTAGTATTTAGTACTCCAAACCAAATATATTATCAACGATTTATCTCTCAAAAAAGAAAAAGAAAAATAAAAGTTACTACCCACGGTTAATTCAAAGTAAAACAAAGAGAACAAAGAAAAGGAAAAGAAAGACACGGTAAAGAAGTAGGAGTAAAAATGGTGTCTACGATTTCATGTATTTATAGAATATAATGAAACGTCTAATTTACTTCTCAATTAATTACTTTTGATGAAAACATCCTTCAACACTTCCTGTTAAATATGAATATGTATTAATACTGTAACATTCATTGAAAAATATCTTTTTGGAGTTTGTTTCGATTGACAGGTTTTGATTGAGGAGGGTTGATGCAATTATGAGAAGGTTGACTTGAAGAATCCTTGATGAAAATCATGCAAGTGAACACATTACTCAAATCAAGGAAGTCAATTCATACTTGCCATTTGACTCATGTATCATCAAATGCAAATGGAAAGTTGATTGCAATCAAGAGAAGGGAATTCGTACACTATATATAGCAATTTAGCAAAGATGTCAGCCACTCAATTACTCTGATATTTTTGTAATCAATTAGTAGAGAGCTACAATCTATATAGTTAGTGTTTGTCCTGTCTAGATATACCATCTAGTCAATAGGACATATTCGGGCAAATTTTGTCAAACGAATCTCGAAGTGCAGTAAGAGAGATCCTCTGCACAAAGTCCAACTGAGAGATCAGGTGGTCGGGCAAGTAGCTAGGGGGAGTGCGCATAGTGTTGGTTACTTAGGAGGGAGTCCTGAAGTTTTGTAAGTCCAAACTGTACTTGTGCATAACACTTCACTAATAAAAGAGGCCTAGAGGAAGAGGGATTCTTCCTCGAAAATTTGCCCATAGTTTTGTTATTACTGTTTCATATGTGTTCTTACTTCTAAGAAGTCATTACTTTAATTCATTTATGTACTTCAAGTTGCTAGACAAATCGTATTGCTTAAGAACATTGTGTACGAGCACAAGTTCTAATATTTCAATTGGTATCAGAGCAGGTTCTAGTTTATTTAAACAAGTAGATCAAGGGAGTTGTGATGGCATCTCTTGACCATACTTCGTTGTGTCCCCCGTTTTTGGACGGGGCAAACTACTCATATTGGATATTCATGATGATGGTCTATCTCTGATCAAAGAAATGATTATACATCATTGAGAAATGATGGGAATGACCGAAAATGGAAAATAAAGAAAAGAAGATGGTTCTGAAGCTAGTGGAATCTTTCAGTGACAAGGACACCGCTTTATATGCTATGCTTGCCTCGATTGATCAAATGCATCAGAAAATGATCGTTAAAGGCACCACCTCAAAAGTATCATGAAAAATTCTACAAATCCAGTTCGAGGGCAATGCCTCAGCCAAATCCAGAAAGTTCAAAGGTTGTCTCTGTTGAAAATTGCATTTAAAATGCCATTTAAATGCCCTTGGGGGCAGCCCAGTTTGGGAAAGTTTTGGGTGGGACTCGGTAATGGAACGTGGAATCTTAAGTCGGTATGTGCCCTCCTCCAAAAAAGGTTCGAGAAGGTATATTATTTTTTCAAATCGAGTTTGGGTGAATGAGAAATAGAAGTATAAAGTTGGAAGCTTGAAATGGGTTTATGGTGTTTATGCCACATTGGAAGTGTGGAAGGAAATTGACAAGTATAAATATAATTTGCCTTCTAAGGGTTGCATGAATGAATAGTAAAGAGGCTCTCTCTCTCTCTCTCGCACCCAGGCGCAGGGGCTGCAAATCAAGTGCCAATTCGAGCTTTGGACCAAGGGACTTATCTGTGAGCGTGATCTGCGTACACGGATGTCGGTCTGGTCGAGAGGGGCCCTGCGAACTAATTTTTGTTTTTTTCCTTCCCTTTCTGCGTGCCTCTTTAAATTCCTAGTTGTTGTCTTCTCATTTTCTTCACGTTTTGAAGCCTTGAAAACATTAAACTTCAGATGTTAATTGATATTATAACTAGGGATGTAAGCGAATCGAATCGAACCGAATATTAAGAAATTTAATTCGAATTCAAATATATAAAGTCGAATTTGAATTCGAATCCGAATCGAATATTAATCGAATTTAAATAGGTGATTCGAATTTGATTCGTGATAAATATTCGAACTAAACTATTTGATTCAATTCGAGATTCGAAAAGTTATTTTTTATTTTTATATATTAATACTTTTTATTTTTAAATATTCAAATATAATTATTTTTTAATTTTTTTCAATTACAAATTTGAATAATATATATTATATATAATTAATTTAAATATATAGCTCTATAAATATATTATATACATATATTTATTATTATATATATTATTTAATTTTTAAAATATATTATATATAAACGAATTGAATATTCGAATTATTCGAATCAAATACAACTATATTCGAACTCGAATATTATTCGAATCTTATAATTAATTCGTATTCGAATTCGAATTTGTTTTTTTCTTTTAATCCGAACCATCTTAATCGAGTTCGAATCACGAATCGAATAAAAAATATTTGATTTGTTTACAACCCTAATTACAACAAGAGTAATGGTCAGAACATGGGTCCTCCAAGAGCCTTTTACAGCTCATAAAAGGTGGCTCTTTCACCTCATTTGGTACCCGTTCGAAATTGATACAACATATTATATTCCAACATCCAGCTATCATCTCTATTTCATTTTTGTCCAGTTGATTCCTCTTTGGCCCTCCAGTTTTGTTTGTGATACAAATCAGGCACTAAGTCAGTTCGCTAGTTAATAGAAATTCAGTACTAGAGTTTATGCTTTGCTTGACCGTTGTATCTTGAGAAACGGACATCCACGAGTCTGTTAGCACGTGAGAGCGGGTGAATCTTTTTTAAGGATACTGTGTTTGCCACATGCCTCAGTTTTATTCTTGTTTTTGTTTACCATTATTCTCAGTTTTTCCCTACAATCTTTACAATTTGACAACATCCACATGAATGAGAATGAAAACATCGATGCCTTCCGCACTTAATTTTTTGACATTGTGAATGAGTGCTACATTCTTTGTGAAGAAATCTTCGAAGACAGGCATATCTAAAAAAAATATGAGAACTTTGCCAACTCGCTTCCGTGAGAAAATCACGGTTCTTGAGTCTTTTATGAAAGTCAAAGACATGTCGTTGGATGACCTCATGGGTGAGTTAATGACTTTTGAAATCAACAATGGCTATGATTCGATCAAGACAAAAGGGATCATCTTGAAAGCTGAAGTGTCTCAAAAGTCCGAAGGAGAACCTAAAGATTTGGGTGCAGGAGGATTCGCTGATACAATGACCTTTCTGGCTAAAAATTATGGGAAAATAGTGAAGAAGTTCAACACCACTAAGGGACCCAGTAGGAACCCTGCATGAACTGTTATTAAGAATAAACCTTTCGGTAGGAACTCAACTCCCAAAACAATGGGAAATAAGAAGGAAAATGATCAATGTCGGGAATGCAAAGGATTTAGACACTATCAAGCTGAATGTCCAAATTTCTTAAGAAAGAGTAAGATATATAAAGCTACCTGGAGTGACTCTGAGTCAGAGGACGAGACTCAATCTAAAGAAGTAACTCATGTTGGAAAAAAACTATTCAATGAGGCATTTGAAAATGACTATAAAAACCGATGACATTGGTAAAGTTGAGGCACGAATTTGACTTGCTATCCGTAAGATGATTGCCCTGCATCCAAGTGCTCGTGGTGTTTGGAAAATTTCCCCAAGATACAAAGGTTGTTAACTTTAGGATCACAACACAATGAAACTAAAGTTTTTGGCGAACTACTCAACACTTATGACTTTCTAGTCGACTCAAAAGACTCAAGGACAATAATTTTGCAAAAATATGATAAATGTAGACTGTAGTGATTGTCCTTGTATTGGTGAGTGATTTGAGTTATTCTTGTTAATTGGAGATGTAAATTATGGGATTATTGTAAAGGAATTTCATACCAACTTGAATCCTGCTATCACTGACCCTGTATCCTATGGAGTACAAATTCTAGAGTACATGGATGTTGTTGTTTGTTTCTATAACTGGGAATAAGGTTGGCCAAACTCTGGTCTTTCTCCTACTGAACTCACTTTCGAATGCACGTACTTCACAAGATCTGCATGCACAATTGGACCCCTACATTTCATAAGTCAGCCCTCAATGTAGTCAATGTGTTTTTATCTTCTGTATACTAAAGAAAAAAAAAAAAAAAAAAGCCAATCAACTTTGGAGCACATGTATTTCAGACTATTGTGGAATTCGCTTGGCGTCTCGAACCTAGAAAGAAGCTGCCATTTTCGAGTCTGATCTGGAGCATTCTTGATCAATAGAAAGTCATGATTAATGACAGGTGTGGGGATATTCTAGATCATGCCCCTACTATGTTTATAATCTTGACCCGTGCATCGAATATTCATGCTCCTTATGTGGTTCCATCCCAGGTCGAACCAGGCTCTGTTCCTGGCAAGGTCAAACAATTCCTCTGACAACAAGTTGCTATGTTTGATGACATGGCAAAAAATTCTCTTTTGAGAGAAAGCATACTATCAGAAGATCTTGAGGGATTTTACTAGGCCTTCGCATTCAAGGTCGCAAAAGGGGGAAAAGGTTGCTGATGAAGAAGTTGTTGATGACGCTGAAGATGTTGATGAAGATGCTGATGATGAGACTGTTGTTGATGCTGGTGAGAATGCTACTGTTGGTGATGACGATGTTGATTCCTCGACTGACAATGCTGAAGAGGCTGCAGTTGATGAAGTTGAGGAAGAAGAGGAGGAGGAATGAAATGAAGAGGAGATTCTGAGTTCATGCTGTTATGACACTTTTTGAACAATATGGTATTTATGTGTTTAAGCTTTTAATCTTGAACAATTGTTAATTTGTTTTTTATTCTCTTGCTTCGAATATTTAGAAGTAATGGTATTTCTTTTATGTTTTGATATATTGACCTGCAGGTTTAATGCTTTGACATTTTATTGTGGATAGTAATTACTTCAGTGAATATTCTTACTCTATAGAAACATATATCTAAGCTTCTTGTTGTAGGGTAATCAACAGTATTTTTCAAACTTGAATGCCAAGGAGGAGATTTTTAAATATGAAAATTTACTAATATTGTGGCATTCATTGAAAAGTACCTTTTTGGAGTTTGCTTTTATTGTCAGGTTTTGATTTAGAAGAGGATTGATGCAACTATGAAAAGGTTGACTTGAAGAATCCTTGATAGAGATCATGCAAGTGAAACCATTCCTCAAATCAAGGAAGGCAATCCACACTTGCCATTTGACTCATGTATTATAAAAAAACAAATGGAAAGATGATTGCAATCAAGAGTGACCAAAATGGAATTCGCACACTATATAGAGCAGTTCAACAAAGATGTGCAACACTCAATTACTCTGATATTTTTGTAATCGATTAATAGAGAGCTACAATCTGTATAGTTGGTGGTCGTTCTGTCTAGGAACACCATTTAGTGAATACGGCATATTCGAGAAAATTTTATAAAACGAGTTCGGTAGATCTTGCCAGTAAGACGGATTCTCTGCACGAAGTCCACGTGAGAGATTAGGTGGTTGGGCTAGTAGTTAAGGGGAGTGCTTATAGTGTTGGTTACTTGGGAGGGAGTCCTGAAGTTTTGTAAGTCCAAACTGTACTTGTGAACAATATTTCACTAATTAAAGAGGCTTGAGATGAAGAGGGTTCTTCCTAAAAAATTTGCCTATACTTTTATTATTACTGTTTCATATATGTTCTTACTTTTTAAGATTTCACTGCTTTAATTCGTTTCTGTACTTCAAGGTTCTAGACAAATCGTACTGCTTAAGAACATTACACACAAACACAAGTTCTAATATTTCACTTCCCTTTGTGTCAATTTCATGGGATGAATGTTGCCTTGTTAAAAAACCTTGCCAAGTAACAAAACCCAGTGGAAAAATAAACCTTGTTCGAAGGAAAAAAGAGTGCAACCCACCTACATTGAGTATCCCTCTAAAGTCTACACCTCTCACCTGACACGTACTTCTATCAAGTAAGTTCTGAAAGTTTACGCATCCTAATTCTTTTCATATGTGTCTCAAAGATTATCTTTGACAATGATTTTGTGAAAATATCAATCCTGTCTTCTTCAGAGTTTACTTAAGTTACTTGGTAGAACTTTAGCCGCTACTTCTTCGAATATGTGTGATGATAGACATTAATGAATTACACTGACAAATAGTTTCATGTAAGATAATGATCTCCAAATGGTTTGATGAGGTAGCTACAAGAGTTTTCTTAGTTGATCTCCAAGATATCGTAATGTTTCTGACAACACTTTTCTAACTTTAGTGTTAACGCAAGCATACAGTGCTATTGTAGTAGAATGTGAGCAAGGTTAATCCCACACAGACTGTTATTTATGTTAATTTAGTACTCTGAATGGAATAATTCACTTCTATCTAGACTCTGAATTAGAAATGATTGTTTGATTAACCAAAATCTAAAACTATAAAGAACGCAAATAAACACTGAAACCAAAACGTGGAAAGTAATGAACAATTGAGAAAAAAATCAGATATAAAGACGTCTCCTAGGGTTTAATTTTAATTACGAGCTCCTATGTCTAATTACCCTAATATTCTAGACTTTTAAGCCAACTTCAAGATCTTATTAGGTGATCACAACTCTAGTTAGCCCTCCTCTCGATTGATGCTAACGTGTTGATTACGTACGGATAATTACTCTCTCAGGCTAACTATCTCAAAAGAAACTCTAAAGGGATCCTAAGACCTATGTCTACACAAGTATCTCACTTCTCTCGGACGATTATTGATACCTATGATATGTATTATATGCCTATTAATAACCCTCCCTTCTGGGAAGTCAAATTATTAAGCAAGTAGAATTAAACAATAGATCAAGTTGCAAAATTCATAATATAAGAACAAACACATAGGACAAGAACATTGAACGAAGTCTAGAATAAAAACGATAATCAAAATATAGTCGAACAAAGACCTACTTTCTAGCCCTAGAATACAATGGTGTTTAACTACTCATGTTCATAATAAAACCTAACAATTGTTCATAGACAAACATTGAAATGAATTAGAAAAAAAACAATAAGCGACTAAACCTGGAATCTTAGATCTTGATCTTCGCATTGTGTTTCTTGCTCTTTAATCCGAACCTCCAAACTCTACAGTATGGTAAAAGGTTGATCAATTTCGGACTCAGAATAACCTATTTATAAGTTTAGGAAGTTAGGGGACGAAACGGGCCGAAAAGTGGGCTAAGGACAGCAAAACTGCATGCACCGCCATAAGAACCCGACCAGTTTAAACTTCTTGCCCAGGCAGTCTGGGAAAGTCATGCCCAACCGGTTTGGGTCTTGCTCGGTCGGTCTTGAGTCTCCGCAATTATAACACTTTTTAGAGCACTTTTGACCTGACTGCCCTAGTTTTTGCTTGGCAGAGTGGGTCCTTTCTCATCGGTTCGATGCTTTTCTTTGGGTCGTGGCCGAGTTAAGCCATTACGGCTTGCCTGGTCCGTCTTCTAGCTTCGTAAACTTATCTTTTTTACCCCTAATTACCTTGTTCTTTATCTCAAACTCATTCCAATGGATTTAGTCCTAAAATATAAGAATTTCACTACAAAACAAGCAAACACGTCATTCGGCTCATGATATAAAATAAGAATATAAATTAACCGAATTCATATGCAAACACTACCAAAATGACCCTATAAATCAACCTAACTATGTGCATACACTACGTGTATCAACTTCTCACAGAAACCACATGACTGGTTTGAGAACGCCTTTTATGTGGATTAGAAAGATAACCATCATTAGCAAAACCAGCTAATACATTATTCGGTGTGTCGTGTAGGGTGTAGCTTTAAGATTTTCTTTAGGGGTTACAATTTCATCTATGGCTCATTTTCTCTCTTTGTAAGGAAAGAATAGACCCATGTCAATGGTCGTTGAATTTCATTCCCTTGCATCCAACACCACAATGTGAGCCCTAATTAAAACCCTACCCTAAGTATATCAATGCTCTTGCATAATTCGCTGTGTCTTTTTGTTAATAGAATCCCTTGTTTCTTATCAAGAAAATAAATTTCACCGAACCTTCTGAATTATCATTTTGGGAATGGCATGTATTCGTTGCTGATGTAGTTATTCCTTTTCTAATAGATGCCATGTTATATTTGATTTATGTAGAAAACTTTTATATTTGCAGTATAGGATTCGTTGCTTAATGTTGGTCCACTGAAGTATTTTTCTTATTATTTGAGAAGTAATGTTGATCCTAATGCTACAGGAATTGCGAAGCAAAGTAATTATGAATTGGTTAGTTAAAATTTCAGTACTCGGGAATCTCATACTTCATAAACTTTATTAAAATTTCTTTTGCTTGAGAATATTGGTTGAATAATCAACAATTAATATTGGTTGAACAATTAACAATTGCTAATTATTGTGTGACTTCGTATTTGAACTCATCATAAAATTGTCTTTACCTAGCTTTATTTCACCTGCCAATTTTGGAGTTCAATGAGCTAGGCCGAATACATGGCTCTGATTGGGGTTTGTTACTGTAAGTTGTCTTCTGAATTAATCACCCATTTTAGATCTTAGTACTGTTCTTCCTATATATCTTTTTAAAATTCAACTATTTGGTTGTTGTTCTATGAAAAAACACCATCATTTAACTTATTTGTGAGCTGTTGGGGTCGGTAATGCTATTGCATAAATGGATTATCGTAAGTAATAACAATTGGTGGGTGAACTAATTATATTTGCAGGGGCGGAGGGAGGCCTTTATTTGAGTATTGATTATGATAACGATAGTTCATTGAAGATAAAGACACACATCTCATTGTATATGTGTTTATGAGTACAGTTGTAACATAGAACGAGTATAAGCATAAATTTATTGTTTCTTTGTTTTGGTTTACCTCTACAGACCCATCAATTACCTGTTACTTATGATTTCCATAATTACATGCTTCGAAGTATGGAAGAAGAGTTTCGAGATATTGTTGGCATTATGTGCGATGCTAATATCTCTTGCAAAATAATTATCCTATTTATAATTTAATATCTCATGTCTTGCTATTGGGCGAGTTAATTCTCTTTTTATTGTTCATAGGGTTGAGAAAGTTTTATGGCATACAAAGTCCTTCTTCTTTAAAGTGTTATTGCTGGAAAATAATTCACAGTTTTGAACATATGTTCTTGCTACTTTTTCTGTAATATTTCACTTCACCATAATATAGCGAAATTCTTAGCCTCTTCTACTAGAGAGGGAGTGAGGGTTCAACTGTTTGAATCCCACCCCCTCCCCCCTCCCGTGCCCCCCAATTGTGAAAGTATTCAATTCTATTGAGTGGAACAAGATATAAAATTGAAATACACTTGGTGGTAAAAGTAAAATAATGCCATTCTTCATCTTTCAGGTCGCGACATAAGTTTCTCGACTACAAGAGTTGAAAGCCTGCAAAATGAAGGAACTTGTTTTACGTAAAAGAAGGCAGGCTTAGAAACTATCTATAAGAAGACACATCTTCTTCCAGATATGGATAATGCTATGGAATAGCTATAAATGCCATTGAATATGGTATTTTCTTTTTACAAGTGAAACTGTTTCCTTTTCAACAGAAATCTATATTTTCTTATCCTTTTCTCTTGATTGATAAAATGAGTTGTTGGTGTTGCTTGTGTGCTTGATGAAATTGATAGCTAGAGATAAAGAAGAGGTTCTTAAAAGGAAAGAAATCCTTAAAAATGTTGAGAAGTGGATGGTTGCATGTGACGAGGAGAGTTGGCTCGAGAAATATAGAGTATTCTCTTTCAACTCTTTTTTAGTTATATCACAAATATAGAATTGCTTAAAGTAAAAAAATTCTTCTCTTGTAGGATGATGATCAGTATAACACTGGGAGAGGGGCCCATCTTACACTAAAACGTGCTGAAAAAGCTCATGCTTTGGTCAATAAGCTTCCAGGTATATTGCATTGTGTATTAGAAGTTCTTAATATGTAAAGAGATTAGTAAATTTTTTTGTGGTGAACGGTGGATGCATTGGCTTCAAAGAATTTAAGTGCTACCAATCAAGTTTGAAAAATCTTTAGTGTCTGTTGCATAATCTCCTCTTAAAGCTATATTTCAAAAACAATAGAGTAATTGGAATGTGAATTTTAACTACAACTTGAGCGAGTTGGATAACAAGTTGAAGGATAGGGAGTAGTTCTACAACTGTTAATCAACATCTTAATCATATTGAAGGTTTTCCTCAAGGATCCAGTCTGTGTTAATTTGCCAACCCTGAACGATCAGAATAATTGGACAAATAAATGTTTTTGCTATTTATCGACTATCATTAAAGTGGATATTGGTGGTGATATCTTTTTATCTTCTCTGCATTTTTTTCGTCGATATCTCTGACGCCATGTACATATGTGAAGGATTCTATTCCACCTAATATATTTGCTTAAAAGAAATGTCAATACTGTCCTAGAACCTTTACTTCTAATTGGTGAAAATGAGTATCATCCTATCACTCTTTACGAATGATAATAATAACTATCATCCTATCACTCTTTAAGATATGGTCTCTTGTCTCTCTCTCTCTCTCTCTCTCTCTCTCTCTCTCTCTCTCTCTCTCTCTCTCTCTCTCTCTCTCTCTCTCTCTCTCGATAAGTAACAACTGAAACCATTGAATATACTATTAACTATTGAGCTCTATGTTGTTTACTGTTGTAGGACTGTGGTGGTCAATCATGCTGTGGTATTGGCTACAACAAAACTAGTGTCTAACAAAATAGAAGGTATGTTCTCATCAGTATATCTATATTCATTTGGTGGAGCTACTTCGTATCAAAATCCGTTGATGAGTTGTAAAACTCTTAAGAACTGTGAACTGAAAACGTGTATTGGTATTCACTTTGATCTTATCCTTGTTGCCCCCCCTGGCCAGTATGGACATCCATAGTCTCACATTGGTATGTCATTCTCTAATTTGGGCTAAAGCTTCATGATTAATATTTTAGCTTCTCCCAAAGTGGCCTGATACCTTTTGGATTCCATACTTATAAGTGTAGTATCCTCCCCATATATAATTGATAGGGATTTTGGTTGCAATATTAGTCATTCTTCTTCAAACAGACTCTAGGGCTAATACTGGCCTTTTTTCCTTTTCATTGAGAAATTTCTATGATTACGTTTTGGGAATCACTCATATTCATTTGTTTGGACCTTATCCCTGGTATCAAGTCCCAATGTCCTAAAATAGAATTATCATATTGGATGGCTTTGACCACAACACAATTCTTGATTCTATTTAAGAACTTTTGAATATGAGAAATCACCTTTTCTGTTGAGTCAGATTAGTGAATTTAGAAGTACCTTACATATTACGTTTTTCAAAATTAAAAAAATCTGCAACTTGTAATGATGCCTCTGGTTGAAACTTATGGTGAATACAAAATATTAAAATCCCACATAAATTTTGAAATGGAGCATGACCATGTGATTTCTAACCTAGAAATTAATTCTCTGATCCCTTTTCTCTTTAATTTATTAGAAGTTGAGTAGTTAATTTTAAATTTAATGTTGTTTTATCAAGTTTAGGAGAGAGATCATGCCCTTCTGTTTCATTTTTGCAGTCTATTGGATCAAAGTGCAACCTTTAATGATGGACAACAGAACAAAGGAGCACCAATCTCCCCGGCAAAGATCTATCTGAGGTTTGATTCTTGATGCAACAATTTCACGGTAGAAACCTACCTAGGCTAATGATGGAGGGAATCAAGATTCTATGTTTGCACTTTATTTTGTGCTGAGATCGAATTTATTTTAGATTTGGATTTGGAGTCTATCTTATTTTTAGACATTTCATTTTGATGCTGATATCGGATTTCAAACATGTGTTGTTGATTTGTGGAGATATTTAGACTTTAATTTGATATTCAAATATTGAATTGCTTGTTTTAGATTGTGCTGGGTTATTTTTAAATAATTTTGTGGAGTATTATATATTAAAAAGACAGGCACCTATAATTAAAGAGATTTGAAATTGAATATCCACCGATAAATTACCTACAAAACTAATAATAACTGAACTTGTGAAAATTTGTGGGTATTTGCCGACTAAATAGCAACCAATAATTAACGACAGAATAACGACTAAGACTTTCAATACTTAACAACAGGATGGCGACAGAAAATGATAGAATAGTGACTACAATTAGCGACAGAATAACGATAGAAAAGATTACCGACAGACAATTTGGCCGGTAATTCCCGACAGACAATTTGGCCGGTAATTCCCGACAGATTAACGACAGAATATAGTCGCAAAATGCCGACGGATTATTGTACCGACAATATTTTCGTCACTAGATTGTCGCAATTAGGTAATATTTTTCAAGTAATTTATGTCGGTAGTGTGTCGCAAATCCGTGGTAATTTTTTTAGCTAACGGAGCGACTAGCCATATTACTACTGAATTTTTCTGTCGCTAATCTGTCGATATCACTTCTTAACGACAGATTAGCGATCAAATTGGTAGTCGTTATTTGAAAATTTTCTTGTAGTGTATACAGTCATAACATATACATTTAATTACAGTAATAATAAACTGAAATTAAATTCCCACTTAAAAATTAATGCGCGACAAGTGGAATGATGCAAATTCTTGAAATTATTCATCGTACTCACGCCCCTTGAATCCTATATTTTATCGAGGCAAATATTTTAATAATATGTATTAAAAAAAATTAATTAACAAAAAAAAAAATGAATAAGGAGATTTGAACTAAGAAAAGTAGAACAGTAAATATAATAGCAAAAGTTTTGGCTTATAGATTTGTTGGGTTTTGGGATTAAATTGAAGAAATGAAGGGTTGATTGGTTTTGAGGAATTTGATTTGGAAATTGAGTAAATTATATCTCTTTTTTTCTTCCTTGACCCCCTTTCTCCTTTATCTCTATTTTTTGTCCCGCTCAATCCATAAAATGTTTTCCCCTTCTCTGATGTCTGGCGAACAGAATAATAAAATGACGGAACCTGGCCAATTGGTGATTGAACTGTAACTGGTACGCGAAAGGGGGTGTCGTGAATCCAAATTAATTGGCATGCAGGGACTCATTCTTAATCGGTCGTCGTCCCTTCGGGCAGAGTGGTGGTGGTGGAAGAAATCCAATGTGTTGGGCGAAAAGAGTTGTTGATAGACATGGCAGAGACAAGAATAAAACAAAACACTTGTTGGGCGAAAAGAGGTGCCACATGCAATAGGCTAGCTAGTGTTGGGATTTGATGTGCATGCTTGAAATTAGTATTTGATTTCTAGTGGGCTGTATAGATTGAGATTACGTCATTTGCTGACGAAATTTCGGGGGACGAGTAGTGGAGATAATACTGGAAACTAGGATTAAAGAGTAAAAATATTTTCTTAAATTAGTGTTTCCATTTTATATAGAAAATAATTCTTTAAGTAACTCTGCACTACTCCATGATTTCATCCCACTCAGACACGTGTAAAAAACTTTAATATCCATGATCTCATTCAGTGGCATAGCCAGAAATTTCAGTCAAGGAGACCCAATTATAGTATTACAATAAAATAATGCAAATTAACTTTAAATACGAAAATAGTAAAAATGATGCATCAGAAAAAAAATTAAAATGACAATTTGTTACTAAACTTTGAACTATAAGTGAAAATTCTTTATTCCATAATGTAGATATAATAACTAATTGTCAAACAAGTTAAATACAGAAATTATAAAATGTTTTTTTGGGTGAAATGATAAGTATAAAGATTTGTCCAAATTTTCTTTAAGCTTTATATTATGAGACTTCTTGCCATATATATTATATTTTGTTGTGTTTTTTTTACTAGAAATATCATAACTTATTACCAATAAATAATCAATTTCTATTTAGATGTGTATGTGTGTGTATTTGATAATTGTATGATATAAGATATATATACACAACTAAATATCACATAAAGTAATACAAACAGTTGGATAAATCTAAATATATTTTTTTTAAATATATTAACTATTTTTAAAGTAAATATTAATCAATATAATAAAATTGTAATTTTTTCTACAATTTGAGGGCCCCCAAGGATCCCCTTAGCCCCCCTCTATCTTTGCCATTGATCTTATCCCACTACACACCAATAAAGCATTTTTGTAGCTGCTGTTTTGAAATTGTATCTTTTCTACGGTGAACTCTATAGTTCACATGAAAATGACTCGGTCAAACAAAATAAAATAATAATAAATAAAGGGTTACATAAAATACTTCAATAAATAGATGAAAATTTTGTGGGGCTTGTAAGTGATATTTTTTTAACTTTATATCTCAATAACCCTGAGTCCCTAACAAACCATGAAGAATTGGGCCGTTGGAATTTGTAGCTCAAAGATCTAGCATGGCCCGACCAAATTTTGATCTTATGCCCGAGTAGGCTATGCTGGCCCGACCACTTTTATAACCATATCCACAAACACTAATTTTGAAATAAATATCCAATCCAAGTCATTTATCTTTTCTATATTTTTTTCGATTCATAAAAAGTATCATTTAGACTTATTTGAAAAGATTAAGAATGAGTAAAAAAGACAAATATATCCCTCCTACACAATCTATTTAATTGAGATATATTTGTAAAATAAGGGAATAATAAATGGATATATTTTGTGAAATAAGAAAATAATTAATAAAGAGTTTCTATCCGTCAAGAACCCAAAAGATAGGTCAACTGTCAATTCAGGTCCTGAAAGAAAATTCCTATTAATCCAGGGCCTAAAAGAATTAAAACTATCAATGAAAGACCCATAAATCTAAAATCATTATAGAGCCTGTTTGGAAAATTGCAAAATTCACAAAATAACCTTATCTCGAAGTCATAAACATGAAAATACACGTCAAAAATCTTTCACTATATTATTTTCTAAAATTATCTGATATATCTAAAATAATTAAATAATTTGATTTTTTTTTTCTTGAAATATACAAATTAATAAAATAAGTATTTACATAAGAAAAAACAATACATTTTAGCGAAATATGTTTACATGAATTTAAATATCATGAACTAAAAAATTACAAAAATTTATTTTAAAAGAACAAAATTTCCCTGCATATGACTTAAAAATAGTTACATTCTTTTTTGAAAAAAAATAACAATTTAAAAGAAAAAACTATCAACATCAAAATAAGAAATTATAGAAAGAAAAAAAAAAATAGTGAAAGACTTTTGACGTATATTTTTCCTACTTATCATTTCGAGAAAATTTTATTTTGTGGGTTTTTCTAATTTTCCAAACACGTCTTGTAATGATTTTAGATCTATAAGTCTTTTGTTGATAGTTTCAAATCTTTTTGACCCTAAATTGATAGAAATTTTCTTTCATTACCTGAATTGATAGTTCTATCTTTCGGATCTAACTAAATTAAGTATGCTGTTTAGAATAAGATTGCAAAAATTATGATTTTTTTGCTATATCACAGTTTTTTTAACATTTCAACTTCTTAGGGGATAATTGGATTGACATGTCCCCATTCGGATGTGACATAAGCCATGTTCAACGCATTTCATTTTTCATCAGATGACTCATTCCTCAACATCCACACCCTATTACCTACATCACCTTTTATAATTTCCAACACGCATTTTACAAATTTCTATACACAGTTTACAATTTTCAATACACATCATATTCTACTATACTCTTAAACTAAAATATCTTTTTGTGGATATGTTTCATTGGACGTGGTATATGTCACTACATAACTACATCTCAATCCAATTATCCCCTTTAGACTCTTTTTATACTGGAGTGTGTATGAAAAAGAAAAATAAATTCCAACCCAACGGGTAGATCCGACCCAGTGCCCGATCCAAAGTTGAGTCCTCAACTGGTGGCTCATACTCGGAAGTGAAACCAGGCAGGCCACTCAGCAGGCGGCGGCGCCACCGCTTACAATCCAATCGACCAATTAAGAGTAGAAGAAAAATGAAACAAAGGAAAATCCATGAAATCGTATCGCATGCTGATGATGGTGGCAACATCAAACTCACCTCCGCAAACCCTAGCCTTAAGAATTCTTCCCCGTCTCAGAACAAAATCTTCCTTCTTTGTTTGGTCACGCGAGTCATCAATTCATTGCTTGTACAGACATACTTCAATCCGGATGAACACTGGCAAGCTCTTGAAGTTGCTCATCGCATCACATTTGGGTAAGCGCACTGTGATTAGGCAACCTCAAATTCCGCGATCGACGTAATCTGTCTCTTTGTTTTTTTTGCTAAATTTGTTGCGATGCTCTGTCTCTCTCTTAAAAGGTATGGGCATTTGACATGGGAATGGGAAAAGGGCATAAGGAGTTACTTGCATCCGGTTCTGTTTGGTGCCCTGTATAGAGTTCTCGCCGTTCTTCATCTTGATACCCCTTGGTTCATGGTAATTATATTTCTTGAATTTATTTTGGTAATGCCAGTGAATTTGTTCCAGATTTGAATTTCATGCACCTTTTTAAATCTATTTAGTAGTCACTTATCTTAGGACATCAGATAATTCTTCCCACGCCCCCTGTTAAAGCTGTCACTACAATAATTTGATGTGATTTTACCATCTTGTTACACTTTGTTTGTATTTATCTCAATAATTGTGGAAATTGTGCACAGATAAGGGCTCCGCGTTTGCTGCAATCCGTATTTGCTGCTGTTGGTGATCTATATGTCTACAAGTTCTCTCGGGTTTTGTTTGGTGGCAATGTCGCCAAATGGGCTGTATCCTTGTTTTGTTGCTTGCTACTTTCTTCTTGTTTCTCTTCCAGTCCCGCTTTATTTTAGTTTGCAGTCTTCTGATTTACCTATTGGTTGCTTTCATGTTCGTAATACTTAACTTTGTGATAGCTCTTCACACAGTTAACCAACTGGTTCATGTTCTTCTGCATCACTCGTACTCTATCAAACAGTTTAGAGACAGTTTTGACACTTGTGAGTTTATACTATTGGCCCTCTCTGAGAGTGTCTTCCGCTGCAGTTGCATCTGGTTCAAGAAAGTATGCCTTGGTTACAGCGGCATTAGCATGTGCCATTCGGCCTACAAGTGCTATCACTTGGATTTATGTTGGCTGTCTTGAGTTATTTATGGCACGTGATAAGCTCAAATTTGCGCTTCTTGAGGTGGTTCCGATAGGGTTAGTGCAACCCTGCATGCCCTATTGTTTCTTGTGCTTATGGATTCTTATTAATTCTTGATTTATCTTGCCTTTCCAGTGGATTCCTCACTCATCATAAGAAATCACTCTTCTATTCCATCACATTGCTTCTTATATACTTTACATCAGCTCGCTGATTATATATTGTATTAATAAAATACAAAGTTTAGGAGATGAAAATTGAGTTTGGAATAAGCTGATAAAATTTGCAATTTTCCTTGGAGTCATCCTCAGATTTTATAGTTGAAGACTGTAAGTGTTAAAGCTCCATGACCATCAATTATCAAATTTGAAGCACATATGTGATCTCCAGCGGCCCTATGACTTGGAAGGTCACCTTTGAAGGAATTAACTAAAGAAAATTGTGTTTTGGAAAGTGGATTTGATTTTGGGTATCTGGAAGGGAGATTGAATTATTTCTGTTCGATAACTTAGGATCAAGTATGAATTTGATTTTTGCGTGTTTATGTCTTGTATCTGGAATTCAACATTTTGTCATTTATATCTCCCTGATATCCAAACTGTTAGCACTGTATACATTTTCTTCTCTGAGGACAATCATTAGATGCTCATATTTGTGGAAACCAGTTATAGGCTTTTATCTTTATTACAATTTGTGGATTGCATATCTTCTATTTATCTTGAAAATGTAATATATCAGGGCGCTCGTGCTTGGTCTCACATTTCTATTGGATCGCCAGTTCTATGGGTCATGGGTGATTGTTCCTCTTAACTTTCTGAAGTTCAATTTCTTATCTTCTGGTGGGGACTATTATGGAACTCATCCATGGCACTGGTATATGTCTCAAGGATTTACTGTCATGCTCTTTTCGGATATACCCTTTTCCATAGCTGGTGTTATTAAGTCAAAAGAGTGGAAGCTTCCTGGATTGGTGATATGGGTTTTGGGAATTTATAGCCTTCTTGGCCACAAAGAATTCAGGTACCTTGACTAAAGTTACATTAGGGCAATTTACAAAAACTACCCTTGAGATTTGGCCTAAATATTATTTTAATGGAAAACGCCTCCTCGAGGTTACAGTCGCCTTTTTTTTTTTTTTTTTTTTTCTTCTAGTAATAAAGTTAAACTTCAGGGGTAGTTTTTGTAATTATCGCTCTGTCTTCTGTGCATTGGTGATTAAAGAAACATTAATACTTCGACCATTGATGCTTCTCATTATCTTCAGACTCCAACTATCAGGTTTGTTCTTCCCGTGCTTCCACTAGCATTGATGTTCGCTGGATATTCCTTAGCCAACCTAGAAACCAGTGTACCATCAGAGAGGAAAGTTAAAGAAAATTCAGGGTCTCAGATTAAGCGCTTTTCAATGTTACAAATGGCAGTCCTGTTCCTACTCGCAACTAATGTTCCAATGGCATTGTATATGAGTATGGTGCATCAGGTAATGATGTTGCTTTTTGAAGAAATCTTATCTTGATTTAGCGTGACTACTATTTTCTAATGCGAGTACTCGTGAAATGTTCTGAAGTCTTTGTCTGAATTATATACTCCTTCATTCATAGAAAGCATGTGTGACAAAGGTACAACTTATTTTTAGTCAATTGAGGAGGTACAACCTTCTAACAACTATACACCCTTGCTTGTGCAACTTTTTTAGTTTTTGATCTGACTTAATCATATGTAACGTATTCGTGAATTTAAAATCTTTTATATATTATTTTGTTAAATAAATATAAGATATTAACTTTTGAAACATGACTTTTTTTGGATAAATAATGTTTTTGAAACAGTCGGAGTATCATATATCTAGCTTAGATGTCTGGTTTGTGCTCTTGGTTTTGCAGCAACACTGACTTTTAATATGAGTATTTGCAACTTCCAAGATTTCAGATCCCTCAACATTTCAAATGCATTTACCCTTTTTATATCTGTTTATCTATCTGGATATAGAATAAGAACACGCTCAAATACATGTGTATGTTTTGTATTCCTCTCTACATATTCCTTTCTGTTCAAGTTATCAATATATTATTCCCAATGGATCTTAATTTACTGATTTTTTTTTTCATTAAAGTATTGGTCAGGGAACTTTGATTGTAAGTTAGTGTACTCAGTTCAGGTACTCGATTTGCTCGTTTTCATATGTTTCTATGTGCTGCTTTGCTTCACAGAGAGGAACAGAGGATGTTATGAACTATCTCTCAAAGGAAGCTAAGGAGAACAAAGTTAAGAGTGTCCTCTTCTTAACACCATGCCATGCTACACCGTACTACTCGACTCTGCATCGCAACCTTCCTATGCACTTCTTGGATTGTACACCAAGGTGATAACGTAAACTTAATCCCTTTTTATCACCGTAATATGTTTTTCTTTCATATGGTTAGTGAAAAATGGAATGTAGCCACCTATAATAGGAAAGGAATAAAGACATTTCGGGATAAAAAAGACAAAAGCACTCTTTTTGTAAAAAAACAGTTCTCTCAAGCATCGCATGCTCAACACGGCTTTATATATATTTATTGGAAGTGTTATTTTTAGTCTTTCTTATATGCCAAAATAGTTCTATCCTTTTCTTTTCCATCAATTGGCTACTATTCCCATTTTGTCACACCTTAAATGGATAGAAAACTTTTGGTCGTATCATATATCATCACTCTATCATTTGTGTGACCCTTTTCTTTTTGTTCCCTTTTTCGAGCAGCGAAGAGAAAGGAACCCTAGACGAGTCAGACCGGTTTCTCAACGATCCTGTCGGTTTTGCGGCGAACCTCGCTCGGAATTGGAGTGCACCTAGCCACATTGTACTGTTTGATTCACAAGAAAAGCTATTAAAGGAGTTTCTAGTCTCACATCATTTCCACGAGGTCTTGACATTTCAATCAGTTCCACCTCAATGCTTCTACTTTCATCTTTTTGATACTTTTGAATGGCCGCTTCCTTTTATTTATTTATCATTATTATTTTTCGAAATTGTGTCTCATCTTTGACAAAAGTGAATTCATAATTTGCAGATAAGGAGATTCTTCCATGCCCACTTCAAAGTGGATCGAGAACTGCAAGCATCTGTTGTTGTCTATGCTTTACAGGGGCAGTGACTTTGATATTATGACTCTTTATCACGCTCTTTTGTTGACATAGGTTTAACAGAACATTTTCTTTTTTAATTTATTTATTTCCTCTATTATTTTTATTTATCTTTTATGTATGGTATGGATTAACTTGTCCGTCTCTTTTAACTTAGGGTGCTTAATCATATGGTTGTGGATGAATTTTTACAACGAACAAGGTCTGGCAACAGAAAACAGTAAAGTGATGTCTTAGGGTAAATAAATATTGAAGGAGTACTTGATTTATGTTTTATTTTAGTTTGTGTGCATATAATTTAGATAAAATAAGTTGAATAATTATAGTTAGTTTTTCAGATAAGTAGATTCATTATTTTTTTAGATAGATTGTTCATTGAATCAAGGTTACTTATAACTTGACCTAGTTAATAAATAATTCATAGTTAGAGATGGAGCTAGGGGCGGGCTGGTGGTGCGACCTCCCTTCTTAAGTGAGACTACTATGTTTATTCATAAACAATGTAATTATAGTAAAAGAGCAAACTTTGTCACACTTAAATTTTGAAAACTTTGATAAATATTTCAAACAAATTATGCTGCCCATCTCAAAAAGAAATTCTAGCTCTGCCCCCTCTTTGCAGAAGAGGGCAATTTGTATCTTTTGCTGTCAACCAAACCAATCGGCATTAAGTGTTAGATTTTGCGACTCATTTTCTTCCCAGAAAATTTACGAAAGATCACGTACATCACCTCAAAATCTGGATACTCAAACCATTTTTTAGACTTCAATCTATCTATACCACAAAGTACCAAACTGTTCTTAATAAGATCAATACATCCGAAGGCAATATCAATACAAATACACTCGAAGGCATTTTAGCCACACAAGACATTCTAATGCTACTTCAAAAATCTGATGGTGCACACTGTACGAATTAACTGAATAGCTGGCCATGCCCAGCCATACATACCTTTTGCACATTTATACTGATGTATTACATCCAACATTTTATTTCTGGTTCCACAACAATGCTTCGTTCGATGATGCCTGAGGGTATAATGGTATATGGAAGTGGTTCCACAATAATGATTCGTTCGATAGTGTCTGAGGATATAATGGTAAAGGGCAACATATCAGCTATTCTGTTTTTTCTCTATTGCATCTTGGAGGACTTGACGCAACTAGCTCCCTCGCAATGGCTCCATTAAACATGAGAAACAACTTCTATCCTAAGCCACGATCCTACCTTCTATCCCATCCCACAAGCCCGCTCGGGCTATTCATGTCTGAATTCGAGTTTCTTTCTTTCAGAGAATAGTTGCCCTTTCATCGTGTTTGGATCATCCTCGGGCTAACAAATAATATAATAACCATCACGACTATCCACTGAACATTAAAAACCTTCTGTCCCAGCCCACAAGCTGCTCGGGCTATTCATGTCCGAATTCGAGCTTCTTTCTCGCAGAAAATTGATGGCCTTCATTGTGTGTGGATGTTCCTCGGGCCAACCAATAGCACTAATATATAACCGTCAAGGACTACCAACCGTTATTCAAGAACTGGAGAGAAGGACTACAACCCAACATTCAGGAACCGGAGAGAAATTGTAATAGGCAAGACAATCACAATATTAATATTTAGCAACACGAGTAATTTCTAACGAGGGAGATTGTACAAGTAGTGGTTTCCAATCATATAATATATGGTATTGAAAAGACTCAGTCGATAATATTCTTGACAGACAAAGGTTGGTCTTTTGGACATAATCTATCAACAACGGCCCCAATGTTATTTGCAAAATTTAGATTTTCTTCATCCTATTTCTTTTCTACTAAAAACAGAAATGAAAAGGAGCAGCATGGAGTTGGTCAATGGAACAGTGGTTTGGCTAAAGATAGTAACAATGTAGTAAGACAAAGTAACAGCTACAAGTCTTAATTGCTATTTTGAAAAAGCGACAATGCTTTTTTCTGAATAAGCAACAATGCTTTTGATCTTTAGCTTGTGTACAATCTGCAATGTATTAATGCAGTCTATGAAGTCTCAACAGATGTAGTGTTCTAGTATTTTCTCTAGAGTAGTATATATATGTCTATTAGTCGAATGCATGAGAAGTATTAAACACACTCAAGTTCAGTTATATACTAGAACACTGTTTCATTACATTTTCCCTCATTTCCATAATGTTCTGCCATTATTTTCAACATGGATTAGAGTTGGGTAAAACCAGTCTCCGGTGCTTTCTTCTCCTATTTTTTCACACTTTAAATCGATGGCTCAAGAAGCCCACAGAGATATCGCCCCTCCTCAACCACCCATGGCTCAACCAATCTCTGCACCAACTGTTATCCAGCCCCTGCAACCACTTAATCAGCTGATTACCATAAACTCACTGATACCAACATTTTGGTGTGGAAACAACAGATTCTAGCTACTCTCAAGGCCATGGACTGGAAGGCTTCATTGATGGGTCTAAAAGACAGCCTGATGAATATCAACCGATAGCTACGCCAGAATAGCTGCTAGTGCTCAATCCAGAGCACTCAGCTTGGATCAGGCAGAACCAAATGATAGTTTCTTGGCTCCTAGCCTCTCTCACTGAGAATATCCTCATACAGACAGTGGGGTTGAACACATCTAAGGATATATGGGAGACCTTGGAGAGCACATTTGCTACACAATCTAGAGCCAATATAATGCAGTAAAAATATCAACTACAGACCATGAAGAAAGGCTCTCACTCCATGAGAGAGTATCTCAACAAGATAAAGTCATGTTGTGACTTACTAAAATCTGCAGGGCAAACAATGACAGATGATGATGAGATTCTTCATATCATTTCCGGGTTGGGATTAGAATACAACCCTGTGGTGGTTTCAATCAACTCAAAAGCTGAGCCACTTTCAGCAAGAGAAGTGCATTCTCTCTTTCTTAGCTTTGAAAGCAGGCTTGATGGATCTGAAAAAATGTAGTTTAGTGCTGAAGGGTCTGTCCGGAGTGCCAATCTTGCTAACTCAAGGAAGAGGGAAAGGATATAACTTTGGTAGAGAAAGAGGCAGATCACCAGGATATCAACAATATAACGAATAGTCCAACAACAATAGAGGAGGAAGAAGCCCATTCATAGGTGGTTCTAATGGTACAAGACGAGGCAAGAACGTCTACAAACCTTGCTACTGGTATGGCTACACTAACCATGCCAGTGATAAATGCTACTATAGGGATGAAGCATGCATTCACAGAAAAACCAGCAAGGTACTTCAGCAAATTCAAACTCATATGGAGGACCATCTGCCAACGTGGCAAGCTTTGGACAAGTAGAAGGGTTTCAAGAGAATGCATGGTTTCCTGATTCAGGTGCTACAAATAATCTTACCTACGAATTTGGAAACCTAAACACTGCCACAGATTATCAAGGAGATGAGAAGGTTCGGATGGGTAATGGATCAGGTCTGTGTATATCTTACTATGGTAAATCTATTGTAAGATCATTAAATCCCTCACACACTCACACTTTCTTGCTAAAAAACCTTTTACATGTCCCACAAATAACCATAAACCTTATTAGTGTTTCTCAATTCTCCAAAGATAACTCTGTTTACTTTGAGTTTTACTCTAACTTATGTCTTGTAAAGGATCAATGCACAAAGGAAACCCTTCTACAAGGGAGTGTTGAGAATGGTCTCTAAAAATTCCAGTTAACTAGTTCCACAAATGCTAACCACCAAACCAATCCTTCCCCATCAAACCAGAAAAGCCACAAGAAGTCCATCCTAGCTAATTCTGTTGTTTTAGGAAATAAAGTAGATTTGGAAACTTGGTATTGTAGACTAGGGCATCCATCTTATCATATTGTTCGAAATGTTCTTAGGACCAGTAGGATCCCCTTTTGTATGGAGAGAGAGCCCCACTATGTACTCCTTGCTTACAAGGAAAGAGTCACAAATTACCTTTCAATGAATCCAATTCTACTTACGGTTTGTTTGATCTTATCCACACTGATCTATGGGGACCCTCTCCAATTAAATCTCATAATGGTTATCAATATTATGTCAGCTTTATTTACAATCATTCTAGGTTTACAAGGATCTATCTCTTAAATTAAAATTCAAATCTAATACCTATCAAACCTTTGTTCATTTCAAAGCCCTGATTGAAAATCAGTTTCACAAAAAAATCAAACAAGTACAAAGTGATGGTGGAACTGAATTCAAGTCTCTCTCAAAATACTTCAATGATCATGGAATTCATCACATAGACATATAGTAGAGACAGGTCTAGCCCTTCTTTCCAAATCCCAAGTTCCCCTCAAATATTGGGATGATTCATTCATTACTAGTGTCTATCTCATAAGTAGACTACCCACTAAAATTCTTCATCACAAGTCACCACTAGAAATGCTAACTGGAATGAGACCAAACTACAACACTCTCAAGGTATTTGGCTGTCTTTGTTTTCCTGATCTTAGACCCTACAGAAAACATAAGTTGGAGTTTAGAACTGAAAGAGGAGTGTTTCTTGGATATAGTACTCATTAGAAAGGCTATAAAGTCTTGCTACCAAACAACAAAATCATCATCACAAGAAACATTCAGTTTGATGAAACATTGTTCCCTTTCAAGCAAAAAAATAAAGACACCAATGACCACTGCATTCCTTGCACTACACAACCCCATTCCTCTCAACTTCTTAAGGTTGGTGAGTTAGATATACATATTCCTAATTAACCTGATATTCACACACCAACCCCAAGTCAGCACACACATAAACCACACAACACTCCATCTCAGTCATCACACCACTCCAACATTCCCATACATAATAATGATACAATAGATATACCAATTGAAGGCGCACAACTTGAGCAGATTGCCCATTCTGATGGAGATATGGGTGAATCCAATGATGAAGAAACTATGGTGCATGAGAATAATGTAGGAAGAGTGCATCACATGATCATTAGATCAAAATCTAGAATCTTCAAACCCAAGGTATATCACACTATGAGAACAGTGAACTCTGAGATAGAACCACATAATTACTTGGATGCCTTGAAGATACCATAATGGAGAGTGCCATGGAAAAGGAGTATACTGCACTCTTAAAGAATCAAACATGGGAACTGTGTGCACGGCCAAATGACAGAAAGGTCATTGGATGTAGATGGGTCTTCAATATAAAAAGAAGTGCTGATGGAAATATTGTGAGGGATAAAGCCAGGTTGGTTGCAAAGGGATACTCATAGAAACCTGGTTATGATTTTACAGACACATACAACCCTGTAGTGAAACGAGTGAGCATAAGAGTCATGTTATCTGTTGCTATTGCTAAGGGATGGAAAAATTAGACAATTGGATGTGGATAATGCTTTCTTGAATGGAGAATTGGAGAATGAGATTTATATGGAGCAAGTTCCAGGATTTGAGTTGGGGTACAATCTGGTATGCACGCTGAAAAGATCTTTATATGGCTTAAAACAAGCCTCAAGGGCTTGGTATTTGAAGCTAGAGATGGTGCTGAGAAAGCTGATTTTTTCAAGATCACAAGCAGACAACTCTCTGTTCCATAAACATGAAGGAGGCACTACCATCTTCATCTTATCTTATGTCGACGATATGTTAGTCAATGGAAGTTGCAACAGAGAAGTACAAAGAGTCATTGATGAGCTAAGAAAGGTATTTTCCATGATGGATTTAGGTCCTCTGAATTACTTTATTGGGATTGAAATCAATCACACTTCAGATGGCATATTTCTCAGCCAAAAGAAGTATATACAAGATATCATTCAGAAGGCAGGATTATTGGTGCTAAAGGGATAAATACTCCTATGATAAGTAGCGATGGCAGCTTATCTAAGTTTGATGGTTCACCGGTTCCTGATGGGAAATTCTATAGGAGCATAGTTGGCAGCTAGTAATATGCCACCATCACTAGACCTGATATAGCTTATAGTGTGAACAAAGTGAGTCAATTCATGCAATATCCATTGGATAAACATTGGAAGAGTGTAAAAAGAATCTTGAGATACTTGTCAGGAAGCTTGGAGTATGGTCTAGTTTTGTTTCAGGAGCATGCAACAAAATTATAGCTTATGCAGATGTTGATTGGGCATTTGATGTGGATGATAGAAGATCAACCTTAGGGTTTTGTGTGTATCTTGGAAAAAATCTGGTGGCATGGAGTGCAAAGAAACAAAACATTGTTTCTATATCGAGTACTGAGGCAGAATACGAGCACTGGTTCATGCTTCTTGTGAAGCAGTATGGTTGCAGTCATTATTGAAAGAGCTCAAACTAGCACAAGATCCTGACACTACTATTTGGATTGATAATCAAGGTTCTATTTCATTATCAGCAAATCTAGTCTATAACTCAAGAACTAAGCACCTACAGTTGGATTTACACTTTATTAGAGAAAATGTTATGGACAAGGTCTTGAAGATTCAACATGTGCCATCAATTGATCAGACTGCTGATATCACAAAGCCATTGTCTCTTTAATCCTTCAGTCGGCTGAGGAATAAACTCAATGTCCTACCTCAGACCTCCTTCGAATTGAGGGGGCATGAAAACGGAAATGGAAAGGAGCAACATGGAGTTGGTCAATGGAACAGTGGTTTGGCTAAAGGCAGTAACAATGCAGCAAGACAAAATAACAGCTACAAGTCTCAATTGCTATTCTGAAAAAGCAGCAATGCTTTTCTAAAAAAGCAGCAATGCTTTTGTTCTCTAGCTTGTGTACAATCTGCAATGTATTAATGCAGTCTATGAAGTCTCAATAGATGTAGTGTTCTAGTATGTTCTCTATACTAGTATATATATGTCTATCAGTTGAATGCATCAGGAGTATTAAACACACTCAAGTTCAGTTATATTCTAGAACAGTGTTTCATTACATTTTTCCTCATTTCCATAATGTTCTGCCATTATTTTCAACAACTACTCTTTGCTAAACAAGCGTGGCTGCTTCACTTGGCGCCTTGCTTGTGGACTTGCATCCTAGTCTGGATAACCCATTGAGCAGCAAAAATAAATGCTCTGGAAAAGTGAATATTGTAATCAAAATTTTCCTTGTTACTTTCTCTTTAGATTCTAGAGTAAATAGTTTGGAATCCAACTTTCAGTATGTAATGAGAGCTCCATATAGATCAATAACTTAGACAAATTGAAGAGTAAATAAAAAAAATAGATGGTGCAATACATGTAAATTTTACAATTTTAAATATAATGTAATTGCTATCTGGTAAGAGAAGTTTATTAAGGCATAATGTAATCGTTATCTAGTAAGAGTAGTATATTGACGCAATTTCTAGTTTTAGATATAGATAGTTCATGCATTGATATTTTTACATTTTGTGCGTGTTCCATTCATGTGCCGCTAAAGAGGTTGAGTAATTATAATTAGTTTTCTTAAATATGTAGGTTTGTTAAATTTTTAGATAAATAGGAATAAGGTTCGTGACTGATAACTTGACCTAATTCCTCTTGGATGGAATGATTAAACTATTTCCAAACCCATCTAATTATACTACTCACTGGACTCTAAAAGAATTGTCTTTAATGATGGAATGAATAAATTATTCCCAAAATATATCTATTTATACTACTCAATGGAATGTTTTGAACATGTCTTTTAAAGCACCGCACCCCATATTCTATATAATGAGGAATATTCTAGATATGTTCTACCTTTATCTAGAAAAGATTCTTCTAGAAAATAGTCTCTTATGAGAGATGAACTAAATTTAATAACGATGTGGGCTTCCCCATTATGGAGGAATAACCAACACATAAATATAACATATGATAGGAGCGCTTTCACTGTTTAAATTTTAAGGAATTAATATATATATACTCCCTCCGTCCCATAAAGATAAACTTATAGTTAGTTTCAGACAAATTAAGAAATGGTAGTTGATATAGTTAAAACATCAAATTTCAGTTTTGTTTTCCTTTTATGTCCTATTTCTCGTTTATTGTTTGAATATATTTAGTTGATATGGAGATTATCAGCACACATTAATTAAGGTTAAACATGGAGATGGACAATTAATGGTGTGATTAATATAGTAAGTGGTCTGTCTTTGTTGGACGAATGAAAATAGAACATAAGTATATGTTTATGGGACGAAGGGAGTAATTAAGAATGTGGTCAAAAGAATAATGGGAAAGTAGCTTTAGAAAACTTTGCGATAGATTATGTAAATTATATCTGTACATATCTTATATTTAGAATATAATTAATTAATTATTATGAGGTATATCATTAGTAAGGTAGGAGATTTGTACCCGAGATTTGGGCATTGTACACTTGTATACATTTGACCTTAATCAATGAGAATGATCACTAGAAAATATTTTCTTCATGGTATTAGTTTACTAGCATTCTACCTTAGCCCCATACTATTTTCTCCCTCCGCCTCCCTACCGTTGCTTTCCCTTCTTCCTCAATCTCCATTTCTTCTATCTTATCAATGGCCGGAATATATGATTTTCAACCTGCTCTTGTTGTGAACAATGTCAAGAACTTGATCTCCATCACTCTTGAGATGGAAAAAGGACAATACTCTTCTTGGGCGGAGTTGTTTAAAATCCACTGCCATGCATATAATGTCATCGACCACATCATCCCACCAAAGAGAACACTAGCCCTGTAAGAAAAAGACAAGGTTGTCTTGGTTGATACATAGTTATGGTCACGCTTGGATGCCATAGTCCTTCAATGGATTTATGGTATGATACTAAACGATCTTTTGCGCACCACCTTGGAGCCGAATTCTACTACACAATAAGAATGGGAGCGATTGCCAAATATTTTCCAAGATAACAAGAATTTACTTGTTGTTTATATGGAAATCAATTCGCTTAAGTTTGTATAAATGATTTCCCAAATGTGTCGGTCCATTGTCAAGAACTGAAAATGCTTTTCGATCAACTCTCAAATTTTGGCACACTAGTCTCTAATCACTGATTAGTCCTTCAGTTAATTGTGGGTTTGAATGAAAATTATGATGGTGTTGCTATATTTGATTCAACAGAGTGATTTGTTGCCTCCATTTTATGAGGCTCAATCGAGGCTTATTCTTGAAGAAACACGGAAGGCTATGCAAGCCTCAACCGCCACAAATGTCGCTCCAACATTTCCACCGAGGGTGCGAGGGGCTCGATCTTCGATTCACAAAATGCACCTATCCACAATAATTTTGGTTTGAAACATGAGAAAAGCAACAACTGGAACAAAAGAGTCGGAGGCAGAGGCCATGGCCGTGGTAGCAATAACCACGACAGTGGCGGTAGGAACTAGCAACAACAACCACAACAACGCGTAACATACCCACCGTCGGGGTACTGGCCACCACAACAACAATTGGCTGCTCCTCCCTGTCCATACTTCACCTCATCATGGACTAGAACTCCTTTTCGGCAGCTTGGTATTCTTTATTCTTGGCCACAACAAAGGTATGCAGCAAATGTGCTTCTTTCACCTATGCACCGACTGCCATAGAGACGGTAATGCATACTATATCTCTTAATGTTGCAGATGAGAATGCCTGTGCAACTTCACCTATGTCGGCATCTCAAGGTACTATCTCGTTTTATATTAGTATGAGCACTAATATAAATACTTTTATTGGAAGTGGACAGGAAATTCCAATTCGTGATTTTGGGAAAACACACCTTCTCCCCCCCCCCCCCCTCCCCTTTCCCACCAGCCTTACCCACCTTTATTTTAAACAATGTCCTTCATGCACCTTAACTCATTGAAAACTTAATATATGTACACTATTTCAATTTCACTATTGATAACAATGTGTCTGCCGAGTTTGATCCATTTGGGTTTTTTGTGAAGGACATTCAAATAGGGATGCCAATAATGAGATGTGATAACACCATGGATCTTTATCCAATCACCATCTCCACAACCATCAAGTCACTACTCCATTCACTTTTGCAGCTTTTATTTATAGTTTATAGCATAATCGTTTGGAACATCTGGGGGAATGTATCATAGACTCCCTTAGTAAAAATAAATTCATTGCTTGTAATATTATGTTCTTCTTTTGGATGGATACTCTAATTTCCTATGGTCTTCCCCCCATGGAAAGAAATAAAAAAAAAAATATTCCATTTTCTTTTCTTTTAGTGCATTTATTCGCACCCAATTTGAGAAGAATGTAAAATGTTTTTAGTGTGATAATGGGAGGGAACTGGATCATGAGCTATTTAAGTCACATAAATGGTGTGGTGTTTTGCTTCTCTTGCCCCCACTTGTCTCCTCAAAATGGAAACGCTAAACAAAATTATAAGGGCAATTAATAATTTGATCTGGACCCTTAAATTCGCGATTTTAAGTAGAGTCAGTAGATTGTCTGTAAAATCGAATCACAAAGTTGAATCATAAAATTGTAAGATTATACAACCTATACAAAATAACCATATATATAAATTATTGTATATATATTTCAGTCACAATAAGTTCTGAGCTGTTATCACATATAAAAAATACACATATTATATACACAAATCGTAAAAAAGGAAAATAAAATTATGGAGAAATATTTTTGTCATCATGGTACATACATACATTTAGTAAGTATTCCTAAATTAAAAATAAAGAAAACTTTAAATTTTAAGAAAATTTGAAAAAATGAACATAGTGAAATTAAGGACTAAATAAAAAAAATAAAATTGTGAAGCTTAGATTATAGTTAGAAATAAAAATGATTTTCAACAAAATTGATTCTTTGTGTATAATTTCTCTAGAAAAATTTAAATCCCAATTTTAAGTTGGTATGAATTCTACAATTCGCATTATATATTTTTTATTGTTAAAAATAGATTAAAAGGCAATATTTTATGAAACTATTAAACTGGTATAAAAATCGTGTAAATCATAAAACTCGTAATATTGCATAAGCAAACTCGAGATTTTTGTTCACTCATTTAGGGAGAAATAATAGGTAAACACGTACAATTGTAAGAGTTAACTCGAGATTTTAATAATATTGTTTATGGGTATTTTGGTGTTTATGCTATTTACGTTTCCCTCTACATTCATCAACAATTTACGAGCTTGTTCTACTTCATGTGTCTTTTGGGATACCCTTTATATCATATCATTGGGGATATAAGTGTTGACTTGTCTGATGCAGGCCAAGAGGCATACAAGATGAGGGAATGAATATAAAATGAATGACAATCACTCTACCAGTGGTAGTGGACTCACTCAACGCTACTTATAGCGGAATCTCTCGACGCAACTAAGCCAATTGCTTGTAAAGAAGGAATCAATCAACTCCAAAGCTAGAATACTTGTAAACGTGTTTAAGTTTTCGTTCATAAACTAATTTATATCGATTCATGCTAAAGGGTATATATACAAGTGTTGGAACACCCCTTCAAACATAGGTACATGAATCTAGATCAAACCCTTCAATTATTCTAGCATTGGAAATAGCTAATTTGACTCAATAAATGATTGGGTTACATCCCATACCTGATGACTATTGAATAATCTAGAAATTTGACCAATCAAAAAAATAAAAATGAAAGAGAAGGTCAAAAGACAACCTATTGGAAGATTTCCAAGCAATCAGCCCCTGTTTATTATTTTGAACATAACGTTTTACTAAAAACTCAAAATTTATGAAATTCTATTTTCGTTAGAAACTAGACTTATGTTTCTTTTTAGTGGTATAGGCCATGTAGCCTATTTATGCTCGAGCAAAATTGGTTTTGCACGTAAAGTTAACCCATTTGCACAGGTTCCTCAGAATCTGCATCATTCTCCCATTTTCGAAAAGAACTAGCCCTCAAGTTCGAATTGAGATCGAATCACAATGATGCATCAATCTTTTTCAGCTCCACACTTGATATCCAAGCATCTTCAGAACTTGGTGTTCCTTTCTAAGGAACAAGATCCTGAGTATAGGTACCACGATGAGTAGTAATCAGACGCAAGTCCAAAACGTCAATTGATACACGAAATGAATTTTTAGAGAATGAAGAAATGCCATCATTTGAAAAAGGACTCTTCATCTCCATAATATGGATATAAGTCACTAACATTAAACACATAACTTATCTTAAAACTATTAGGGAGTTCAAGATGATATGCGTTACGACCAAGTTTCTTTGAATACGACATGGTCCAAACCTTCTTGGCTTCAACTTGTAATAGCTCCCAACCAGAAACCTTTCCTTCTGAAGATAAACCATCACCAAATCACCCTCCTTATACTCATTTTCTCTACTGTGCACATCCGCCTTTGACTTGCAAGCTTGAGACGTTTGCTTTAATTGCTCGGTGACCTGCTTATGGATCTCTCTAATATGTGATGCAAAATCCTATGCTTCCATGCTAATTTTGGATGAACTTGCAAATGGACGAGGTCCAAAACTAGATTTATCTTACAACCACCAAAAAGTGTCTTTTTTTGTAGACCTACTCAATGTCTAGCTGGTCGTGCTGTCGAGGCACACAAAATTAATATTCTTAACTTTCCTCTTCTAATTAGTAGAAGTGGTAAGTCAGGGTCAATCCCGCAAGGAGCAACCCGATTGATCGTGTTTTATGTAATAATTAAACGAAACAAACAAGAAAATAAAAAGGGGGGGGGGGGGGGGAGGGCATTGATTTGATTTTACCTAATAAACTATTAATGTAGAACACAAATTGAACATAAGCGTTAAAAGTAATTTAAATCAATTAAATAAAAGATCCCAACCCCTAATCTAGTTATCCCCTTAGTCTGATTAACCCTTGTAATTAATGCAAGTACCCTTAAATTAATCCTAGAACTTCTATCCCTAAATCAACAATAAGCTCTACTTACTCGAATTATCCCTTAATTTTAATAGCCAAAATAAGCTCTTCGATTAATCTATCTAACAAAACAATTTATAACAAGCTCTCTAGATCTAATTGGCTAAATGCTTAAAGTACTAGGATAATAGGGGTAGACAAAGTGTTGGACTCACAAGCTCGTTCCAATGAACCTTGATTTATGTTATCTAGTGAATTAATTCACTATAAACTACCAATGGGAATAAAGTCACAATAATTACGGATTATGATAATACCCTAGTTGTAAATACATGGTCAATTAAAATAGGTGATCAGTCTAAGTTAACAATCCACACATAAAAATAATTAATCCAAATAACATAAATAGTTCCAAAACATAATCCAAAAATAGTCACAGTAAGAATTACAAGTCAATCAAACTAGGGTTCAAAAATCGATTAAGAACTGAAATTAAAAAACTAGCTGCAGATATTAGCGTTCAAAAACGTAAATAAAATAAGCAACATGAATTTAAAGAATAATATAAATAACTGAAGACGTGAATTCCCCTATCGTGCACCTCCACTTTGTTTTTGTCATTCTCCGGTATCTACGTGCCCTTTTCTTCACTTTTTAATTTCCTTATATAAGGCCACATATGGTCTCTGTACAACCAATAACCCATGGGCCTTAGACCACCTTTCCAATTGATTCCCAGGGACTCGCCGAACGTGAATTGTGAAGGCCCACTTGGGCTTATTTTCCATTTAAATAAACACGGGCCTTGCCATTCTCTTCAATTTATGCATCGCTAGTCATGACCCAACTCTGCACTTCCTTTTGATTAATGAGACTCGGCGACCTTGATGTGGGTTGAGTTTGACACCAAGTCGCCTAATGTTAGGCCCAACTCGATACAAGTCCCTTCATCTTGATCCAAAAAATCTTTAAATCTACTAAAATACATACTAAAGAGCAATCAACGTAATTCGGACCAAGAAAATCACATAGGTAGGAAAATGATAGGGGCAATAACCAAAATTCGAATAAAAATACAATCTTAACATTTAAATTAATGCACAATTTTCTACCTATCACTAGCCCAGCAGAAACACTCAATGGCCATATGCAGCATGCATGGGACATTCAAGCCCAAATGTTAATTTAATCTGACTTCTTATGTTACACTATCCCCACTTCCTCTTAACTCGAAAGCTGCATTGTCAGACCCCAAGTAGAAAACAACCATGTTTGATGAATTTAATGCTCTTATAAGAAATAAGACGTAGGAGTTGTTGCTCCGTACTTCTAATGTGAATATAATTCGTTCTGCCTGGACTTTTTGTCATAAAAATAAATCTAATGGTTCTTTTGAGAGGCACAAAACACGTCTTGTTGGAGATGGCAGGTATGATCAACAGTTTGGTGTGGATTATGGTGAACCTTTCAACCCCGCAGTGAAGCCAACTACAATTTGGGCCGTTCTCAGTGTACCCCTATCAAAATCATGGTACATTCATTAGTTGGATGTGAAAATGCATTTTTTGCATGGTCAGCTCCAGGAAACAATTTATATGCATCAGCTTATGGATTCAGAGATCCTATTCATCATGATTATGTTTTCTTGCTAAGAAGCCACTATATAGTTTGAACTAGCCCCCTCGGTAATAAGTCGAAAAATGTTAATTATTTAGATTGTTAGGAATGTGATTTTATTGCATTTTATTATTATGCACTTGTTATTTTTCTACTTATCTGAACATTAAATCTAAATACTCCAAGTTGTGGTTTTTTATGTTAATTGCAGTGGGCTTGGAATAGATTTGGATCAAATGGGACAACATTGGTTCGAGGAAAGGAAGTGATCGAGTGTTTTGGACCACTTGGGCCGGAGCAAAAATAAATCAAGATGGGCCAAGAGTACGATTAATGTAGAAAAGGGCCGACATTGGCCCAATTAGCCCATTGAAATAATGGGCGCTGACTTTTCAACAAAGCCCAAGATGGGCCATGAAATGGGTGGCGACTTGCAGTAAGCCCAAGTCCCTTCTTTACATGGACTTATAAATAGGGCATTAAGAAGGGAGTTTGGGGTATTGATCATTAACGGAAGAAAGACAAGTTGGAGGCAAACCAAGTTTGGAGGATTGCATCTTGATCCCAGTTGGTTTATTCTTCAATTATTGCTCACTTTATGTTTTTAATTTATTGTTTTGGAGATCAAAACTATGGTGTGTAGCTAGTTTCCTAATAACCATTTCTAAAGGATGTTGAAACCTTCTCGTTAATTTATATTGAATTATCCGTAATTTCGTTTTGATATCTTCTACATAGGTTATCTGTGTTACTTGGTTTATTTGATTTCTGAAGTATTGATTACTTGATTTGATATGGCCTATTATATTAGGTTTGTTAGGGTATAAAATTGCAATCCGTAATTGTTGTGGTTTAATATTCACAAGTAGCAATTAATGATTTATTCATTAGGACTATCACGAATCTAAATCATCCGAATAAAGCTTGTGTATTTGGAGTCTAGTCTAACCTATCGTCCTAGTAATTTATGCATTTAATGAATCAAACCTAGAGAGCTTATTATAGGTTGTTTGATCAAATAAGGTTAGCTAAAGAGCTTGTTTTAATTAAGTTTACTTAAGGTCCGATTCGAGTTGGTACACGTAATTATGCGTGCATAATAGGTCGATTAAATTGTCTAGTTAATAACATTTGCATGCATAATTAGTCGTGTAGTGCTCGTATTGGTATTATTGGACAAATTAATGTTGTTTGACTTGGTTTGAAGCATTAAGGTGAAATTAGACCAAAAAGTCGAACTCGACTTAAACTGGATGCGAGAACAAGTGTCGCAAGTAAAAAACCGAGGGAAAATTGATCCAAGGTTGCTGGGAATTAGTCTCGGCTGAGCCAGAGGAGCTCGGCCGAGCTTGAAGGTCAGCGAAAGAAGTAAAATTGGCTGTTGAAGATTCTCGACCGAGCCACTTTTATAGGCAGGTCGGCTGAGCCAGAAATTCTCGGCCGAGACAGGCAGTGGCCCAGCCCAAATCATGCGCGGATTAATCATTTTCTGGCCCAAATTGAGCCTAATTCATCCCCGACTATAAATAGAAGATCCAAAAGTCCAAAAATCACACTTTTACATTGATTCAAGAGTTCAGATTTGGGAATTCTGAAGAACACGAAGACTCAAGATTCAGCAACTCGGGTTTTATAGTTTTATAGTTTGATGTTTTCTTTTATTAGTTTGTTCTTAGCGATCGCTATGATCGGCTAAGCTTTTATTTTCCCGTCTTTGACTATGTTGAACCCTAGACTGTTATTTACGTAATTAATACAGTAATTGTTTAATTTAATTATGTTTTGAGATTACTTATGTTATTGGATTACTCTATCTATTATGTGTTTGTTATGTGGACTGATCACCCTAATAATAGGCATATAGCTGTTGCTAGGTCATGAATTCATAATCCGTAATTGTTATGCGTTTGTGCCCAAAAGTAGCAAAAAGTGGCTCGCTAGGATAACATAAAGTCGCGGTCACTTGTACCGCGTTCGTGAGTACAACACCGTACCTACTCCGTTACCTTAGTTCCCTATGCGTTTGTTTAATATTATTCTAGCGAGCGTCTCCTAGGACTACTTAATTAGATAGGATTAGTTACTAAGTTCTTATAATTAATTATACTTAAGAGGTAACAAGGGTTAACTAAGCGTACCTGTTAATTCTTGGAGTAGGGGTCTCAGAGCTAATTAGTTAAGTAGTTGCATTAGTTACATGGATATTCAGGCTAGGGGGATACTGGGTTAAAGGCGGGAATACTTTTCATTCATATTTTAATTCATCTTAATTTGCATTAGTTAATTAAATCTCATCAAAACTCCCCCCATATTATATTTATATTATTATAATTAGTTATATAAATTGGTTAGTACAATAATACAATTAGTTCCTGTTCACTGAGGGATCGACCCTGACTTACTCTACCTACTATTAGGAAAGAAGGTTAGGAAATAAATAACTAATTTGACGTGCCTCGACAGCGCGGACACGAGTCGACAGAGTTTGTTTTCTGTCTAAGGATAGAGTACTGTGGGATAGATTATTGAATGCAATTAATTATTTAATACATATTAAGAGTATGGGGATATTGAACTGAAAACTTGTACTTGTTTATATTGGTTGTTTCTATACTTTATTTATTCTTTTGAGTTATTGCCAAGTTTTTTTAATTAGTTGAGTAGAATAATTAGACAAAGGTCCAACTAAACCCCTATTCACTTTGTGTTATTTATTAATATTAGAAACATAATTAATTGATCCACTCCTTGTGGAATCAACTCTTATTTGCCACTACTAATATTTTGTAGAGGTTGAGATGAGGTTATAAATTTTTGCGTGCCTCGATAGCACGGGCACCCGGGCAAAGTATAAACGGTTTATTGAATTTGTCTTCACCATGGGTTTCTCACATAGAAAATCTGACCATACTTTGTTTATTTATTATCGGAAAGAAAATAATATGGCATACATTCTTTTTTATGTTGATGACATCGTTCTCACTACATTATCTGATACTAGTATTTGCTAGTTTATCAATGCTCTCCTTGCATCTAAGTTTGCTATAAAAGATTTGGGCCCCTTGAATTATTTGTTAGGCATCGTTGTGACATGATATGCAGTAGGTTTATTTCTTTGTCAAAGAAAAAAAAAGATGAGGAGATAATTGATAGAGCTGGCATGTCTTCTCGTAAGCCAACACCCACGCCGGTAGGTACGAAGGCTAAGTTTGAGTGGCTCTTCGGGGTTTCTATATGACAACCCTACACATTGTCGCAGTTTAGCATGAGCATTGTAGTATCTTACTTTCATGAGACTATATATATCATATGTTGTTCAATAGGTGTGTTTACATACGCATGACACTAAGGATAAACATATGACTGCTCTCAAATGAATTATGCATTATATTCAAGCCACTATTGATTCTGGTCTGCATCTCTACAAATCCGTCATTTCTCTTTTCACTTTATACTAATGTGGATTTGGCTGGATATCTGGATACTATACTCTCCACCTCTGGCTATTGTGTCTTTCTTGGAGACAACTTGATTTCTTGGTCGTCCGAGCATCAACTCACTTTATCTCGATCTAATGCTGGAGCTGAATATAGTGGGGTGGCTAATGTTGTTTCTGAATCATGTTAGCTCGGCAATCTTCTCTTGGAGCTACCTAGCTCGTCCCATCAAGAAGGCTAAATTGGTTTATTGTGATAATGTTAGTGCGATATATCTTTTAGGTAACCACATACAACATCACCGCACTAAACCCATTGAGATGGATATATTATTTGTCCAAGAAAAGATTGCTCGTGGACAAGTTTGTGTTATTCATGTTCCATCCCGTTATCAGATTGCTAATATCTTCACTAAAGGCCTTCTGTTGCACATACTCTTTTATAATTTTCGGGACAGTCCTTGCGTACAACAGTCTCCAGCTAAGATTGTGGGGTATGATAAATTAAGTAATTAGTATTTGTATATACCTTATATTTAGAATTCAGTTATTTAGCAGATTCGTAGCAGAGATTCTGGCTTATACACTTGTATACATGTAATTTCAATCAATCAGAATGATCACGCAAAATATTTCCTTCACTTTGACTTACTAATTTCTTTTCCTCGTAATGAAACATAGCATTTAGTGTTTTTCAATTTTTATAGTTTACCATATAAAATTATGTTGTTGTAACTTGTCATCTAAAACGCATCTCAATTATTAATTGATATATAGTCTGCACTCCAAATATTAAAAAATGATATAACAAAGTGCCACATATGCTATAGTTCGACGGGATTTTGTTATTTACGCTATATTTAATCATCCGAATTAAGCTAGCTAGCCCCAAAAAAAAAAAAAAAAACAGTTTGAACATTTCTTTTTTCTACTAACATGGGCTACAAAAAAGCACTCTTTTTTCTTTCCCCAAATTAAGTGATCAAGAATGAATACTTCTGTCCGTAAGACATAAATTCTGCGAAAATTCATGTCATTAGTATATACTTATTCATACATCAAATTCACATTAATTTTTCTCAAATTCTCACCATAATTTGATAACTTTGCCAACCGATAAAAACAAGATAAGGAACATGAATTTAATGCATAGTAATTAACTACAATGAGTATTAATTCTTCATCTGTACAAAGAGTTACATGCTCCTTAATTCCTTCTTCATCTAAACAACTTTAAAAAAAAAAAAAAAAAACTGGAAACAATTTTATATAATATATATTTATATTACAAAAAATAATCAAAATGACCTTTCTTTAGGATCCAACCTGTCAGCAAGAGCAGCAAGATGTCTCATAACATCCACCTGAACTTGAAGAGAAGCTATGTAATCTAGGGTTTCCTTAATCAACATAATCTCATCCATTTCTTTCCCCCCAGGTACAAGCTTTTTAAGCACACGCGTTCGACTTCTCACCAGCTTCTTCGCAATCGACGCAGCTTTAACACTTGAACGTACAACTCTTTTTCTATGGCTTTTCCTCACAATTTTCTTGCTGCATGCGATTGCCAGTGCTTTCTTTTGTACTAATTTCCGGCCTAATATTTGGTCGACGACGATTTTAGCGGCGCCGTCGGCTCCGGTGGAGACGTCCGCCATTAGGGCTTGGCTCCAGTGGGTCGTTGCATTTCTCGTTGAAGCGATTGCCACGTCAGCTGACAATTTAATGGCCTTTTTTCTTTCTAGAATCGTCATTTCTTTGTTGAAGGTGCTGTATATTTGGAGACCCTTTATCCATTTCTTGAAGAATTCTCGCTTTAGCAATGCTGATGAGTTGTACATTCTGCAAGATCGTAAGAACATGGGAAATTAAATTTGGTAGCGTTTCAAGAAAAAAGGTTGTCCAAACATAATAACAGAATGAATTTAATCTTTAAATGATTTGTACGTGAAAAACTGTTCCAAGAGTGTCTCACACCACATACTACGTCTGTCTTAATCTAATATTTAAACTCAAAATATGGTAGTATTAAGCATGGCATCCGATTGGAGAAAAGAGGTGAATTGTAATAAAAAATAAACGTACCTTGGTTTGATCGAAGAGAATTAATGGAGACAAAAGCAGGTGAAGAACGTTGTGTTGGGATCCGGCTAACTGAAACAGAAAGCAAGAAATTTGAGAGGGGAATGAGAAGGGAAGAAAGTGGAAATTAAAAGGCCATTTATTTGGTGAAAGGAGAGAAGGTGGTGGGGTAGTGAGAGAAAGACACAGCACATGCTGGCACATGGAACTTCATGGCCCGCATGTCAAAAACCCTAATCACTCCCTGCCAAATAAATAGATTGGAATTCTATTTTAGTCCCTTCCAAAAACAAACACTGCTTTTCTCCACAACCAAAAAAACACTCTTAATAAATCAATACTTGTCTAATTTCATTTTTTTTAACTAATATGTGTTGATTTGCACATCAATTAAATACATTTAAACAACAAATGAAATATAAGGGTACAAAATAGCCTTAAAATTAATGTTTTAACTATATTAACTCTCATTTTTAGGGAGTACTGTTTGAGATTGCTTCCACTTAAGAGGAATTGATTAAATTTAAATATTATGAAAGTTTCCTTTAAATAAAAGTATGTAGTGTTTGCAATAATAAGTGATATAGACAAAATTAAAGTTATATTATTTTGCAGAAAAATTATTTTAAATAGAAATTGTATCTATAAGAATACAACGAGCAGACGCAAGACCTAGCATGCTTCTTGTTATTGCTTAAAATAAACTATTTTATATCATTGTTGAAGCAAAAACAGTCATTTGTAATCACCTTTTTTTAAAACAATGGAAAATATTGCCATAATCCTATTGAAAATAATTATAAGTCTATTATTGTGGCACAGTTCAAAAAAATTATGAAGAAAAATTGGGTTGATTATTGGTTATTACTTGTTACAGATAAAGATTATTAAGACATGTACAATATGTTTTTTTTTTTTTATATCAATACCACCATATAGGTGGAGGGATTTAGGCAAATCCCCAACCTGTATATTGCTGAAAGCTGTATAATAAAAGTTTACAAGAGTTCAAGAGCAGCCTCTAGAAGAGGATAACGAGATGCTAAAAAACATCAATGCTAACTGAGCTAAAAACATCAGCACTAATTGAATCTAAAGCTTGGAAGACCCCAAGCATCAGCAACTAAAAAACCCCTAAGGTTTTTGCACTCAATACAATTTAGGAAAATGAGTTCTTGTTGCTTCTTGACTGCATAATTTGCTAAAAAATCTGCCGATTGATTGCCTTCTCGGTGGATATGTGATAGCATGTAAAGCTAACAATTGTAACATGAATATTGTGTTACAACAAAATGAACAAGGAAACAAAATTTGCCAAACTTATCAAAACTGATCGGTTTATCATGATTGTCTTTGCAGCTTTCCTTTAAGATAGGGTAGAGATTGAAAGTGCCGATAAATACCAAAATGTCTGTAAGAATGTGTACACATTTGTTAGATTGATGGATTACATTCTGTCAGTCACAACTCTTAATTAATTAATTATTAGTGATTTGAAATCTCCAAAATCTCATATACACATGTAAAAGTAGCCAAAGTCTGTCAAAGAGAATTTTTATTTCGTGTACACGATATATACACGATATAATTATTGTGTACACGATATAAAAATTATCGTGTACACGATGTAAATTCATCATGTACACGATAAAAAATATTTCTTGTTACATGTACAAGATAATATTTTATCTGTACACGATATAAAATTATCATGTACACGATAATAAAAATTATCGTGTACACGATAATATTATCATCCCATATCCAGGCTGGCTACTTTTTCAAATAAAAAGTCAAACTATCCAAAAAACATTAACTATGCCCCTGACAGGGCCACAACACACCATTTCCACCACTTTTTATCTATCTACACTATTGTGATATCAGTATGTGTTACAGAATGCTATGTGTTACGAAATGCTATATCTAAGCGTGCAGCATATCAAAATTTTATATATAATTTTAGTTGGTTTACAATTAGGGAATATCCAGATAATTAATTACTTCAGGAAAGATGCTAGGGTAATTTTGTAATTTTAAGGAGCTCTGGGTGTTAGTAGAGCCGTCAAAATTTTTAGGTCGGGCCAGCCCAGCCTAGTCAGGCCAGAAAATAAAATGGGGTCGGGTTGGGCTGGTTCAATTTTTTCGGGTTAAAATAGTGCTAGCCGGGTCATCGGATTATCGAGCTAATTTTCGTCCAATGCATTTTGTGTATTTTTCCCTAAAAAGTTTTGATCAATATAAAAAATTCTTATAAGCATGAATAAAATTATTAAAAATCGAGACTTACAATATACATTCATGTAATTATAATAGACTTAGAAGTTAGAATTTTAAGTATTAATTGACTAAAGTCAATTATGAGTTTACAATTTACACAACACAAAATAGCAAATACTGAAATCTAGGTAAGAACCGAATTTATCTTTTTTACACTATGTATGGTTTCTAGGTTTTAAAGTTAACTCATGTTATTTATTTTAAATATATTAAAATTTTGGTGGACACTTTCCCTCTAATAAGTTTTAGAGTTAACTCATTTTTTTTTTTTTTTATACATTAAAATCTGCAAAAATGTTGAGGAACTTTTTTCTCTAAAAAGTAATTGACGAAAAAAAAATTTAGCCGTCCCAAATAAGTAAGTTAACTAATAGATAGTGTTAACATGAATGTTTAATTTTATTTAAAAAATAAATAATAAAATAGAAAAAAATAAAGTGGGGCCGATCGATCCGTCGGGATGCTAGAATCGGGTCAAGTAAGCCCAGATTTTTTTGGACCACTAGGATTCAGTCTAACCTGCTTTATTTTTAGATGGGATGGACCGACTCATTAGGTCGGACTCATTTTAACAGCTCGAAGTGTTACTTCGTATATTTCTACTTTTCTAATTACATCATTTATCTTTAGATAGAGCACATTTAATCATTAACTGTGAGAGTATTGGACTTTTGAGGATTGGAGTGACGTGGCAGTCCATCGTGGCAATTTTCGGATGTCAGATCTGTTTGGTTAATAAGGAACGGATGAAAATAATTGTTTTAAAATTGTCCATTCCACTTTGTTATTTCACACCCTATGGAGATTATATATGATCCATGATTTTATGATTTAAAAGTTATGAAACATACGCCACTCTCACAATATATAAAAAGTGAAATATATATTTTAGAACAGATGATTTGACGCAAATAAGAAAGTTCATAAAAAGTGGATGAATCTCATATGACAAAAGATTTAGTATGAAACAACAAAGGATATATTTTAAATATAGTGGATCATCATAAATACATTACCTATGACAATATGCCATTAATATTTATAGTGAAAACTGCGGAAGCAAATAATGGCTTCAAATATTTTTTTTTAAATAATTTATGAAGTATTCCGTGATAACTTGTCCTCATATAAATCTAATTGTCGAAAAGATAATTATTATCTAAAAAATTGTATCCATAAAAACTTTCGTTCTTGTAGTATTTAGCTATACGTTTAATTTGGAACTCCATTTGGCACAAGTTGACACGTTGGCTCCAGGGCCGAATTCTAATATTGTAGTGGTCTGAGTCGAGTTAAAAAATTGGGGTCTTCATCTTTTCAACATTTTAAAATATATATGAAATTATAAATAACACAAAATATTCAAAATAATTCATATTTAAAATAATATGACAAGTCGTGTTCAAATAAGTTACTTAAAAACAACATGTCTTACATCTACGTCTTACAGTTTTACCAACAAAAATACTAATTCGAATTATCAATCTTAAAGAAATTTTCTGTCACTGAACCACATAGGCATCTTTCATGTTTTTTTTTTTTTTTTTTTTTTTTCTACTTCTATATATAGTATGCAAGATAATTTCGAAACCCTTAAATTTTTCATTTTTTTCGAATCTGAGGTGATCGACTCTTCCGTCTCAAGAGAAGAGCGGCCCAGGTTGGCTCCTTCACGGTTAACAAAATTGGCCGAAATCAAAATTTCCATCTTTTAGGGCCGCTCATGAATTTTGGTCAAAACAATTCAAGTCTCGGCAAAAATAGGAGTAAATTAATCACTGCAATTAAAAATATACAGGACACAATTGAAAAATTAAAAAGATAAACAACTATATATTATTGGGCTATCCAAAATATTAAGTTACACGACGGATCTTACAATATATTTGCTATTACTCTTAGATAATGCTATTGCAAACTATTTATTTCTTAGCTTAGTTGATGAGATGTCAGTGCTAGCTCACTCTTAAATATCATATGTGAGTTAAGAAATTAAGATAATACATAATTATGGAGGGACGATATAACTTATACTCACATTTGCTAACGTTGAATTTCTTATCACTTGCATCCTTATAAATATATATATATAATATTCCGTTCCCTATTCACATCTCACGGTGAAAAATTGCATACTCACAAGCTGATATGACAACAACTCATCGAGTACAACTAATTATATCATTCATAATTTGAAAATGAAATTTTTACCTATCAATTGCAAATATAGGGGAGCATTCCGTACACACAGAAAGCAGTTAAACATGAAAAAAAAGGATATAAGATGACTAGAAATTTACAAGTTAGAAGTCTTTAATATGCAAGCGCGGACCAACATTCTCTCTTTTTATTTTTATTTATTTTTGGGAGAAAAGACGGACCAGCATTAAAGTGGTGGTACTAAAAGAGTTGATATATTAATTAAATTCGTTGTCAAGGATACACCGTTTCTTTAACATCCCTCTAAATATCTTCATATGAAATTAATTTTACTGGTGAATTTTCAATGAAGGTCCAGGCTAATCAACTTTACAATCACATGGCATTATTTGCTAACGGGTCCCTGTCAACCAAAATTTAAATGGAATTTAATTTCACATTTTATTCCATTACTTAATTGTTCGCTGTACATTGATGATGCCACTATTATAGTGTGATAGTGGTAAAATAAAATTTAAACAAAAAAAAAAAAATAATATGTTGGCACATTTAAGTGGTAAAATAAACTTTAAACACACAAATAATATGTTGAGACATTTAATTACAATCGCATGTTTATAATATTCAGTTAATTATGTAAAACTTCACGACCTTCTAGTCAATTATTACTTACAACATGACCATTTAAATATAACAAAGAAATACATTACCTTTATATTTTTTTCAATTCAATACATCCGATTAAGGTTTTTTCTTCAATTGCTAATGTGGAGCCCGAAATTAGGATTTTAATCAACCTAACTGCATACGTGTAGTTGCTTGAATTCTTTTAAACCATACTTGTATGAGAAAAAAATCATTATTTTATGACTTAACCTAATCATAAAACCTTATCACTTTCATTTAAATAGAGATTTATAAATATTGTATGATTATACGTCTGTAGTTGAGACAGATGAAATCCCGATTCCAGACTCCACATCAGCAATTTGAGCAAAAAATTTACTCAGGTGTATTGAATATCATACAGGTGGTGTATTTCTATGTTATATCTAAAAAATCATATTATAAATGATAATTGATAAAAAATATTGTGAATTTTTATGTAATTAACCCTATAATATTTATTAGTATGGCAGTGGTAAAATACATTTCAAACACAAAAATAATATGTTGAGACATTTAATTACAGCCACATGTTTATTTTTTTAAGACATACATCAACATTTTTAAGATATAATACATTAAAATTAACCACTTCATGTAGGTTGATGTTGCCAAAATTGTGACTAACTCTAATTAATCTCTATCTAAGCGTTTGATTTTTATTGATCATTTATTTTTTGTCCCATCTAACCATGCTCTAATTAGTACTGCTTAGACCTTCAGTAGTTTTTAGGACTTGGTCTTCTGTTCAATTAGCGGCTAACAACTTTAACAAAATTAGGTCGGAAGACCCGAGTGAAGGAAAAGGGAAACTGGCAGGATCCGGAAAATATGGGGAAGAAGAGGAGGGAAATAATTTTACAAGGAAAAGAAAAAGAAAAGGGGATTAAATGGGTCCCACAGTAGAAAAAAATATTCTTTGAGCGACGAAATTGGAAGGGAAGAAGGGGGGATCACATGGTGTCCACATGCAAATATTACAACTAATTATAGGCATTCTGAGCTGTGATGGAGTGATAGCTTTCTCAAAATACTAAAGAGAGAGAGAGGTGGGAGTTTTTCAATTACGATTGTGATATATCTCCTGCTACTTTTGGCTTATATATATGTACACAAAACTTGTTTAATTTCCATCTTTTTTTATCCAATGGGATCTTCTATAGCATTAAGAGCATTTTCTACGGAGATTACAAAATTGGCTCATTCCTATCGATTCTTTAGACGAGCTACGCCACACAATATTGACATGAAGTACTATTGGGCCGAACAAGGTGGATCAATGGCACGACAAACCTTGGTGGGTTTGGGTTAGACTCACTAATTTCTTGTCCTATCAGTCATATGATCCGACGAGTTGGACTGAGCCGAGCCGGACCGCCCAATTGCTACCTATTTTTACTATAATTATACTAATAATTTATCGTTTGTATTATATTATACATATATCATGTATTAATATTATTGTAATAGAACATGTTACGATAAAAGTGGGAAGAGACCATGATGTCTTTTTACCTACCTAATTTGAATATAGGTTATTTTCCTCATGAGATCATCTGTTACACTTTAATGTTACATCTTGTGTTTCGCTCATTTACTAATCGACACGTGTATGATATGATGTCACAAATTAATATGTGTCACTTAGTGAATTGAGTGTAACAAAGGATGAAACACCTACTGTAAGAGAGAATCCGAATTGGTTATTTTCATGTCCATGTTTTCAACATTTAGATGATTCTTAAAGTCAGTGAAAACGTGTGCTTAATTTAATTCCATTGGTCATGTGGTAAAATTTATCAATTAGGAAGATTCAGCAATAAAGATTATTTGAGATTTTTCTTTATACAATTTAATTTGGATGCTATGCAAATTGGGTAAAATACATTCATAGATTTTTATCCTCATTATATATAATACATGTCTACATAGTATTTGTGGTATATAAAAAAGAGCACACACTCTAATCTCCTGTACAAGCATTTTTTATTTTTTAATTTTTCAGTTGAATTGAAGTGTAGAATATAGTCGATCTTTCATAAATAAAGAATTGGATCTCACTGTCATTACTTAATTATGAGTTCAAATTTCAGTTAACTATTTAATGACACATTTTGAAATTCAGTTTAATATTTAATGACTAATTTTGACTTAAATCTTAGTATAACTTATACTCCCTCCGTTCCATAATAATTGACGTTTTAGGAGGTTCTTTTCTTTTCTTATTAATTGACGTTTTATATTTTTTTCACTAATTCTACCAGTTTTCTCCCTGGACTTAATCCTTAAAAATCTCTACTTTTAAATCTATCAGAAATATCTTTATTTGGTTAAATCTTTATCTCCTAAAATATTCCCGCTTATTATAGCGCCTTCTTCCCTCTCCCTCCTTATTTCACGCGCCTTTTCCGAGTGAGAGTTTTTGTTGCCGGAGTTTCACTCTCCAACGATGACAAGAGAAGATGGAATTTCAGAGAGAGAAAAGATAAATATTTAACGATGCCGAGAGAAGATGGAATTTTAGATAGAGAAAAGATAAATATTTAAAGATGCTAAATTTTAGGAGTAATATAAGAGAGATAAATAATTAAGTGATGGATAAATTTGTCAAAAAAAATCATTCTTAATTCTTCCCTTTCTTTCTAAAACGTCAATTATTATGGAACGGAGGGAGTATGTTGTAATTATTAATTTCGAATTGCATGTTTTAATAATTAATATACCATAATCAGACTAAATGAGTATGTCCATCAATCACTAAATTAAATATCCTTTACGATGATAATCAGAGATGTGAAGAACAATAATTTAGAAAGCAGAAGCGTACCTGAATCCATGTATAATGTTGTGCGAAAACCGGTATGATCTTCCAAACGATCAGTTTCCCCCTTAATTACTTTTTTTGCAGGAAAAGTACAGAATGTGGGATAGATATTAAAAGAAAATTGTCAAATTCCAATGGAAAAATTCTAACGCAGCATAAATCCCTTGCAATTTTTTAAATTTCCAACGGCAATTCCAACGACAAGATGAGCCGTTGGAATTTTTTAAAATAATTCCAACGACTTTTGCCGTTGGAATAGCTATTAAAAAAAAAAATTCCAACGACAGTTGGAATTATTTTCAAAATTCCAACGGCTCATCTTGTCGTTGGAATTGCCGTTGGAAATTTTAAAATTTTCAATAGATTTATGTTTTGTTGGAATTTTTTCGTTGGAATTTGAAAGTTTTCTTGTAGTGAGAACAACTAACATTTGAGACCATAACCCTAACTTATAATAATAAATTCCCTAATTTTCAATTTGGTCCCTCAACAAATTGAAATCCCTTATGATATCTACACATAATTCTCATGGTTATTTAATACTACCTCCGTCTCGATTAAAGCTGCCTACTTGCCTTTTTGGTCCGTCTCAATTAAACTTGCAACCTCAGAAAAGAAAACTAATTCCTACAATCTTCACCCTCAAAATCTCAACCCTCAATCTCCACCTTTAAAAAAGTCAAAGAAAAAGCAGTCAACTATTTTTTCTTAACATCCGTGCCCGATCAACGTGACAACTTTAACCGGGACAGAGGGAGTACTCATTAAGGCCCTTAACTTAGATTCTTACTAGACCACTTAATTAATTGGCTCACCTTAAGACATCTATACACATTAAACTCGACATGTGTTGACACAATATGTTGGATATTTCCAACATTATAAGCTTGCCTTTTGGGTGGTGGATTGAATAGTAGTCCATTCGGTTCAAAAAGAGTGTCGCTTTAAAGAAGTTGAAAATGTTAAAAAAAGTATCGCTTTAGCAAAGAAATCATAATTTTTTCTATCTTATCCTAAACAACCTACTTAATTTTGATTGTTTCCTTTTTTCACAAAATACATTCCAATTAAGTAGATTGTATAAGGATATATGTACTTGTTATTTCCACTCATTCTTAATTTTACCAAATAAGTCTTAAGCGACAATTATAATGTACCGAAGGGAGTATATCTTAGCTAGTTTGTATTATATTAATGTTTAAATAGTGATATCAATGTGATATTCTGTCGATATAAATGGTTTTTATTCCGCCCCATTTTTTTTTTTTTAAATCTTTACGAGTATTCTCATAATCAACATTTTTTGAGAAATGCTTGATTGTTATTTCTTATATTTTTATGCTTGCAGTTTGTATCAGAACTCAATTGTGATCCTCGATGATAGTTGCACGACGACAACCAATGTATACAACTATTTCTTATAAGGAGTTGCATACCAACAAATTGATTTGTTCGCAACTACTCATGATGATTATAATGCACTATCGAATTTTTGATAGGAAGAGTGATACATGTATCATATTATTGACGATGCCTTATTCCATGCAACATGTGTGAATTGCTCTCGAATGAAATTGCTGATATTGTTATCATGACCCATCGATATTTTATGCGACATTGGTGAGGCGATTATCATGGTGGTTATGATGGCTTCCAATATTATAAAATAAGAAGGTATATTTTAAGCCTAATGATCTAGGGTTTGTAGGTGGTTATAATAGCTCTATTTTTAATAAACCAACTAAGGATGTGTTTTTCTTGTGGTTGTCGACTGCGGTTATGATGGGCTGCCATTTCAACGCCAAATTTGATAATTCATATTTTTGTGGATTACTTGACGATGTATTTATATTATGATATCTTTGATTTATTCTCTTTTATTTCTGATCATCAATTTAGTGGATAAAGAGTCTCCTATATTTTTTAGATGGTTGATCTTTGATATAAATTTTTTCTTTTGTTTCCCTAATTTGTGTAATATTTTCAGATTTTTTGCAAATATATAATTAACTGTTTTGTTATAGTTGTGTCTACATGAGCATCATATTTGATAAAATAATTTGGTTATCCTAGTTGTGTGATAACGTGATGCATTTTTTGACATGATAATTATAAGAAATGAAAAATGAATATTTTTGTTAGGACAGAGACACAGAAACATGAGTAACTGGGGGAAAGAAGAGCTCGGTCGGTCGCACGCACGCACTCATTTAAAGAGAAAAATAGAAGAGGCGATACATGTGCACACATGGATGGGCCATGCCTTGTCCTCACAAAGCTAAACACTGTTCTGTACCCTTCAATCATTACTCCATCTACCCCAATTTATATATTAATTCCAAATTAACTAACTTTAAACATAATCCATATATTATTAATTTTTTCACTTATGTCATTTCAGTTAACTCGAATCTTTGCCTTCGATCTAACACCAATTAGATTTTAATTTTTCACCACAAATTATTTTCTGCTTATACGATAGTACTTCTAATTTTGCTTATATTATATGTTACACGCAAATTTCACTTTTTTAGTATTTAGGCAAAATCTCCAAAGTAAGTGACAATAAACGAACCACAAACTCAAGTCAACATTTTACCGTAAGAAATTACAAATCATCCCCTTCTAAACAATTGAAGTGATAGATGTTAAAAGAAAAACAGAAATCTTTGAGGCTCTTAAATGCTCTTCAATAACCTTACACATGCAATCCTTATTAACTTCTTGTAACTTGTAATATTTATATTAAAATAACCTTAATTTCATCTAATTTATTTCTTGGAGTCTATATATGAGGCTCAATAAATTCCAACTTTCTGTCTTTGCATGGAAGTGATAATAATCCATGAACGACGTCGTACTCCTAAATGTGGACCACTTATAAAATTAGCATATGTACAATATCATAATCAATGGAATTTTGTCCTTCATTATCCTAAGGGTTCCCACATGGAATAGTCTTGACATGTGATACATCACTTCAAGTTTGAAATCCATTGACAAACTAAGAACAACTGTTTTCTCTTAGGTTGTCAATTAAGTATTTAACGGATCACACCAATTAACAAAAAATGTTTTGTTTTAAGTTGTCAACTAAGTGTATTATAAGTTGTCTTAAGGTTGCATTTGGAGGGATTTGACGGTGGATTTTGAAATCCACAACCAAATGCACTTCGATCAATTTGTTTGATAAAAAAATTAAATTAAAGGATTTTCAATTTCTCTTAAGTTTCTAGTTCATCTTGAATAAATTGAAATTCATCCTATAATTTAGTCATTTATAATCCATATATTTCACCTTCTCATATATGTATAGCTACACTATCAAACTCATTTCACACCCAGCACAAATCACATGCACCTGCACCCGCACACGCACACACTTCACACACATACTATACACACTTCAACACACATTTCATACATACCCACACACAATACACACTAAACACACAACACAACTACATGCGTGCGTTCAGACACACACACTCTACACACACTAAACTCACAACGCTACTACACATATTATACACACATACTACACACACATACTACACACACTTCTCACACATACTACACTCTCACTCTACACACACTACACACATTTTCATTATCATCATCCTTTAAAATATATTAGGGAAAAATTGGAGAAGAAAAAGTTCAAACAATTCAAATCCACTTATTTAAATTTTAATATCCAAAAAAAATATAAAAAATTGAAATGAGTGAATTTCCTAAAAAAAATTAAAAATTAAATCCTTTAAATTTTAAATTCTTCCGTCCAAACACAACCTTAAGAACTTATGTTTTTTCAAATAACTGAATTGCCATTACCAAGATCTTGAAACTCAAAAGCTTATTTTATCCAAATACTCCAATACTTTATTTTTAAATAAGATATATCATTTTATAATAATTTCGAGAACACCTTGTAAGTCAAACCCCCTCATATATTTATTTTAAATCGTTTATTCTGAATATAAAATAATCATTATAGGTGCATCAAAATGTCAAGAAGTCAAATTAGTTGAAAATCGAAATTATTGTTTATTTCCGGCTTGAAAAACGAATTTTAAATCCAATACCATCCTACCTAATTATATAACATATTACTTCATCTGGCACTCATGATTTCTCACCACAACAAAAGTGATCTTTTGCATAAGACCTTTTGACACCATAATTGTAGTCACTAATAATAAATTATTTGTGATCACTTGTTGTTACAAATCTCTCTACAAATTATTTGAGACAACTTTAAGACTATATTTAGAGAAAATTAATTGTTGCAAAAAATATTTGAGACGCATTTGAGACCACTTTTGTGGTCACAAATATATTATTTGCGACCGAGTTATTGAAACCACTATAAAGTTGTGACAAATACTCATAAGTTGTGACAAATACTCATTATTTGAGACCACTTCTCATAAGTTGTGGCAAATACTCCTTATTTGACACCACTTTTTTTGGTCTCAAAAGACCATTTTTGTTGTAGTGTCTCTTCCAAAAAATGTCACGCACTTGTTAAAAATTCTCGACTACATCTAATGTACGCAGCGGAATAATAAATCGAGAATTAAGATCGTGATTTATAACTGATTAATCGTTGAGCATTGATTACGCTAAAGTTGGAACAACTTACTTATGCGTAATTAGTCGGACAGAGTTGAACGATTGATTCACCACTTCAGGTATCCACGCGTATATCGTCCGCCGCAGGAACTATCCTCGGTACAATTATTCGATAAGTGATCGCTAGGAAATCACTTATCAAATTCTATAGTGCCTCCAATTTTTATCTGATAAAACCCTTGATTCTCTACTATAGAGAATATGTATATATAGTACCATATAACCTAGGTGTATGGGCCTAATATCCATGTCCACTTAATTAATTAATTAGTCTGACTTATTAATTAATAAAGCCCACATATCCTAATCTAGTCCATATCTTTCAGCACTCTCTCCATGTTATTTCTATCAACACAACAAAACTAAGTATTTCATACTCTTTCAATCATTATTATTAACACACATTTTCACAATAATAAACTTTTTCAGTATCAATTTGATCTTGACAGTATATATGTAATTGTATTTTATGAAAAAGAACACAAAATAAGCATATATGTTTAGTATTCATGAAGGTTTTTGAATGACCTATCCTTATTGATTTCAAAATTAAGATTTTTCCAACTGCATGCATTGGGCCCTTTTCTAACATATAGCCGTAGATCTATGTTGTAAGGAGGGTATACATGTGCTTACCCTTTTTTGTTTAAAATATATGTACAAGTCTAAGAGATATTTGGATTGGAATGTAGTGGAATGTGTTCCGTTCGCTTGGTAAATCCGTTAGAATAATAAAAATGTATTTTTGTTTAAGAATGTAGTAGGGTAAGATGTGTAAAGTGATGTCAAATCAATATGTAGTGAGGTGATAGGTAATGATAAAAAGGTGTATTAAAAATTGTAAAAAGTTATTTAGGGTGTTAGGTAATGATAAAAGAATGTATTGAAAATTGTAAAAGGTGATGTAAATAATGATTGAATGATTATGCAATGATGAAAATATGTTAGAGTTGGATGAAAATTGACTGGACGATCCGGATTGACGATCCATAAAGTGAAATAAATTTAAGATGGGCCATCCCACATACGGTTGGCAACAGCCTAATCCAAATATCCTCTAAGGATTGTTGAAATTAAGGATTGTTAGGTTGTGAAATACTTTTTTCTTACTCATTTTAGATTTCTTTATTCTTATACATATAAAGTGGATTTTAATCTGTAGTTAAAATTCAGATTGGATGAATATTTTCCTCTACTGAATTTTTTACAGTTAAACTCTTAACTAATTATAATTAGATATTATATTTTACTAGCTATGTTCTGAATTTGTGATTTAATTGTTTACTAAGTTTGATTTTAAAAATGTGGATGTGGCAAGTACAAAAATAGGCCAAAATTGAAGTCTGTGATGACGTCATTAATGAATTGGTATAGACACACGGGTTGAATTAATAATTTAGAAATAATTGAAGGTAGCAAGGATCCCAAAATTATGGGCACACACATGCATGTTAGCCTATAAATCTAGGGTGTAGCTAAGATGTAGACTAGGTAATTAAGAATGAAGAATGAACGTGCATGTGTGTCATTAATTAAATCTATCAATTTTGAAGATTTCACTATCCACACATGGTTCATTCAGCTATCTATCCTATCATATCATCTGTTCCTCAGTCTTCTCATCAATTAATCCACCCCAACAATCACCAACACAACACCTCATATATATCCTTCTTTTCATTCATCACCACCACAACAATATGTGGCTCTACCGACATCGCTTGTCTCAATAATAACGGAAGATTCTTGCTAAATTTGGATCATTCTGGGAACCAATTTTTCATACTTAATTCAGATCCTTGGATTTAAAAATCGGGGGTACGATACATAAAAAAATAAAAAATAAATAAAAATTTGAGAGGAAGGGTACCATGTAATTAAAAAGGTACATAAATATTGTCCAATGTTTAATATCTTACATTTCAAAATACGAAAAATAAATGTAGAAAATATACAATACTCAAATAGAAACTATCATCTCACTTGGGTCCGGCGAGTCTTCATTCTTTGGAAGCGATCTATGATATCATCATCGGGAACTTGTAGAAAAACATCCTTCTCAATAAAAGTAATCAAACAATCATTTAACAATTGATCACCCATGCTATTCCGTAACTTATTTTTTACGTAGGTCATTCCGGAGAGAACTCTTTCCACATTTGCAGTTGCAACTGGGAGAATCAACATTAACTTGATAAGCAAATAAATTGCCGGATAGGTCACATCCTTTTTTGTTTCAACAAGCATCTTTGAAAGGCCATCGAGACCATGTAAGTTGTGAAACCTATCATCTCTTTGCATATCTTGAATGAATATATCAAGCTGACAATCAAGAGCCATCAAATCTATACTTGAAAACTCGGAGGGATAAAATGTGGCAAGTTTAAGTACTTTGTCCTTGTCAAAAGAAGAGAAACCATTTTTAGGACTTAAGCAAGCCATGCAAATAAGCAACTCCGTGTTAACCTCATCAAAACGATCATTGAGTTCGCGAAGTTGTAAATCAATCACTTCAACAAAGAAATCAAAACGAAAATGATGCATATTTGTCACTTGTGGAAAAAACCGCCCCGATCTTCCTAATGGAGTATAAAGAGCACTCATATTGGGAACAACAATGTTATACTTAGTGCAAAATGAAGTGACCTTATTCAAGAGAGCCTCCCATCCATTGTCCCTTGTTGTTTGCAACTGTCGTTTTGTTAAAGAAACAAGGAACATGGCATTAACAATATCTTGATCTCTTCTTTGCAAAGCTAAACACAAATCATTAGTGTACCCAAGAATGATCAACATCAAGTGTGCCATAAAGACAAAATCAAATGACTCTAACGAGTACAGAATGGATTGGGCTTTAACCCTATCTTCAGAACTTGAAGCATTCTCCCCAGTCATCACAAGTACCTTAATAATGATAGGAAACAAGTGGATAACATTCAAACGGGTCTTATAATGAGACCCTCAACGAGTATCACCGGGCCTCCTCAAGCCAACTTCTTGATTTAAACCCGACCTACTCTCAATTTCCCCCATATCCAACGCTTTAGCAACTTCTGGAGCTTGAATTTCTCGGATCATATCTCTCCGCTTACAAGAAACTCCAACCACATTCAACAAGTTTGCAATTATCTCAAAAAGCCAACAACAATCACTATTTTTCTTTGCCACGACAACAAGTGTTAATTGAAGTTGATGAGCAAAACAATGAACATAATAGGAACATAGAGTATCCTTCATAATCAAAGTTTTAAGGCTATTTATCTCACCCTTCATGTTGCTTGCCCCGTCATACCCTTGCCCCCGAATCTTAGATGGACTCAGTGAATGTTCCACAAGCAAAGACATAATTGCACTTTTAAGTGTCAAAGCAGTGGTATCACCAACATGCACAATTCCAAGAAATCTCTCTACCACCGTTCCTTCTCTAGCATCAACATAACGCAAACAAAGGGCTAGTTGTTCTTTTTGGGACACATCACTTGACTCATCGGCCAATATACCAAAATAGTCATCACCAAGCTCATCTATAATGCGGTTAGTTGTTTCTTTAGCACAACAATTGATGAGCTCTTTTTGAATCAAGGGAGATGTCATCTGATTATTGCCTGGAGCATTTTAAAAAAATGACATTTTTGACATTCTCATTATGTTCACCTAGCCATGTCAAAAGCTCACGAAAATTTTCCCTACTAAGTGATTCCTCATTTTCGTCATGTCCACGACATGTCAACCCTTGGCGTAAAATAAACCTCAAACAAGAAAATGAAGCTTTCAAACGAGTTTCATATTCACTTTTCATCACATCGCTTGCATTATAAAAAACATGAACAATAGATGTTTTCTTGGAGTTCCTTAAATTCATGTATTTCTCATAAGCAAAATTATGAGCACTTCTAACTCCACCAACATGCTTTTCAAACCTATTTGGTTTATTCCATGATCTAAATCCTCCATTAACAAATGCATCTCCGCCCACACTAATTTCTACCTCATTCTTGAACAAGTAACAAACAAAACAAAATGCAGCATCTTTCTCAATACTATATTCGAGCCAATCATATTTTTTAAACCATAAGACACTAAACCGTCGTATACCTCCAAGGTCTCTTTGAGGGAAATCATGATTTTTGGGTTGGCAAGGTCTTTTAAGAATATATGATCTTCTCACTGCATTTCGTTGTTTTGGAGGATAATCCATTATGTTTATTCTTTTTCCGGGATCGTGGGGTAGAAGTTCAACATCATACAACAAATCTTCCTCTTCCGATGGAACACTACAAGAACTTGAACAACCTAATTCCAATTGATTTTTCTCGATTTGGGCGGAATTAAAGGATTGGGAAGAAGGAGGCTCACAATCATTTGAAGGAGCCGAGTTCTCTCTCGGTGAAGAGCAAGAGGTTCTTTGGGATTTTATTTTCTCAAACATTTTCCGAAGATCGGGTTGCTTTTCCATTGTCTTGATTTTCTTTGATTTAGGTGCATCATTCCTCATTGCGTAATTCAATTAGTTGTAAATAATAAGAATATAACACAAACAAATAATCAAATTCTAGAACAAATTCACAATTGCAATGAAAAACAACAAATTAATTAAGTTATTTATCATAAAATTAATTAATCTAACACAAACACAATATATATATATATATGCATACATATGTTTATATATAAACCCTAATTTATCAATAAACAACATCACATGTAACTCATCAATAAATTAGTCAAACTAAATAATAAACATATAATATACAATTATATAATATCAAAATGAAAAGAAAAAAAAAAGTTGAAATTTACTTACCTTCGAAACAGGCGTGGAGGAGGCAGCTTTGAAATTGGAGTTGCAGACTTGCAGATTGTCTTTTGAAATGTTGTTGGTTGTTTGTTTCCCCAAATTAGTAGTAATAATGTAAATAAAAGAGGATGGCATGTACGTAAATAAGATTGAGATATGGGGGTAAGATTGAAATTTTGGGGGTACATTTTGTTTTTTTTTTTTAATACCTACTAAAAAAAAAAAAATTATTCAAACTTGTACCCCCACCTCAGCACATAGTTCCGCCTTTGCCAATCACCACGTGTGTTGCACGTGATCTCATTTTTATTGGTATTATTAAAATAAATTTGAACATAGAACAAAACTCTCAACATTAATTTCTCTCTTTTTCTCTATCCCTTTTTAGAGCTTTATTTTGTGAGCATAAACGTCAACTTTATATGGGACTAGGGTTGTAAACAAATCAAATATTTTTGATTCGATTCGTGATTCGAATTCGATTAGGATGATTCGAATTCGAAAAAATCGAATTCGAATTCGAATACGAATTAATTATAAGATTCGAATAATATTCGAATTCGAATTCGAATATAGTTGTATTCGATTCGAATATTCGATTCGTTTATATATAATATATTTTAAAAATTAAATAATACATATAAGACTAAATATATGTATATAATATATTTATATAGCTATATATTTAAATTAATTTATATATGATATATATTATTAAAATTTATAATTGAAAAAAATTTTAAAAAATAATAATATTTGAATATTTAAAAAATAAAAAATATTAATATATAAAAATGAAAAAGAATTTTTCGAATCTCGAATCGAATCGAATAGTTCGAATATTTCTCACGAATCGAATTCGAATCACCTATTTAAATTCGATTAATATTCGATTCGAATTCGAATTCGAGTTTATATTTTCGAATTCGAATCGAATTTCTTAATATTCGGTTCGATTCGGTTCGTTTACAACCCTATATGGGACAACATGCATTATTATTTTTGCTTCACCTTTTTTTTTTGTTATTTTCTGCACTACGATAATTAGAGTTAAGATTAAAGTTTGAAGTTTCATTTGTTTGTTAAACATCGTAAGATAATATGTGAAGAAAAATCATGATAACTTAAGTTTAAATTTTTCATAAAGGACTAAAAATATGTAAAACATGATTAGATTAAGTGTTGAACACTAATAACAAATACAAAAGGAAATTTGATAGTTGGAGTATGTATTTGCCTCATGTTAAAAGATAATATGTGTAGCACATACCTAAAAAAGTGTTACTTCATTGCTTTTTAAATTTTATTTTGGGTAAAACTTATATATTTCAGAAGAAATTATATATATTATAATATATAATTATTATGTTTGCATTTAATAGTTTGAAATATGCTTGTAATTTAAATGAGTTTGACCATAACCCCCAAATAATTCATTATTATTATTTAGTTATATTATTATTAATAATATTTATTATTAGTACTTATTATGTAAATTCCTTAATCATTATTTATATTTATGCGTGCCATGAATTTTACTAATGTTAATAATTAATTATATTTAGACAACGGTTACTATTTGAGCATATATGTGTGTGTGTGTGTTATATTATTTTGTAGTGAAAGGTGAAGATAAGTGTATTCCTTCAAATATTAACATATATCTCTTCTAGTACTACTATTTTTTCGTATAAATAATATTGTTGGGTTTGTGTTCAATTTCGTTGATTCCTATTCCTAGCGTGAGCTAGATGTTCTGTTGTATCCTGATGGATTACTCAATATGATAGTGTTTTTATAACACACCTCAGAAATTATCTTTTCTACTACATTATATTTCCTCAAAATCCCAACAATTTAAAGGATTTATTAATCCCAAAATACAAATATCTTCCAAGCTACGATGAAAGCTTCTCCGGTGTTGGAGTATTGTGTCTTCACTTGTCTGATGGAATTGGGGCGAGCAAGAAAGTTCACCATTGCTATCAATAAATAATTACAACCGAACCGAGACCTGGTAATTTTATTATATTCTGAATATAATTCTATGACAGATATGTTTTATTGTCCTTTGCTCAATACTACAAAGTTTGATGCCAATTTGTGAGTTAAATATTATTATTGTTGTTAGTTTATACATGTGTATATCTGAAACATGACCTAGTAGTTGCATTGAAATTATCTAATTTCACATTCACACAAATAATTGGATCACATATCTTGATAATTTGCTTTTATGAAATAACAAATATTTTGCATATATCTGGTAATTGGTGAATGTTTAATTATATATTTTGTAATATTTGATACTAACATTTAATGCCTAAATTTCAATGTGAAATAGTAAAGAGGTACCATCAATTATAATTTGATTGCAATGCGTCTTCCTTTGTTGTAAAGACACGGTGATGATATGGTGATATATCCCCCATTTGGTGGGTAAAATGTTTGGAAGCCAACATAATTATTATTTAATGATTATAATATTTTGGCGTGAAATTAGTTGGCAATGAAGTTGGTAAGCTAAGAAACTTCTTGGTGTGAAACCGACATCATTGGTGTCAAGATTGTGATTTCATATGGAAATAGTCATTGTAAAGAATAAACCTTGCAATGATGAAAATAGACATATTCATCTACAAGATGAAGTAGTGAAATAATTTTTAAGAAATTGGGTTATATCCATGGATATATGAAGTAGAATTTAATCTGGCTAATTTTCTTACATAACCTGGGTAGAGAGTGAATCATCAAAACATCGAGGGGATTGAGACTAAACTCTAAAGCCACTTGAGATTAACAGTGATGTTAACCCAACCTGTGTGATTAGGGATCCCATGAATCAGGTTCATATGAGTAATAACAAGTCACTTGTTAGTCCTGCTAGTACCTTTATATTCTTGTTCCTTCCTATGGTGTATGTGGTGCTAGACTGCAAAATTGTAAGGATAAGTTGAAAGCTTTTAATGAGTTTCATATCCTTTATGAGTGGTATATTAATTATTTGCAGAATCTACTTGATGGACTCACCTATATGAGTGTGGAATGGGGCCGCTTCGATGAGATATTGGCTAAATCTCTAGAGCACTGATGAACTACTAGGCACGCACATAACCGATAAAGCGCAACACCGCGTTGAACGACGAAATTACGTTTGGAATGTGATTGATAAGAATTATAACTTACGCTAAAGAGACTTTAGTTCAAAAAAGTTAAAAACTTCACTAAAAGACACCAGATTCTAGGTTTTGTTATGTCTTATCTTTCTAGGTATGGTTCATAGTCCAAAAGACACCAGATTCGATGCATTTTACACTCTTATCCCAGCAATATAACTTTTTCATTATTATCTATAAATATACTTTCTTTTGAAATTGGTGGGGATTGTTGAAAAAATTATATATTTCAAAAGAAATTGTTTATATTAATTATATATTATAATATATAATTATTATGTTTGAATTTAATAATTTAATTATATTATTATTAATATTTATTATTACTACTTATTATGTAACTTCCTTAATCATTATTCATATTTATGCTTGTCATGGATTTACTAATGTTTATAATTAATTATATTTACATGACGGTTACTATTTTAGCATATATATGTGTGTGTGTGTGTGTGTGTTATTTTGTAGCGAAAGGTGGAGACAAGTGTGTTCCTTCAAACATTAACATATATAATCTTCTAATACTACACCTGTCGGAAAGAAAAAAATAATTTTCTAATACTACTCACTACTACAAAAATTATTTAAAACTACGGTAAAAAATCGTAGTTAAAGGCATTCAATAACCGTAGTAGTAGATACCGTAGTCGTAGACCCTCTACCAATAACTACGGTTCATAACCGTAGTGGTTAATTCTAAAGATTACGGTTGGGAACCGTAGTAGTATATTTAATATTTACCACCACGGTATGTATGACCACAGTTAGAAACTTTCTTTGACTACAGTCTGAACCGTAGTAATATATATTAACGACTACGGTTCTTGTAGATTTAAATGACTACAGTTGTTGGTTATTTATTGACAACGGTCTTGAACCGCTATATAGATGTTTCTCAATTTAAAAAAAAAATGATTGTCAATGATATTTCAAAATTGTAATTTATATTTTTTTATTATATTATTGAAATTAATGTACAATTAAGTATTAACCATATGATCAATATTATGCGTAATAAAAAAAGATAAGAATAGATAATGAATTATAACTCCTTCTCTCAAGCATCTCAAATCATTTACAACCAACAATTGCTAAAATAATGGAATATAAACATTATTTCTAAATTAAGCAATCAACATTGGACTCAAAGCAGCTCCCACTCAAAATGCCAATGAAGTTCCACATCAATGTCCCAATACATTATACCATGGTGTTCGTCTTCCTTTTCCGAAAAGTGAAAGCATCCTATATTTAATTTTAAAAGAAAGAACAAAACAAAATTCTCATTAATAACTGTGATGGCTAGTATAAATAATAAATAGAGTAATTACATGAACACCAAGTTCAACTCACAATCCACAAAGATGTTTCAAGCACAAAAAATTACTTAGAATAATCAAATTGAAAGATGTAATCATAACACTAACTAATACCATTGCAAAATAAAGATGTAATCATGCCTAGATTTCGCATCAAGATCAATCAAGTAGAAAATTGAGATGATAACCAACTCAAGTACAAAATAAAGAATTCATGGAAAGTGAAATTTAAGGAGAAATTCCCAATTAACCTTCATTCTACAAAAAAGAATTCAAGGGTAATATCTAAAGATGCTTACAGAACTAAAGATATAAAATAGAAGAAAAAGGAAAAAGGTAATGAACAACAGATCCATCTTGTCCCTAACCAATGACAACTCACTCAAAAGAAAAAAGGAACTGTCAGCATTCTAACTGTTCACATGTTCAGAATCTAAACATAAAAATTAATCCAAGCAAAATCTAAAAATGGGTATTCATAAATAAATATGTCGAGTATAAAATAGTCGATACTAGGCCTATTATAGATAAGCAAATGATATTGCTATGGAATGTGTTGATGCTGGGGAACCCATCTCTGAAACCTTTCAAGTTTCAATTATCATGGTAAACTGCTTCTTTCATGCAGAGATTACTGAAGAAAGTTGAAATATAAGAAAACATTATCTTTGGATGAACTTCTCCAGGGAATCCAAATTGAGACTGAAAGTCTCAATAGAGAGGGTTCTTTAAAGATTGATAATGTTAATCAGAATGAAGAGAGAAATCCTTTTGAAAAATCCAAGAAGAAGAAAAACCCTCCAAATGATGGTGGAGATGGGATTCCTAATAAGAGGAAGAAAAGGTCTTACTTTTTATACAACAAAATGAATCACTTCGCTAGAGAATGTCGCCACCGCAAGGGGCAATAACCAAAGAAGAATAATCAGACTAATTTGGTGGAAAATGATTTGGTTGTCATTCTCACCAAAGTGTGCCTTAAAAATCATGGTGACTCTTAATGGTGGATGGACTCAGGAGCAACTTGTCATGTTACAGCAAATCGGGATCTGTTAAAAAATTATGAAAAGTTAAAAGATACTATGTCAATCTACATGGGAAACTCTTCAACTAGTGAGGTCTAGGTAAAGGGCGCTGTTTCTTCCCCTTTCTTCCGGCAAAACTTTAACATTAATAAATGTCTATCACATTCCCTCAATGAGGAAAAATCTTGTATCAGTGTACAAGTTAGATTAAAATGACTTTAAAGTAGCTATTGAGTGCCAGAAGGTTATCATAACTAAAAAGGGAAAATCTTTTATCAGTGTACAAGTTAGATGAAAATAGCTTTAAAGTAGCTATTGAGTCCCCGAAGGTTATCATAACTAAAAAGGAACCCTTTACGTTAAAAATAATTCGCATTTGCTTATTATGAATAATAATAATAATAATAATAATAATAATAATAATAATAATAATAATAATAATAATAATAATAATAATAATAATAATAATAATAATAATAATAATAATAATAATAATAATAATAATAATACTTACTTGCATGATTTCTTTTACAATGTTGATAATCATGATTTTTGAAATTATAGATTAGCTCATATTGTTATTAATGCTATACCGCATGATCAATAATAATTTAATTTCTGACTCATCTACTGTTTTTCAATAAAAAGCATGTGAATGTTGTGCACAATCTAATATTGCAAAGCCATCTTATAAAAGTGTTGCTAGGATATCTAGTTTGTTTGAACTCATTCATACAGATATATATGATAATAAAGAACATGTAACTAGAGGTGGAACAAGCTATTTTATCACTTTTTTTTATGACTTTTCTACGTTTACTTATGTGTATTTACTTAGAGCCAAGGATAAGACCTTTGAAAAGTTTAAAATAAAACAAATTTAAAAATAAAAACATTACGATCTGTAGGGGTGATGAATGTATCTCTAATGAATTTATTAGTTTTTTTTTTAGCAAAATGGATTTGTTAGAGAGCTTTCAGCACATAATATTTCACCACAAAATAGAGTGGCTAAAAATAAAAACTGAACCTTGATGGAGATGGTCAGTGCTATGCTAATGCATTCCAAATTACCAATGAGATATTGGGGAGAAACACTATTAAGTGGTTGTTATCTTAATAACATAACAGTGCTATGCTAATATGCATTGTATAAACGAAACCAAAAATCACATTGTATAAACGAAACCAAAAATCATTTGAAACAAGCCTTTGACATAAAGACCTAAGATCCCGTAGATGTCATTTTGGGGGTCAAAGTTCTCAAAGAAGAGGGAACTTATATATTAACACAAGCTGATTATATTGAGAAATTGTTGAAAATATTTAAGTACTTCGACTACAAAGTCAGTAAAAACTCCTATTGACCCTCTTGTGTAGCTTGTTCCAAATCCAGGAGAGCCTGTAACTCAACAATAATATGCCAAAATAATTGGAAGTATTTGTTGGGGAATCAGAATTTTGTGCCAAGTATCTATTCGGGATGTAATTTGAATATCATCTTCATAAATCAAATAACCATAATTTGAAACAATCAAATCATAAAATTCATGTGATTGAATAACAGTAAATCATAAAATAAGCCCTAAACATGCAGAACTAAGGGATTATTGTATTTACCTTCGAATCAGAGATACACAGTTGAGAAGAATTATCCTTTCAACCCAAAGATCTTCTTGAGTATTCCATAAGCCCAAGTTCGCTAATCCAGTGGGGAATCAAGCAAACTATTTAACACTCGAGGAATGATTAAATTTTCATGAAAAACAACACTCTATTATATTTTTGGGAACCGAAATTGGACCCCTATTTATAATGGAGAAGGACCTGATATCAGCCCCCTTTAGGAGAAAAATCGAAACCCTCTCCCACTTGAGAGAGGAAAATATGGATAAAACCCTATCCCTTTTGAAATTAGATTTCTCCATATCTTTTCTTTCCTATATCCTACTTCTAATTAATCCTTATCCTCTTAGTTAATGGACTTCTATTGGGCTACTCAAGAGGCCTTTAGGAGGAATAGAATTTGGCCTCTCAATGACCTAGATATCAATATTGAGCCATCAATATTATTCTAGCCTATTAATATTAATTTATTCCACTATAGAATTAATATTGAACTACCCATCCTAATCCGTATTACGAAATATGGCTCCCGGTTATTTTTTCCCGTGTTTAAGATTCAATGTCCATTAATTAATTTAAGCTACTGAACGCTTTAATTAATTAATATCTTTTAATCCTTGAGAACAAACAACTCAACAATATTATCACATCGGAAGTTAATCCACTGTACAAGTTTGATATGCTAAACATTCTTAGCCCATCAATGGGATATAATCAACTTGTTTTATCAAGACACGATTTTCTGTATTAATTTAGCAATGTCATATAATTAATAATATTGCTCAAAGTATAGAGCTTCGAGTCCCAATGACTCTTTGCCCAAAGTAAATCAAAGCAACATTAATTAATTATATACAATTCCAATTAAGTGACAAAAATTGAGCAATCAATAACCACCGAGATCTAATTCTTTTTACAAGTCATTCTAGAAAAAATATCTCGTTCGGTCCAATTAAGTGCAATAAACATTAATTAATTATATACAATTCCAATTAAGTGACAGAAATTAAGAAATCAATAATCACTGAGATGTATTTCTTCTTTCAAGTCAGTCTAGAAAAACTATTTCATTGTTGGTCTAATTCAGTGTAATAAATGCACTAGTGTAATCTCTTGGTCAAGACAAAACAATTTGAGCCTTACACATCAACTTTTTCCATGGATTGTTCAATTCCATCTGAGTTGTGAATCATTATACATATTACAAAGAACTGTCAATGTCATATTCTGTGATCTTCTACAAACCATATTGTGTACAATGTAAGATATTAAACAATATGCCATAAATATATATAACATTCATAATATTTAAAACAAATGGTGATAATTTATTCTCATTCTATAAAGTGCAAGAAACAATTTGTACACAAAGCAACACTTAAAAGCATGCTTTACAGTATAACCCTAACAATCTCCCTCTTATACTCAAAGTCTGCTTTAAGTATACTACAACATGTCCTAATAATTCTCCCACTCATACTCAAAGCAGCGTGGCAACACACTTGACCCCCATTCCTTCCGCATGTTTCTTGAATGTATTCTGAGGCAGACTCTTTGTGAAAGGATCTGCTAGGTTGTCCGCCGATGCTATCTTTGCCACCATTATGTCTCCTCTCTCAACGATTTCTCGTATGAGATGATATTTTCTTTCAATGTGTTTGCTCGCCTTGTGGGCTTGTGGTTCTTTTGAATTTGCTACAACACCCGCATTATCACAAGAAATTGTGATGCTTTTGGGCAAATTCAGAATTACATCTAAGTCTAGTAAGAAGTTCTTGAGCCAAACCACCTCTTTCGCTGCTTCACAAGCAGCGACGTACTCGGCTTTCATGGTGAACTTAACAATGAATTTCTGCTTAACACTCCTGCATGTGATGGCTCCACCTCCTAGGACAAACACACTTCCTGAGGTAGATTTTCTAGAGTCTATGTCTGATTGGAGATCTGAGTCCGTATAACCCACAGGACATAAACTGTCCAATTGAAAGACTAACATTCTATCTCTAGTTCTTTTCAGATACTTCAGAATGTTCTTAACCATAGTCCAATGTCTCTTGCCCGGGTTACATTGATATCTTGCTACCATACCCACTGGATAGCCTATATGTTGTCTCGTGCACAACATTGCATATATGAGGCTTCCAACTACCGAAGCATATGGAAACTTCCTCATCTCTTCTATCTCTTTTTGTATCTTGGGACATATGTCTTTTGATAGATGAATCCCATGTCTGAAAGGTACAAAACCTTTCTTAGAATCTTGCATGCTGAATCATTTTAGCATAATATCGATATACAAGGCTTGAGATAAGCATATCATCTTTTCTAGCGATCTCGAATAATCTTGATTTGAAAGATATGACCAGCCTCTTATAAGTCCTTCATATCGAACTACTTTGATAATCATACCCTTACGTTTGGCAATACGTTTTTATTGTTTCCAATAAGCAGAATATCATCTACGAATATCACTAAGAATACCAATGCATTTTCGACACACTTTCTATTCACACTAATCTCAAACTCATTCTGGTCAGATCCATAGGATTGTATCACTTGATCAAAATATTATTTCCAAGCTCACGATGCTTGCTTAAGGCCATAGATTGCCTTCTTAAGCTTGCATACAAGGTTTTCTCGACATTTTTCAATGAAGCCTTCAGGTTGACACATATAGATGTCGCCTTCAAGACTTCCATTTAGGAATGTTGTCTTGACATCCATTTGGTAAACCTCAAAGTCCAGGTGCGCAGCTATCGACAAGAGAATGCGGATTGACTTAAGCATAGCTACAAGCGAAAAAGTTTCCTCATAATCGATTCCCTCTTTCTGAGTATACCCTTTTGCCACAAGCCTAACTTTGAAGGTTTCAACCTTCCCATCAGTTTATCTCCTTCTCTTGTATACCCACTTGCATCCAACAGGCTTTACACCTTTGGGTTGTTCAACAAGCTCCCACACTTTATTGTAGTTTGCCAAGAACTTGCATCATTGTCTTGGATTGGCTCTTTGTATGTCCAGGGGTCAGATTCATGTTCACCGGGGGTCAAGTCCGAAGACTCTCCCACAAACATGAATCGCTCAGGCTGACGAACAACCCTCCCACTATGACGAGGTTTCGGTTGTGTTTGTGTATCATGTGGTATATCATCTTGTGCAATTGGTATAGGAGTTTGCCCTCGTAATTCATCTAAGATAATCTCACTCTTGGGCTTTCGATTACTCATATAGTCTTCTTCCAAGAATCTAGAATGCGTGCTTACTACGATCCTCTAATCCTTAGGGTTATAGAATAAACCCTCTTTCGTTCCTTTGGATAACCTACAAATAAACTTAATTTGGAATGAGGTTCCAACTTATCATCTTCCTTGTCCAACACGTATGTAGGACATCCCCAGATTCTCATGTGTCTCCAAATGGGTTTGTGCTTAGACCACAATTTTGATGGAGTTTTTGGAACTGACTTAGAAGGTACCAAGTTAAGAATGTAAACTGTTGTTTCCAAGGCATAACCCCATAACGACTTGGGCAAGTTAGAATAACTCATCATAGACCCTACCATTTCGAACAGAGTTATGTTTCTTCGTTCTGCGACCCCAATTTGTTGAGGGGTTCCAGGGGCAGTTAATTGGGACACAATCTCTTGCGCTAATAGATAGCCCAAAAATTCATTGCTAAGGTATTCGTCTCCATGATCAGATCGTAGAAACTTGATACTCTTTTCCCTATGTTTTTCTGCTTCAGCCTTAAACTCTTTGAATTTATTAAAAACTTCAGACTTATGCCGCATTAGGAAAATATATCGATACCTCGAGTAGTCATCGATAAAAGCAACGAAATACTCGAAACTACATTTTGCTTGAATTGACATTGGACCACATAAATCAGGATGGTTATCTTGAGTTCACTAGGTAGCCCGACATTGACGAATATATGAGATATCAAGCTGGTCATGCCGAAGGAGGAGCCGAAAGGGTCGATGGTGAGCCGAAAGATGAACTAGAGGGATCAAGGCAAGGAACTGGGAGAAAAGTAGCACATAGGGCTCCGAGGACAGGTGATCTAGCCTCGAGGGTCACTGAGGACATTACTTCGTTGATTACATTGTTTAGAGATACAGTGAATTTGTATAGAGATGATTTCCGACGGTGACGGACACGCAGCAATCTCATTACCCAGACTCAACAGCAACTCATGGCAACCCATGATCAAAGAGTCGAGCAAGAAAATGCACGGAGGCAAAGGCAAGAACTACGATGGGAGCAAGAAGATACATGGATGCAACATCAAGAGGAACATTGGGAGCAAGAATATGCGTGGAAGAGACATCGAGAGCAGCAATGGGATTCGATTGCTCAATTTTGAAGTCGATGGGGTCATGCACCAACCCCGCCGCCTCCACCTTAAAAGCACTGTGAGTAACACCCATTCGTATCACTTCTTTCCCACAAGCATTGGTCGTAGACCAAGTTTGGGGGTGGGGGGGTATAAGTGGGATAACTTGACCGCTTTTATTTTTATGCTCTTGGTTTTATGTTGCTTTGTTATTTGCTTGTTTATGTTGTTTGTGTAGAACCGTGGAATGGGTCTATGAGCCCAGTTAGCCTTTGTTTGTCATGTTAGTTTAGTTTAGTTTAATTTGTTGTGTTTTACTTCTTCATTTTTTTATAGGTTTAGTTTGTTGAGTCAGTGAGTCAACCCGGAATTTTATGTTTTTGAAATTTTTGGAAAAGCTAAAAAAAGGGTTGATGGATGATGATGTATCGATGATGAGTCGAATTTAAAAAAAAAATTCTTATGGCACGTAGAAGAGCATGATAGGCATATTTTGACGAAATTAAGTTTGACTTTGAATAATGATTGACTTAACTCGTGTGAACTTGAGCCTTAATTGTACTCTTATTATTGGAGTAATTTACTTTTCTTTCGGTGTGATATATTATTCATAATGTATTTAGTCTCTATAACTTGCATTGATCTTCTTAAAAATGTTGTCAGGTACATAAAGTGAACTTATAAAGTGATTGTAGACATTCTTTTCTTTTAGCCTAAAATTGACCTTTTTGCCATCTATATATATATAAAAACAAAATGAGTTGTTACCACAATTGGAAAAATTAGTGTTTTCCCGCCCATTTGCACATGCCAATTTGGGCAACTAAATGTGACAGCTCACGATTTTATATGAAAACTGATTATGCATATATTTAGGAGTCAAAATCTCATTTTCTTTGGTAAAAAAACAACTTTTTCGTTGCAATATATTTGGTGTTGAGATAATATCTCTGTTATATATTGTAACATCCAATGAATATACAATAGTGATTATTAATATACCATAAAATAACTTACTAAATCCGGAAAACTTATCTGAAAATAATTTGTAATCTGGATTTTAGGGTTCTAGATTTCATAATTAACCCTAATGAGTCATCTATAAAAAGGTGAAAATAAATCACATCACAATCACAATTATTCCACCGTCGGATATACATTCTTGAGCTCCGAAGTAACGTTGTGAGTATTTTGTTTTAATGTTCAGTTCTGAAACTGTTGCTAAACTAAACTATTGTGCATCCGAGCTCACAAGTATGTCCATGTTATGTTGTCTGTTTTACGTCTGTATTTCGTCATTTGAGTAAAAAATAAACTCTGTATGCCATAACAATATTTGTTTATCAACATTGACTGATCATCTGTTAACTATTACAGATTTATTTTCATGGAGAATCTTTATCCTCCCCAAAAATCATCTCCTGCAGAAAATAAAAAATATATTAGATGCACTCTGAAAGTATGTATTAAAAGTGTTTCTGAAACAATCTTATACTTCTATAATTTTATAAAGTATGTTACATGTTGTATTGATTGGATGAAAAATTTGAACGAAAAACAATTGTATTATACCCTCGATTTATTTGTATATATAGATATTAATCTTCGGTAATTGTTTTTTTTGGATGAGTTATATCTATTTGAACATTCGATGATTTAGCACATTTATGTTTTGATATACCTTATCGCAATTCATATCCTTTTTTAGGAGATGGCACCCGTCTTTTCAAAGATAAGTGAGATCAACGCAACTAGATCTGACTGGGCTATGAAGCTGCGATTGGTCAGGGCCTATGATACACCTGTGTTCAAAAATCCAGATCAAATCCAAAGTTTTGAATGTGTCTTTAGAGACATTGAGGTAAATGACATAGTATTTCAATAGCTGACTAATTTAATGTCATTGTGACAATATTCAAACTGATTCCAATATGAAATGTTTAAATATTTACATTCTAATTAGAGTCAAAGAAACTTATTATCAGAAATCATTGACATATGTGCTTATTATCTTCAGATCTGACATGTATTCGTTCTAAATCTGAAAATCCATTAAACTGACCTACAGATTTGGCAATAAGACTTTTTCTTATACTTCTTAAATTGTATGAACATTAAGTCTGAAATATTCAATCTTAAACTTCAAACTAATTATTTGTGTATTTGGTTAATTTCAATAATGTAAAATAATTATTTAGAGTAAATGAGTTGTTACAACTTACTTTGTAATTAAAATTATTTTCAGGGATCTACTATACGAGGTTCAGCTAGAGCACCTCACATGGATAATGTGCATGCGAAGCTACGTGAAGGCAATTACATAATCCATAATTTTATGGTTTCAAAGGACGAACTACGTTACAAGACTGCCACCCATACTCATAAATTTTCCTTTTATGGGAGGACTATAATAAGGAAAATTCGTGATCCAACCTTTCCTAACAATAGGTTTATCTTTAAAAAAATTGATAAGATTGCTAAATTGAAAGCAGCAGATGAGTGCCTACTGTTTGGTTAGTAATTTTTTTTTTTTTTGGTATTGTTAATGATTCAGATTGAAGAACATGTAAACTAACTTAGGTGGAATTTTATAATACTTAAAATCAAATGCAAATGTTATTGGAAGGTTGGTTGAGATGCATCCTCCCACAAATATGCCTACAAAAGATGGCAACAAGTTGCTAATGGAGATCGAAATTGAGGACATGAGGTAAATATTTTAAAGGTTTAGTTGTTTTGAATTCTTCTATTGCATACACTGATTATCCGAATTGTTTAAACAAAAGTGGTCGTAGGCTAACAATTACTCTTTGGGAAGAGTTTGTTGACAAAGTTATGCCGTGCTACAATCGGCCAACCTTTGAACCGGTTGTTATAGTCATGCAGTTTTGCAGACCAAAGGTTTTTAGAGGTAATATATTTTTATTGGTGATTATGTTGAAAGAATAAATAGGATCTGATTTAAAATACATTCTATAACTCAACTGTAATTTAAGTAACTATTGTAATTTATTCCTACAGACACTGTGAAGGTGTCCAATACATACAATTGCACACAAATGTTTGTGGACGGCAATATATGGAAGATTACGGAATTCAAGAAATTGTAAGTCAAATTCATGTTTTATGTGTTTAGCTTACTCAAAATACTAACAATATAATAGTTGGGTTCTAATTCACTTACTTTCTGAAAAGGATTGCTGCGTCACCCACACCGTCAAGGCAGGTTGCTATCACCCAATCATCTGGATCTGGGGCGTCACCCGCAAGTGAGCTTTCTTCTGGGAGAGCCGTTGTTAGAAATCGGCAAGAATTGTGTGAAGGCGAGGTTGTTATCTAACTTTTTAAATTTTAGATTCTTAATACACATATGTTTCACACATATTAAACTTTTATTTAAAAAGAGAATAAATATTATGATTGAGAGTTTATGCATTCTGTTATGACACAGGATGGAACATTTTGGGTGTATTGCACTATAGCTGAAGTTGAAAACCCAAAAGACATTTGGTACATGGCATGTGTTACGTGCCATCGTAAGCTAAATTCAGTTGATGGTAAATGGAACTGCAAACAGTGCGGCGATGTTGAGGCCAACAACAATTACCGGCAAGTAACTAAATTGTTAAACAACACATCTAATACATACATATATAATACTTATAAAGGCGAATATAACATGTAAATTAACATCAACTGATATATCTACAGGTTTAAGTTGGAGGTTCGGGTAATTGATGAGACCTATAATGCAGTGTTTGTGGGACCGGACCGGTGACCAAACCGGACAAGCCACCGGTTCAAGGTTCGACCGGTTCAACCGGTTCAACCACCGGTTCAACCGGTCAAAGACAACCTGTTGACTTTTGAATTTCGATAGTTCTTTATGTGTAATACAATCTAATTTGACACTAGAGTTTAACTTGTAAAAAAAAATTCAACATATATCAATATCAATTAATTCAAAGATACTTCTAACTCTAATTTTTTTAATAACATCCTAGTGCCAAATTTAAAATAAGACGGGAAAAATAAGGGCAAATGAAGATAAAGGTGAAAATCCCATTTTTTTACTTAAAATAGGCCAAAACACAACTTTATTTAAAAAAAAAATAAAAAAAATTGAATATAATCTGGTTCAGCCGGTTCGGCGGTCGAACCGGTTCTCACCGGTTTTGATCGGTTTTCAACGATTTTATGTGATTTCCGGTTTTTTAACGCTACCGGACCGGTTCCAGGCCCGGTTCCCGGTTGAACTGGTCGAACCGGCCGGTCCGGTCTGGTCCCACAAACCATGCTATAATGCACTTTTTATAGTGTGGGATGCTGAAGGACAGATTATATTTGGCAAAACCGCCAATGAACTAAAACCCGAGGATGTGGGTGCTTTCAAATGAAAATTACATATATTTTATGCATATTGTCTAAAATATTTTTTAAAAAAAAACTTGAACTTTATTTATATCACTTGTGTTGTAGGATGCTAAACCCGGTGTTGTTGACTACTTTGTTGGGGGACTGACTGATCGTACTGTTCTATTTAAAGTTGCTAGAAAGACTGATTATTCTAGAGGAGCTAGAGTTACATATTCGGTGACCAAGTTGACGGATGATGCGGACCTATTATCTAGGTTTTGTAGGTCATATGTGCAAAGTCAGGTAAGTAAAGTAATACGCTCCCCTTTATTTTAATATACTTAGACATAGACTTACAAAATTATTACTTACTTTAAACAATCTAATTGTTGACAAATCTGAATTAATATTATATAGGAGTCAGATCTTATTTCTAAGCTCGGGCGGAAAGGAAATGAATCGGATGGTGATTCCTCCGAGGATGAGGTAACAACACCGGACAAAAAGTTGAAGGGAGAAAAGGGCAAAAACGACCATGTTACCCCTACTGACAAAGAGCTTAATGGAGTCATGGTGGATGAAAGTTCTAATGGAAAAGATGTGGTGGATGATTATATTGACGGCACTGTGGAACGTGATACAGAGACGAAGGTTAAGCGGAAGCTCATAGACGAGCTGGATAAGAGTTCTACCACCCACAAAGCTATCAAGCAAGAGAAACCATGATACATTTATGCATTCTAAGTATTCATTTTTTGTCCGTTTTGTTTTGAACCATTTTCAAGTTTTTGCTTTGATTTACCAAGTTGATTTATATTTTGCTTAATGAATTGACTCTTTTATGCAATATTGGTATTCTAAGGATTTGCTATACTCTTTCCTTTTAATTATGTCTCTAAACCCCATATGTTTGGATCATGTGGAGATTCATGTTAACCTATGATAAAATTTGTGATAACTTACGTACCTTGAAAAACAATATACATCTTTCTGTAATAGTATAATCAATTCTTTTAAAATGACATATCTTTTGAAAAAACCCACAAGTACAAACTAAACAGTGATATTTTCTAAACTTAGTCACATATTAATATAACATAGATATAATATAGACAAAAATCGATTAAATAATTCACTACATTTAAATGATGTGAAATTCTGCGGAATTTGTCTTAATTTCTTCATTCAAATTAGAATACAGTACATAAGGTGTAACAAAAAAAGTGAAGAAAAAAAAAACAAATATACAAGTTAGTGACGAAGTATAACTGTAGTATAACTGTTTCATTTGTTACACCTTAATCATGTTAGATAATAATAAAACAATCTCTTGCTATATCGTAAGCCATGTACCATTATAGTATTTATATGTGAATCCTATATTTGAAATACTCATAATACACACATCTAAAAACCTATATATCACATTAAAAATATGAGACAAGTTTTAGTATGACATCTATATATATATAAAACAACATTAATTGATTAAAATATAAAAAAACAACATTAAATATAGTGAAGATTAATTGATTAAAATATATCAGAATATGAAAAAACAACATTTATGTGAAATTAATTATTCCAGCGTAACATATATAAAAAAAAAAACAACATTAATTGATTAAAATATATCAGAATATGATTTAGTGATGAATCCAATATAATTAAAACTTATTATACATATATAAATGTGACTGTAATAAAATTCTGATGTTATTAATGATTCGGTTTTATCTTAACAAATGATATAAAAATCTAAGTATATTATATTAAAATATAGATAAGATTAGGTAAATTTAGATGCATATAAACGTTATTATATTAAATTTTTATTTTTTTTTCAAATGAATGATATTTGAAAATAAATTCGTTTGAGACGATGGAAACTATAGTGCTAACCATAAAATTAGACTGGAAGTTCAATCTGTTTCTTTCATATCTAAGTATATTATATTAAAATATAGATAAGATTAGGTAAATTTAGATACATATAAACGTTATTATATTAAATATAGACAAGACTTGAGTATATCAATATATTATACATATATTTATATTATTAAATTAGTAAAAAGCATATCTCACAATATCTAACTGACATATCGATTAATTAACCAACACTCAACATGCCCTATTTAAAGATGGTTTGTCTCATACTATGATACAATAGCGATAAAAAGAGAACACGCAGAATTGTTGTGACTAGAACGCGTGAAGATTCAGATCAAATGTATATGGAAGGAGAGTAAGTCTTTTAATTACAACCATTGTGAAAAATAATGTTAACTTTGTGTAAAACTTTTATTTAGTGAAGTTTATGATTGTTTTTGATATCATGTTTTGTTTAAGAAACACAGCTCGCCTGATTCGGTTATAGTCATTGACGGTGAGGAGTACCCGTTGTTTACTATAGAAGTAACTGAAGAACATGTTGTCAGCAAAAAAGTGGTATGGTGCATGTCTTAAGACTATGAACAATAAAATGTTTGATGCCTAATTACAGTATTTTAAAATTTATTGGCTAATTATTTGAAAATATTCACAAAACATGTTTATTTGATTGCTTATATTATATGTGATCTGTTTAAACACGAATTTAACAAGTGGGGTGATTCAAATGGAGATACTGCAACTATATTTCGTGGAATATAATACTGGACAGTTGGTATTTCAAGGGACAATGGCTACTCGGCAGAGTTAACAGACTTATATCACTTTCTACGTGATAACAACTTATCAGTTGGCAGAACTTTCGTGTAGGAGATGGACCCGGAGGAGAAGCTGACTTTCCAAGTTTATGTTTACTAAATACCTATATTTCATTACTTTTTTGCTTATATTATTGTTTAGTTATCGTAAACATCTTCGTTTCGATTAGTTTTTTTGTTTTGCTAATTATACATAATCAATCATTATGGTCAGCTTATATCTTTTCTTTTTTCCTATGTTTTTTGGTATCAGTTTATGGAGTCTCAAGTATAATGTACCATAAGACATGTTAATTGACAGATAATACAACACAACTAAACCATCATTTTTAAAGAACATACAAATAGATAATTAACAAGATGTAAATAAACTATAATTACAAAATATAGATATAGATATAGATATAGATATCTAAGTATATGTATAGATAACATTAAAAGAATATCTTTATATAATAAGAAACGACTTATACATCTTAATATAATCTATATATATATATATATATATATATATATAAAACATATCTATAAGGATTAGGTGAAGATTCATATTGAACTAGAATAATAAATTTTATGATCAAAACCGTTAGAAATTTTGCAAACAATGACATACATAGGGCACAATTAAATATAAGTTTTGAAAATCACAAAATTTATGTAACATTTCTTTTGATATGAGTTAATTTTTTGTTTTTATATAGATATAGATATGACTTAAAATCCGAAGTATGAAAAATAAGATAGATATTTATAATAGATTCTGTATATAATTAAATAAAAAACCATAAGTATCAAATAGATTTGTTAATAAAAAACCCAAACTTCCCGTAGAATAGGCAAAACAGTTTAAATATGGATATACATCACACGAAAAAAATAAGCAGAATAATCATATGAAAACTATGTTACTCACACGGGAAAAACTATCTAGAATATATATATATATATATATATATATATATATATATAGATATTTAGATATCTATCTTTACACATACCCTAATATTTCAAAGCAGATCAAACATAAATTGCAATAGCGAATATCAGAGCATCACTAAGAAGGGTTCTCATCAAACAAGCAAGAAGTTCAATACAGAAACGTAGTATAACATTGCAAAGCAGATATGGTCAAACTCTCTGGATCATTCACAATTGGTAGAAAGCATTCAAGAGATGGTACGTTTTTCTATTTGAAAATTATATTGTTCTATTGTATCGTTATAAGGTTTAAAGTGTGTAGATACTTATCTTTGTATCGTGACAATTCATTGATGTTCTGACTCCATATTCAGTCTCATGATTTGTAATCAATTTACGTGTACCCGCAGTTGAAATGATGAATTGCTTAGTTAGCAAATAACAATAATAATAAAATCAACTACAAATAAGAATACTAAGGAAGATAGCCTGTCAATTTTGCCAGTGACACTTTTAATCATTTGGTTACTTTCAATTAAGAATTAATGAGAATTAATGTTATAATTTTACATAGATTAAACATGTGAAATTTTAAAAATTTCTATAGGTTAGATAAAGAATCGAACTTATTAGCTATATAACCTTGAATAATATTGTCGAAAATAGTCATTTGCATGATCGTATAAGTTGAAACAGTTACTTATTTCACATATATGTACCAACATACACTATTTGAATATTTAAACAACAAATTTTATTTTATCCAGTTGTGGTGCTTCAAATTACACCAACAACATAAATCATCAATATTAGGGAGAACGAACTTATATGGATTCATTTCAAGATGATTTCAGAAATTAAAAAAATATATAAAGAACATGCATTTCCTTTTTACATGTTTCCATCATAATATCACACCAACTAACTTAATAGAACATATATGTGACTATTACACATATGTTTATAAAAACCACAGTTCAGTAGTAAAATTTCATTAAAAAAATCGATTCTTTATTTACTTTTTATGGAGCAAACATATTCAAGATTACATCTAATCTAAATGTGAAATGAATGTAAATCAATATCAAAATTGAATACTTATCTGTTGACTCCAGAATCGAGAAATTGTAAAGAAGTAGCCTTCACTTTCTTCATTGCTCTGAACAACCGATCCAAGTAACTTATACTGGGCTAACAAAATAATGGGAAAAAATAACAAATTAGTGCATGTAATTAGGAAAATAAAAATTTAGACAACAAAACTTTTAGATCTATTAAAATTTTTACTGAATCGATTATTCCACCGCACATATTATATATTTTTTTATCACCTTGGAGTTATCAAATTCAACATGCACTGTTGAATCCATATTTTCTACACTTAAACAAGACTGAAAGCAACCAAATATAAATCAAAATCACACAATATGAGACAAATATATATATATATATATATACATATATATATATCATATTATCTACATTTATAAAAGACTAACATAACAGTGGTTAAAAAACATTCAAAAAATCAATTGAATGCTTCAATTTTCTCGAAAAACATAGTGAAGACTACATTTAAACTAAATATATAAGGAATATAAACAAACAGCAAAACTATTTCACCTCTCTTTCGAGACCAAAATCTGGATAATTTGAAAAAGTTGTAATGATACTTTCTTCATCGCTCCTATTATCAGATCTGAAAACCCGATTCAAGGAACTCATACAAAAATCTGAAAAAAAAATTGGAAAAAATAACAAATTAATACATCTAATTGAAAAAATGGAAATTTAACCAGCAAAACTGTTAGATCTATTAAAAACAAACCTGAATCGAAGATTTCACCGCACATATGATACATCTTTTACCACCTTGGAGTTATCGGATTCAACATGCACTATTGAATCCATAGTTTCGCCGCTTAAACATTACTGAAACAACAAAAATATAAATCAAAATCACACAACATATACAAAATATATGTATAAAAGATAAAAAATAAAAGTAAATGTATAATACCTTATTAAAAGCTGTTGGATAACTCAGATTGAACGATCTCCTGTTTTGATAAATGAAGAACAGGAGATGGAGATAATCATTCAAATAGTTGAATTTGGTAAAAGGGGGTTAAGAAATAAGGGTTTTCTGATCTAATGAAGAAACGGGAATGGAAAAGGTTATTATAGGATGTGCAATATGTTGGATATATTAGGATTTACAGAATGCAATAGAAGAGAGCTGTTTCAATTTTGACGGAGAAGATGAATGGACGGAGAAGATGAATGGGCGGAGTAAGCTAAGCTGAGAAGTGGGGTTCTTTGATGTGAAGTGTAGTGAGAGAATAATCTGGAAGAAGGTGGGAAGTAATGAATAAAAACGTTTTTTATGCAATAAAGAGATTCTGGAATGCTTTTTTAAGCTATGTTATTTTTATTTTTTAAATGGGCCATTTAATTGTTGTTGGGGCTGTATCAAGATGTTGGGTTGGTAGTAAGGATTAATATTGATTTCAATAATTAAATATATATATTTTTTTTTGGCCCGGTTATGGCCCATGTTGAGTATAAATTTAATCTATATATGTATAAGATAATTAATTGAAGTATGAAATCTTTCTTATTTGATTTAAAGTATTTGATTAATTTATTTTTATAACATGAATAATTGTTTATAAGCTAACTGATTTTTATAATCTAATTGTTTTAAGTTGTTTATAGAATATATATTATGACTTTTGGCCCGACTATGGCCCAATGGAATTTTTAAATATTTATTGCCCATTTTAGCCCATTTGAATTAATATTATTCATGTGTTATATTAATATTAATGGATTCTGTATATTTTTTAGAAAACTCTACTCCTGTAAATTCTAGCAATTTTGCGTCTTCTTCGAAAAGTAGCAAGCGTAGTATGTTTGGTACTGATGTGGAATTAAGTACCGTGACATATCCATTCTCAAGGACTGCTTTCCACGATATTACAAATGGTAAGTTCAATCTTTTGGATGTCATTATTGTATTCATGCTTATTTATAAGTATATTATTGTTATCTATATATATATATATATATATATATATATATATATATATATATATATATAGAAAGAGAGAGATAGAGCGATCGAGAGACAGATAGAGATAAATAGATATAGAGATAGAGATTATTCAAGTTAAACATTTATGTATGATTTTATTTCTATTTCTGAAGTTGGTGGATTGGAAAAAGTTGATAAAGTCAGCCGAGTTCAAAGATCGCCCAGTCAATACATTGGTGAAATTTACAATCTTAAAAAAGACGATGAGCACGTAAGAGGGGTAATTGTTGGTAATAAAATAGCAGGTAAACATGTTCTGATATGATTAGTTATCAGTATAGTTGAACTACAAATAATGTTTTTAATATAGAACAAAACATAATTTGGTTTATTCAGCTTTTATTTACTCAATTTACAATTTACAGGAAGTTCAAATAATGTTGGAGTCCATAATACAAGCTCGATAAATGAATCATTTATTGTCGATTTGACGGATGATGTATACGAACTTCCGGTTATAACTACTGAGCAACCTAAGCCTAAAAGAACTTCGAGAAAGTGTAAGATAACTTTCTTATTTATTTGAAAATTAATTTATTAATTTTCTTATTAATTAATATTTATTTGTATGACTAAATAATTTAATTAACTGATGTGCTTTTTTTCAAATCAATAAAACCAAACAAGGCGCATAACAATAATCCTGCCGCGATAGGTATAAATTATTTTTTTAATTTTTTTTTCATTTCTTCATAGACTATTTGGATTTTGGTGACACCACGTACATTTGCAAACATTGTGGCACGATGTTTTGGTTTGAGGAGAGATTGTCTTCTTATCCAAAGTCCATTTATCCAGTATACAGCTTGTGTTGCATGAAAGGGAAAATTCAGTTACCCTTATTGACACCACCTCCTCGGCTACTACAAGAACTATTGGAGGGTCAAACTGCAAGAAGCAAGCACTACTTGGAAAATATAAGATCCTATAATAACATGTTCTCATTCACATCTATGGGTGGGAAGATAGATTCTACCATGAACACAGGTGGTGGGCCACCAGTGTTCCAACTACATGGTCAAAATTACCATCTTATTGGCAGTTTACTTCCTACTGAAGGGACGACGCCCAAGTTTGCCCAGCTGTATATTTACGATACTGAGAATGAAATTTCAAATCGAATCAATGCTGTGAGGTAATGAAACTTAAATGCATTATTGTTTTCACCTTTTTTTTTTTAATATAGATATTTCAATCCTTTTTTGCATGATGTAAAAATAATGATGTCTTAATATTGGTTTTGTAGGAGTAGAAGAGACAGTGATATTCTCCATTCTGAACTGGTTAGAGAGTTGAAGTGTATGCTTGATGAGCATAATGTTTTAGTTAAAACATTTAGGATGGCTGCTCAGAAAATATTAGAAGAAGGACGTGCTGATGTGAGAATCAAGTTGGTTAGTGAGAGGATAACTGATCGTAGAAGATATAATCTTCCTGATGTATCAGAAGTGGCAGCATTGGTTGTAGTTGATCTTGATCGGGCGCTGGGAGATCGAGATATTATTGTTGAAACACAAATTGGGACATTGAAACGGATAAATGAATTACATTCATCTTATTTAGGACTTCAATATCCACTGTTGTTTCCTTATGGTGAGGACGGTTATAATGAAAACATTCCCTTTGCTGATGGTAGGGAATCTGCTGCTGGTGGTAGGAAAAAAGTGAGCATGAGAGAGTTTGCTGCGTTTCGCCTACAACAAAGGTCATCTGAGACATCAACAATTCTGAATAGCAGAAGGCTGACCCAACAAGTTGTCGTTGATCTTTATACAATTATTGAATCAATTAATCAAAAGGCGTTGCGTGTAGAACTATACAGCGGTCTCGCAAATGCTCTTTTACGTGGCGAAACTGATATTAGCTTTATGGGTTTGAGAATTGTATTACCGTCAACATATACCGGTGGACCCCGCTATATGATTCAGAGTTATCATGATGCAATGGCCATTTGCAGATGGGCAAATTATCCTGATTTATTTATTACTTTTACATGTAATCCAAAGTGGCCAGAAATCGTTCGGTTTCTAGAAGCACGAAATTTGAAGCCAAAAGATCGACCTGATATCATTGTTAGGGTGTTCAAGATTAAATTGGACTCACTCATTAACGAGCTTCGTTGTAAGAAACTTTTTGGAACTGTTATAGCAGGTAATTTATTAAATAATATTTTTAATTTAAGTGTGTAAATAGTTTTTGTTAATAATTTTGTTAAGTATGTTATCTTACATATATTTTATATTGTCCAGTTATCTACACGATTGAATCTCAAAAGCATGGCCTGCCACACGCGCACATCCTTCTTTTTCTTGCAAAAGAGGATAAGTTCCCAATTCCTACGGACATTAATTGAATTATTTCTACTGAAATTCCCGATGAGTCAACTGATCCCAAGTATTACTCAACAGTGCAGGAATTCATGATCCATGGTCCGTGTGGAATAGTGCATCCAAACTCTCCCTGTATGGACGATGATGGTAAATGTACGAAGCACTTTCCAAAGAGATTTGTTGAATGTACTACTATTGATGATGAAGGATATCCTGTTTATAGACGGAGAGACAACGGACGGTATGTCATGAAAAGTTTTGTACCATTAAACAATTCTTATGTAGTGCCTCACAATAGATATCTTCTTCTAAAATATGGAGCACACATAAACGATGAGTGGTGCAACCAATCCAGGTCTATAAAGTATTTGTTCAAGTACATAAATAAAGGTCACGATCGTGTAACAACTGGCTTCTACAAAGCAAGTGCGGACAATGCTTCTGGCAATACAGTAGATGAGATAAGTATGTACTATGATTGTCGGTATATATCTCCATGCGAAGCGTCTTGGATGATTTTTGGTTTTGAAATTCAGTATCGTTATCCTCCTATGGAACGCTTAAGTTTTCATCTTGAAGATCAACAGTCAGTTGTATTCTCTGAAAATGAGCCATTGGAGAATATTGTAGAACGACATAGTGATAGTAAAAGTATGTTTTTGGGATGGTTTGAAGCGAATAAGAAATACCCCGAGGCTAACGAGCTAACGTATTGCCAGTTTCCTAAAAAATTTGTGTGGAAGCAGAAGGATAGAGAATGGGTAAAAAGGGAAAAGGAAAAAGCAATAGGTAGGCTTCACTATGTTCCACCTGGATGCGGCAATCCATACTACGCTAGGTGTCTCTTGAACATTGTTAAAGGTTGCAAATGTTATGCTGATATAAAAAAAGTGGATGTTGTACAATACGAGACGTATCGGGATGCTTGCTTTGCTAGGGGTTTACTAGAGGATGATAGGGAATATATTGAGGGCATTGAAGAGGCAAGTCACTGGGCATCGGCCCAACACCTAAGAGGGTTGTTTGTTACGCTTTTATTCTCTAATTCAATTGGGCGCCCAGAACATGTATGGGAGCAATGTTGGACATATTTGTCGGATGACATTTTGTACAAACAACGTCTCAACATGAAGAATCAAGGTATAAATAGATATAAGTTTATTATATAAATATTAAACTTCTTTTTGTAAATTTAAAGTTTGTTGATTTATGAATATTGATGAAAAGTTAATGTTTGTTTTGTAGATTTGAAACTAACTGAGGAGGAAATAAAAAATCTAACTCTTGTGGAAATTGAGAAGATGCTCCGAAGTCGCGGAAAGAGTCTTTCTGATTACGATCCTATGCCAATTGCTGACTTCTCCAGTGAGTCAAGTTCTGGAAATCGTTTCATTGCTGATGAGTTGATGTATGATCGGAAAGCTCTATCTACTGAGCACGAGATGTTAGTTGCTGATATGACTGACGAACAAAAATTAGTTTACTCTACTGTTATGAATTCTGTGGATTCTGATAATGGAGGAGCATTCGTTGTATATGGTTACGGAGGAACTGGAAAGACTTTTATTTGGAGGACACTATCGGCTGCTATACGATCCAGAGGTGAAATAGTTTTGAATGTTGCATCGAGCGGCATTGCATCACTTCTATTGCCGGGTGGAAGGACTGCGCATTCACGTTTCAAAATCCCACTTAATGTTCATGAGGACTCGGGATCCAGTATAACGTTGGGTAGTCCTTTAGCTGAAATGATTGGGAAATCAAAGCTGATTATATGGGATGAAGCCCCGATGATGCACAAAAACTGTTTCGAAACTTTGGACAGATTACTTCAAGACATAACGAAGAAGGAGATTCCATTTGGTGGCAAAAGTGTTGTGCTAGGCGGAGATTTCAGACAAATTCTACCTGTAGTGCCAAAGGGTACACGTCAAGATATAGTGCGTGCCACCATCAATTCATCTTATTTGTGGCCGCATTTTAAAGTGTTGCGACTAACAAAGAATATGAGGCTACAAGATCTTCCTAATGATGTACAAGGACATGATTTAAGAGCATTTTCTGAATGGATAGCGAGTATTGGGGATGGTATTATTGGTGGACCGAACGATGGAGAATTTGAGATTGACATCCCGGAAGATATATTGCTACACAGTGGTGAGAATCCCATTGCAACGATTGTTGAGAGTACATATCCAAATTTTGGTAAAGTGGGTGACGATACCGCATATCTACATGGTAGAGCTATATTGGCACCAACTTTGAATGTTGTTGAGTCTATTAATGAATATATGACTTCAAAGAACACCTCCCAAGGTCGGACGTACTTAAGTTCAGATACGCCGTGCAAATCTGATGCGAATGTGGATCTACTAAATGATCTTCATACACCTGGATTTCTGAATTCAATTAAGTGCTCTGGACTACCCAATCACGAATTAAATCTCAAAATTGGTACACCAGTTATGTTATTACGAAACATAGATCATTCACTTGGTTTATGCAATGGTACAAGACTGGTGCTTACAAAACTTGGAGATCACGTGGTTCAGGGAAAGGTTATATCAGGTGATAATGCTGGTGAAAAGGTTCTGATTCCTCGGTTATCTGTGACACCTTCGGATAAAAGAATGCCTTTTCGATTTCAGATGAGACAATTTCCATTAACTGTTTCTTATGCGATGACGATAAATAAAAGTCAGGGTCAGTCTCTTAACCATGTTGGTTTATTCTTGAAGAAACCTGTGTTTTGTCATGGTCAGTTGTATGTCGCTGTCTCACGTGTCACGAATCGAAAGGGCTTGAAGGTTGTAATATGTGATGACGAAGATCCGAAAATGAAAGACCACTACAAATGTTGTCTATAAGGAAGTTTTTCAAAATTTGTAATAGTTATGTTTACGTTTTGTTACAAATTTTAATTATTAGTGGATATTTAGTTTCATATCGTGTTATTAGTTGTTGAATTACCATATCATATGAATTTTTATCAATAACGATGATTTGTTTTTCTGTTTATCATATTATACTTTAATTCTTCGTAGTTTTTTTTAGATATATATAGATATATCGAATCACAATTATATTAATCGCTATTTAGAGATGATCTTCCCATGCATCGCACGGGCAAATACTAGTATTATATAAAATAGTCCCTGGTTAGCTACTTGGAGCCTTAAGCTTGTTTTTCATATCCAAAATATTACAAGCCATATATCGTTCATGTTTAGCCTTTGCCCTTGAATTGGATTAATTGAGTAAGAGGGAGGCATATCGAAAGGTAGAATGGAAAAGCATAAGATTAGAAGTGGAATGGATAATTGGGATGCTTTGGTGGAAGGACTAAATTTCTATACGTAAAAATGAGAAAAAGTTACCCCTCCTAGTATTATTTGGTGTTATTTTTATATTTGTACCAAAAAAATCAGAAAAAGAAAAAAGAAAAATAAAGTATGTTGTTATTAATTTTATTGTTTATGTGGGGTTAAATAAGAAGAAGTGCTTAATATATGTCCAAGTGATTGAAAAGTGAGTAGTCCCAATGTGGTACTCAAATAAGTTAGGCATTGAAAGCAATTGGTTGATGACGAACCATAATATGTGTTTTTTTTTTAGAATTAGAGAGTGAGGATTGAGTGAACATTGTTTGAGGGGTAGTTGGGTTAGGAATAACTTGATTAGTCCAAGAATATTTGTTCAAATTTGTCCCACCTCACCTTAAGCCTACATTACAACCAAAATAAGCACCTTCATGATTCTTTGTTCACAAGTGTCTAGTGCAAAGTCTAAGGTAGACGATAGGCAAGCTTATAGTAGACAGAGTATATGGTTCAATTGAGAGTAAGCATATCCTATTTTCATACTCTAGAGAGCGATGAGGATCATTTATTTAAAAATATCTTGTCTTGAAAGTAGTTGATTTATAGTCGTATCTTATATGCTCGGGTTTCTATGTTGTCTATTTTTAAAATTTTGACCGAGGCTAGATTCGTCATCCAATTACCATAAACGCTTGAGTTCTTGTTCTATATTTGTTTCTTGTTCGGGGACGAACAATAGTTCAGTTTGGGGGATTTTGATACACGCCGTGTATGCACATTTAGATGTGGATTTGATATCATTTGCATGCATAATTGGTTGGTTTTTGCTTAAATTCATCATATTGTGCCATATGATGTGTTTGTGCTTGTTTTAAGGCTATTAGGTGATTTTATGCCAAAAGTCTGTTTGGATGAAGTTTGGAGAAGAAACGAGCAAACAAAGTGGGAAGAAACAAAGAAAAGAGGAAAATGACTCAAAGGCCCAACTCGGTCGAGTCCATTATTGTGACTTGGTAAAGTTGAAGAATTGAGCCAAAAAAAGAAGGAAACACGAAGGTTTAACTCGGTCGAGTCCATATTTGGACTCGGTCGAGTTTTATTTTGGACTCGATCGAGTTAAAGTTTCGTATTATTCATTGTTTGAGCGAGTTGTGTGACTTGGTCGAGTTGCCAAAGGCGTTTCACGCTTGTTGGACGCGTGTTGGCCTATTTTCGGCCCGTTTAAACCCTAATTCATCCCAAACTATAAATACAAGGTCCCAAGTCGAGAATACACACTTTTTATCATTGGAGAAACAAAGAGGGCTTGGATCGAAGAGCAAGGAATTCAAGAGACGAAGATCAAGATCAAGATTTTAGGTTTTGTTTACTTTCGTTTATTTTTATATACTTCGAAAATGTTTGTCGATGAATTTTGTTGGGTTTATTCTATGAACATGAGTAGTTAAATCTTTGTGTTCTAGAATTAGAGAGTAAATAACTCATTAACTATATTTTGATTTTGTTCTTTTAATTCTAGACTTGCTTTAAATCGTTTATCTATATGTTTTTTCAATTCATATGGTTGTATCAACTTGATCACTTGATACTTGCCTAACAATTTTAGCCATTCGGTGTCTAGACGAGAGTTTTGGTAATAGAATTACGGCATATAGCGTAGGTACCGATAATCGTCCGAGAGGGTAATTGTTCATAATTTACGTACACGTTAGCATTGTTCGAGAGAAGGGCTAATCAATATTCGTGCCACTGAATAAATGATCTAATCAGTTTAAAGGTCTATCATATTAGGATAATCAAACTTACGAGATAGTAATTGAAATCGAAGCCTTATGATACATTTTCTTATCTGTTTGCATCCTTCGTTGTCAATTGCTTCTTTTATTCAAGTACTTGTTATTTATTTATTTATTTATTTATTATTTTATGTAATTTAGGGTTTAGTTTATTCAACAGAGAATCATAATTTGAGAGGTTAGAAAATAGTTCAATAGTAGGCGTCTAAATTGATGTCTAGCAAAGAAGCCCAGATTTTCAAGACCACAGTTCACTTTGGAGTACAAACATATTCACTTTACAAACTCACAATTTACATTCACATTTCAAAATTGACAGTCACATTCACAGTGTTCACTTCCAGTTACTAGGTTAGAAAATAGTGCAGTAGTAGGCGTCTAAATTGATGTCTAGCAAAGAAGCCCAGATTTTCAAGACCACAGTTCACTTTGGAGTACAAACATATTCACTTCACAAACTCACAATTACATTCACATTTCAAAATTTACAGTCACATTCACAGTGTTCACGAAGTCATGAAGAAGTCAATTAACAACCGACGGCCGGAGATTGTGACTCGTCCATCAACTCAGCCATAAATCGCTACTCTTCCACCAACTTCCCACACCACTTTCAAGTGCCGCTTTTGCCTGTTTGAAGCCAAAATAACAAGAAGATTAAAAAAAGTTTAACACCCCTGCCCCCTTCTCCATGGGAAAATCATGCAGCGTTATTGTGTTACTTCCGTTGATTCTTGAAGTATACAATAGACCGATTAAATAGAATGTAAAGACCCTGCCCCTGCCCCTGCCCCCACCCCACCCCCACCCTCAACCCCCCTAGAAACTCATGCTGTGTTAGTGAGTTACTTCCGCTGATTCTTGAAGTATGAAATACACCCCTGAATATTATTTTGAATTCTAGACTGCTTGATTTGTGGGTTTCTTTTGCATTTTTTCAATGAGGAAAAATCTTGTATCAGTGTACAAGTTAGATGAAAATGACTTTAAAGTATCTTTTGAGTCCAGAAGGTTATCATAAGTACAAAAGAACCTTTTACATTAAAGATAATTTGCATTTCCTTAGTATGCATAATAATAGTAATAGTTCTTCTTACTTGTATGATTCCTTTTAGAATGTTTATGGCATTATAGATTAACTCAATTGGGATTAATGATATGGACAACATGACTAGTAATAATTTAATTCCTGACTCATCTACTGTTTATCCAAAGAAAACATTTGAATGTTGTGCACAATATAATATTGTTAAGCCATCTTTTAAAATTGTTGTTAGGACATCTAGTTTGCTTGAACTCATTCATACGGATATATGTAATCATAAAGAACATAACTAGGGGTGGAACAATCTACTTTTATCACTTTTATTGATGGCTTTTCTAAGTTTACTTATGTGTATTTACTTAAAACCAAGGATGAGACCTCTGAAAAAGTTTATAATATTTAAAGAAGAAGTAGAAAATAAAACAAGTTTGAAATGAAAAAGATTAAGATCGAATATGGTGGTGAATATCTCTCTAATGAATTTATTGGCTTTTGTTTGCATAACAGAATTGTTAGAGAATTTTCAGCATCTAACACTCCACCAAAAAATGGAGTGGCTGAAAATAAAAACTGAACCTTGATGGAGATGATAGGTGCTATGATAATACATTCCAAATTACCAATGGGATATTGGGGAGATGCACTATTAGGTGCTTGTTATATTAATAACAGAATGATGAGTAAAAAGCATAAGCACTAGATACAACTTTAAAAAGGCCGAAACTTGGTAGTAAAGTTGTAAAGTCTGTGTTTATTGGTTATTCATGACTTAGTAAGGCTTCATATTTCTTAGAGTACATGATAACAGTGTGTTTGAAGCAAATCATGGTATATTCTTTGAACACTTAAATATTAATGATGCTGAGAAAATAGATATTAATAGTGAAACTTTGAGTGAATTAGACATTAGTGGGGATACCCTAAGTAAACAAATGAATGATGATGGTGAAAATTCTAGAAACTTAAAACAACATAAGAATAAAGAAGTTGAATTAAGAAGAAGTAAAAGATGTAGGATTGAGAAGAACTTTGCACCTGATATGTTAACATTTTTTGTAGAAGAAGATCCAATATCTTTTCTAGAAGCTATGTATGCTCCCGATTCTATGATGTGGAAGAAAGCTATGGATGATCAAATTAAGTCTATCGTTGATAATAACACTTGGATACTTATTGATCTTTCTTAAAATACTAAACTATAGGTTGTAAGTGGGTTTTTAGAAAAACTCAAAACTTATGGTACAATTGATAAATACAAAGATAGATTGGTAGCTAAGGGCTATAGTCAAAAGGAAAATATTGATTACTTTGAGGCATTTTCTTCTATTACTAAATTTACATAAATCAACCTGAAGGATATATTGTTAAAGAAGAAGAACATAAAGTATGTAAATTAAATAAATCTTTGTATGGACTTAAACAAACACCTAGGTAGTGGTATAAAATGTTTAAATAAGAGACTAAGAAATTTGGCTTCAAGAGAAAGAAACATGAAAGACGTGTTTTTACTAAAGTCACTTATGATTATAAAGTGCTTGTGACTTTATGTATTGATGATTTGGTAATTTTTTGTTCTAACATGTATTGTATAAAGGAAACCGAAAATCATTTGAAACAAGCCTTTGACATAAAGGACTTAGGTCCAGTAGATGTCATTTTTGGGGGGTCAAAGTTCTCAAAGAAGAATGAATTTATATATTAATACAAGCTTATTATATTGAGAAATTGTTGAAAAAGTCTAATTACTTCGGCTGCAAAGTCGGTAAAACTCCTATTGACCCTCTTATGAAGCTTGTTTGAAATCATGGAGAGCATGTAAATCAACAAGAATATGACAAAATAATTGAGAGTATTATGTATGTGGTGAACCACACAAAACTTGATCTTGCGTGTTCAATTGGCATATTAAGCAGATTTATAAGCAATCCTAGTGAAAAACTTCGGACGGAATTAAGAAGAGTACTTAGCTACTTAAAATATACCTTCAATTACGGCTTACATTATAAGTGTAGTTCACCCACGCTTCAGTGTTATAGTTATGCTAATTGGGCTTCAGATACTACCAATTCTAAATCAACTAATGTATGATTGTTTATTATTGGAGGCGCCATAGTTGCATGGACTTCAACGAGACAATCATATATAGCTTTGTCTTCCATGTAATCTGAATACATATCATTGTCCATGGAAATCATAGACATTGTTTAGTTTAGAAGATTCCTTAGGATATACCTTGTCTAGACCCTAAAAGGAGTAATGTTACATTATATTGTGATAATCAAGTTGTTATTTGCAATACAAAGAATGAGAGTTTTTCAAACCATAGCAAGCATATCACTATGAGATATAACTTTGTGAGAACCATGGTAAAGAAATGGAAGATTGTACTTGAGTATCTTCCAACAAATCAATGTTAGCAAATCCGCTAAAAAAACCTCTATCTGGAGAAAAAGTTGCAAAGGTCATGAGGGATATGAGAGTATTATCAATCAATGCCTTGAATGAAAATAACTCTATCTTGAGGCACACGTCACACTTTTATCATCTTATGTCTTAGAGTTAAAAACCCAATTCATTACTTGACAATGGAGAGATAGAAACTTAGAAATATCTCAAAGTGCATAACTTGAAAATAGTGGGGGTATCACTATATCGAAAACCTCATATCTGACCTATACACTTTCTTTTACCACAACAAGGTAGGTTGGATTTTTTAATCCTTAATAGACTTATAACTATGTGGGATGTTGTGGACATTCCTGATAGGTACTAACTTATGCAAGTAGAGGAGTGAGTGGCATCTCCTTATGGATTACCCGGTAAAATCCTAGAGTACTTATGAAAACCAGGATCAACACTAGGTCCATAATATTGGTGTCGTCTTTGTAAAAGAGCAAGTAATCATATACAGTGAGAGTATGTCTCCTTTGTGTTTCATACTCAACCATAACTGAAAGGCTAAGTCAACTTCATAGTTATTCACTATGTAAAAACAAGCTTTTGTTATTTTAATAATAATAATATTACTATTATATATAAATAAGTGGAGGGTGTTATATAATATATATATATATATATATATATATATATATATAAAGGAAAGAATAAAAAAAAAAAAAAGGAAAAGGGGACGCATCTAAATGTAGAGATATCTTTGCAACAGAGAAATGTGACTCTTCTAGAGAAAGACACCTCTGAAAATGAACATCGGTGTCAATTACACTTTCCTGAAGAGATGCAATCTTTCATAGCATCTCCTGAAAATCTATATAATCTCTGAAGATTGACAAATCACGGCATGAAAATTTAATTTGCGCTAATTCCCTACAAATTATACAATCTGAGCGTGATTCTGTCTTTCAATTCTTTCCTTCCTATTTTCAAGAAAAGTTTGTGATTCTGGCTCTGTACAGATTAAAAGAGTGCAACTTTTGATCTATTGTGGATATGCTTTGTATTCTGGAAGGTGAATTCCTCTAAATCATTTGTAATAAAAGTGAAAGGAACTTATACCTTTAAAAATAACATTGTTACGAAATGTCTAGCCTATATTATCAATTCCATCACCCACATACTTGTAAAGATTTTTATTTAACACCATGTGGGATGAAGTTTTTTTTATTTTATTTGATACCCAATATAAATGAAATTGATGAAAGACATTTTAAATATACTTATTTTTATGTATATAAAAAATTATGTATTTGACATTTTATATAAAGAGTAATTGATGAAGAACAATTTATATTATTGATTTATTTTTGTGCGTAAGAGACTTCGTATTTGACATCCTTATAGAAAGAGATTTAGTGAATAAAGGAATCATAATGGTCTGAGTCTCTTTTTAATTAGTCTTCTTTCTCCCACTCCTAAAACAAAATTATGATATTGAATAAATATATACTACGCATGATATAGGCAGTCACTGGATTAACATTATTTGAATATTGTCTATAATTCAAGAATGCACCAGTACCAATACAATAATTTCTAATTCTTCAGATATTTATGTGGATATATTGTCAAAGTAGATGTAGTGACCTAGTTTCTAATTGATTTTTTTGTCTAAAAAATGTTATAACTAAGAAGTCACAAATATAACATAAATGGCAGAAAGACCCATAATTAATATACCAAGCCACTTGAGTATGATTCCCTCAAAAAACATATGAGTATGTTAAACCTTGTCAACATAACTTAGCTTCCCCTTATTCTTTTAGCGAGATAATATATAAAATTTGGCCAAAAAACAATTTTGATCCCTGTTTGCTTTTTTAATTTTAGTCCCATAAGTATTTGTTTTTTTAATTTAGTCCCTTAAATACTGAAATTGTCCAATTTAAGGATAATTTTCACGGGAAAATAGTAAATTGGTCGGAAATAATCATGTGCAACTCACGTGACCCTAGTATTTGGGAAAATTGGACTACACTAAGTGACGTGACATTGAATAGCAGAGTCGGACTTATATTTTTGTCAAATTTTAATTCTAAATAAAAAGATTACCCGTACTTGAAAAGGCCCCGATTCACAACCCTTCTTCTGCACAAAAACCATGGCGAAGCTGCTCTCTCGCCTCGTCGCAGATAACTCCTAATTCTCGAATTTTTATTTGGAAAATTTCTGAAATTATTTTGTACATGTTCTCCAAAGAAATTTGGTTCTATATTTTAGGGTTGTGGCTTTTGGGATGTCAAATACGCTATTCGACGTTGATGATTAAACTTAAGTTTAATTTTGATATTCTTTTAACTTCTAGCAATACTAATAATGTTGTTTCTTGCAAATAATAAAACGATCATCATGTTTGAATTAATGATGTGGATATTCTCATTATTTTGAATTAAAATTTAATAGAAATTTTACTCTTACTCAGCTATTTTATGCCATGTCACTTAGTATAATCCGATTCCCCCAAATATTAGGGTCATGTGAGTTGCACGTTACTATTTCCAGCCAATTTAGTGTTTTCCGGCGAAAATTATCCTTAAATTGGACAATTTCAGCACTTACGCGACTAAATTGAAAAAGTAAATACTTGTGGAACTAAAATCGGAAAAGAAAATATTTACGGGACAAAAAATGATTTTTGGCCTATAAAATTTCATTTAATTTTGGAGGTATATATTCATTATAGTAATAAAATTTGGATACGGATATTATTCAACACTGCTAATTATTCGTAATTCGAGTTTTATTCGTGAATATAACATATAAGATTGAAAAAATAGCGTATGATCGACCAAATATGGTGAATTACTCAAAACTAAATCGAGTTTAATACGTTAAGTCATAAGATTCATAATCTTTTGTCATTTTTATTAAGTATCTTAATTATGTTTAACTAGTAATCACTACAATAAAATGGTCTTTTGAGACAACAAAAAAGTAATCTCAAATAATGAGTATTTATCACAATTTATGAGAAGTGGTCTGAAATGATGAGTATGTCACAACTTCTGAGTATTTTCATAACTTTATTGTTGTCTCAATAACTCGGACGCAAATAATATATTTTTGGTCATAAGTGACCGCAATTGTGGTCTCAACAAAAGTTATACAAAAAAAATCTCTTTTATTGTAGAAAGTTTTATAAATTCTTTTAGGTTTATCAATCACCAAAAATGACACTCCCTCGTCCCAGCTTAACTTTCTTACTTTGACCGGGCATGGAGGTTAAGAAAAAACAGATTTTGTGGAATCTTTAACTTCTTTAAAGGTGGAGATTGAGGGTGGAGATTGTGAGAGAAATTTGTCATTTATGAGTTGGAAAGTTAAGTTGGGACAAACCAAAAAGGAAAGTAGGAAAGTTAGAGTGAGACGGAGGTAGTATTTGATTGTTATGATTTTGTGTTATTTATTTTAATTTCATTAAATGAATCAATCTCAAACATAATTAATATACAAATTCTTTCATTTATTGTAATTTATGCCTAAGACTAAATTCTTACTATAACATCATTTTATATTGCTTATTAATTATTTATATACTAATTATGTTCTCTTAATTTATTTTAGAAAGAAAACAAAATGAGTCCAAAGCTGGTGTAATTTTCTTTTGATCCATATGTATTATTATATATTATTCTAAGCATGGGCTTTAAAGTTGATTGAAACTTGTTTTGTTTAACAAATATATAATATAATTCCAAGTTGGCATTTATTCTTGAATAAATTGGAAATCAGGAAAAACGCATATAAGAAAAAGTGAAATTACTAAAGAAAGTTATCACATATTGGGTTGACTCAAGGCCTAAGATATAGGCCTTCCAAGGTGGGCCTTATCTGGTATGGTGACTGGTGATACCAACTGTACAGATTGGGTTGACTCAGGGCCTGAGTTATTGGCCCACCATTTACGCAAGGCAACTGGTGATTTTAATTAAAGAGAAGTTGAAAGCCCATTCCACCGGTCCACAAAAATCAAGTTGGAGTTTGAGATTTTTTTTATAAACTAGACTAGACTAGATTTCTACCCGTATAATGTACTGAAATAAAGGTTTTAATTTAAGATTATTTCAACATGGGATGCATCTGTATTATTGTTATAAGTGAAATAAAGTAAACATGTTACTGGAACAATAAAAATGAGAATCGAGATCTTTTTTATAAATTATTGACATAATAAAAAATTATTCAATGTATGTTTTTACTAATCGACTTTGAGAAATTGTTATCATGTGGAATGTTCAAACTTAATTTTTTTTCTTAAAAAATGAGTTCGAATAAATTTTTAGTGCAAAACTTTGAATTGAACATTGGGAAATTTGATATTCTTTTATTTTATGTTATATCTATCTATCTCTAGAACTATTAGTTAACTTTGAATTACAGTTATTTATCATGAACAGAAGCTACTGGTGTTCAATATTTGTTGGTAGAGTCACAAAAAAATAAAAAATTACAAATCGCAGATAAGGTGTTGGGTGGGTTTAAAAAAAATTGTTTTACCAATAACTAACTTAAATGAGGCCCATGTGCATTTGATCGGTTACTGAAGATACATAGACATGCAATTATCAATTTTATAAGGTATTTTCTTCCCAAACGTTGTATCTAAATAGATGATATTGCTTAGAATCTTATTTTGCCTCTTTATTTGTGTCTTCCTGTACTTATGTATAGAATTGAAATTGTTTATTATTTATGATTTTGCAATTTTTATCATTAATATTTATATTTATTTATGTTATTTATATTTAGTTTTGTAGGCTTTAATTATTTTTATTGAGTACAGATAACAAATCGATCCGATTGAAAAGAAAGGAAGATCACATTAATAATTTATATTGACGTGTTATTGTATGTGGAATGAGTCTGTACTGGAATCTTTGACCCAAATCATGAAACAAATCCAAGATATGAGATCAAGAACATAATCAAGGAAGAGTCTTGAAGATTACGTTCAAGCCTAACTACACAAGGATAAGGCCTTGGATTTTCTTGATCAACCAGTCAAGTTGTATATAAATATGAGGAAGAGTATTCATTGATAGCATTGAATATTTTTAGAGGAAACAACAAAAATATTCTATATACTCAAGGAGATTATTTTGGTGATATTTTCGTCCAGCAATGTTATAGTATAGTTTAAATGTCGAGTGTTAGAGCGAAATTGTAGTGAGGAATTCAGTTGTACGCTAGAAGGAATCATTAAGTTAAATATAATTGTTGGTTAGAGTTGGTTATTCTGATTGGTCATAAATTAGGGTTTTTGTTCATCAGTGTTATAGCATCCGATTACAACAGAAGGTTCTTCGAGAGAAGAAGCTTCAAGGCGGGCTCGGGAGAGCTTGTTCAGCCTTTAGTGGTTTACCATTTTAGTGCCGGACAAGTTGACAGGAGTCGCCGGGAGTTATTGGTAATAAAATAGGATAAGTATTAGAGAGTGGGGTCTCTATATAGAACATAGTCTATTCAGCAAATTTATTAATAACATAAAGTCTGAGGGGTTTGAGAGATCCGGCCTCGTGTATAGTTTAGCATTCATTTTATGTTCGATTCTGAGAGACAATTTGGTCACCTTGAATTGGTGATTAAGTATTCTCACTAGTGTTCTAAAAAACGGGCTAGGCGGCCGCCTAGCCAGCCCGTCCCGTTTTTTACCTATTCGGTCGTTTTCGGCGCTAGGCGAGTTTGGCGCCGCCGAGCCCGATTAGGCGGCGCCTAACCCGCCTAGGAGCCTAGCTATTTTTTTTTTTTTATTTTTTTTATATATTTTTTTTAATTTTTAAGTTATATATATATATATATTTTTTTTTTTTGAATCACCTAATTGATTTGGATGACATATTTTGATTTTTAACTTATGGACTAATGCTTCACGTATTGCTTTATTCAGTATCGACTATTGAATTTTGCAGTATCCTTTGTTTTTTGTACATGTAAATATTGCACTATCCTTGATTATGTTAGCTAACATGCAAAATATAGTTTGTTTAGGATAGGTTGCTATTATTTTCAAATTTTTTATATATTATTTACTTATTGAATATTTATAAATAATTAAATTATTCGTCTAAGGTGGTGCCGCCTAGGCCCCGTCTAGGCGCCGCCTAGGCGCTTTAGGCGCTAGGCCCCAGTCGACCGACCGACTAGCGACTAGCGATTTTTAGAACATTGATTCTCACTATATATAATTGTGTGATAATGTATTGTACAAGAAATCACTCCTATATACAAGGAAAAGATTGCTATAAATCTACGACAAAATAATATAGATTTGTATAAATATGGACATATTTGATATTATCTGTTACCCTCTCCCCCCCTCAAGCTAAGTGTAGGATTTGGATCATCATGAAGCTTGGATCGTAAAAACTTGAAAAATGGGTTTGGTAAACTCTTTGTGAAAATGTCTACGAGTTAGAGATTTGAAGGAATAAATCGAGTTTCCAAGTACTTGTTAGCGACAAGTTCCCCGATGAAGTGACAATATATATCAATGTGCTTTGCACGCTTATGAGCAATGAGATTTTTTGTTGTCACAAAGTAGTAACGGACGAGAGAGGGGTAGTACGAATCTCCTTAAGTATTGAGTTAGCAAAACCATTTCTTGAGCTGTACTTGCAAGTGCACGATATTCGGACTCACAGCTGGAACGAGCAATTCTTCGCACTCCATGAAACTAAGTTGCCGTCCAAAAATATAGAATAGCCATGTGTGGAACATCGAGTTTCAACACAGCGGGCCCAATCAGCATTAGAATAGCCGAGAGTGTTGTAGTCCAAAGAAGGAGTAAAGGTGAGACCAAAGTGAATAGTACCCTTTACATATCGAAGGATCCGTTTGATAGCCATGAAATGACTAGATGTGGGATGCTGGAGAAATTAGCTGACATGATTTACAACATAAGACCCGCTTGTCAAGAATGCCATGTAGGAAGACATTTTTTTACGTCAAGCTGATGTAGGGGCCAGTGATGCTGAACGACTAAGGCTAAGATCACCCTGATTGTGGCAGCTCGAACAACCGGACAAAATGTTTGGTAAACCCCTGCACGAGAAGTCTAGCTTTATAGCGCTCTATAGAGCCATATGATTTGTACTTGGTACAAATGATCCATTAAGAGCCCACTATGTTGACATTCGGGGGACATGGGACAATATCCCAAGTGTCGTTGGATTGTAGAGAATTCATTTCTTCGCGCATGGCAGTGAGCCAGTGAGGAATTTTTAGTGCAGATTTGAAAAACTTTGGTTCTGTAGACATAGACAAAGGAGAAAGCAAAGCAGTAGAGGCTATATCCACAAAATATTTAGGTTTAAAGATACCAAATTTGGTGCGGGTTTGCATAGGATGTGTAGAGACAATCGGAAGAGACAGAGGTGGATCGACCTCGATCGGGTGGGGGTTTGGTTCGAGGCCTTCATGCACCGAAATAAGGTTTGGAGACCACTACTGTCATTTGTAGGAGTGGGCACTGAGGGACAGATGGAACATGGTTCAGGAGACCGAGATGCATGCAGCAGGGAAGAAACAGTAATAGGTGTAGGTTTTGCCATACGTGAAGCAGGTGGATTAAAGTTGGCCTGAAATTCAAGAAACTCAGAAAAATCTAAATTAGTGCTAGAATCATGTGCATTAGAATAAAATGGAAAGTTAGTTTCATCGAATTGGGCATACGAGTAATATAAGTACGGGAAGAGACAGGATCGTAGCACCGAAAACCTTTATGAATACTAATGTTGACGAGAAAAATACATGGTTGACTACGACGAGCCAATTTGAATGGAGCATAATTACGTAAATAAGTACGTACACGGCAACCGAAGGCTTTAAAATTACTATAATTAGGTAGGCGATTAAATAACAATTCATAGGGAAACTTATTGTGTAGGACAGGAGTGGGTAGCGATTAATGATATAAATAGCAGTTGAGAAGGCATCGACCTAATAAGGAATAGGGGCGTGGGAGTGAAAAAGAAGAGAAAGCTCAGTTTCAGTGATATGACAGTCTTATGTTCAGCACGACCGTTTTGCTGAGGCGTATAAGGGCAAGAAAATCGATGTAGAATGCGACGAGATTCAAAAAAAGACGAACACGATTGTTAGAAAATTCAGTACCACAATCACTTTGAAAAAATTTAATTTCAGAATTAAATTGATTGCATACAAGATTTTTGAAACGTTGAAGCACATAAAAAAATTCAGACTTAGCACGCATAGGGTATGACCATGTAAAGCGAGAAAAATCATCGAAAAAGATATCATAATATCGAAAACTATCAACATAGGCTATGCGAGATGGACCCCATAAATCACAGTGAATTAAATCCAAAACAGACAAAGCACGTTTCTCATTTAGCGAAAAAGACAGTTTCTTTCTTTAGCCATTTGACAAGATGAAAAAAGGGGTTTTTGTAAAATGGAAGTAAGTTCAAAACAACCTAATGTAACGACCCGATTTTCATAATCTAATTAAATCTCAATAAATCAAATCATGGAACCTTTTTTTTTCTCTCTATATATATAAAACAATTCTTAGTCGGGCTGTTAAGGGAACCACATAAACACAAATACTAATCTTCCTATCACATGTAGGAGCGTAATAACACTAACATCCTCAAATTATAACTAAAACATTTATTAACTAAATAATTATCATGAAAAAATAATTAATATATAATCAAATTGGCAAATTTATTTCTAGACATGCTTCTAACAAAATTAATGTAAAACTAACAAACTTCCATATTACAGTTTCATATTATCTTTAAACCTAAAGATTATAAAAGAATAAATCATGCTCATCAGCGGAACTTACTAAACACATACGACACAGTATCACAAGTAAATTATATTTTTAATCTCCTCAAAGCTAACATCCTAAGAAATCAATAATCCATAAAATACTTCAATGATCAACTTATAAATAATTATTTATCTAACAAGCTTAAGTATTATTCCATGTTTCAAGATAAATATATAAAAATCTTTCTAATCATGCAAGCTTACCACACAAGTTGAAACAAAATAAATAATTTTCTTTTCAAATAAATTCAACCAAGTCCATAAACAATACTATTGTTGTAACTGAGTTAAGACATAATAATAACACTCATCAAAACTACCTAATCAATTAAAGTAAGCAAATAATAGCATTAAACAAGTAAATAGTCATCTTGCATCAATAGACATAAAGATTCATAGGTTGTCATGTTGTCATATGATTTTGGCTCCCCTCGTACTCCACCCGCTCGCTTCAAGCTAACCTGGCTCAATAAAGGATTGGGGTGAGCTTCCTTCAGCTCGTGGAGGAACACAATTTATAACAATTACATACAAAATTAAGAGCATAAAATACAAACAGTCATAACTTGTAACTTGTGACTTGTAACTTGAATATTATATTCAATAAATTGAATATAAACTTGTAACTTGTAATCCATGTACTCACGGAACTTGAATTTGTATATCAAATAAATTTGAATATATACTTGTAACTTGAAAATATAACTGATATATTCACACAATTAATCAAGCATATAATTATCATAAACAGTAAACCCCCACCTGAATTGAAATGCAACTCGGAATGTAGATGCAATTATCTTATTGTTTATAGCACTCAGTAGTCTCGTCTCCTTCCTACTTAAGCATGCATGACTCTATCTTGATCTCCAATTAATATATAGGATTCAGAAGTTTGGAATTTAGGGTTTGGTTGATGTTTTAAGAAATTTTGAAAATAGATTTGAAAGAAATAAAGAACTTCTAACAATGGATTTGCTGCTCAGCAGAAAATAAATAATTTATTTTTCATAAACGGTAAGGGATAAAACTTTGAAAATTTTACAGAAGGAAAATAAACTTCCGTGGAAGTATCATACTAAAATTTCATGATTTTTCAAGAGGTGTAACTATGTGTTTCGAATTTTTAAAACCGAATAAGTTGAAAGTGTAAATTCTGCATAGCAGTAGAAAAACCTTAATAACTCGAAAATTATTGGATGGATCATTTTGAAATTTTTCAGAATGATAGAAGACATGTATATATAATACATATCCAAAATCAGAATTTTTAAACATGTATAAATATGGTTTTCTATATTTTCAAATCAGAAAACAGAATATTTTAAATCATGTGCAGATGTAATAGAAAACAATATATAAAATAAAATATAAGTTGGATAGATTTGAAACTTTTACATAATATAAATATCATATTGGGGAACTACATATTAAAAAATCATAAGTTATTAAAACTTTGAACTATATATTACGGATTTTCTAGATAGAAAAACTGAATATTTAAAATTTGGATTAGCGGAGATATAAAATTAATATAAAATAAAATACAACTCATAAGTGGTTAAATTTTTTACTGTAATTTGAAAATATGTCATGGAATAACATACTGAAAATTCATCGAAAAATAATATTTATTGATATGAAATTCGAATTTTATAAAGAAGATACCTGAAAATAGAGTGAAAGAGGAAAACGAGATTGGCGGCTCTCGGAAGGACATCTAGGGCTTATGCACGAAATTTTTAATAAAAATAGATGACTTGGATCGTGATTTTAATTTATGACATGAATCCTTTATTTATAAATTATATTTCTAGGGTTTAGAACTCCTAATTAAACTAGGAAAGTGTTTTCTTGTTCCCTAACTAAAAATCATGGGCTAACTTGGGCTTGACTAATGCATTGGGCTAGTATCCAAATTAAGTATTTGAAATTATAATAATATGAAATAAATTTTGAGCCATAACTTAAAATAAGTTTCATAGTGTACGAAAAATAAATAATTCTCATTGGAGAAAAATAGATATTGAAATATAATAATAAGTAAATAATTTACGGGTCGTTACACCTACCTTATTTAACAACGAAATTATGGAAAAAGGAGCATGTCCTATTTGAGAGTAAATATTTTACCTCAATTGAGGATTTGATTTAGTATAATTGATGTATAAATAAGAATTACACAATACAACAAACATAAAGTAAATCTATGAAGATACTTACAATATTACGTATCTTTCACTAAATCATCTATTTCTATGCTAACATCCCCCCTCAAGCGAAGTGGGTGGGGACCAACACGGAGCTTGGCACGAAAAAATTCAAAAAATGGTCAAGGGAGACTCTTTGTGACCACAAGTTGAAGGTCCGAAAGAACAAAACGAGTAAGGAGACGGCCGGAAGTAACAATCTCTCGAACAAAATGATAGTCAATGTCGATATGTTTGGCACGCTTGTGAGCAATTGGATTTTGGTTGACGAAAAGAGCACTTTTATTGTCACACAGCAAAGTAGTCGTAGTAGGTGAAACGTGGAGCTCTCGTAACAAGGAAGTAGCCCATATTACTTCAGAAGCAGCATTTTCCATAGCCCTATATTTATAATGACTGGAACAAGAAACGGTCGGTTGTTTCCTAGCACTCCACGAGACAAGATTAGATCCCAAAAATAATAGAATATCCATAGATAGACCGTCAGGTGTCCAAACAACGAGCCCAATAAGCATCGGAATAGCCTAATTAATACGTCGAGCCACGAATGAATTGGAGGCCATAATCAAGTGTGCCATTAACATAACGAAGAATCCTTTTCATAGCCAGAAAGTGATCGACGGTAAGATTTTACTGGAATTGACTGACAGTGTTGACGACGAAAGAGAGATCGGGACAAGTAATCATCAGATATTGTAGTGCGCCAACAAGGAAACGATATAGAGTAGGATCCTAGAAATAAGATTGTTGTAACAGGAAAACATCGGAGGGGCGAGGATACCGGCTTTGCCTCGAGTAAGTCAGCTCGCTGAAGGATGTCCCGGGCATATTTGGATTATCCCAAAAAGTGACCTCAATTGGTATATGTAACCTCGAGCCCGAGAAAATAATTTAGCCGGCCCAAATCCTTTATGAAAAACTCCTTGCGAATACGAATAATTAAACATGCAATAAGTGGTGAATCATTGCCGGTTAGGATTATATCATCTACATAGACTAACAAGTAAAGAAAGGTGCGACCATGCCGAAAAATGAAGAGGGAAGTGTCGGCCTTATTCTCAATAAAGCCCAAACTGAGGAGGAAATCGCAGAAACTCTGAAACCAAGCCCGAGGAGCTTGTTTAAGCCCATATAAGATTTTTTGAGACGACAAACATACGAAGGCTAAGATAGATTAATATGGCCAAACGCCTGCTCCATATAAAAAGGTTATGTAAGAAGACCATTAAGAAACACATTATTCACGTCTAATTGATGAAGAGACTAATTGTTCATAACAAGAAGAGATAAAATCACCTGCATAGTAGAAAATTTTACAACAGGATTGAAAGTATGGTTGTAGTCAAACCCAGGAATCTGAGAAAAACCTTGAGCTACTAATCAGGCATTGTGACGATCAATGGACCCATTAGCAAGATAGTTAGTGCGAAACACCCACTTGGAGCCAATTATGTTTTCACCAGATGGTCGAGGTACTAACTCCAATGTATTATTTTGACGAAGAGCCCGAAGTATGTCGAAAATGGCAGCAACCTAATGAGGAGACTTGGATGCGGACTTGAAGCCCTTGGGTTCTTTATTCAAGTGCAATGCGGAGAGTTGAGCATCATGATCCAAAAAGGAAGTACACGGTGGATACTTCGGCTTTAATATGCCATTTTTGGCCCGAGTCTGCATGGGATGAGATGGTCGAACCAATGGTAGTGGAGGCTGCTCATGAGGGGGAGCATGCGGAGGCGAAGCTGGTGGCATTTGACCAGCATGAGGCGAAGCGGGCGGTATGGGAGCAATTAGAAGAGGTTCCGGCAACAGCGACTGATGAGCAACAGACTCACTGATACGGGGAGAGTGAATGAGCCTAGAGGCATGTTGACTAGAGCTTCAGTAGATGGGATTTGAGTTGGTGGGGATGGATGAGGACTGATGTCAGGATCCATGAAGGTAGAGAACTTCAAGGCAGAAAGTGATGAGGGCTGCGTGTTGAACTTGAAAGGGAAAAATTAGTGATTGAGTATTCTCACATATATAATTGCATTACAACGTATTGTACAAGAAATCACTCCCATATACAAGGAATAGATTGCTACTAATCTACAACAAAATAATACAAGATTTGTATAAATATGGACAGATTCGATATTATCTATTAAATTCCTAATTGTTTAGTTTTTTTATTTATACCTTAGTTTAAATATGAATTTAGGATTACACATAGGAGGTGCAGACTATAAAATTTCAGAAATATATATTGCATTTTGAATAATGTATTGGTGATTTCTTAGTACTTGGAGTTAGTATTTTACATATAGCTACTAACTAAAGAGATTTTTGAAATGTTTCTATAGATATTTCTTATCTCTCAAAATTCCAAGTATATATTTTTTGTTATATATTCTTTTGTATTTCTATTAGATTCCTAATTGTTTAGTTTTTTTATTTATACCTCAGTTTAAATATGAATTTAGGATTGCACATAGGAGGTGCAGTTTCAGAAATATATATTGCATTTTGAATAATGTATTGGTGATTTCTTAGTACTTGGAGTTAGTATTTTACACATAGCTACTAACTAAAGAGATTTTTGAAATGTTTCTATAGATATTGGTATTTCTTATCTCTCAAAATTCCAAGTATATATTTTTTGTTATATATTCTTTTCACATTTTCTTTAACGTGTGTGAGGTTGTACAAGCAAGAATCAATCTTTTGAATTTTGTTTTCAATTTATCCCAAAATATTTGCCTGTTTTAGCATACTATTAGCCTTAGGTATATTTAAAATGTTAAATTGCATTTAGTGCCCGTGTAGCACACCACCTGCGTTTCATGATATGCATTGTTTATGATATGCTTGGTTTTCACATGTGCTCTTTACTGTGTAAATCTATTATTAATGTATGTGTTTATGACTGAAGAAACAATATGTTTGTGTATGGGACACCACTCCTAAGCTCTTGGGGAGGATTTTATGTTCTTTTCCAACGTGAAAGATACTTGAGTTGTGATTTATTGGACAAACTAATATTTTAAATGTATATCGGAGTAGATACAGTTGGATTTGTGTGATAATTCTATGTTTCTCCATAATTTGCTTTCTTGAATTCTTTTATTGAAGTGGAGGAAAATTTTGAGGTTGTCTATTTTCTAGTCGAAATTTGAGTATCATGGATTTATGCTTGTAGAAACTTAAAGCCTTGAGACAGTCGAACTGAAACTATTATTGTTCAAAATAAGTGGAAAGCATTGATATGGAATTACAGAGAGAGTTGGCTCTTGCTATTCAAGTTTCTTAGCCTAAAAAGAAGTAGATAAGTCTTTTGTTTCTTCAATTCTTTGTTTTTTGGCCACTTGCTATATCATTCTAGCCTATTTGAGTTGTGCTACGACACGCGTCATCTGTGCATGTTTTTAAGCTCATATAGATGATGAATTTGATAGCAATTGCATGCATTATTGGCCGGTTTTATGTTAAATTACTTTATTGTGCCATTTGATGTGTTTTCTCATTTTGAAGTGAAATATGTGATTTTAGGACCAAATATCCATTTAGACGAGGTTGTGAGAGGAAATGAGCGAGAAAAAAAAGGAAACAACGAAGTTCGAAGAAGAAACCACCGATACCCACTCGGACAATTAGGAATGCTCCCACTCGATCGACTGGGATAAAAGAAAAAACTAGAGAAATTTGAACCAGCCACTTGTTCGAGTGACTCAAACTCGGTCAAGTGACAAATCATTGATTTGTAATTAGCTTACTCGATCGAGTGGAGCAGTGGGTTGGCAGATTTTCAACTTTTTGTACCAAATACCGTCCATTATCACCATTTTCTCACCCAAACTATAAAGTGGAGGTTTGAGACTGATTCTATCATCATTTTTGCATTATTCATCATTTTTTATTCCTTGGAGTAGAGAGCAAGCACGAGAAGTAGAATTAGAGAAAGAGTCAGAATCAAGATTATTCGAATATTTCGGGTTTATTAGTTACTTTTATTTTGTGATTGATATATTATGTTTGTCTATGAATATTTTGTGTTTTGAATTACGGTTATGAGTAATTAGTTGTTACGTGTATTCTAGGGCTAGCATGCAAATTTTGCTGACTTTGTGATTTATTGTTTTGATTATTTAGACTCTATTCTATGTTTCTATTTACGTGTTCGTTTCAACTGATTGTTTGATAGTTTGTTCAATTATTAGACAAAAAATAAGCTTGATAAGTTGATACCCGGGAGGGGGAGATTTGTTAATAGGCTTACAATGCGTAGCGTAGATAATCAATAATACGAGAGGTTTGAGTTATTTGCGTTGACATTGATCTTTTGTGCATTTCTGGATTACGTATATAATAATTGATTAGATACAAAAATTATTTATACGTAGCCTACATGTTGTTCGCTCCGAGAGGAGGTGTCATGTAGTTTTGTGATCGCCTAATAAAAGCTAGAATTCAGTTTAAAAATCAAAATAATTTGGGTAATTAATTGATGATGTTGTCGGGGCTCGCAAAATTATAATACCTTATCCTACCTCTACTAACTAGTAGTAGTGGAAAGTAAAAGTCGACCAATATGGAGCACACGAATTCATTAAATTCCTAGTATTAATTGCTAAACTAAGCAAAAGTAAATTTGTCTAACTACTCAACTATATCAATTATAAATTAAAGATTTCAAATACTTGAATAAATAGATAACACGAATAAATCAATATTAAAACAATATCAGTTCTTAGTTCAGCATCTCCCCACTCGTAGTGTAAATTAATTGACAAATTGTACCCGAAGATCTATCGCACATTTCTTTAACCCTAGACAGACAACAAACTCTGTCGGCCTGAATCGTCCCTTAATTCTAGTTAACTAAAACAAGTTCTTTAGTCCACGCTATTTAATTGAATAACCTAGAACAAGTTCTCTAGGTCTAATTCAATAAATGCATTAATTACCAAAACGATAGGATAGACTAGACTCTAAATACACAAATTCAATTTGGATGACCTAGATTCGTATTAGCCCTAATTAGTTAATTGTTAATTGCTACTTATAATTGTAAAACTGCAACATACGATTCTATAATCTAGCAATAGACAAATCAATAACCTAATATGACGGGCCCTATCAAATCACGCAATAGAAATATCATAAATCAAGTGATCAAGTAATACAAATAAACCATTGGATAAAATTCGAAACACAACTACAAATCAATTAATATAAAACACGAGTAGGTTCAACATCCCTTCGAATTGGTAAATACTAATTTAGCTACACATAGTCATACTAATATCTAAAATCTCATAATAATAAAATAGCGACATAATTAAAATGAGCGAAAAATAAAACCAAACAAATTTGAAGGATGAATCTCGAACATTGTCGCCACCCTCAAATTGGTGGTCCACGTTAATTTAATGCCCTCTCTCATCACCTCATATTCCTCTTTTGTAAGCCCATGTGGGCCTCTTTTACCATCTAGTCAGCGCTGTTAGGATTGTCCAACAAAGTTCTACATCGGATATACATGGAAAGATCATGGGGTTTAATAGGATTGAAGTATCTCCATTGGTATGAGACCTTTTGGGAGTTAGCCCAAGAATAAAACCGTGCGTACTTGGCTCAAAGCGGACAATATCATACCAATATAAAGATGCGGGCCCAGGCAGAACCCAACAAGTGGTATCAAAGCCATGGTCCAAGATTGAACCGATGAAGTGGAGATCCTCGGAGTGCCCTCGGAGTTAGCCCAAGAACAAAATCGTGCAGACTTGTGTCGGGAAATTACGATCATAATGAACAACAAATGATAAACAAGGAAGATCGACAATTCCAAAACAACACCAAATATAACATAGTTCGCTAACAACTTGTTAGCTACGTCCTCAGCTAAACAAGAGAGACCAAATCCAACATCAATGAGTGTTACAACATAGGACAAAGACAAACTTGACCCTTGGTCAACTATCAAACTCTTTATCCCAACAAACGAAGACAAACTCGAGTATCAATCAATTGATACACGACCAAAGCAGACCCTCCACACTCTATGCACCAAACGACTCTAAACCCAAAAATAGAGTCCCAAAATCAAACTAAATATTCTAGACCAAAAGATTACCAAGTACTCAGCAAATACCAATTCTAGAATATCCCAAACTAACAACCTCTCTCTTGTATGTCTAATCAAATTCAATGACTAATCAAATTAACCAATTGACCAATACAAATTCCAAAGACAATAGGACTATTTATAAGCCCCCAAAACCTAATCCTAGATAAAAAAGGAATCAAACTGGGCCTAAACAGCTTAAGCCCATCTGCTACGCCGCCTGACCAGTCGCGGCCACGACTATCTGTCGCGTATTCTTCTAACTTCAATTTGACGCGGTCGCTTTGCCTTCCGACGCGGTTGCGTTGCTTTTCAACGCACTTCAAATCCAAGTCTCCACCTTGACACAAATGACGAATCGCATCGAACCCGATTCAAGGCACAATCCCTAACAACTTGGCCCAAAATGGACAATATCATACCAATGTGGAGATGCGGGCCCAGGCAGAGCCCAACAAGTGGTATCAGAGTTATGGTCCCAGACTGAACCGATGTGGTGGAGACTCAGAGTGCCAAACAAAGCCCGATGTGATGGGGATCCTCGAAGTGCCAAACAAAGCCGCAGAGATCACGACGGGCTCTACTGACCAGGTGGACCAGGTCAGGTGCACCTGGGTAGAGCAAGCTCCCCAACAGAGACGAAGACTCACCAAGGTAGAGCAGGCTCCCTAGAAGAGACGGAATGTCCGACTCTATGAGCCAGGTGCTGAAAGCAGGCTAGGTGCACCTGGGTAGAGGTTGGCTCTCCAGCGGCGGTAAACCATGGACTTTGCGTAAGACGTGTGCCGAAATGCGTATGAACCAGGTGTTGAAACCATGCTAGGTGCACTTGGATAGAGGTTGTCTCTCTAGCGGCGGTAAACCATGGACTCCACGTAACACGTGTGCCCAGATGCGGTGGAGTTGGCTAATCGATTGGATGGAGCAGACATAATTCGGTGGTTCATTTGAGGGGAAACTCAGTGGTTCGTTTTGAGAGGAGGTTCGGTGGTCCTTTGTTTGAATGGGAGGATTGTTAGGATTGTCCAATAAAGTCCTACATCAAATATACATGAGACAGATCATGGGATTTAATAGGATTGAAGTATCTCCATTGGTATGAGGCCTTTTGGGAGTGAGTCCAAGAACAAAATCGTGCGGACTTGGCCTAAAGTGGACAATATCATACCGATGTGGAGATGTAGGCCCAGGCAGGGCCCAACAAGTGCCCCACTTCTGCTGGGCCTTTTCTAATTCACAAGGCCTGTTGGCCTTTTCTTCATCAAATGCTCAATTTTGGCCTATAATTAAACCACGACTCCCTCTTTCAACTGGACCTCGCGTCCAGTTTTCTTTATGGGCTAAGTTTGGCCCTTTTCTTCATTCATCATATTATTAGGTCATCTTGATTTACTTGTTGATCCGACCAAAGTGATTTAAAATTGCTCCGAGCCCACAATAGTTTAACATAAAAAAATGCAATATGGAGCATTTGAATTTAATGTGCAGATTAGTAGAAAAATAACCGGTAATGCAATAAACTCACATTCCTGACAATCTAAATAATGAAAATTTTTCTACTTGTCATTAATCATAAGGGAATTGCAGTTGAAATCGAAACCTAGGATACGTCTTTTAACTGATGTCAATTTTAATTATTTGTCATGTGTTGCACTTTTGTTAATTAATAGATTAAATTTTTATTTTGATTCAACATCCAAAGTTTCGATTGTCTGGATAGAGTTGGATTATTTTAATTAGGGCATAAATTAGTTTAGTGATCGATCTATGTGGGATCGACATTGCTCGCGCTAACTATAACTACATTGTACACTTGCGATTGTACGAAGTTTAAAATTTAGTGTGCCATGGTACAATAATTATTTTCACCATTTAATCAAAGAACTAGTTGAGTAACTGTGACACTTCAAATATCTCTTTCTACGGCGTTATATTAGTGCCCGTTGTGATGCTGCATTGAAACATGCCTTATTTCTGTAAGAGTGTTTTGATATTTTCCTAAGTTGTTCTAGTTTTAACTATTCATTTTTCTCATCAATAACACAAAGCTGATGTGTGCTGCTAAATTTAAATTTCTTATAGTGACATTTCATTTTCCTTTGTTTTTCTTTTATGGTTTTGTGTGTTACTTGCTGGAGTCAATTGTTTTACAGTATTTGTTTTTTCTATTTTAGTTATTAAAATGGAGGAAAAGAATGTTTTTTCTTTACCTCACAAAACTGGTAATTAAGACAATAGCATGGAAGATTGCATATATATATATATATATATACACATCTTTGTGAAAGATAATAAGAAGAGGTATACACTTTATATCTACGATTTCTAGTTTCATGTAATACGTTTATCAAAAGTATTGCTGATGATGTGTGTGATCTTTTTTTCTTTTTTTGCTTCCAAAGAAAATTGGGAACGATATCAGCTGTAATGCATTAGGTATTTAAGATGAACACATGCTTAAACATTTTAAAGATAAATACAGTTCTACACGTTCTTCAACAAATGCATTAAAAAATATTATTCGAGAACACCAAAAAATCATGATGATAATTTTAAGACTTTTCATACTCTATTCTCCGTCATCTTTCCTAACCCCACAACAAATGCATTGATTTATTGGAGTGCGTTGAAATGTTAGTTGATTTCTCAACATATTTAGCTTTGTTAGGTATCGAACTGTGGTTGGGTTCGAGTTGGATAAGAAAGTCCATGAGCCCATTTCCGATCAATCGTTTGACAGTCGTGAATAAGCACTCAATATCAAAGATATCCTCACAAAGAAGACACTAAACCCAAACTCGGTAACGCCCCACACTCCACTCACACTCGACCCACTGATTAATCTCACACATAGAACAGGAAAGAAGGAGACGAAGAAGAGTTGGTTTGGTGGTAGAATTCCTCACACACACTAAGTGTATTTCTCTCTTGTATTTTCTGCACGCTAACACAAAGGGAGTGACACCTTTCTTGTAGGAGAGAAGGGTGCTGAAAATGAGAAGGAATGAATGCATTCCTGCATTTTCAAGACATAGGGAAGAGAAGGGGGAATGAATCCGGATGGGGGAGATGAAAGGGTGGGGGCTGCCAATGGGTTGGGTTGGGTAGAAAATGAACTGTCCCAAATTGGGCCAATACCGACCAAATCTCCACCTTGGGCCCAATTCACACATGTTGTCGATCGATAACGGAAACAGAGGAATCATCAACGCCAAAACACCTGCACACTAAACACAAAGTTAGTACAGGAGATAACAAGCACAAAGTAAGTTAATATCACAAAGGAAAAGATACACTCGACACAAAGTCGAATATGACACAAAGTCAAGAGTAAGACACGAAGTCAAGAATATGACACAAAGTCAAGAGTATGACATAAAGTCGAGAATAATGCACGTAGCATAAAATAGACACAAAGTCTAGCATATGAAGAACATAAACATAAGATCTAATCATTAGGACCTAAGTTCAAAGTTCTCATGCACGATTGAAATTTCTCAACAGATAAACACTTAGTTCCCATATCAGCAGGATTAAATTGAGATGGAATTTTCTCAAGGCTCATCATTCCCTTCTCAACAATATCACGAATAAAGTGAAACCTAACATCGATATGCGTAGTTCTGTCATGAAATACAGGGTTTTTACACAACTGAATCCCAGACTGACTATCAAAATATACCACTACTTTATCGTCAAGAAAACCAATTTCAGATAATAAACCCTTCAACCAAACAACCTCTTTCAAGGCTTCAACCAAACAACCAATTTCTGATTCACTAGCTGATAATGCAACAACATGCTATAACTGGGATTTCCAACTTATGCAAGAGCTACACAAAGTGATCACTAGGAGGTAGTGGACTTCCTATTGTCTCTATCATTTGCATAATTAGAGTCAACATAGCCAATGAAATTCACACCTTGAGCAGATTTAGCAAATTTTAGGCTAACATTCAAAGACCCTCTAAGGTATCTGAGTAACCCTTTCATAACATCCCAATGGAGCACACTGTGGTTAGACATATACTTACTCAAACAACTGATAATGTATGCAATGTACGGTCTAGTGCTAATCATCAAATACATCACTGAGCCTATTGCACTGGAATAAGGCACTTTAGCCATATCAGCAATTTCAAAATCAGTCTTTGGGGACTGATCCTTACTTAACACACAGTTGGCAGCAAGAGGCACAGAAGCAGGTTTAGCATTAGACATAGCAAATTTACTCAAAATCTTCTCCACATAGGAAATTTAATTTAAAAATAAAAGTTCGATTCTTCCTATCTCTTTCAATGTTCATCCCTAGGATTCTTTTAGCATCATCAAGATACTTCATTTCAAAATTCTCACTAAGGCATTTTTGAACATATTCAATCGACTTCAGACAAAGACTCACTATGAGCATATCATCGACATAAATAAGCAAGAAGATATGCATAGATGTATTTTCTTTAAATTACAAGTAATGATCATAACAGTTTCTCTTAAACTTTAAAGACAACATACACATGTCAAATTTCTTATTCCATTGTCTTGGTGATTACTTTAACCCATACAATCATTTACTCAACAAGCATACATGATTAGACTTTTTAGGGTCAACAAAATCATTAGGTTGTCTCATGTAAATCTTTTTGTCAAGGTCACAATGCAAGAAAACAATTTTAACATCCAATTGTTTCAATTCCCAATCAAAATGAGCAACTAATGCAAGCATAATGCATACAGTGACAAACTTAACAACAGGAAGATTTTTGTGTAATCTACCCCCTCTTTTTGAGTAAATCCCTTAGCCACAAGTCTAGCCTTAAATCTAACTCTCTCACCCTCATCCTTGATTTTATAAAGCCACTTACAATCCACAACAGAATAGTGTTCAGGTTTAGGTACAAGATCCAGGTTTGGTTAACATGTAAAGAATTCATTTCATCTTTCATAGCATTCAACCATTCATTAGAGTTTTCGGATTTTAAAGCTTCTTATATGACTTAGGTTCACAATCATCAACAAATTCAAGTACACTAAAAGCATGAGTATCAATATGAAAGTCATCGAACCTAGCAAGTGGTTTAATGTTTCTCCTAGGCCTGTCCTTAGCGAGTTGGTAATCAACATTATTAGGCACATCTTCCATATTCACATAAGGTAAGTCAACATTTGGTTATGCACATCAGAAACAAATAAATCTGATTGCTCCACCTTAGAAGGAGCAGTGTCAGAAACAGACAAAAGCACAGAAGCAGATAAACATGGAAAATTAGATTCATTGAACACAACATCTCTACTTATCACCACTTTAAAACTAGACTCATCTCTAAGGCAAAGCCTATAACCCTTCACACCATTAGGGTAACGTAGGAAAACACATTTTTTAGACCTAGGTTCAAGTTTATCAGCTTTCTGATGAGCAAAAGCAGCACAACCAAATATTCATAAATTAGAGAAGTCAATTGATTTACCAGACTAAACAGACTCAGGACACTTACCATCTAAAGGCACAGAGAGGGACCTATTGATTAGATAGGCAGTAGTACAGACTGCTTCACCCCAGAATTCTTTTTAAAGCCCAGAGGAAGCCAAAATGCTCCTCACCCTTTCAAGTAGAGTTCGGTTCATCCTTTTAGCCACACCACTTTGCTGTGGTGCGTAGGGAACCGTTTTATGCCTTCGATTACCAGATTTTACACACAACTCATCCAACAAGTTATTGCAAAATTCTAGTCCATTATCAGTCCTAAGATTTCTAATCTTTTTTTTTTCTGTTTAATTTTCAATTAACACTTTCCAATTTTTAAAATTCTCATAGACATAAAATTTATGTTTTAACAACAATACCCATACTTTTCTAGAGGAATCATCAACAATTGGAAGGAAGTACACCTTTCCACCCTGTGTGGGAACACTGGCAGGTTCCCACACATCAGCATGCAAATAATTAAGTATGCCAGTGCAATTAGATCTATTGGGAGCGGGGGGAACAGGGAAGCTTACTCTATGTTGTTTTTCTTTCACACAAGATTCACAAAAGGGAATGCAAGAAAGCTTATCAGTACCAAGCGAACCAACGTTATGCAAAATTGCCAACCGTTTACTACTCATGTGACCTAGTCTACGATGCCATAGTCAGTTTTGTCTTCTTTGACAATATTCATAGAACAAGGTATGGACTTAGCAATGCAAACATACAAATTGTTTGTTTTTTCAGCTTTTAAGACCACTAATGATCCCCTCATGATTTTCATCATGCCCCTTCCCAATTTTCCTTCTAACCCATCATCTTCTAATGCAACACTTAAAATCAGATTATTGCACAATTCAGGCACATATCTAACATTTAAGTGTCAGACCAAAACCAGATTCACATACCAAAGAAATATCCCCAATACCAATGATTTTACATATTTTCTCATTAGCCAAAGACATATACCCATTACCGACTTCTCTATAAGAGAAAAACATGTCTTTAAATGGTGTCATGTGAAAATTGCATCCAGAATCAATAAGCCATTCATTTTCACACAAAGTAGCAGAATGCACAGAATTCACAGAAGACACATCACATGACTCGGTTACCATAAAGACATCACCGATTTTCTCATCCCCAGAAGCCTTATTAGCTTGTTCTTTCTGTTTCTTTTGATACTCTTTGATAAAATGACCAGTTTCACCATAGTTATAACACTTTCTGATTTTAGGCCAAGACTTAGACCTACTGCAGTTTTCTTTCTTCTTTTTATCATGATTAGTTTGGTTATTGTAGGATTGGCTATTTCTGTTTTTATCTCTCCCTCGCACAAACATAACCTCACCTTGATTTTTCCTACCTGGATTAGTTCTTAAATCCATTTCCTTGCCTTTTAAACCATTTACCATAGTTTCAAGGCTAACCTAATCTCTACCATATTTAATAGCAGATTTTACATCATTATATGTATCATGGATGGCATTTAAGAGCACAATCGGAGTATAATCATCAATGTTTTTTATCACCTGTTTTCTTAATATCTTGAACTAAGTTTGTAAACACATCAAGATTCTCTTCTATGTCTTTGTTCAAATCAAGCTTGAACCGGGAAAAAAATTCAAGCAAAAACATCTTACTAGGCAATGAACTCTCAGTATACAATTCTTGTAATTTTTCCCACAAATCTTTGGCACTATTCTGATCTCCAACATTTCTTAACACTGAGTCAGAAAGGTTAAGGATAATGGATGAGTACACAAGCTCATCCATTTCAGCCCTTTTTATCGTAAGAATCAGACTCATAAAATAGTAGACTGATACACTTAAACACATGTTGTTGTATCAGAATACCTTTCATTTTCTGTTGCCAAATACCAAAATCTGAGTGTCCATCAAACGGTGCCAGACAATAACCAGACATAGAACTCATCACAGCCACATATTTTAGGGAGGATAGAACAATCAAGGATTTCCCAGTTCTCAGATCTGATTTATCAGTGAAGCAGAGAGTCACTTGATAACCTCCAGAAAACAAGCAAGCAATCACAAAGAATGCAAAAACTAATCACACAGATCAGAGAATATAAGCGGAAGCAAAAACAGATAATCCTAAAACTACAAGAACGTACAAGTACCAAACCTATATGTTCCCAAACGGCAGCTACAAAAGTAGTAAAAGTAAATCCTAACCATTCCCAAACGGCAGCGACAAAAGCAATAAAAAGGATTTAGCTTCTTTACCCGAGCGGGTCCTCACCGGGAGGAGAACCCGACTTACCTCACCGGAAGGTATACAACTCACGTCCGGCAGAGGCGCGACGGAAGGGCAGCCAGGGGGCTGAGTCTATTGGATTTTGTACGCTGGGCTCGACCGAGAAAGAAGGGTGTGGTCGAGAGCATGGCTCGACCGAGAACTTGGGTTAACTTACTCGGTCGAGAAAGGGAAGGCTCAGCTGAGACACAAAGATTTGCAAAGGCAGAACACACGAATGAAACAGAGTATTTCGCCGAAGTAACCCTTCAATCCCACACAGAGATTGACGCACCACAAAGAGACCACGGTTTTGACAACCGTAGCTCTGATACCACTGTTAGGTATCGAACACCCAAGGTCTCGATAATGGCTTAGAAAGTCCTTGAGCCCATTTCTGATCGATCGTTTGACAGCCGTGAATAAGCACCCTATATCGGAGATATCCTCACAAAGAAGACACTCAACTCAAACCCGGTAACACCCTACACTTCACTCACACTAGACCTACTGATTAATCTCACACAAAGAACAGGGAAGGAGACGAGGAAGAGTCGGTTTGGTAGCGAAATCCGTCACACACACTAAGTGTATTTCTCTCTTGTATTCTCTGCACAATAACATAAAGGGAGTGACACCTTTCTTATAGGAGAGAAGGGTGCTGAAAATGAGAAGAAATGAATGCATTCCTGCATTTTCAAGACATAGGGAAGAGACGGGGGAATGAATCCGGATGGAGGAGATGAAAGGGCGGGGGCTGCCAATGGATTGAGTTGGGTAGAAAATGGGTTGTCCTAAATTGGGCCAATTCCCATCAAGCTTAGATTGGTGCACTTGTTCCCTTACATATATAAATAGAACTGTGGGTGGTAATGTATGAACAGTCCTGCATAAGTTAAGGACAAATAATTAAATTACACTCATTAATTTTAATAAAATTATAGAAGGTCTCTTGTGCACCAGTTAATCTGTGCAATTATGTCTAAATGTATTACATGTTATAAGTAAATGTATGATGGTGAAAAAATATTAATATTTATGATTAAAGGTATTGCTTTGTTTGACCGAGAGCACGTACATTTAAGCATAAATCATGATACCCACCCCAAATTACATCGTGCAATTGGTGAACATAAGACTTTGTCATAAAACAATAATGAGAAGTAACCTATATCTCTTCTAATAATAAAACTCCCACACCCTTAAAGAAGTTATAAACAAAAACAAAAAATACTAAAAACAAAAGGCTGAAAATTTACCCATTTATATCTAATTTTTTATACTTGCCATTATTTAATATATTTATATTTGTTTAGTTGGACATTTATAAATGAGATTCACTAATTGGGTATATTTTATTTAATTTGTTGTGTTTTGAATTGAGTTAATAGAGTAATACCTTTTAATTATGAGATCATTTTTTCTAAACAAATGATGTATTGAAAATTTCATGGTCAATAATTTTTGCATTTTAAACAATTCTTGAATTATGGCGCCTTCTTTTAATTTATTAATATATATGTGAATGTGATTTTTTCACTAACAAAGAAAATAGTTGGTGTTTCTTATAAAATGGATAACGATATTACATCAACATAATATTTACAATTAAACTTCAGCCAATGTAATTTAAATCATCTATATCTCCTTAATTCTTATAAATGTGAGTTGTTTCCGATAAATTAATTACTTAAAAGTTATTACATGAATATGCATTGTTTTTATTAGCTTTGGCACCTAAATCATGGGAGTAACTTTTCAAAATTTAGTCATCTAACTATAAGTCTCACAAACTTTTGTGATAATGTACATTTGGTCATTTTTATTAGAAATTATTGACATCTAATAAGATGAAAATTTTCCAAGATAAATAATAGAAATAGATGAATATCCAATAAAATATAAAATACAAGCTTACACATATAATATGACAGTAAATTCAAGCAGGAAGCTTTTTTTGCATTCATGGAAAAAATAGTATCGAAAGTATTTTAAGTATATTTAATCCTCTAATTAATTCCTTAATCATAGTATGTTAAATCCACCCCCCCTCCCCCTTTTAATCAAAGTAAATAAAAATATAATTTTAAAAATTCATGTATACCATGTATAACACAAAGAACTTAGAGACTAGAAGTCTAAACACCAAAAAGATTATTAATTGCAACATGATTATAGTTCAAGCAAAAATCCTTTTGTATTGTTTCTTTTAACTCTTGTAATTCTATGATTTTTTTATTTATCTAAATAATGATACACCTTAATTTTTTTAGCTTTTTATTATTTAATTAGATTACAATATATTTGATTTTATATACTCATGCGTAACACGTGCGTTGCACGTGAAGTATTCTAAGTATATTTAACCATCTATTAAGGAAGTATTAAAACTATAATTTTGAAGATTTATCCATACCTGCAACGCAATGAACTAAGAGAACAAGAAGTCCAAATAAAAAAATAATTATAATAATCTATGCATACAAAAAAATAAAATCAATTATGCAAGATGGTCGTAAATTCAAGCAAATATTCTTTAGAATTTTTTAAATTATTGTAATTCTAAATTTATTTAACCTAAGTTTATTTATTATTTCTTTATTCATGGTATACCTTAAAATATTTTACCTTATTTATTTTAGTTATTTTATGATATATTTACGTTTACAAATTCATGTGCAACACGCACAACATGTTGAAACTTTACTAGTATGCTAAAAAAGCTTTCAAGCACCATAGGAATTTTTATTTGAAGTATCATGGGAAGTGTTTCTTGATCCTGCAAATTTTTTACTTATATTGGAATGGCATAAGTGGTGTAGGAAAGCCGAATCATGCAGTTAGCCCATGATCCAACACTGGGATACTGACAGTATAAGCAAGATAATAGTTCAAGAGAACATAATAAGTTTTTTGGATGGGCAACTGACGGATGCATATATATCTTATTTGTTAATCAAGTCATGATGAGTATAAAAATGTTGAGAGGTGACTAGCACAAACATTCCACTACCAATGAAGATTCAAGTGATCATGACGACTCTTCCAAACCATTAATTTTTTAAGTATCCAAGAGTGAACCAAAGTGTCCTAAAATCAAACAAGAAGCTAAACGATTATTTTAAGGCAAAAATATGATAAAAAGCATAATGAAATATCATCTTCTCAATCTCAAGTCATGTCTTGAATACATATTCTTGTATATGATGAAGAAGTTTTTAGGTATGTTGATAATATCGAAAGAAATTTCTTGCTCCTGAAAAAAATGTTTTGTAGAAATGATATGTGTTAAGCTCCTGACTCCAGAGCTTATTATAAAAGATGAACAGAAGGAAATAAAATATAATAGCATGGACTGTCTTCCAATAGCAACAACATTAGCAGTTGCAATTTCAGCAGCAGTCAACTTTAGCTTTTTATGCTATTTTTGCTTTGATATTGCAATTGCTTATTCCGCACACATGAGCTATTTTGTCCCCCTGGCAAAACAACCACATCACAACAAACCCAACTTTGATACTCGCCGACACAAATACAACACTTGCCAAACTCTTGGCTAACCCGAGGAATTCCAACATAGAAGTTTCCCACTTCAGTTCCAAAGAGAGAGAGAGAGAGTGATCTCCCTCTGGCACACCTCGAGGACAAAATCTACCGCAGGGCCGTACTTCTCAAAAAAGTTTGTCAACGTTCTACAAAAATGACATGTTTTGAGCTCCCGACTCCAAAGCTCATTGTAAAAGAATAATTTAGGATTTAAAATATAATAGCACGAAAATTTCTTTCCATACGGTAAACATGTAACATGCTAATTTTCAGTGTCATCATCAATTTCATGATCTCCTTTGTCAATCTGCCTAATAACAGCAACTTTATTAATATGTGTTGGATTATGGCTGTTACATGGATTGACAACTTAATACATGTTGGATCATAGCCTGTATTAAGTCATTAATGCATGTATTTTGATTAATCTTTTGATTAGACAAGTCAAGCTGGACCTGTTAATGCTTATTACCATATTTGGTAATAAAGCATTCTAGCTTAGGAAAGGTACTATCCTAGTGTTGCTTCTTATAAGCACACATTAATGTTTTTTGTTTTTAGTGTTAGTCTGCTAGGTTATGCTGCTGTTGTGATATATAAGCACAAACATCTGCAGCTCATTTTGTAAGAAACATGGCCGCACTCTATGTTCTTCATTTATGAAGCTCATCCAATGAAACAAGATATAATAGTTGCCATTACTTCTGCTTCTTTATTTACTTCTTTTAACATGTATCTTGTATACATCCTATAAATTTCTACATGGTACCAGAGCAGTGTTGATCCAAATATATGTCATCAACCGGAAGTGCTTGGAGTTTACCACAAGGAGAGTGGCCACAACTCAGATTTGAAGAAGCTGAAAGAGCCATGGCCACCACAGAATCTGCCACAGCTCAAACTGCAACAAATATTTGTCTTGATAATGATCCATTGAGCCTTCATGGCTCGGATCACGCAGGTATGTCTCTAGTATCTACCAAGCTGAATGGAAGCAACTATTTGCCATGGAATAAATCAGTTCAAATAGCTCTCTTAGCTAAAAACAAGATAGGGTTCATAAATGGCAGCATTGCTATGCCCACTGACAATAGACTTAAAGAGCAGTGGGAAAGAGTCGATGGTATGGTTAGGGCATGGCTATTGAACTCTTTGTCTAACGGAATATCAGAAACATTTCTTTATGCCAAAAGTGCAAGGGATCTGTGGGAAACAGTAATTAACAAATTTGGAGACAGTAATGGACCCCAACTGTTTCATGTCCAGAAGGAGATATGCAACTTGACTCAGGGGAATCAATCAATGGCTGTTTACTATAATAGCTTGCATAAGCTATGGAATGAGCTGTCTATGCTTAGATCCTTGCCAGTCTGTACTTGTGGGGCCTGCTCTTGTGGAGCTACTAAAGGGTGGGAAGAATTTGACATGTCTGGAAAGTTGATTCAGTTCCTAATGGGATTAAATGAGTCATATGATCCCATTAGGAGTCAAATCCTACTGATGGATCCACTTCCAAGTGTGGATAAAGCATACACAATGATCTTGAGAATTGAGAGACAAAGAAATGTGCATATATCTGGAAATGAGCTAATGGACAGCTCAGCCATGAATGTGAAATTCAACAATGGTGGTAGAGGCTCAACAAATAGACCAGCCCATTTTGGCTCAAATAGTAAAGGAGGGCACTCTAATGGCAGAGGAAGAGGCAACATCAGATTGACAAAGGAAGAAAAGGCAAAATTACTTTGTGATCATTGTGGAAATCATGGACATTTGATTTCAAACTGCTTCCAGTTGAAAGGATATCCAGATTGGTGGAAGGGGAACCAAGGAAATTATGCTCACTTAGCTGATGTAACTGGAGAAGATGGGACAGGAAATGAACATTACACTGAAAGTCACAGCAGATCTCCAGATATATCAGCCATTATACAAAGGAAAGTGGCAAGAATTCTGAATCAATCAGAACTGAAACAGCAAACAGAGGGTTCAAGGGTGAAGAATTCAAACAATGCACATGCTGGAAGCTCATTTTTTTGCTTTCACATTAATAGATGGAGTGGATGATGGTGCATGGATCATTGACACAGGTGCTAGCAGGCACATGTGCAATGATCCAACTCTGATGAGAAACCTTAGACCTATGCAGCACACAACTATGGTGACTTTACCAGATGGAACAGAAAGAAAGGTGGAGCAGTGTGGAAGTGTATTCTTATCAGACAAACTTACACTGACAGAGGTATTTCTTGTACCAAGTTTCACTTACAACCTGTTATCCATATCCCAATTGACAATGGACACAGGAGCAAAGGCTGTGTTTGATCATGAATCTTGCATTGTCAAAAGTGCAAGAGATGGAAGCATAATCCTCACTGGACACCTGGTTGGAAAGCTGTACATTGCCAAGCCAGCATACTCAGAAGAGGCTTTAGCAGCATATGCAGCTAATGCAGAACACTATAACAAGTTGTTCAAAACTTGGCATAGAAGGCTGGGACATGCATCACCAGCTTCTATGCAGCACCTACACTTCCTGGAGCATATGTGCACTCCACCTGTTATGGAAACACACAGGCATTGTGAAATCTGTCATATCTCAAAGCAGACCAGACTCAGTTTTCCCACCAGGGTGCTAGAACTTCTGCATGTGGATATCTTGGGACCATATAGTCAACCCAGCATCACCAACACATCCTACTTTCTTACTATTGTGGATGATTATAGTAGGATGACCTGGGTGAATCTTATGGCAAGCAAGAAATAAGCAGTCAGCTCACTTAAGGAATTCATCCACATGATCACAAGGCAACCGGAGAAGACAGTGAAGATGGTTAGAACAGATAATGGAGCTGAGTTTTTAAGTGGAGAATGCCAGCAGTTTCTCAAGGATCAGGGGATAATACACCAGAGAAGCTGTGTTTATACTCCACAACAGAATGGAGTAGTGGAGAGAAAACACAGGCATTTGCTTGAGATGGCAAGAGCCTTGATGAAGGAGTCTTCAATCCCACACTACTTGTGGCCATATTCCATCCTCACTGCAACACACATCATAAATAGACTACCCACAAGAGTTTTAAACTGGCAAGTCCCATTCACAGTAATGTTTCAACGAATACCAACATATGCAATGATGAAACCCTTTGGTTGTCTTGCTTATGCCACTGATACAAGTCCACAAAAGAGCAAATTTGATCAAAGAGCCAAGAAATGCAAATTCTTGGGATATGCTCCTCACCAGAAAGCTTACAGAGTCTATCACATTGCTAGTAAGCAAGTGATTACTTCAAGAGATCTTATTTGTCTTGAGAATACCTATCCATATGCTGATCCTGATTTGGAGAACAAGACAGACTCATCTCCAATACCACTATCATTCCTGGATGATGAAGAAGGCTCTTCAGCACCTATTTCCAGTCCTTTAGTTGTACCTACTCCATCTAGCACAGCTCCATCAGAGGAATTACTTGAATCAGAGAGAGAAGTAGATGAAGTTCATGCAGGCCCAACACCACTCAGAAGGAGTGCCAGGCTAACACAAAGAGATCAAATTCATGCAGATCCAACACCACCAAGAAGAAGTACCAGGCAAACATCTGAGTCAGAGGAAGGAGCAGATCAACTTAATGCATACCCAACACCACTCAGAAGGAGCACTAGGCAAATCCAAAAACCATCCCATCTGCAGGATTTTGTAACATCCATGTTCAAGCATCCACAATCTCATGCAGCCTTTCATGCCAATCATTTGATTGTGCCAGAGCCTAAAAACTACAAGGAAGCTGTCACTTATTCAGAATGGAGGGAGGCCATGGATCAGGAACTTAATGCCTTGGAAGTTAATGATACATGGGAGATAACTGATCTGCCTGCAGGAAAGAAACCCATTGGTAGCAAATGGGTTTACAAGATCAAGCTCAAACCAGATGGTATGGTTGAGAGATATAAAGCAAGGCTAGTTGCTAAGGGGTATAATCAGATTTTGGGAGAGGACTATGAGGAAAGTTTCTCCCCAGTTGCCAAGCCAGTGACTGTGAGATATCTCATAGCACTTGCCACTATGAAAGGATGGCCATTGCATCACATAGACATAAAAAATGCTTTCTTACATGGCTTTCTGGACAAAGAAGTATACCTGCAACCACCTGATGGATACACCAAGGCTGGTCCTGGACAGGTATGTAGGCTTAAGAAAAGTCTATATGGACTTAAACAAGCCTCTAGACAGTGGAATACAGAATTATGCACTAAGCTGCTCCATTTTGGTTTCACACAATCTGCACATAACCATTGTTTGTTTACATTGACTGGAGATGATGATTTTCTGGCTTTATTAATCTATGTTGATGATGTTTTGATCACTGGGAATAACCCTGATCTTATATGTGCTGTAAAGCAGTTCATGGATACTAGCTTTAGCATTAAAGACCTGGGAGAAGCTACTTATTTTTTAGGCATGGAATTGAGTCAGAATGAGACAGGTACTTTCCTTTGCCAAAGAAAGTACATTCTGGACATTATCAATGATGTGGGATTGGACAACTCTAAGCCCACCTCTACACCACTTCCTTATGGTCAGAAGCTTAATAGTTAAGATGGATTGCCTTTTGCAGACACTGAATCCTACAGGAGATTAATAGGACGGTTGTTGTATCTGAATCTCACAAGGCCAGACTTAACATTTGCTACACAGCAGTTAAGTCAGTTTGTTAGCTCACCTAGAAGCTCTCACTGGAATGCTGCCTTACATCTGCTCAGATATCTGAAGGGCACTTCCAACTTTGGCCTCTTCTATCCCGAAGCAGGTGAACTATCTATTCAAGCCTTCTGTGATTCTGATTGGGGTGCATGTCAAGACACCAGGAAATCAGTTACTGGTTATTGTGTCTTTCTGGGAAGATGTCTTATTTCTTGGAAATCTAAGAAACAAGCCACTGTTTCTAGGAGTTCAGCAGAGGCCGAATATAGGGCCATGGCCTCCACCACTTGTGAATTGATGTGGTTAAATTATGTCTCATCAGATCTGCAGATTGAGGTGCCAAAGCCACTGCTTCTTGGATGTGATAATCAAGCTGCTGTCCACATAGCTGAAAACCCAGTGTTTCATGAACGTACAAAGCATTTGGACATTGACTGTCAAGTTGTGCGCAATCAATTCAAGGATGGCTTTCTCACCTTCCAGTCCTTATCATGCACGGATCAATTGGCAGATGTCTTCACCAAACAGTTACCTCCAGGACCGTTTGCTAGAATCCTTTCCAAGCTTGGATTGTGTTCATCCACACATCCAGCTTGAGGGGGGAGTGTTGGATTATGGCTGTTACATGGATTGACAACTTAATACATGTTGGATCATAGCCTGTATTAAGTCATTAATGCATGTATTTTGATTAATCTTTTGATTAGACAAGTCAAGCTGGACCTGTTAATGCTTATTACCATATTTGGTAATAAAGCATTCTAGCTTAGGAAAGGTACTATCCTAGTGTTGCTTCTTATAAGCACACATTAATGTTTTTTGTTTTTAGTGTTAGTCTGTTAGGTTATGCTGCTGTTGTGATATATAAGCACAAACATCTGCAGCTCATTTTGTAAGAAACATGGCCGCACTCTATGTTCTTCATTTATGAAGCTCATTCAATGAAACAAGATATAATAGTTGCCATTACTTCTGCTTCTTTATTTACTTCTTTTAACATGTATCTTGTATACATCCTATAAATTTCTACAATATGCTTAATAGCAGCAGTATTAGCAGCTGCAATTTTAGCAGTGTTAAAGATATGGCTTATCAACTCAGGATTAAGTGTAAAATTGATTGAAGATGATTTAATAACAACTAAATTCTGTTTCAGGAAACTAATTCTGTTATTTCTGTTATTCAGCTTCTACAAACTGTGGTCTTTCAACTGTTGTTGTTTACAGAAGGCAGTTAGTTTGTTACTTAAGGAGTTGTGATCCGGTTTCTTGATTTAATCTCATCCGTTGTTCTCCAAGGCGGTTTTTCCCATCTCTGATACATATAACTTGTCATTCCATATAGAGGTGTGCAATAAGTGTATTGAAGGGAGAGAAGAGAGTGAGAGAGAAAAACACTCTTGAGAGTAGCTAGTGAATCCTTCAATCTTTATGAAGTGATAACTTAGGGAATGAGTGTGTTTTTGTAAATCATTCAAACTAGTAGAAGACAAGATATCCTCCCGTGGACGTAGGCATCTTTTTGGGCCGAACCACAGAGCTAGGGCTACGGATTCACAATTTGGCGCCGTCTGTGGGAACTGGATTTGTGCCCACATTGTATTTGAAACTTTGCCACGAATAAGGAATCAACTGATTCAAGGAATTCTTGATCTTGAAACAAAATCATGGCTGCGGCAAAATTTGATGCAGAGAAGTTCTCAGGGAAGAACTATTATGGTTTGTGGAAAATCAAGATGAAGGCCCTGTTAACACAACAAGGGTTGTCTGCTGCGCTTCTGGGAGAGAAAGCCAAACCAGAAAAGATGGAACAAGTTCAATGGCAAGAGATCTTAGACAAGGCACACAACAAACTCATTCTATGCCTCACTGATAAGGTTCTCAAAGAGGTTTCGAAGGAATCCACAGCAGAAGGAGTTTGGAAGAAATTGGACAGCTTTTATATGTCTAAATCCCTGGCAAACAGGCTATATACCAAGCAAAGATTGTACTCGTTCAAATTTACAGAAGATAAATCAGTAGAAGACCAGCTTGATGAGTTCACAAAACTCATTGATGATCTTGAGAGTCTTGAGGTGAATCTAGAAGATAAAGATAAAGCTATCCTTCTGCTTAATGCCCTCCCTAAGTCCTATGATCATCTTAGGGATACTTTACTCTATGGAAAGAAAACTGAAATCACATTAGAGGAGGTTCAGATTGCACTAAGGTCAAAAGAGCTGCAAAGAGAGAATGAATCAAAGATGGGTACAGTAGGAGATGGTCTGAATATTACAAAGGGAAAACAGTTCAAAAATAAGAAGAAACCTCAAGAAACAATAAAAAAAGACTCTCAGGCCAAAGCAAAGATTAATGATGGCAAAGAAACCAGAAAGTGCCATCATTGTAAGAAGCCAGGTCATTTGAAAAAGAACTGTTGGGAATGGAAGAAGAAGCAGGCTGAGAAGGATCAAAGTCAGAATACTTTAGATCTTGTCACAGCAGGAAATGAAGCTCAAGTCCTGAACATTTCAGATGGAAATCCTGAGGACCTATGGATCTTAGACAGTGGTTGTAGCTTCCACATGTGTCCTAAGAAGGAATGGTTTCAAGATTACCAGGATCAAAACTGTGGATCTGTGATGTTGGGAAATAATCAAATATGCCAAGTTAGAGGCATTGGAAACATTCATATCAAAATCCATGATGGAACTGTGAAAGTGCTGACTGCAGTAAGGTACATTCCTGAACTCAAAAGGAATTTAATAAGCTTGGGTACTCTTGAGAATAGAGGATGTAGCTTCCAATCACAAAATGGGAGTCTGCACATTATAAAAGATAATAAGGTGGTGATGAGGGGTGTTAAAAGGTCCAGCCTATATTATTTGGATGGAAGTGTTATTATGGGAACTGTTACTAATATAATAGATGGTGAATCCCTTAAATGGCACTCAAGGTTAGGGCATGTAAGCCAAAATGGTTTGAATGAATTGCTTAAAAAATCTGTTACAACACAAAGAGAAGTTCACCATTAACATGTGTGAGACATGTATTCTAGGAAAAAGCAAGAAACTGCCTTACCCTACTGGTAAACACACCTCCTCAGCACCTCTTGAATATGCTCACTCAGATCTATGGGGACCATCAAGAACAATCTCTCTAGGTGGAGGGAAGTACTTTCTGAGCATAGTGGATGACTATTCCAGGAAATTGTGGTTGTATGTTTTGAAAAACAAGACAGAAGCTCTTCAAAGGTTCCAAGAATGGCACAAGGAAGTTGAAAGTGAAACTGGGAAAACTCTGAAATGCCTAAGAACTGACAATGGGCTAGAGTTTGTCTCTGATGATTTTAACAGGTATTGTGCTGCCAAAGGGATAAAAAGGCATAAAACTGTGCCAGGTAACCCTCAACAAAATGGAGTCTCAGAAAGAATGAATAGGACAATCCTTGAGAGGGTGAGATGCATGTTACTAGAATCTGGACTAGCAAAGAGGTTTTGGGCAGAAGCTGCCTCAACAACAACCTATTTGATAAACAGATGTCCATCCTCAGCTATTGGTTTCAAGACTCCTGAAGAAATGTGGTCTGGGAAGAAACCAAGTTACAATCACCTAAAAACCTTTGGCTGTAAGGCTTTTGTGCATTCAAAAGGAGATAAGCTTGAGGCAAGAGCACTCAAGTGTGTCATGCTTGGATATCCTAAGGACATCAAAGGTTACAGACTTTGGTGTATTGAACCAGGTTTAAACAAAATCTTGGTAAGCAGGGATGTTGTTTTATGTGAGGAAGAAAAACCCTTCAAGCAACAGAAACACACTGACATTATCATCACTGACCAATCTACTAGTTCTCCAATAAAGGTGGAGAAACCAGATTTATTTGATGATGATGATACTGAAGAAGAACACCAGAGTGACACAGAGTTGAACACTAAACATGAAAGTCAAGGGAGTGATCAGCTAGTCAGAGATAGAGTTAGAAGGATTCCAAAGCCTTCAACCAAGTATAATGAGGATTATCTAATGGCTTATGCTTTTGTAACTGCTGAAGAAGTTGACAGTAGTGAACCCAAAACATATTCAGAGGCTATGACCAGCTCTGAGAGAGATCAATGGCTAGTTGCTATGCAAGAAGAAATAGAATCCTTGGAAAAGAGCAGAACATGGGATCTGGTAAGGAAACCTACACATCATAAACTTGTCAGCTGTAAGTGGATATACAAAAGAAGGTGGAGGTTTCAGAGACAGAAAGGGTAAGATTCAAGGCCAGGTTAGTGGCAAGAGGCTTTACTCAAAGGGAGGGGGTTGATTATAATGAAATTTTCTCTCCCGTAGTTAAACACTGTTCAATCAGAATTCTATTGGCCATTGTCACTCAGTATGATCTAATTCTGGAACAATTAGATGTGAAAACTGCTTTTCTACATGGGGATTTGAAGGAGACTATATATATGAATCAGCCAGAGGGATTCATTGCATCTGGAAATGAAGGAAAAGTATGTTTGCTCAAGAAATCCTTATATGGACTAAAGCAAAGTCCTAGACAATGGTATATCAAGTTTGATAATCACATGAAGAGAATAGGATACAACAGATGCAGCTATGACAACTGTGTGTATCTCAAAAAGGTTGGAAAGGCAGTGACATCTTATCTACTTCTATATGTGGATGACATGTTGATAGCTAGCAAGGATCCAGAAGAAATTAAGTCATTGAAAGCAAATCTTCAAGCTGTTTTTGAAATGAAAGTACTAGGATCTGCAAAAAGGATCTTGGGTATGGATATTTTGAGGGACAGGAAATCTGGATGTTTGTGGTTGAGTCAACAGTCATACATTGAAAAGGTATTGAAGAAGTTCAATATGCATGAGTGTAGGAAGGTTTCTGTTCCTTTAAGCCAACAGTTTAAGCTATCAGAATTACAGAAACCTAAAGATGATGAAGAAAGGGCTGAGATGAGCAAAGTTCCATATTCTAGTGCAGTTGGTTCAGTTATGTATTCTATGGTGTGCACTAGGCCTGATGTGGCTCATTCAATCAGTGTGATTAGTAGATACATGGCTAACCCTGGTAAAAGCCACTGGGAGGCTTTAAAATGGTTATTCAGATATCTGAAAGGGAGTTCAAGTCATGGTATTCTATATCAGAAATCAGAAGAGGTTCCAGAGCATTTTCTTTGTGGATATGTTGATTCTGACTATGTTGCTAATTTAGATTCAAGAAAGTCTCAGACAGGTTATATATTCACCTTGTTCAATTCAGCAGTGAGCTGGAAATCAATGTTACAGTCAGTGGTGGCTCTTTCAACCACAGAAGATGAATTTCTTGCAGTAACAGAAGCAGTGAAAGAAGCAATTTGGCTTAGAGGAATTCTCAGTGAGTTTGGGTTACTGCAGAAAGGAGTTAAAGTCTTTTGTGACTCACAAAGTGCTTTGCACTTAGCTAAGCATCAAGTGTTTCATGAAAGATGCAAATATATTGATGTTAGACATCATTTTGTAAGAGATGTGGTGGAGAGTGGGGTTGTTGAGTTAAAGAAGGTGGATACAAAGGACAATGCTGCTGATATGCTGACCAAGTCGTTGCCTGCTGATAAATTTAGGTAGCCTTGAGTTAGTAAGTGTTTTGCCTCAGTAAGAAGGTAAGGAAGCTCCTTGTTAGTTGCAAGGAGAAAGGTGGAGGTATTGAGTATTTTGCTTGCTGATTTTTTGTTGCAATTGGATTATCCTTGGCTTCGTTGATAGCCAAGGTGGAGATTGTTAAAGATATGGCTTATCAACTCAGGATTAAGTGTAAAATTGATTGAAGAGGATTTCATAATAACTAAATTCTGTTTCAGGAAACTAATTCTGTTATTTCTGTTATTCAGCTTCTACAACGGTTTTTATTCAAACCGTGGTCTTTCAACTGTTGTTGTTTACAGAAGGCAGTTAGTTTGTTACTTAAGGAGTTGTGATCCGGTTTCTTGATTTAATCTCATCCGTTGTTCTCCAAGGAGGTTTTTCCCATCTCTGATACATATAGCTATTCCATATAGAGGTGTGCAATAAGTGTATTAAAGGGAGAGAAGAGAGTGAGAGAGAAAAACACTCTTGAGAGTAGCTAGTGAATCCTTCAATCTTTGTGAAGTGATCACTTAGGGAATGAGTGTGTTTCTGTAAATCATTCAAGCTAGTAGAAGACAAGATATCCTCCCGTGGACATAGGCATCTTTTTGGGCCGAACCACAGAGCTAGGGCTACGGATTCACAAGCAGCATGGTCAACTCTAGCTTTTTTTTAATGTCGTTCTTGCTTTGATATTGCAATGCTCTTCTTCATCATATTTGCAACATTTCTGGCCTCTTATCTGTTGCTTGACTAAAATGTGTACATCATCCTATGTTCTCCTTTAGACTCTGCAAGATCTACCTTAGCCCACTTTGTATATGAAAAAATAAAGGAATATAAAAATTAAAGAAACTGTTATGATTCCTACCCTCAATCCGGAAGCGGAACTATAACAGAAAAGATATCTAGAAAATTTCTCTGCCAACCATATCCAATTGCATGAGATATTGGAGGATATTAAGATTGATGGATAAAATGAAATGAAATTGAAGAACCAATTGTATCTTGTGGCTCAAAGAATAAGTGCATTTTCTATAAGGATTAAAGATTTGATTCTTTTGTCATTGCTTGGCAACTTAAGCAACAAAGTGGATCTGTGTCGTGCTTCATTCATATGAACTAGAGATATTTGTTGAAAATGGACACAGTTCCGAAAGATATTGTGGATTATTGCCTTTATGATGATTAAGTTGATAAAAGAAAGTGGATTATTGCCTTTATGATAATTAAGTTGATAAAAGAAAGTAAGTCATTATTTGAATTTATCATTTTCTAAATTATTTTGTAGTTAATTTTTTTTAACAAAAAAAATAGGGAACTTGTGTAAATTGTTTCCCCAAAAACTTCTTCTACCTCGAAGTAACAACGTTTTTTATTTAAAGAAAAACAAAAGAACATTGTTTTTTTAGAAAAGTAATAGGTTTTAGTAGGATGACTTTCTAAGCTAAATTGTAAAATATTGTTAATGCAATTTAATATCCTAACTATAAAAGTATGCATTGTTTCTTATAATTTAATATAGTGACTAAATTACCTATGCGACATATTAAAAGATATAAGGACAATTATCTCTTTAATCTCTCTTCTCTTTACTAACTATAAAAGTATGGATTGTTTCTAATAATAATAATAATAATTAGAAGAAGAAGACCAATAATAATAATTATAAAACAACAATAATAGCAATAAATTGTGAAGGTGAAAAAATAATTAATGTCTACTTTATTTCATTTATATAACGTCAAAATGAAACTACAAAATTATATAGCTATATTTTAACATAAAATAGTTAACAATTGAGATACTATAACTTACACTTGTTAACAAAGCAAAACATTTAAGAACTTTGTTTCAATTTTACTTATTTCTCCGTCTTCTCCTTTTTTTTTCTCCTACATGTGGCGACAAAACTTATAGTGAAGAGCAAAGGGCTTTCTGCTACGCTTGAAAATGATTTTTTGAAGATTCTGTCGAGATGGCGATACCGGCGAATAACTGCAGACATCTGTGTCTTGTGCAGCAAACCGGCCTCTTTAGCAATCTTAGCCCAATGTTGTGTCTCACTCGCAGCCCACTGCTTGGATAATTCTTTTGTTTTGTGCGGCCTTTTCTCGCTCGCTAAACATGGCTCTTTTTAGTCGCCAAGTATGTGCCTACGGGACAGAAGAACTGTTTTACAAAAGTCCGCTTTATCTTGGCAAAGTCTTTTACCCCCAATTCGGATCATATAAATTCTGGAAGAGATAAAACTCTATCCCAATTTCGATCTCATGACCTAAAAGAAAAATCGCGTACGCGTTGCTTTTTCTATCTTTCTCCTTTGTTGTTCACGCAATTCTTCTATTTGTGTTCAAGACATGCTTGAATTTGTAAGGACATATGGTATGGAAGTGCCTGAAGAGGAGTGCCGAATTTTTATTGATAACTACATCTTTTTGCAACCCAAAAATGTAAATGATCGTTATGCATTTCGGAGATCATTTATCAACTGTCAGTGCCACCTTTGGTTGTATTCGTCGCATCCCCTTTAATTTTTTTTGTTGGTTGGAATGAGAATAGTATATAGTGTAGGATGACACGACAAGAATTGCGTGAACAAGAAGGAGAAAGAACAAAAAGACAAATTTTAAAGTGATAAGACTAGACATATAATGTTTTTAATTTGAATGTTCAAATTATATGCAAACATGAGAAATATTTGATTTGTTTTTTCCTCAATTTGGTCAAATTAATCGAGTCTATAATAGGATGAAGACTTTAAAAAGTTTTCATATAAAATCAAAATAATAATAATAATAATAACAATAACAATAATAATAATAATAACACTACATTGTAAACATTAAAAATGGTCCATTTTAAATCAAAATCGTATGAGGATTATATTATTACGTCTCCATCCGAGAGGGAAAATATTATAATAAACAATAGTTTTTTCATTCATATAAAGTCAAAATGAAACTACTAAAATATATAACTATATTTTAATTAAAAATTTATTTTTTTAACAAAAAAAATTAAGATGCATAATCAGTAATTTTTACTTTATTTATTTAAATTATTCTCGTAAAGTCATATGATTCATGCACGTGCATCTAACTAGTGTTTTCAAAAAATCCAAGACTAATAATGTACTAGGAACAAACAAAGATTTTCTTTGAAGGAGAACGTACACAGATTTAGAGATAAAGAGAAAAATAAAATTCAAAAGATTGAATCATGCTTGTACAAAAACTTATGCACATTAAAGAAAACATGATAAAAAAAATACTTAGAATTCTGAGAAATATATTAAGAACATACAATATATTGTAAATGATAAACCAACAACGTTATTTTGACCGACCAGAACAATAATCTTCTCTAACAATAGCATCATTATCTGGCCAGACCCTATATCTAAAATTAACTCAAACTTCAGAATAAAAATATTTTTCAATTATTGTAAAAGAAAGATCCCGCCATTGGCACAATTAATCAAATGTAAGAAGCAACCTCTATTTAAAAAATCTCATTATTTAGTAGTTAGATGCAAAATACTGACAAGTACTGAGTAGCTATCATGAATACAACATTCAAAATGCAACATATACTTCAATTCGATCAACACATATTGGTGATTTTCTTAGAAACCAAACTGAACCCTTTGAGTCGAAATTTCTGAAAAATGAAGCTGAACACCACACCATTATTTTAAAAACCGAACCAAATACTGAATTTTGCTTTGATTCGATTAGTTATATAGTTTGGGCTGATTTTCGCTCAACTCTAGTTGTTTCAGAGTATCCAAACATTATATCAAGTTAAACTTTGGACAATGTATTAACAATAAATATGATTGTACTTAATGATGGGAATTGAGTATGGTTACATCAAGATGCCCAAGACATGTTCTTAAACTCCACCAGTGGAATTCTTTTTCTTTTTTTAATAAAAAAATCTAGAGATGACAATGAATCGGGTTAAAACCTGAACCAACACTAAACTCGTTTCGTGTGGGCCAAGTAAAAACCGATCTAACGGCTACGGAGTAGGTTCAAACCCAGTAAAATGGGTATTGCCGGGTTTGAATCGAGTTTTGAATTTCGCTAAATCCGATGCTAACCCGCTCCGTATATATTATTTATTTTAATATTTTATATATTTTTTTATTTATTATAGTAATATATTCCTGTTACTACTAATTTTTAATATCAATATATCACAATTTTTATGATTTTTGTTTTTTTTTTTTTTTTGTGCTTATCTTAGTTTGAGAATTTATTTAGTTATTCTAGTGAATAGATTTTTTATTCAATAATATAATATACTATATTTGAATTCTAGAATTATTATATCAAAAATTACTGGCAAAAATATTGTACATATTGAAAAAAACAAACAAAATTAATAGAATGAGTGGGGCGGGTATTCTTGTTGGATTAGCGAAGCGAAGTGCGGCTAGTCGGATTTTCTGAGAAGGCGGGACGAAGCGAATTACGAATCTAACTCTTTATATGCGGGTCAGGTTAATTTAAGGAAAGGCTAAACTCAGGCTAAGCTCGCCTCATTGCCATCCCTAATAAAATCTCCACATGTATTTTGTTCATGAAGTTGCTAAAATGAAGTTCCACTTCAAATTTTCACAAACTTTAATCAAACTTCAACCACAAATCATGCACATGCAGAAGAAATTCCAACCAGATTAAGCTCATTGAGGCCAGAATGTATACATGTTTGTGTTAAGAACATAATGTTCTATTTCTTAACCATTTCCTAACTATCCTAAGAATTTATTTAGTGCTTGAAACTGGCTTCAGACCATGTTTCAGTGCAGCTTCCCACACTAAATCGATTCGATGAACGTCTATGGCACCGACTTCATGGTGTGTCCATCCTTCCAACGCATGAACCACCCCACCCGCGTGACAAGCGTGGACCACTCCTCTTTCCATCGTGTACTGCCAATGAAGAAACAACACAGAAAACAATCAATCAGATGAAATTTTTTGGAGTAGTCTTAAATTTTGATGATTTGGACATAAATATATAGAGTAAGATGGTTTACTTCACAAGATCCTAGTCCTTCAACGTCTTCCGGTAACTTCATAGCAGCAAGATCACCATAAGTGCAGTCTCTTCTGAATTGCAATATAGGTGGAACCACAAACTGGTGAAAGTGAGTTCCAGAGGGAGCAAAGTTTTGCTCTCTTGGTGTGATCCATTTCCCTACTATCCATGTCTGCAATTTATCGATCATCATGAATTCGATTAACATTTTCAAATTAAATATTGTATAATATTGATAGATTATTTTGGTTTTACCTTACAGTTTTGTGCAGCTTGGTACTTAGTCACCCGGACTAGATACTTCTGGCAATCAGCAGTTGCTTCTTCCACTATAGTTCTAAATCTTTCAGTTGATAGAGTTAGCATCTGCACGATTAAAATTTACTCATTTCATTCTGTATGTATAGAATCTTATGTGAAGATATGCCTATATTCGACTCACCAGAACGCGTACTTTCTTGGTGCAAAGATAAAGAGCAATGGCTCTGCCAAGCTTAGAAGTAGCTCCGGTGAGAAAAACTTCATCCACATTCTTAGGGATCTCGTTAAGAATAACTGCGGCTGTTAACGTGTTGCCATGTACCACGCGAACCTTAAGATGGGGGTGCTTGTTTACGAAGAGGGTCCCACCTCCATTCAGTGCCTCATTCTACATTCAGATTAACTAACAAGTTGGTATCATAGTAGCTTCTACCATATTGTTGTCTACTAATACACTCAATATAACATGAAAAATATTAGCTAAACAAAACATGTAATGTGACAATGCAATATATAGCAAATTACAACTATTTAGCAAAGGGATTGATAATGACTTAATAAGAGCACTTGAACATATTTTCTCTGTTTTAAACTTGCTACCATTCTACATTATTATAAGCAATTATTTAGTTTATGAGTAGAGAGAGAGATGAACCTTATTCAGAGCAGCAAGACTAATGACTTTAACTCCCAATCTATTTGCTCTAAGAATAGCCTCCTCAATTTGGTTGTTGATTCCATCTGCTGCAAATGGCAAGAAATACTGCCCCACAAAAACATTAAAAATTACAAAAGGCTACCAAAATTGTCAAGGTAGTAAAACCAAAGGGAATCAAATAATCTAAGGCTTGCAAACCTGGAAACCGAAGCGCGGAACAACCCACGTCTCGTGCAGGCGGCCCCTAAGGTTGTAGTAAGAGTTTAAGAAAGTCTTAGCCTTAGCCCACATCATTAGCATCACCGAGAAAGTTGCAGGCGAGAGCGGGATCAGATAAATGCGCGTGTAGTATGGCAAAGATGCCAATGATCGGTTCACAAAAGGCGCGTGCAAACCAGATGACATGTCGACTACGTGCGCTAGGAACACAAAATCCGGCACGCTCCCCTTTTTACCTGCATATTCAAGAAAGATTTGTCTTAAACTTTATATATAGGAACATATTCCTGTTAAATTCTATTAGCAAATTCTTATAATTAATATTAGCTGACCTGAATCCAAACAATTCTTCTTGTGCAATGTCCATGATTTTGGATTCAATGTGTTACCTAATGCATCAAAAAGTGGCATAAAAAGGCAATAATTTGAGTCCATTTCTGCATGATGGAGACTGTGGTACCTACAAATTCAGCAGAATTTGATTAGGTACTAATTTTATTTCTTTTTTTCTTTTTTGCAAACTGAAGTTACAAATCATAAATGTACTAGATGAAGATTAACCAAAAAAGGGAAAAATTATGCATAGGATACTATATTATTAATTTAGAGTGAGAGATAATCTGCAGGTCCCCATGTGGCTTCCCTAACTATATCATATATCCATTTAATGTTTCTAACCAACTTTTCTACATATATATATGAAAAAGGACATGACTATATTGGTGTAACATACATCGATTTAACTCTTGAATTCATTGAAAAAGAAAAGTTATTTTTTCCCAAAACAGAATTGTTGGTATGTACAACAAAAGTAAAATTGATTAATTATATGCAAAATTATTCGTTTAAACAAAAAAAAGTACTTACGTTGGAGTATGGGCAATATATCTGAGAAAGGGTACGAGTTGAAATATTTGATAGGGAATAATTTCCACATTGGAATGACCTATACACCTCAATAAATCGAAGACCAGTACATAGCCGTAGATCAAAATCAACGATCCATATCCGATCAGAAACGAACCAATAATCGGTACCCCAATAACAACGGTCAGTAAAAGATGTTCCAAGAATGTGGCATGTCCAGCTGCACCAAATAAATGTAAGTAATTCTTGATAAGACAAGGTTGTAAGAAAGTTGGTGCAAGAATTTAATTTTTAGATGTGCACATAATAATAATAATAATTTTAGTGCATTTAATTTCACTGACCCGTATAGGCTTGTGGCACAGCAGATGAATGATGAAGTGAGTGATAATTGGAAAAAAGATAATCTCCATGGAAGCATTTGTGTATGGTGTAGAAAAGAGGCTCTGAGATTGCTACGTGGAGAATTATCGCTGAAACGACGCCGTTTTTGTTCCACAGTGGAGATGTTTCCGTGCTTGGAAACATGTGTAGCATAAAAAATGCTACCATGGCTTGTAGTATTATAAAATTGTCCCTGATTCCCAAAATATGGGAGCCAAAAATATTCAATCTTGGTTAGAAAATATGAAAATATATATTAAAATACTATATATATAGTATATATACCGGAAAATTATATGTTATTCAGTTGGGTACTACTCAACTAGATGATCTAATCATTCAATCTAAAAGGTAGATTGAGATTAACAAAAAATAGTTATATGTGTTATTAGATCATCGAGTTGGGTAGTACCTGACTGGGTAGCGTATATTAGTCATACGTACCAGTGCCATTCTTGATCAATCTGATTGAAATCAACTCCTTTCTTGATAATCCGACGGGTTCGAGAGAGAAAGAGCATGTTACTGTAAGAAGTCCATATTTGGTACATTAAAGGCCTAAGCATAGATAAAATGAAGATATGGAGACACCAAGAGTACTGTAATTTGATGCTCTCTTCTTGATATCTTGAATACAGTTCTTTGGCAAGAAAAATCCCATAAATAGCGTACTGTAGCAAAAAAAATCATCATGGAATTGTTGTGTATATATTTTAAAAAGTAAATCCCCAAATTGTAAATAAAAAAATTCATTAAAATGGTGAAATTAGGTATACCTTGTAACTACCCAAGAATTCCCAGGGCCATGAAGACAAAGGTGCAGCCATTAGATATTGAATATTTCCAGAAAATTTTAGTTGTGATGATGGAGGGAGAGAGAGGGAGAGAGGGAGAGAGATTTTGACAAGAGGGAAAGCTAGAAATGATTCCCAGCCCTAGAGAGGTTTTAAAAATATTATAAATTGAAGCATTTATTCCCACAGCAAGGAGCGTATTTATATAGATTGAAATCCACAACCTAACACTAATAATTAATAATAATCAGTATACTGGAGAGTTAGAATATGTCTACATCAATCTTTATCATCATCCTTCCAACCTTCGTCGACCTCGGTCCATATACAATTATGTAACTTCACACATGTATGGGGTGCGAGGCCGGCCCCCCTACCCGCGTATTTTAACCCCGTGTTTCATTTCACAAGTTCATAACACATATAGTGAATAACGTGGCATATGTTGAACTTAGGTTGATGAAATAAAATATGAGATTTGAACAGGGTAGGGAGTAGAGGTTCGTCTCGACTCGTGGGGGTTAGAGGCCGAATTAAATGTTGCAATAGTGCGATTTGAATCTAGATGGACGTTTGGGCGTAGGTAGTTGAAGGGAGTCTATTTTTGCTGGCTAATGCTTGGTGGATTTGATGAAACATAGGTATGGCCCTGCATATTTTTCATTAATGGGTGATTTAGATTACAAAAGAAAGGGTAGATTTGAATTGGAGAAATTATTCATTATATTCTTAATTTGACCATCGCCAAACATGGCACTATGCAATAGTCCAAAGATTACACTAGCTAGGTTTTTGTTGATCTAGACTCACACCACCATTTTAACCCTCTTCTCCAATATTTTCTGTTTGGCAGTCAAATTTTTAGGCCATTTTTCGTTGAAAATGAAAACTTTTCCAGGGAGGAAGTTCTGGAAAAATCTTAGGCCTAGATTTATTGTATATGTGATACAAATGTGTGTGCGTGTATATATATATGCGTTATCAACAATTTATTATTATTTTTTTTTGTTTTCTCTTAGTTTCACGTTTTGTTTCACAGTTAAATTTGTATGTATAGCATCTAAAGGTAATTCAGGTTTTGCCAAAGTTGGCAGTTTGATTCGAAACAATAATAATGTTTTTTCTGACTAGGAGAGAGTTTCATCTAGAAATAAAAATATTTTAAAACAAGACTCTTAATATGGGAGAGAGTTTTTCATTGGTGTCACACACCATAATAAGAGAGGGATCCCGAACAACCCCCTTATTAAACTAATAGTGAAGGCATTACATATCAAATTACTTTAGAAAAATCAAATACATTAATGTCATTAGTGTTTGTTTTAAGGGTGATTCTATGATATCACAATGGTACCAGTAGCACTGTGAGATAAAAATAAAATTATATAATTTAATGGATCCTTCATATTTAAATATATATGTATTCTTCTTTCACAGTGGTATTGGTATCATAGTAGTATCGAAATTGGGCTATTTTTTAAAAGGTAACCTAACTTCTTTTAAAGTATTCTAACGGGTAGGAAATTAATTGGATAACTTTTATAAGATAATTATTAGTTATTTGTCATTTACATCCAAAAATTTATATAAAAGGTACAATCCGTTCAAATCTAACCCAAATTGTAATTAATGGATTTTTTCTAACTAACCAACGTACAAGAGGTTGGGCTATTCTATTTTTTTAAGGAAAGGATGTCCCAAATTTAATCTTTCATTTAAAAATATTCATTATGGTATGTTAAGTTGAAAAAGATCCATTAATATAGACAAAGTCTCATGTGCACCATAACAGAGTGCTAGAATTTCTCCCTCTGGTAGTTCCCCTTTGATATCGGTCTAGGATCTTCCCAGGGTCTCTGTTTTCTTTTTCCTCTCATGTCTATTCTCGTGAGTTTTGCAGGTCTCTCTCGGATTTCGGATCTTCGATTGGGTTGTTTTGTACTAAGGTGCGGTTTCTGAATTGCACGGTTCATTTCCACTTCTCTTCCTTCCACTCCCATGGCTGACCCTCTTGATAAGTTGTATGCCAAACTCTAGTTTACGGAGGATGAATCTGTACCTATCTCGATTTTTAATTCTTATGTGTCGGGCTTGGATCGCACTTCCACTCTAATTGGTAAATTGTTCGCCCCAAGATTATTCAATACCAAACAGGTCGATGACTTGCTTCCTCCATCATGGCGGCCTTCGTCCATGTCAATTAAATCAATTGATAACAATGTCTACCTATTATCCTTTGGATCTACTGAAGATGTTGACAAAGTTCTTAAAGGTGCATCATGGTTTTATGGTTGTTACCTCATGGTGCTTCAGACATTGGATCTCACCACGATCATATCTAATCTGGAATTCAAGTTTTCGCCATTTTAGATTCATTTTTATGTCATCCAGTTAGGGTTGATGAATTACGAATTTGCGAAACTGATTGGGAATTCGATAGGCAGTTTCATCTCAGTTGACTATTACAAAGACAGTTCAGTTATTGGCCGCTTTCTTCGCATCCGGGTTGATATTGATATTTCAAGCCCTCTTAAATGGCTGGTCTCAGTTTCTGTTAAAGGATCCAACATCAGATGCTATATTCAGTATGAAAGGCTCCCCGTGTTTTGCTAGTAATGCGGCCGCATCGGCCAACAACTTTCTGACTACTGTCATTTCTCTCGCTAGTCATCTGATCCCCCCCGCAGCTCTACTATATGGATCGTAGCTTCGAGCCCCGCTTCATACCAGCCCATTTACAATCCAGCGGACCAATCATACCTCCTCCCCTCCAAGAAATCCTATGACTAATTCAACATCAAATAACCATCCCTCACTTGTCTCGTCCCCCCATTATCCTATCCCTCCCTCAAAAGTATCCCCTCCAATTACTAGCATTGGCCCTCCTCTTAAATCATCTTATGTTACTTCTATCATTAAACATCCCTCTCTGTTGAAAAATTCCAGTCATTCTACTATTGATGTCCCTCACTCAAAGCCCCCATTCAATCCTAATTTGTCTCTTGCTCCATATTCCTCCTTTTCCATACCTCATCACCACACCATAATTTTATCCCACTCTGATCCTTGTCCTTCCCACCAGCATATAGCTGCCTCTTCCTCCAATTCACTGTCGTCCCATCAACCAACCCCTTTAATTCACTTAATCCGCCACCAGCCCCTATCTCTGATCTGTCGCCCCCTGCTGCCAGATCGCCCTCTACCTCATTCCTAGTCCCTGTTCCTGTCACCCTTGACTCCGCTGCTGAACAGATTGCCAGAAAATTTAAGCATACCCATGACATAATCTCCGTCACTTCTGCCCCTCCTCCGCAAACACATTCCCAAAAAAGCAAACTCGTTGAAGATAAAATACCCCACCAGACTTTTCTCCATCCAAAAGACCCAAGCCCACTTCTGATCTGCTCAGTTCACCCTTAATTCCCCTTGATGTGCTGCAAAAGATGGTTTCATCGGCGGCGACTGTTTCGGCATACCATTCCTGCCAAGATCAATGAATCTCGTAAGTTGGAACTGCCGAGGGCTTGGGAACCTTGGACAGTTCAAGAGTTGCACGAGATTGTTTGTGCTAAGTCATTTGCTTTCGTTTTCCTCTGCGAAACAAAGAGTTCTTCTGCCTATGTTGATAAGTTAAACAAAGCTTAAGTTTTCACGGTATTAGTGTTTTTTTGGAGGGGCTGTCGATTCTTTGGAAGAGACACTTGGATGTGCATTTGATTTCCTTTTCGAAACGTTATATTGATGTAATCGTCTATTGGAACAATATCCCTTGTCGTAGGGTATTATGGGGAACCGGAAGTCTCCAAAAGATGATTGGCTTGGCAAGATTTTTGCAAATTCCACAGTTCGCCTTTACTACTGTGGGCGTGTGTTGGGGGCTTTAACGAGGTCCTCGTTTCGGTCAAATTTCAGGGATCCTCCCCATGCTCCTCATGGAAAATGCAAAATTTTAGAGAGGCCCTTTCTCACCGTGGGCCTCATGATCTTGGCTATATTGGTACTCCAATCACCTGGAGCCGTGAGATTGTCTATCCTTTTATTCGGCGAGACAGGCTTGCTAGAGCCTGCTCAATATCTGATTGGCACTCCATCTTCCCTTTCATTACTGTAAACCATATCCCCACTTAATTCTCTGACCATCAAATCATCTATCTCAACTCCTCTCCTCATCCAACCTCGTCTACTACTGCCAATTCTTCATATGCTTCAGCCAAACATTTTTTGTTTGAATAAGTCTGGATAAACCGAGCTGACTGTGCTGATGTGATAAAGCAAGCCTGGGACCAATCTGACAATGAGTTACTTCCAGAGAGAGTTACTAATTGTGCTATTGGTCTCCTCAATTGGGGAGGTTCTATGGTCTCCGATGTCAAGCAGGATATACAAAATGCCAAAGCCGAGTTGCACAAACTCAAAATCAAAACTATCACAGACATTGTCTAGGCCCGTATGGCTGAACTTAAAGTACGTCATGAAATTCTTCTTGACAAGAAAAGTGTGATTTGGAAACAGAGAGCCAAGAAACATCGCCATCGTAACAGCGACCGAAATACGTCATTTTTCCACTCTCATGCAAGTCAGCGCAAAGAAATCAACCACATTTTCTCCTTAAAGAATGCATTAGGGGTCGAATGTTTTGACAAAAAGGAGACTGAGAAAATTATTGTTAACTACTTTGGTGATATCTTTGCCACTTCCCATCCCAATCCTTCTTCCACCCACCAGCCTTGAGCCGTGTGAGGAAGAAACTTTCGCCAAAATTGCAAGCATCTCTTCAGAGACCGTATTCTGAGGATGAGGTCGTCAAGGCACTCAAGGATATGCATCCTCTTAAATCTCCCGGTCTAGATGGTATGAACTCTTTATTTTACAAAAAAAATATGGAATATTGTAGGTGCGGATGTCGTTAAGTTTGTATTACATCTACTAAAATATAAAAAAATCATCCCGTCTATCAATTATACTTTTATTGTGCTTAAAAAACATGATTCCATGTCGCAATTTCGGCCTACAAGCTTGTGCAGTGTCATATATAAGTTAGCTTCAAAGGTTCTTGCTAATAGGCTTAGACCATGCATGCCTCATATCATTTATGAGTCGCAATCCGCTTTCATTTATGGCCGCCTAATCATGGATAATATACTTAGTAGCATATGAATTGTATCATTTTATAAAACTTAGACAGTCTAGAAATTCGAGTTATATGTCGATTAAACTAGACATGAGCAAGGCTTTCGCTTGTGTCAAGTGGTCTGTCATTTATGATATCCTTCGCAGTATGGAATTTCCTGCACCTTTTTGTGATCTGATCTAGAGTTGCATTTCGTCCGTCCAATTTAGTTTCCTTCTAAATGGACGTCAGTTTGGCTCCCTTAAGCCTATAAGGGGCATCTAACAAGGCAATCCTCTCTTGCCCTATTTATTTATCATATGTGCGGAGATTTTCTCTTGTATTTTGTAGGATCTCCAACTTTGCCACAATATTAGTGGGATCAAAATCGATTGTTCTGCTCCAACGATTTCTCATTTATTTTTCGCTTATGACACACCATTATTTGGAAAATCCTTGATCGAAAAAGCACAACATCTCAAATTTTTTATTGATACTAGTAAAGTCTCACGTGCGTTGCACGTGGTACACGTGGATTTATAAAAACAAATATATAATAGTCTAATTAAATTGAATTGGCTAATAAAATTAAGGTGCACTATAAAAAACAAAGAAAAGAAATAGTGAGATGATTAAATAAACTAAGAATTAGAGAATATATATATATATATATATATATATATATATATATATATATATATATACACTACAAGAAAAATAATTGACTGCGATGGAAATTTCCGTCACTAAACTAAAAAATTTCGTCACAATAAAGGAGTAGTGACGGATTATTGACGGAAATGTTCTGTTACAAAAACCTTTGTCACTAAACCGATAATGACGGATTTTTCATTCCGTCACTAGTTTAGTGACGGAAATTCTGTCACAATTCTAAAAAAAATCCGTCATAAAGTTATGACGGAATATTTCCGTCATTAAATGGTAACGGCTAAAATTCCGTCACTAATCCGTCAATATAAGATTAATGACGGAATATTTCCGTCACAAATTAGTGACGGAATATTTCCGTCACTATCTTGCCTATATTAGTAACGGAATTATTTCATTACAAAAAAAAAAAGAAATCCGTCTCTATTCCGTCACTGTACTATCTAATTTTCTTTCTTTAGTTTTATTTATATTATAACGTAGAACCTGTCATGACAATTAATTTAAATTTAATAAAATTTAAAATTAGTAGCAAACCTTATATATATAATAAGATAAACTACATGTCAATCTATCAAAGTTTCAAAACGTTCAACATAAAATAGGAACTGGTTTCCATTCAAAACGAGCCGCTGAAATAACTGCAACCAACGAGAAAGCTCTAGATACGTGATGCTCACATCAAGTTGGGATCCTTCATGCTTGGCAAAAATGTGGGCATTGGCCATCATATCAACCAACCTACCCATGGGAATTCCAGAGAGGACAATAAATCTTTTCACTTCTCACCCCAAAAGTTTGCTCATACAACTTCATAACTTCGAACCGATCAGCCGATGTCCGCATCCTCTGTAAGTAAACAGAGCTCAGGAAACAGTCCAATTTCGACTTTTTGAGTGCATCTGAAAGATTTAGTGTGTTAACAAACAGTAAACAACAATATCAAATCTGCATATATGAAAAAGGGATCACATCGCGGAGATTAAACTCCCATGGGGAACCATCTTGACCAAATTTGTGATGCATCATGGTCTCTTGATATAACCTTTTATTGAACACAATCAACTAAGTTTTTAACATTGACACTCAATTACGGGTCAAAAAGAAAAAAGAAAACACGCCAAAAATTTTGGTGTTTTAAAATGATAGTTAACATTTAAATTTTATCTTGTGATAGTTATCAACTATATTTGTAATTTTAATAGAAGATGATTGGAAAAAAGAATTTATTTTACCGTAATTTTTTTTTCCGGCTCATGGGCTGATTCAGCCCAAATCTGAGCTTCCAATATATATTCCTCTACTTTTTAATTTTCTAATTATCTCATTCACTATCTCTTTTTTTTTTATTTACAAAGAACTCCCATTAATCATTACAAGAAAATTGGTCTTTTGAGACAACAATAAACAGTCTTAAATAATGAGTACGTGTCATAATTTTTTTATTAGATACAACATGTTATCACTAATCAGTCATGCAAATAAATCGAATGATAATAATATATTTCAGAGCAATACAGTTTAACAAAAATCAATTCAAATCACTTCTCTAAGAATCATAATCCAATCAGTTCACATACAACACAAACACTTTCTAGACATGCAATTATGGCTTACATCTCTCTATTATGTTACCCCTATGAGACCAACTACTCGTCAATTATAGTCAAGCTAAAAACATGTAATAATGCATTCACCTCAGCAAGTTGTAAGAAGAATATGAGTGACATCATACCGCCCCTTGTTAGTTTACTACTTCTGATCCAAAAGAACAATCAAGGGCCGATGCTCGGAAATTCAAACTCCCCTGCAAAATTGAAGCTATTATTCATATTACTGCAAATTTGCAACCACACCTCGTTTCATATTTATGGTCAAACTTAGACAAGAAAAACTAAGGGAAACCAAACCATTTGATCCCGAAAATGCACCGCCGTTGTTGCCTCCTGCTCCAAGTGCACCTAAAACCAAACAGAGCCTATGAATCAATGTATCAGCATTAGCAAGAATTGAAGGGACAAATCCGACTTTTTCTTAAATATCTTACCTCTCTTTAAATGATTTTAGTGTTTATTAAGATTATCTTACAAATAAGGCGTTGAAGTGTTCTGAAAAAGTAAGACGATAGACCTTAAAAGATGTTAGTAATGATAATTCTGCAATCTAAATGATAAAATATAAAGGTGTTTGTCAAAATAAGATCTCAATCCTAAATAAGAGAACTTTTCCTCACTTTTCAAAATTAGACCTTGTAAGCTTTTAGCATCTTAATATTGAAACTTCATCGAACACTTTCTAGGACGTTTAAGCTCTTAAACATTTTATGAGATGTTTTAAAAGCTCAGCCAAACACCCTCTTCGTGTTGGTACGAAATTTACCTCGAGTTAATTCTTCAAATTCATGAAGAGCATAGTTTGAGGGAGAACTGCGGCCCAATACAGTTTGAACCGAACTATTTACACCCTTGCACTTTCTGATAGCCTCTTGCAGTGCAGTATAAGCAATGGAGTAAGCCTCTTGGCATAATGAACCTTCGTCGCCTAGTTCACAACCACGTTGGCACAAGTCGTTGTACCGTTGATCCCTCGACTCAACATTCTCCACTTGTCTCGACGCTTCTCTACTCTTTGCATCCTTTGTCCATCGTTTCAAGATGTACTTTCTTGGGATGCTATTCACACCAGAAATTTGAAGAACAATCATCACATGTCTACAGAGGAAACCATTGTACTCAAACATTAGTCCAACAAAGAGTATGATTAGGCTATACCCACTGTAAGGAAAAAAAAATTAAAAAAATTACACATATAAATATATGACAACTTAGAAAAGGAAAGACACTTAAAAATCAGAAATTATATATAATAAGATGAAACAATAAGACCAAAGAATATTTTCAACAATCAGCCATTTATTCCTTAGTTCATCAACAAGTTCCAACCATTCTAAAAATGACATACTTACCTCCTAAAACAGTGATATACTTGCTATAAAGTCTATAAAACTATCATACCATTCATTTTGCTTTTCAGAAATGCCAATTCCACTTTAAGAAAAAAATACCTACCAATGGGCACTAAAAATAACAGGTTGAGCTTTTATTTAGTTTTCACCTTCAAATTAGTTCATATTCATTCCATCATTAGAAGCTCCAAATCTAGAATAAGTAGAATATATATATATATATATATTCTCATTTTAGGTGATTTATGCTCACCTATTTTCTTATCAGTTTTAAAATCTGGAAATGACTGATAAAGTGATAAAACAAAGGACACACCATTGTTCGAGCCTCCGGCAGAAACAGCTACAGCAGAGACCATAGACCTCTGAATTCCAGAAACACCAAAACCAGACATAAGAATAGCATCCAACACAGCATCACCGCTAGCATCGGGCATGCCAACAATGTGGGTTTTTTCCATAAGCATATAATACCAAGATCTCCCTCCAATGCCTCTGCCATAACCATATGCAAGAACTAACTAAAGTTAATTAGAATCCATACCGACTGCTTAAACTTCTGAAATTCATTAACAAGGTTATTTCACGCACTAAATTAATTTCGAGAACTGAATAAATTTTATTGCAATATAAATGGATTGGTTACTTAGCACTTCGAATTCGCAAACGAAACCTGGAATTTTTCACGAGTGTGCAATCAATTACCGAAGAAACCCTAAATCCACATTGAAGAAAACCTTAATCATACTGAAAAATGGCTAATGGTTTGGAACCGGAATAATTACTCAATTAGAGAATCAACAAATAGGTAAAATTAGGGCAACTCACCAAATCAGAGAGCCGCGAGCGATGTAGTGTACACATATAGTTTGTTACTTGGATTTGAGGAAGCAGCGGAGGGCTGAGAAGAGTTGAGACTTCGCCGGGAAATTGAGCGTCAATTGAGCAGTTGGTAGCCTCCATTTTTAAACTCACTCAAAGCCTTTGCACTAATCCTCGTCCTTTTAGTCTACTTCCTGGAGGATTGTAGTTTCCGGCTCCGGTGGTGGAAGCGGCTGTAGCGGTAAACGTCTGAATATGGAGGCAGTCGGAGGGTGGAGAGGAAGATGAATAGTGTGTAATGAAAAGTTACTTAACCCTAGCTAAGTAGAAATTCTGAAAGCCAAATAGCTAAATAAGTAAAAGCTAAATGCAAATGCTCAATATAATAAGAACTGGCCTGGTGGTAAGTAACTTGATCTAATTCCACCAGGACCAGGGTTCAAGTCTCAGCGTGAGTTTTTTAGTATAATGATGATTTCCGTCATTACCAATCAGTGATGTCATCAATCGGGTTTAAATACGTTAATTTTCTTCAGTTACTTATTTTTTCTAATTAAATTTATGTTTATTTGTTTCAAATAGACTAAACCAATTTATCGCGAGAGAAATATATTTCTCACAAAAACAACGTGAATATTGCGATATTAACGAAAATATCGCTTTCAATATATAACTCGCGATTTATTCTCGAGAAATATTTATGACTATAGTTTCGGGTCATTAAATAAACGTCATTTATATCATTAAGTAATGACGGAATATTTTTCGTCACTACATAGCAACGGTTAAAATTCCGTCACTAATCCGTCAATACAAGATTAATGACGGAATATTTTCCGTCACTACATAGCAACGGAAAAAATTCCGTCACTGATCCGTCAATACAAGACTAATGACGGAATGTTTTCCGTCACTACATAGCAACGGTTAAAATTCCGTCACTATTCCGTCAATACAAGATTAATAACGGAATATTTTCCGTCACTACATAGCAACGGCTAAAATTTCGTCACTAATCCGTCGATACAAGATTAATGACGGAATATTTTCCGTCACTAAATAGCAACGGCTAAAATACCGTCACTAATCCATAGATACATGATTAATGACGGAATATTTCCGTCACAACCTTAAAATATTTTATTCCCACATTTTAACCCCCTTTGTTACTACGGTTTAATGACGGATTTTTTTTCCGTCTCTAAATTCCGTCATGATTCCGTCACTAAGTCGTTGCTAATACTCAAACACTCTTGTAGTCTCTATCCGTGACTATTCCGTCACTAGTCCGTAATTAGATTGTGACGGAAATTGTCCGTCATTAAAATCAGTCACTATTAATAATATTTCTTGTAGTGATATATATATATATATTATAAAAAAATTATAAATACTTAAAAAGTCTTTGCTTGATTTATGATCGTGCAACATGTAAGTTCTTATAATTGTGTTTGCATGGATTATTATAAATTTTATTTTTTTTATTTTTGTTTTTAATATTGACTTCAAGGTTGTAAAGTTTATTTTGTTGCGTATAGTATACATGAACTTTCATATTATATTTTTAGAACTTTCTAGAACAACTTTTGGTGTTCTATGACTAAAGGATTTAATTAGATGATCAAATATACTTAAAATACTTTCAGTTCTATTTTTTTTGTATCAATACAAAAGAGGTTTTGTTTGATCTATTATCGCATTATATATGTAAGCTCTTATTTTATGTTATCTTGGATTTTCATTATTTTTTTAAACATTTAATTTTATGAAGATGTTGTCAATGATTTCTAGTAAAAATGATTATATGCAGAGAATAAAAAGTTACTGAGCTTTATAGTTAGAGGACTAAATTTGAATTTCACCAAATAATTTTTTTATGTTGGAGCTAATAAGCCAAAAATATACATATTTATCTCCTACATGATTAATCTTTATTACTTAAACTAAGGACGTTCTAATATCTGTGAATGATTCTTGGAGATTTACTTATAAACCTACTTATTTCTGTTTTGAAAATTATCACTTTTCTTTAGAGTAATAAAAAATTAATTAGTTTTGTTCTTCTTCCTCTATCTTTGCAAATTTAAAAATATTTTTTTAAGTATAATTTTTATCTTAAAGATATATGCTAAAAACCATAATTAATAATCAAAATAATTTTTGTTCCCAATATTCCTTTATCTTTTAAATTAATTATACTTAATGTTTCGTGAAGCTCCTTTAATTTATTATATCTTTATATTCATACGTATTTTGAATATACATACTATATATATATATATATATATATATATATATACTCCCTTTGTTCACAAATAAGTGTCATTATAGGAAAAATTAATTTTTTCACAAAAGAGTGTCATTCTAGATTTTTTTGCATATTTATTCCAATATTGTCCTTTGCTAAATCTAAGGAGATTTTCATACAAATATTTATAATATTAAATAAAGAAAATTTGGTGAAATTTATGGTAATAAAGAAAATGATGGAGAGAAAATTGGAGGTGTGTTGTTGTCTATCCCATAATTTCTTAAATTCCACTTGGAAGTCTAAAATGACACTTATTTGTGAATGGAGGGAGTATATTTCTTTAGTTTATATTGATTTATAATTAGGGTCATTTTCGTTTAAAAAACATCAAAACTAAAGAATTGTTTCCTTGATATATGACCATGCAATGTAAATGGTCCTTTTTTTGTGTATGCATGACTTTTTTTGTTCTCTTTATTTTTATTGTTTCTTAGACTTCTAGTTTTCTATGTTCACTGTGTTATCTATTGTACACATGAATTTCAAAATTATATTTTTTTAATACTTTGACTAAATAGGCTAGAAAATTTCATGGAGTTCCATGACTAAAGAATTAATAAGATGATTAAATATACTTAGAATACTTTCGGTACCATTTTCTCCCATCAACACAAAATAGTTATTTGCATGATTTATTATCACACTATATGTATAAGCACTTATTTATGCTTTCTTCAATTTTTTTTTTTTTAATTCCATCGTAGGTGGATGTCAATGTTTTCTAGTAAAAATGGTCAAATGTACATAACCAAAAAAAGTTAGTGGACTATATTTGAGTTTCGGCCATTAATTTTAGATATCAAAGCTAATAAGTCACAAAGATACATATTTATGTAATAATTTTAAGTGATTAATTTTGTTTACTCAAACTAAAGACCTTCTAAAATCCTTAAATGGTTCTTAATTGGAGACCTACTTCTAAACCTACTTATTTCTTTTGTGATTTTTTTCACTTTTTCTTTGACTAATAACAAAATTATTTGTGTTGTTTGCAAAAAAAGGAAAAAAAATAATTTAGTACGGTAAAATGTTTGTCATGTTTGCTTATAATTTTATTAAACACCAATATTAAATAAAATTAATTATACAATCTCCTCATTAGTGTATAATTTTTCTTTATCTTCCCTAGAGAATTGAAATATATTTTACATACATAGTTAATAAAAAACAACACACACACACACATATATATATGAAGTGTCGATAGTCCTTAACTTAAAAATGATGAAAATAATATCAAATAAATTACTACAAATATTTCTTACCACCTCTGTTATTGTAACTCACTTTATTAGCTTGAAGATTCATCAATAAACTTATACGTAATTTTCTCCAAAATTATATAATTTTTACTTGCATTGTTAAAATTGAAAAGGTAAAAATGTTAAATTTTTCATAATCCTTGGCTTAACATAATAAAAATAAATCACATCAGCTAAGTATATGCTTATGATATATATAAGGTTAGCAAGCTCTTATGATATAATTTAATATGGAATTAACTTTATTTAAATTTTGAAAAACATTTAAGTTATAAATCAAAATTATTGAACTCTCGTTTACCCTTCTTAATATATTCCAATTCTTATTCAAGATTGTTATGATAGGCATCTTAACCATCTAGTTTAATTAGTGGTGAAATATCACATTTCTCATTTAATTAATTCCGAGAAAGTCGCATGATTCAAACATAATTTGAAGTGCATAAGTTATTGGTCATGAAGATTACAATACCTGCATCAATGATTTGGAAAATAATTTCGTCAAAATTGAAAGGTGCTACTCTATAGACTTAATCTAGAAAACAACCAAATAAACTTAAATTAAATAAAATTCCACCCACTTAAAATTTCATTTACAAAAATCCAACTTAACTAATACTAATATATATATCATATTACGACATGTAAGAATAATTTAAATATAAATAAATAGGTAACTCCTTTTGTTTTTCTTTTTCTTTTTAAGAGAGTTTTATAATAGTAATTGATATAGGTTATCTTTCCACCATTATTATCTTGGAATTGGAGCATTTTAATTATATAATAATCACTACAACATAAATGGCTTTATGTAACACTTCGTTTGTAACACTTTTAAAATTTTGACTTTTATGTAACACTTTTGTAACACTTAGGAATATGTAACACTTTCATGTAACACTTTTGTAACATCTGCGAATATGTAACACTTTCATGTAACACTTTTAGAATATGTAACGCTTTGAACGTAACACTTTTAAATTGTAACACATTTAGGTAACACTTTCAAATAAGTAACACTTTTTACGCAACACTTTTGAATAAGTAACATTTTTATGTAACACTTGTAAATAATAAAATTATTTATTTTATTTTAAACTAATTAAATATTTGTGGATTATTTTTCTTATGTGACTTTAATTTTTATTTGTCTAATGTGTTACATTTTAATTATCACAACAGAATATATGTAACATAAGTGGTGAAAGCGATCAACTCAGACCTACAAAAATAACAATTCATTAGAGCACCTAAAGATTTACTTATTCGTTATCAAAAATAAATTAAATTTTATTTGTGACTTATTTGTGTGTATGTATATAGATATACACACATTATATTTTTACTAAACAACTACAAAATAGACTTGTAGCTTTAGCCTTTAAGAATTTGAATACATTTTTTTAAGTGTGAGAGCCTAGACTTGGGACATTTGGTCATGTCTCTTCATATTTGTAAGTTTATTTTTTTATTTAAAATCTATGAAACACAACAATTAAGGTGTCTTAATACATAAAATTATGATAATTAAAATTAATGATAATGTCTTAAGATTTATATACAATAACTAGATGTATAAAATTCATGTGATATAAAATAAGTTATATATATATATATATATAAATATATATATATGAGTGGATGAAAATGAAGAAAAAAAATAGTGGAAATATTGTGTCATATTGATATGAATAACGTAAATAAAATTAAGTTAGATTGTAGTTTGATGAAAACTTAATTTTGAGTGTATTTTATTGATGGTATAATAAAATCTTGTGTATATATTGTTTTTCTTAAAATAATAACTAAAAAAGTTATTGTAGCCTAGCGGTTAAGACTTTGCGCTTAAGCTCCTGCAATCTAGCAACCTGGGTTCGAAACCCAACAATGACAATTTTTTAATTTTTTCTTTCAATTAAAAGTGTTACAAACAATGACAATTTTTTAATTTTTTCTTTCAATTAAAAGTGTTACATAAAGGGGGTTATATGTAACATTTTTTAGTGTTACCATAAAGTGTTACAATTTAAAATCTAATGTAACACTTATTAAAAGTGTTACTAAAGATCATCAAAAGTGTTACATTAGATTTTAGGTAGCACCGGCAAATGTAACACCAATAAAGTGTTACCTAAAGTCTATAGTAACACATTTTAGTATATATGTAACACTTTTTGGGTGTTACATTAGCCCATTTATGTTGTAGTGAATTTACTTATTTAACCTTCACTTATATTTATTGATATAGGGATATTTTTGTCCATACATTATTTTGTAAGAAACACCCACACTTTTATAGGTAGGGGATTTACGAGCAGATTTCAGGCCAACGCATCAATTTTCAAAAATCGGGCATCATGTTTGATAGTTGCATATATCCGAATTTGGCTAACTCTATTTGTGGCATTGTTGGAATTCGACAGATCTCATTCCATGCAAAATATCTTAGCTTGCCATCAGTTGTTGGGAGGAATAAAAGTAAGGACTTTGCTAGTATTAAAGATCGGGTGTGGCAGCGTGTTTCGAGGTGGAAAGAAAAGATGCTCAGTAAAGCAGGCAAAGAGATTATATTAAATCTGTTATCCAATCTATTCCAACATTTGCAATGTCATGTTTTCGTATTCCCGACAATGTCGACCTTGATATTGAAGTGTTAGCAAGATTCTTTTGGTTGGGCGATGGCGATGGTTCAACTAAAATAAGATGGGTCTCATGGGATTTACTTTGTCGAAGCACGTTGCATGGTGGACTTGGGTTCCGTAATCTCAAGGCTTTAATATTTCAATGCTCAGTAAACAAGCATGGCAGCTCTTAACGAATCTGGGTTCACTTCTTGCAAGAGTTTTCAAAGACAAGTATCATCTTTATGTTTGTGAGTATAGAGTGTATGTATGGCTTCACAATGCAGTTACAGCAAGAATGGAAAGAAGAAAATCAGGTTGGAAGCAGGAAAAAGCAGTTAAAACTTGCTGGAAGAGTTGTTGTCTTCAAAAACGGTTATTCTGGTAAAACCGTTGTCTTTGTGATCAAAGCGTTGTCGTTTGCTATCAAAACCGTTGCGAATCTTCTGGAAGGAAAGCTGTTAGTCTGTTGCAACTGATTTCGTCCGTTTTACTTCAGCTGCTAGAAACCGTCTCTCATACTCATTAGTTTACACATCAAGGAGTGTATTTTTCTATTCCATTCCAGTTTTTCAGATTTATCTTAGAGTGAGGATTTGTAGAGAGGATAGAAGAGTGATTCTTGTGTTCTACATGAGTTCTTGATAAACTCTAAGTGGTTGTAATCTGATTCAAGCTTAGTGAATTGATAGAGGAATCATCTCTATCCGTGGATGTAGGTTGCGAAACCGAACCACGTAAAATCTTGTGTGATTTGTGTTCTTCATTTTCTGTTTTTCAGTTTTCATTCTTCATTGTTTTTCTTGGAGTGTTTCCACAAGTGTTTGTGTAGTGTTTAGTTGATCTTGAGGTATTGGTTGTAACAATTGGCGCCGTCTGTGGGAAACACAAGAACGCACGCAATCAAGATCTGGAAAAATGTCACTCTCCAAGTTGGAAACAGAGAAATTCACAGGGAAGAATGATTATGGGCTCTGGAAACTGAAGCTAAAAGCATTACTGGTTCAGCAAGGTTTATCTGCAGCTCTGAAGGTTGAGAGAGATGATCCAGAGATAAGTGATCCAGAGAAGAAACGAGAAATTCATGACAAGAAGATGGAAATCCAGGAGAAGGCACACAGTCTGATTATTCTGTGTTTGTCTGATAAAGTTTTGAGATTGGTTTCAAAGGAGAACACCGCTGCAGGGGTAATTAAGAAGCTGGATGAATTGTACATGGAGAAATCCATGACCAATAGGCTTTTCCTGAAGCAGAAACTGTACTCATTCAAATTCTCAGAAGAAAGGTCAGCAGAAGATCAACTTGAAGAGTTCAACAAAACTCTAGATGATCTAGAGTCTGTAGAAGTAACCATGGGGGATGAAGATAAGGCAATCTTACTTCTAAATTCATTACCTCCTTCTTATGATCAATTGAAGGATGCAATGATGTATGGTGGAACTACCACGGTTTCCTTTGCTGCAGTTCAATCAGCTCTAAGATCAAAGGAGATGCAAAGACTGAATCAGGATTCAAAGGAAACCGCAGGAGAAGGACTATTTGTGAAAAAGGGGAAGTTTCAGAAAGCCAAGAAAGGTCCAAATTCAGAGCAACCAAAGAAAGCCCCTGATTCAAAGCCAAAGAACACTGACGCAAAAGAAACAAGGAAATGTTTCTTCTGCAAGAAGCCTGGCCATCTCAAGAAGAATTGCTTTGAGTACAAGAAGAAACAATCCCAAAAGTCAGGGACTCATTCAACTAATAATGCAGATGCTGTTGAAGCCCTATCTGAAGATCCAGAAGTTCTAAACATAACAGAATCTAGTCCAGAAATGCAGTGGATTCTTGATTCTGGGTGCTCTTTTCACATGTGTCCAATTTTATCTTGGTTTGAGAATCTCAAAGAACAAGACTCAGGAAATGTCATGCTGGGGAATGATGAAGTGTGTCCAGTTAAAGGAATAGGAGACATAAAGCTGAAGATCCATGATGGCACAATAAAAGTTCTCAAAGAAGTCAGGTATATTCCAAACCTGAGGAGAAACTTAATTAGTCTGGGGACATTAGAATCCAGAGGGTGTAATTTCAAATCAGAAAAGGGATGCCTGTATGTCTTAAAGGAGAACAAGATAGTCATGAAAGGCATCAAGAGAAATAGCCTGTACTATCTTGATGGAAAGGTGATACATGGTGAATCTGCTAATGTCTCTCACACTGATTATGACCTGTGGCATTCAAGACTGGGGCATGTGGGAGAATCTAGCATAACTCAACTAGCAAAGCAAGGACTGATCAATCATACTGGAAGTCTGAAAGCACACAGAACATGTGAAGAATGTATACTAGGAAAAACAAAGAAACTACCTTATCCTGTTGGAAAACATTCCTCCAAACATGCTCTGGATTATGTGTATGCTGATCTTTGGGGACCATCTAGAACTCAAACTCTAGGTGGAGGAAGGTTTTTCTTGAGCATTATGGATGATTTCAGTAGGAAGCTATGGCTGTATGTCCTGAAAGCTAAGTCAGAATGCTTTGAGAAGTTCAAAGACTGGTGTGCTGAGGTTGAGACAGAAAAGGGGAGCAAGCTCAAGTGTCTTAGGACAGATAATGGATTGGAATTCATGTCTGATGAGTTCAACAGTTTCTGTAAGACAAAGGGAATAAAAAGGCACAACACTGTCCCAGGAAATCCTCAACAGAATGGAGTCATTGAGAGGATGAACAGGACTGTGTTAGAAAGAGTGAGGTGCATGTTACTAAGTTCAGGGCTTGGGAAAAGATTCTGGGGGGAAGCTGCCTCTACAGCAGCTTATCTAATCAACAGAAGTCCTTCAGTTGCCTTGGAAAACAAGACTCCAGAGGAGATATGGACTGGAAAGCCACCCAGCTATAATCATTTAAGGGTATTTGGATGCAGGGCATATGCTCATGTCAAGAAAGACAAACTTGATGCAAGAGCAGTAAAATGCATCATGGTTGGATATCCAAATGGAGTAAAAGGGTATAGGCTTTGGTGTACAGAAGAAGGACAGAAGAAAATTCTCATCAGCAGAGATGTAGTATTTTGTGAAGAAATATTGCCAGCACAAACTGGAAAAGAAGTAATATTGCAGAATATTAGTAATCCTATGTCTGAGGTGGAGAAATCTAAGAAGAAGATTGACTCAGAATCAGAAGATTTAGCTGATGAAGAACAAACTCAAGAGGAAGAATCAGATATTCAGAGTTATCAGCTGGTTAGGGATAGAGAAAGAAGAATAAGGAAGCCTTCTACAAAATATGCTGAGGACTATTTAACTGCATATGCACTTATGACAGCCGAAGAAGAGATTGAATTCCCAGAACCAAGAACCTATTTAGAAGCAATTCAGGGATCAGACAAAGAGAAGTGGCTCATGGCAATGCAAGAAGAGATTGAATCACTTGAAAAGAATCAAACCTGGGTACTTGTTCAGAAACCCAAGAATCAGAAGCTAGTAAGTTGCAAGTGGATTTTTAAAAGGAAAACTGAGGTCACAGAGGTGGAGAAAATCAGATACAAAGCCAGATTGGTTGCCAGAGGATTTACTCAAAGAGAAGGAGTTGACTTCAATGAGATTTTCTCTCCAGTAGTTAAGCACACATCCATTAGAATTCTATTAGCCTTAGTGGCTCAGTTTGATTTTGAATTAGAGCAGCTAGATGTCAAAACTGCATTTCTTCATGGTGAGCTTAAGGAAAAGATATATATGACTCAGCCTGATGGTTTCATAGTTCCAGGAAATGAAGATAAGTGCTGTTTGCTACAAAAATCATTATATGGTCTTAAACAAAGTCCAAGACAGTGGTATTTGAAGTTTGACAGCTACATGAGAGTCATTGGGTTTGAAAGATCAAGGTATGACAGCTGTGTATATCTGAAGTTCTGTGAAAGTGGAGTTAGTGTCTTTCTACTCCTATATGTAGATGACATGTTAGTTGCAAGTAAAAGCAAGGCAGAAATTACAATGGTAAAAGAACAGTTGAAAGCTGAGTTTGAAATGAAGGAGCTTGGACAGGCTAGAAGGATTCTGGGAATGGATATATTGAGAGATAGGTCTCAAGGGTGTTTGCTGCTGCATCAAACTGATTATATACAGAAAGTGTTAAAGAAATTTAATATGCATGAGTGTAGGCCTGTTACAGTTCCTTTAGGACAACAATTTAAACTCTCTGAGCATCAGAAGCCAAGGAATGAGGATGAAGAATCAGAGATGAGCAGAGTTCCATATTCAAATGCTGTTGGAAGCATTATGTATATTATGGTCTGTACAAGACCAGATGTGTCTCATGCTGTTAGTGTGGTAAGTAGATACATGTCAAATCCTGGGAAGGCTCATTGGGAAGCATTGAAATATGTCATGAGATACCTGAAAGGAGCTGGAAATTATGGGATTCTGTTCAAGAAGGAGGACAGAGGAGGTGATGCTGTTATAGGTTTTGTAGATTCTGATTTTGCAGCAAATCTTGATTCTAGAAAGTCTCAGACCGGATACATTTTTACATTGTATGGCTCAGCAGTGAGCTGGAAATCCATGCTTCAATCTGTAGTGGCCTTGTCAACCACTGAAGCAGAGTTTATTGCACTCACTGAAGCAGTGAAGGAGGCAGTATGGATTAAAGGCATATTATCTGAATTTGGAATCAAACAAGACTCAGTCAAGGTGAAATGTGACTCACAGGGTGCTTTACATTTAGCCAAACATCATGTGTTCCATGAGAGGTGTAAGCACATAGATGTTAGGTTACACTTTGTGAGAGATATTGTTGACAAGGGTTCAGTATGTTTGGAAAAGGTTAGGACTGAAGAAAATGCAGCTGATATGCTTACCAAATCATTAACTCGAGACAAATTTCAGTATTGTCTTCAGTTAGTGAGGATTCAAACTATTTGAAAGAAGCATGGGAAAAGGTGGAGTGGTTCTGATGTCAGTTCATGTTGAGGAAATGGGACAAGGAGTATGTTTTGATGTGATTGAGAAGCCAAGGTGGAGATTGTGAGTATAGAGTGTATGTATGGCTTCACAATGCAGTTACAGCAAGAATGGAAAGAAGAAAATCAGGTTGGAAGCAGGAAAAAGCAGTTAAAACTTGCTGGAAGAGTTGTTGTCTTCAAAAACGGTTATTCTGGTAAAACCGTTGTCTTTGTGATCAAAGCGTTGTCGTTTGCTATCAAAACCGTTGCGAATCTTCTGGAAGGAAAGCTGTTAATCTGTTGCAACTGATTTCGTCCGTTTTACTTCAGCTGCTAGAAACCGTCTCTCATACTCATTAGTTTACACATCAAGGAGTGTATTTTTCTATTCCATTCCAGTTTTTCAGATTTATCTTAGAGTGAGGATTTGTAGAGAGGATAGAAGAGTGATTCTTGTGTTCTACATGAGTTCTTGATAAACTCTAAGTGGTTGTAATCTGATTCAAGCTTAGTGAATTGATAGAGGAATCATCTCTATCCGTGGATGTAGGTTGCGAAACCGAACCACGTAAAATCTTGTGTGATTTGTGTTCTTCATTTTCTGTTTTTCAGTTTTCATTCTTCATTGTTTTTCTTGGAGTGTTTCCACAAGTGTTTGTGTAGTGTTTAGTTGATCTTGAGGTATTGGTTGTAACAATGTTGATTTTCTTGATGCTAATTTAGGTTAGCGGCCCTCATTCACATGATGTAGCATTCTTGAAGGACGACGAGTATTACATCTAGGATGTCGTCGTTTGATTTGCTCTGGCTTGCAAAATCGTATATGGAAGGACAAATGGATCCCTATATCACCTTCCTTTACTAGTTGCAGTCCTATATCTGTCTTGCCCCATATTGCCATGGTCAACATGCTCCGAGAGTTATTGGACGGAAGTTGGAACTTTCATTTGGTTAATTTGCTTTTCACGGAATCAGATTCTGCTGCTATACCCTCACTGCCCCTTCGGAATCACCTTTCGTCGGACAAATAGATTTGTTATTACCATAGATCAGGCAAATTTTCGGTGAAATCTGCTTACTCTTTTATCATGAATTCAACTTTGGATCTTGTTAGATGCCTCTCAATTCCTTCTGGAAGCGGGGCACCTAATCTTGTTTGGCATAGAATATGGTCTCTATCTCTACCCCCTAGGCTACACCATTTTGCTTGGCGTTGTTGCAATGATTACCTTCCGACAAGTGTTAATCTAAATCGTTGTCATCTCCATACATCCGATCGATGTCTCATTTGCTTAGAGAAGGACATATCCTCGAACCACCTGTTCTTCACTTGTCCGATTTCAACCTTGACCTGGGTAGTTGCTGAACTTCAGAATTTCATTCTAAGCTTTGCATAAAATTGCATTGATCTATGGTGGAAGGACATTGTACTTTCGGGTGATAAATCAATAATTGAGTTCACGATGGAGTTAACGATTACATCTGGTTTAGCAGGAACAACACTTTTTCTCAGGCCAACACATTGAACCTCATACCATAGTCCTTCTCTCTGCAAGGCTCCTTTGCAATTTTTAGTCTACCTGCCACGATGAAGACTCGCCCAATTTGCCCATTTCTTCTGCTGCCTCCTCTCCTCCTTTGGATGGAATTAAGATATACTTTGATGGCGTAATTTCTTAAAAAAAATTGTTGTTATGCAGAAGTGTTTGCTTGTAGATTAAATGGTAGCTTCTTGCAAGTGGCTGCTTTTTCTTTTCCTAGTGGCGCAAATCCAGAACTCAGCGAGTTTTTAGCCCTCCAGGAAGCAATCCACCTAGGTATAAATCTTGGGGTTAATAAATGTCACATTCCTAGCGATTCTAGTACAACTATCTTTGCTCCATCGGGAGAATCAGATTGTTCCTCGCTTTGTCTGCCAATGCTCGATGACATTCGACATCTTCTTGTGCCTTTCATGGGTCGTATGCTCTTTTAGATTGGTCGTGATCACAATTTTATTGCTCATAATTTAGCTTTATTTGCTAAGAATTGTAATGTAATTTCGAAGTCTTATGATTCTCCGCCTTCGTTTCTTTGTCAATCAGTGTTGGCTGATTCCAGCTAATTTATGAAATTTACTTTAAACTTAAAAAAAAAAAGTCTCATGTGCAAACAGTTGCATGGTGCAATCTGGGTTGGGTATCACAATTTGTGCTTAAAGGTATTACAATACCTTTACCTAGAACACGTAATACCTTTAAGCATAAATCGTAATATCTTTTCACCGTGATACCTTTACCCATCACATATAATACCTTTAGGAATAAATATTAATAACTTTTGACCCATGACCTGGATTGCACGGATCTAAGATTCGCGCAACTAATACATAAGAGACCTTCCCAATTAATACATTACACATTAAGACCAAGTATAAAACAAAAATGTTATCTTTTATTAAACATATGAATGAGAAAAAGGAAAACATTGGTATCGGGTTGGATTGGATTGCTGGTACCAGCGCCAGTTTCTGAAACATGGACTCTCCATGCAGAATCGAGCGATGGTGTGTAAAATTGTGTAGATAATTTTGAATGAGAAAAGGGAAGAAAAAAAATTAAATAATAATTAATTCATAAAACTAATCTACTTCTATTATAAAAGTGTGAGTTGTTTCTTACAAAATTTGATTTGCCTATTATATCCTTCATGAATTTGATTTTTTTAGGTTAGTTTGGTAACTATATTTTAAAATTTTATTTATAAACTTTATCTTTGAATCTTTTTTATATATAGTTAGACAAAATTTGATTTGCCTATTATATTATTAATGAATTTTAGTAAGGTTAGTTTATTAACAATATTCTCAAAGTTTTATTTATTTGGTTAGAGCCCTATATAGTTCATCTATCAATTCATAGATATGATACCCTAAAAAATTCATGGATATGATATGTAATTCATCTAATGGCATAAGTTAAACCTACATATGAATCATATTCTATATATAATTTTTTATTTTTAATAATATATATAATATTATTATTTTTATTTATTTTATTTTTAAGCTTCTTTTTTTTTTCTTATCTCTTTTATAATGAGATTCGTTTATATAATTGTCAAAAAAAAAAAAAAAACTATAGAAAAAGAAAAAAACCATTAATTAGCAAAATTTTAAGGCTAATATAGTAACTTTATTTTTTAAGAATAATAGACACAAGATTGTTGACATATGATCGTACTTATATTTTTTTATTATATAAAAATAATTGAAAGTTAAATTAAAAAAATGTCATTAACGAATTTTTGGGAAAAATAGATGAAATTAAATTAAATCTTTTAGTCTATTTAAAAAATGTAAACATTATATGTCAGAACAATATGTAAATGATTCACAATGATTTATATTACTATGTATAAATTATTAAAAAATTCTTACATAATGTTTGGTCATATATAAAACAGTCAACTCTTATTATAAATATAAATTAGAATAATACTTATCTAATAGTAACAATTTATTTGTCTAAATTTGAATATTATAAATTTGCTACTTGCAATAATCTCCCTAAATTTCTAAATTATTGAAGTATCAATATTATAACACTGGGAAACAATAATACAATTTATATAAGTTATCTAATGAAAAATAAGATTTGAATATGTAATATTTAGACTAAAGTGTAAACTATTGAATTGATCAAATGTTAGAGCATAGTATTTAAACTTCATTATAATATAAACTTGAAGCAAGTACTAAAATGAAAGAATAAAATGACTTTGCATGTGAAATTGCTAAGTTATATTTTAAAATTGACTTTTGAGTAAGTAAAAGGATAATTGTATGTATTTTTGTGTATACCACTTTATCAAAGTCCAACAATAGAAAATAATGTCAAAACAATTGAATAAGAACTATATGATGATAAAATGAATAGAAGCGAGAAAATTCATTGTGAAGAAAGATAACACAAACTTATGAATAGACTTTATTATTAGTAGATATAACTTTATTAACATAATAAACAAAATTATAAAAAAAAAAAAAAAAAAACTAGCGTAAAAATTATGAATATTAAAGGGTCTAAGTAAATTTTCATTATGAAAAAAATTATAATAGACGAGTCTAGGTAATATAATAGAAAAATCAAAGGATAAATTAATATGATAGAGTTAGACATATTATACTATGAGAAAAGTATACGAAAATAAAAACTAAATATCTATATTATAGGTAGATGTACATACAAGTTAACTATTACAATGTAGTATTTCAAAATTTGGATTAAACTAGGCATACATTTAGCCTTACTGTTTAAATTTAGATTAAACTAGCAATATATATGTTTACAAGCTAAATTTCTTTGTATGAGCATTCCTAAATAAATATAAATCGAATTATTATACTTGTAGGAAATGAGATTATATATTATATTTATTTTCAATGATTTAGAAGAATGAAATCGATATATTTCATAAGTAACATTTATAAACATTAAAATAAGAGAAAATAATAATTGATTTACGAATTTTATTGAATCAAAAAAGTATACGATAAAGTCATATATATATATATATATATATATATATAGATGGAGGAAAGCGATAAAAGTAGCTTATATATGAAATCAGTAAAAGAGATATACGAAGATATAAAAACTATAAATGCATCGGTAGTGATATTGTGTAAATTCAAGTATTATTGGTCTATACAATGGTTCGATTTTATTTAAATAAGTCTATAAGTTGAACATCATTTTTAATCACATACCTTACACACCTACATAAATATACTCACTGATGTAATACTTTTAACAGTTGATGTAATTTAAGTAGACCAAAGAAAAAACTGTTATGGTAGAAAATTGGAGAGAGACATAAAAATCACAAGATTTATAATAATTGGAGTTCAGACCGAGGTGTGAAATTTTATTGTACTAATAAGAGAAATAATAAAATGGCAAACGAAAAAATTAGTGAACATGAATAGTCGCAATTCTTTTAAATATTTAAGATCTAACATTAAAGAAATTATTAAATCAATATATATATATATATATATATATATATATATTTTTTAATAAGCATATGTAATAACTTAATAGATGAATGTACTACGCTATATAAATTATAGGGTACAATAAAGAATAAAAAAGAACGATAAAGAAATAATGAACTAAGTTGTACTATGATTGATTCAATTGTACAATGTGAATAAGTATCACATAATTAAATTAAAACGTGCTGAAAAATAAAGAAAGTGAAATGTGAATGTTAATATTAACTTGACAATAGATTAGAAAAAATAATTACGTCGAATAAAGTACGATATAGTCTAAATAAAATGAGAAAAATAAAATCGGAATGCGTGGTTTAATCATGTATATATAAGACTTTTAAATGGATGTGCAATGTTTGAAAAAAATTAGGAGTATTTCACTATAACTAAATAAGGAATTAAAGACATTACAAATTATGTAAAACATTTATTATATTTTATATAGATTGTAGCATGTGTTTTGATTGAAGATTGTGAGACACTATGTATAGAGTCAACCTTCCATAAAAAATATTATTTATTTTGTAATTATACTATAGTATGATTTTTATTAAATCACACATAATTTTTTAAATTTCGACGTTGCATTGAGAAAATAATTAAGGAAAATTGAAATAAGCAATCTTAAATCAATAAGTACATTATATTAAAGAGGGTTATACTTAATAATATTAAAAAAAATTAGAAAATAGCTTTCATGACAAAAGTTGGATGTTGGACCTTGATACTAAGTTGCTGGAAGTTTTTCCTCACATTAAAATATGTAAAGAATTTCATGTGCAAATGTATATTGAAATCGAAATTATTTATTAGAGAATTATAGAAAAGTACGTTAGACCTAATATTCTGTGTATATAAACAAATAATTGACTTATGAATGTCAGTTAATGATATAATGAGACAATTAAAAATGTGTTTTTCTTCAAATGGCAGTTATTTGGTGCAAAACATAAAAATATATGCCTCATTATTCCGTTTATAGTTTTTTAATCATCGTATAACTTTATTCAAGATATATTAATGATGAACGAGTCTGTGTATAATAAGAAGTAAACAATAGTTTGAATAAATCAAACTTTACATGTATAATAGAAAAATTTGTAAGACTAAATATTTCTACAATATATCATGGTATGTCGTTTTTTGCGAATCTTTTAATATTAATTATTATAACTTATTTTATTAAGACTAAGGTTATTTAACTTTTCTATTTCTCTTTTGTGATTCTTTTAGTTCTTAGTTGATTCAAAATTATGTTTGTTCAATGGATTAATTTTTATTACATTGAATAATCTACGAAATTATGTATATATATTTCAGTGATCACAATGTACAATTATTTTATGTTCAAATTAATTTTTTTTAATTAAATAATAGTAAAAATTTATAACCACGTGCAATGCACGTGCGTAGTGCTAGTATATAAAAATTATAAGCCCTTAATAAGGCCTACATTTATAATAGAAATATATTTTGCATACACTTCAATACATAAGTCCTAATGTCTACGCACATAACCTTTTTCCCATGAACGATTATTTTTATAGATATCTCAATGAAACGTCGGTTTCTAACCTAGTGTTCCGCAAGTGTACGGATGTAGGTGTAGTAACGATTATCAAGGTCGATCCCACAAGGAATAGTTTTAGGTAGTTCGATACCTCAATACTCTAGGAATATCCTAACTAGATACTAAGTTGTAAAATGTTGATTTAAACAAAAACTGAGGAATTTAAAGAATAACTATGTTACTTATGACTTGGCAAACAAAAAGAACTAACAATCAATAAGAAAAGGTATCCTAGGGCCTCGATTTCAGGATATTACTTCAATGTTGAATATGATTAACCTATAAATTTACCAATTCTAGTGTTTATTAGGCGGCACGACAATAATCTAACCCTTCTCTTGAAGTGATTAAACCGTTGATAATTAAGCTAATTACCCTCTTGAGTCAATTAAACCTAATAACTCCCAAACGATCCTAAGCCACGGCCTACACAATCATAGACAACTGCGCTCTAAGTTCTAAGTCTGATAACGATTCCCTCCTCTCGAAGCGGAATTGCTAAACTAAATTACTAAATCTAGGTGATCAAGCTAAATTCAGTTATAAGCACAAACATAGAGATAAACACGTAAAGAACGGAATCAATAAATCAAACCATAAATCAAAATATTGTCATAATAATCCCTACTTTCTAACCCTAGGACACGAATAGCTTAGCTACTCATGCCTAGCAATAATCCAATACAAATTCTACGAAAAACATTGTAAAAGATTAAACTAGGAAAGAACGACTAAACCCGGATGAATCCGTCTCGATGATCTTCGTCTTCTTTGTCCTCCAAGAGTTCTTCTAGGTAGAATGATGATGTAATTAATGTTCTTTGATGTTTTCTCTCTGATTACCCTGATTTCTAAAGCTTGGGGTCCTTTTTATAGAGTTGGGGACGAATCTTTGGGAAGATAGAATCAAAATCCTATTAAAATTAGGAAATTCTCGTAGGGAAAGCCTTTCTGACATGGTCGTGTTGGTCTTGTCGCGTCAGTTTCGCTCAGGCAGATTTTCAAGTCTGACTTTCAAGCCATTTTTGAGGGTCTTCCGGTCATTTTTGGGATTTATCTATTTCAGGAAAAGTTGTAGCCCTTTGAATCAGCTTTCTAACATTACCAATTTCACCTCAATCGGAGTTGTAGATCTTAAGATATGGCTAAAATATTAGAGGTGTGTCAAGCTGACAGAAAACTTCAGTTTTGGCTCACTTCTGACGCGACCGTGTTGGTTGGCAGTGCGTTTCTACATGTTGTAAGCCACTTTTGACACGGCCGTGTCCATATTTGACGCGGCCGTGTTGGCCCTTTGACTCCTTTAACTCCCTTTTCATCCGTTTTAACCCTATTTGACTTGTTTCTTCTTCAAACTTCATCCAAATGGAATAAAAATACCTAATTAACTTCAAAACAAGTCGAAGCACGTCAAATGACCCAAATATTATTAATATAAATAAATGTCGGTCAGATATACACGTAAATGATATAAAATATGATCCTAAATCAACCTAAGTACATGCATAATTATCGTGTATCAAAATCCCCCAAACTTAAACTGTTGTTCGTCCCGAACAACATAACAAAAGACACAAAGAATACAAGTGATTATGCATTTGTTTAGGGCGATTAGACAATGAATTCTGTTTCAGTCTGATTTTTCTTAAAACAACTAGGCAACACAATTTATTTGGACATATGTGATAACGCGAAAATCAACTAATCTCGAGACTTTGAACTTTCGAATTATTCAACCCTTACCGGGTAAGTGTTTCACTCATCTCTCAAGTGTTTAGGCTAAAATAATTTCCACTCATATTGAATTATATGCAAAGTCTACCATATGCTTGTCAATCGTCTAAACTAGACCTCGTACTTGATGTGTGTGAAAAAGGATAAAAAAGGTCTTTCTTTTGGTTGTAATGTAGGCTTAAGGTAAGGTGGGATACATTTGGATATAAGTGACTATTCATTGGACTAATCAAGTTACGCCTAACCCGACTACCCCTCAATATAATCACTCAGCCTCACTCTTCAAATCTCAGCAAATCACCCCGCAATGTGACTTCTTCACCTTCAAAAGTCCGTACAACTTAAGTGCTTTTCATTTCTGTGGGTACCACATCTTTGGGACTACCCGACTGTTCTAATCAAATTCACAATTTAAGCACTTTATTTTATAGCCTCTTCTCAAAAGTACTAAACAAACACAAACTTTTTCTTTTCTTTTTCCACATTTTTCTCTCTTCTTTTTTTTTTTTTTCTTTTTTCTCTTTTTTGTTTTTTTTTCGAGGCTATTCTTCCTTGTTTTTCACCTATCTTTTTTTTTTTTTTATTCCCTTCATCTTTGGAATATCCACTAGTTTTCTCATTTCTTCCCACAAATTGTTCACCCAAAATTCCTTTCAATTCTCCTCCCTCTAACTTGATTAATCCAATTAGGGTCAAAAGAGATAAATCAAAAGGTTTCGGCTGACATTGTTAGGTTATGAATAAATAAGGCTATAAGGCTCAAGTGGGCTAACTAGGGACAAAACGTGAAGTTTTGGTATAAAGGGTAATTTTTACGACTCAAAATAGGTTTAAACAACAACGACTAAGATCATTTCCTAAATCACAACATATACTTGACACATTCACAGTAAAGACTCAAGACAAGTTCTAGAGACTAGTACACATATTCAATCAAATTCACACCGAAAGAAAGTATATTACTCCGAAAATTGGAGTATAATTAGGCTCAAATTCTCACAAGGTTAATTTTGATTGAATATTCTAAGTTCAAGCTCAATATCGTCTCAAAACACCTCTCATGCTCTATTATGTGCCATTTTTTCATCTACTTCTCAAAATCATCTCATCATTAACTATTCATCATCCATCTTTCCCTATTGTTCTCTTTTTATTTTTCTTTTCACTTGTTACCTTTTTCCGGGTTTTATCCTTCTTATGACTCTAAAAACTAAAACACTAATAAGACTCTAAACTCTAAACTCCTAAGACTCAACATTGAAACGAAATGTAATCAAACTTGGGCTCATAGACCCAACATCACCAATAAAGCAGATAAATGGGCTCACAGACCCGATAACACCAATTGAAGCAATAAAAATCAGCACAATGGCTCACGGACCCACAATTAACAGCAAGAAACTCGACCGATCAACTAAAAGGAGAAATCACAACAAAACTATAAATATAGCTGCCAAGACGTCCCACGGTACACCCCCTTCCCCCAAACTTGGCTGAAAACCAATGTTTGGAGGAAAAACGTGGTACGCCTTGGTGCTAACTTACAAATCATTGTGGCGGCGGCGGAGTTTGAAACTCATACTGACTCCAAAATTTTGCCATTGCCTCCTACTGAATTTGTTTCTACCGGCTCTGCATCAAGCCCTGAGTTTCGCATTTTTAAGCTGATGAGGTACTGACGCGGCCGTGTTGAAGGTTTGACACGGCCGTGTCACATTTGAGCCAAAGGTTGAGTTTCTGGGCCGATTTTGACGCAGCCGCGTCCAGCATGTGACGCGGCCGTGTTGCTTTCCAGCGTTGATTCGTGTTTGGAGAAGACTTTTGACGCGGCCGTGTCATTTGTGTGACGCGGCCGTGTTGCATTTGAGCCACTTTGACGCGGCCGCGTCCAGCATGTGACGCGGCCGTGTTGCTTCCCAGTTTTCAGCATGCTTTTGAGGCACTTTTTGACACGGCTGTGTCCTGCTTGTGACACGGCCTTGTTGTTCCTTCGCGAGTTTTCCGTCTTTTCGACGCCCGTTTCTTGCAACACTCGTCCATGTTGATTCCTAATAACATTAACCACTAAAAAGAACACAAGAAAAAACTTAAAACTTAACAAAATAATTGAAATAAAATATAAATATAAATAAAAACGATAAACATCGGGTTGCCTCCCGACAAGCGCTTTGTTTTACGTCATCAGCCGGACGTCCTTTTCCTATCAACCATTTTCCAACCACCCCGAGTTTGGTAATTTATGAGCAATTAATGAGCTATGTGGGGTGTGTAGATTTCTTATAGCAGTTTGGGTAGTATAAACAATGCTACAATTATGCCTACCCCTTATACCCGACTTATGTATTGGGAGTGTGATGGTTTCGTTTTGAACACGAAAAAATCAACTCCCCTTTGGGCACATCTATAAGTGCTTGGCTAGTGTCCAAGAAAGGTCGTCCTAAAATAAAAGGAAATTCATCATTCCCTTTCATGTCGACAACTAAGAAATCACTAGGGAATTCAAAATTCAGCACTCTCACCACTACATCCTCTGCTACTCCCAACGGCGTTAATGAAGATCCATCAGCTAATTGGATAGTAGTAAAGGATCGTTTAATCTCCCTTAATCCTAATTGTCTATACTGCTTAAGAGACATCAAATTTATGCTAGATCCCAAATCACACATGACATTTCGAAAATCATGACTACCAATTGAGCAAGAAATAGTAAAACTCCCTGGATTTTTTGCTTTCGTTGCTCTTTTGGTTCCATGCTTGTTTTCGCACTCTTTTTGGGATTGCTCCATTTCTTCTTCGTTGTCTCTTTTCCATCCTTCCTTTTCTCGATTTCCTTTTGGTTGGGTCGAAACTCTTCCTTCTTTGTTACCCCTCTATCTTGGACTCTTTCCTGAAGTGATTCTTGTTGTACAACAACACTGCTAGAGCGATCTACAAGCTCAAGGTTAGCAAAAAATGAATTTTTAAAACAAAAATAAAAAAATTCATCAAGAATAGGAGATTGAATTTTCTTATCTATGATGGTATTGACTTCCTCCTTCTTCTCAATGTTTTTGACTTTCTCAATTGATTTCTTCTCTTCATGGTCCTTCGTGCTCATAGTACCATTGTCGCCACTAGCTGCCATCTTCCTTCTATTCAGTGCTTGAGGAAATGGGGGAGGAGGTACATATGTTGGTTCTTCTGCTTTGGTTTCTTGAACCTTACTTGAGTTCTCAGCATCTTTTCGCTCCTCTAGCTTCACAACATTACAGTGCTCCCTCGGATTAACCACTATATCACTCGGATATTGGCCCTGCTTGTGTTGGGCCCCCACAATCTTGATCAATTGGCTCATATTGGAAGACAACTCACCAGTACTTGTTTGAGTTTGAACCATCGTATTCTCTAGCCTCTTGATGTCTACCCCTTGCCCAGTAATATGCTTGTTTAGCTCGATAAATTTTCCTTCTACTTTCTTCTCCAACTGAGCTAACTTCTCATCATACTTTTCAAACTGTGACTGGGCAATCTCTTCTTGTGATGGCTTCTTACCGTCATGGATCATACCACTTGAAACAGCAAACCCAGGTGGTGGATTGAGTGTGTTCTTGGAGTTCCCATATGAGAAATTCTGATGGTTCTGATTCTGAGGGTACTGATTGTACCGAGGCTGATTGTTCTGGAAATTGTTGAAGTTTCGTTGATTCACAAAGTTTACGTCTTCAACTTCTTCCTGACCCCCTAGCTATTGTGCTAACGTCAGACTAGCTAGCAAATTTACCTGACTCGTCAAGGCTGTAACTGTGATGTGAGCTTTTCAATTGGCTCATTATTGACTGGCTCGACTTTCATTACATTCGCCACTTTCCTTGGCATATTTCTCTCATTCGACCATTGGTAGCTTGTTCTGGCCATAGCGTCCAGGATTGAGAATGCCATCCTCACTGACTTCTCCATCAAACTACCACCTGCAGCTGCATCTACCTAATTTCTAGTTGGAGCAAGTAGACAATTGTAGAACTTGCACACTTGCTGCTTCTTGGTAAACCCATGTTGAGGGCAACCCCGGATAAGATCCCGGAATCGCTCCCAAGCTTCTTCGAATGGCTCTTGGTCCAATTGCTTGAACTGGTTGATTTGATTCTGCAGGTCGAGCATCTTGCTCGGTGGAAAATACTTCAACAGAAAAGAAGTACTCAAGTCCTCCCAGATTGTAATATCCTCCAACGAATTGAACCATTGCAGGGCTCTATCTTTCAGGGAAAAGGGAAACAGTCTCAGTTTAACTTAGGCGTGTGGCACATGGTTTATCTTGATAGTATCTGCCAGTCTACAAAACTTTATCAGATGAGCATTCGAGTCCTCCAAAGCACTTCCCCCATACTGGTTTTGCTGCACTATGTTGATTAGTGTAGGCTTCAGCTCGAAACTGTTGGCACTGAGTGGTGGGGGTTGTACTCCTCCTGCCTGCTGATTTGGATTAGGCTTCAGGCAGTCACTGATGGGAGTATCATCTTCATCTCCTGCAGCTGGTTCTATCTGAATTGGTTCGTGCTGTTGTTGCAGTTGTGGCTGCTATGGAGGTAGCTGCTGTTGTATATTAGTGACTCGATCATCCAAGCGTGCCAGAGCTGTCAGTACTCTGTTAAGAGCGTCATCCGAATTCGGATGCTGTGGTGGGTTCTCCATCTCAGACGCAAAATTCCGTCTAGTTCGGTGTCTACGAGCTGTCGCTTCAATTTCTGGATCGAAAGGAAAAAGAGTTTCTTTCCCTTTTGATCCGGTGTGCATACGAAGACTGAAAACACCAAAAACAAGAACTACCGCGTAACACAAAAATTAACCAAAAAATAAAAACGAAAATTAAATTTAAAATTACGATAAAATAAAATCTAGTCTAGTTTTCTCCTATTTTTCAAGATAAAAACTAAGCGCTAAATCCTATTCCTCGGCAACGGCGCCAAAAACTTGACACGTCGATTTCTAACCTAGTGTTCCGCAAGTGTACGGATGTAGGTGTAGTAACGATTATCAAGGTCGATCCCACAAGGAATAGTTTTAGGTAGTTCGATACCTCAATACTCTAGGAATATCCTAACTAGATACTAAGTTGTAAAAGGTTGATTTAAACAAAAACTGGGGAATTTAAAGAATAACTATGTTACTTATGACTTGGCAAACAAAAAGAACTAACAATCAATAAGAAAAGGTATCCTAGGGCCTCGATTTCAGGATATTACTTCAATGTTGAATATGATTAACCTATAAATTTACCAATTCTAGTGTTTATTAGGCGACACCACAATAATCTAGCCCTTCTCTCGAAGTGATTAAACCGTTGATTAATTAAGCTAATTACCCTCTCGAGTCAATTAAACCTAATAACTTCCAAACGATCCTAAGCCACGGCCTACACAGTCATAGACAACTGCACTCTATGTTCTAAGTCTCATAACGATTCCCTCCTCTCGAAGCGGAATTGCTAAACTAAATTACTAAATCTAGGTGATCAAGCTAAATTCAGTTATAAGCACAAACATAGAGATAAACACGTAAAGAACGGAATCAATAAATCAAACCATAAATCAAAATATTGTCATAATAATCCCTACTTTCTAACCCTAGGACACGAATAGCTTAGCTACTCATGCCTAGCAATAATCCAATACAAAATTCTACGAAAAACATCGTAAAAGATTAAACTAGGAAAGAACGACTAAACCCGGATGAATCCGTCTCGATGATCTTCGTCTTCTTTGTCCTCCAAGACTTCTTCTAGGTAAAATGATGATGTAATTGATGTTCTTTGATGTTTTCTCTCTGATTAACCTGATTTCTAAAGCTTGGGGTCCTTTTTATAGAGTTGGGGATTAATCTTTGGGAAGATAGGATCAAAATCCTATTAAAATTAGGAAATTCTCGTAGGAAAGCCTTTCGGACACGGCCGTGTTTGCCTTGTGACGCGGCCGCGTCGGTTTCGCTCAGGCAGATTTTCAAGTCTGACTTCCAAGCCATTTTTGAGGGTCTTCCGGTCATTTTTGGGATTTGTATATTTCAGGAAAAGTTGTAGCCCTTTGAATCAACTTTCTAACACCACCAATTTCACCTCAATCGAAGTTGTAGATCTCAAGATATGGCCAAAATACTAGAGGTGTGTCAAGCTGACAGAAAACTTTAGTTTTGGCTCACTTCTGACGCGGCTGCGTTGGTTATTGACGCTGCTGTGTTGGTTGGCAGTGCGTTTCTACATGTTCTAAGCTACTTTTGACACAGCCGTGACCATATTTGATGCGGCCGTGTTGGCCCTTTGACTCCTTTAACTCCCTTTTCATCCGTTTTAACCCTATTTGACTTGTTTCCTCTTCGAACTTCATCCAAATGGCATAAAAATACCTAATTAACTTCAAAACAAGTCGAAGCACGTCAATGACCTAAATATTATTAATATAAATAAATGCCGGTCAGATATACACGTAAATGATATAAAATATGATTCTAAATCAACCTAAGTACATGCATAATTATCGTGTATCACTCAACATTGATACAACTGTAGCCAAAGGGATAAAATCACCTCTTATCAATCACTTGGATCCAAGAGTGAAATCCAGAGCTCCATACCTCAGAGGTTGGGCTCGCAAGAGCGAAACTAGCAAGCTTATTGGAGATGGCAAGAAAGATGGCAGACTTGGGAGCCAAGAAGATTCAAGAATTCTATTTGTTTTCCCATCCCCCACTTGGTAACGGGCACTGAGGCGAAGAAGGTAGCGAACCTCAAGCCAACTTCTCCACATCCAAGATGTATTATAAGGAAGTTTCTCTGAAAGAAGATTGACATAAGGAAAGTATTTGGACCAGAGGACATTGCTCATAAGAAGGTTAGGATCAGTAAGAATTCCCCAAAGATGTTTGACAGGAGAGAATCATTAAATAGTTGAATGTCATGAAATCCTAAACCTCCTCTATCTTTGGATTTCGCCATTTTGTGCTAGGATTTCCAATTTATTTTGTTGTTTCCACCTTCATTCAGTCCCCACAAAAAATGCCCATCATATCTGGAAATTTCATCAGAAATGCCCTTAGGAAACTTGAAGTAAGACATGATGTACACCGGTAATGCATCAATGACGGCGAGAACGAGAATGCCTTTACCAGCTTAACTTATGAAATTAGATTTCCAGTTGTCAATCCGTGAGTGAGCACAATCTAAAACATAGTGGAAGGTTGGTTTTTTGGATTGATCAATTACAAGTGAGAGGCAGAGATATTTGGACCTATGTTGAGGAGAAAGGCCACCGAGTGCTTGAAAATTTTCAGCCTTACATTCCATCGTAGTATTTTTGCTAAAAAGGATAGAGGATTTCTCGAAGTTAACTAGTTGGCCTAAAGCTGCACAGTATTATTCAAGGAGTTCTTTGAATAGGGGAGTTTGTTTCACATTAGCCTCACAAAAGATCATAGAATCATCACCAAATAAAAGATGAGAGATAATAGGGTTGTTTCTACTAATTTTTATCCCATCAAATTTATGGATTGAAATATCATGATGGATAAGAGAGGAGAAACCTTCCTACATAATGATGAAGAGATAAGGAGAGAGGGGATCTCCTTGTTGGATCCCCCGAGAAGGAGTGACATAGCCTTTAGATTAGCCACTTATGAAAAATGAGAAGGATGTGGAATTTATGCATGTAAGAATCCATGAGATGAAAATTCATGAGAAATCCATCTTGGTCATAACTTTCTCAACAAATTCCCATTCAACTCTATCAAAGGCTTTTTCCACATCCAATTTTAAAGTTGCGAAGTTTTTTTTCCCTTTCTAAGACAATTAAGAGAGTAGACACACTCTTGTGCAATGACCACATTGTCAAGAATTTGACGTCCCAGAACAAAGGCAGCTTGGCTATCACTAATGCAAGAGATAAGGCAAGGTGTAAAGCCTATTAGAAATTTTTTGGGAATTATTTTGTAGAGCACATTGCATAAGCTAATTGATCTATAATTAATAATGGAGGTTGTATTTTGAATTTTTGGGATGAGGGTAATGAGAGTGTAATTTACACTTTTAAGCATCTTTCTCTGAAGAAAAAAAAAATTAACAGCAAGACAAATATCAGAACTAAGAATGGGCTAGAAACGCTGAAAAAAAGACTCATACTATTGGGCCTAGGGCCCTTGTTGGGGTTTATTTAAAGAGGGCCTACTCGATTTCCACATCGTCAACAGGTTTGGTGACTTTTTGGTTCATGGTTGTTGAAATGGCTTTGGGGATGCACCTGATGGTGGCTTCAATCTCAGATGGACAAGATGAGGTGAAGAGGAGTTTATAGGAATCAACAATCTCAAATGTTATCTCCCAATCGGAAGAACAAATTTTGCCATTAGCTTTTAGAAGTTCGTTAATGCAACTTCGTTTACGACGTTAGTGAGTAACAACATGAAATAAGTGACTGTTTTTATCCCCTTCTCATAACCATTGACGCCTGGACTTCTGGTTCCATTAGCTCTCCTCTAAATTTGTAACAATCATCTTGTGTTTTCTTTAGGTTGTGCCAATTATCCCAATCGCGGTTACCCTATGGGAAGGGAGATGGTCGATGGCTTCTTTGGTCTCAACCAAGAGCTTAGTCGAATTATGTTTTCTCCTTTCTTCTATTTAAGAATCTCTAGACGACATTATTTGATTTTAGATTGGATTTTGAAGAAAGGAGTGCCAAAGTGAGGTCGCTTCCAATCATGCTGAATAAGCTAATCAAAACCTTCTTTTTTAGTCCATCTCTTGGTTTTCTTTGAATGAGGGCCAAAATCAAGGCAAAGAAGAAAATGGTCGGGTGAAATCTTCAGCTCATGTTGAACCATGGTAGCAGAAAAATGAAGGACCCAAATCTGTTGATTCTTAATGGATAGAACCGCACCTTTCCTCAATGGTTTAGTTACATCCACACGTACCTTGATTTGACCACTACGACAAAAACCCTTCATGGTACTTTGATCAACCTTAATAAATTTGCCAATGTGATTCCTGATAGCTTGCATCATACCGAGCTTACAGGCTCGAACCGGCAGATCATACACCCGTGTCCAAAATGGGGTTTCAATCAGAACCACAATAGACGACGTGTATCCGCATCGAGTTCCTTTAGCATAAGTAAGAACTTTCTGAAATGCCATAGTTCGAGGGCTAATACATCATCCATATGTCTCCAGTAATTGAATTGGAATGAAAATAAGTTCGATCCAATTTCAATCGCCGTCAGCCCCCTTGGATGGATTCCATATTTTTTTTCATTTGTTCAGGCAAATCGAACAAATTGAATGTTTTAGATGTACACACATTTCCGACTAAGCGCAACGTTCACTAATTCCCTTCCTCCTCATCTAATTCGGCAACCCTAATCGATCGGTTCCTCAATCTCTTCCACCCTTCGACTATTCAGATCCGCAACCATTATGCCGATCAAGTCTTGAACCTGCAAGAAAACCAAGAAACAAAAAAAAAAAAAAAAAAAGAAGAAAATGTGAAGTCGTACTTTTCCGGTTTTAGAAATAACGATCATTTTAACAGACACACCACTACAAAACCTTAGCTAAAGAAAAAATAACCATGCAGATAGTAAAGAATGAACAATCGAAGCAAACAGAAACCCTCAACACTCTGATCAACAAAACATGATCCCGAAATCGCGACGATCAAACCCTACACTAAGAAACAATATCATCCTTGCAACGGATACCAAACCCTACCGGACCTAGGAACATTTCAATGATATCATGTGTAAGATGACACAAAGTTCTAAAACTGAAAAATAATAAGATAGCACAAGACTACGTACCTACATCACAGTACCTAAGAAATTAATATTCTATGAGACCTACTTGGATACTATTTAAGTGAGATTTACACCATTCATTTAATGTGGAGAGATATGAAATTATAGGGAAAAAAAATCATTTACATTATTTGCTATTACAGTATTACATCTCCAAATTAAATTAAATGTGGATATCTACTGGAATAGTATCCAAGTAGGTGGAATAGAACTAGCCCAAAAGTAGGTATAATTTCTTCAGATTTGGTATAACTGTTACATCCTTAGCTATACTCTATGCACCTGGAAATAAGAGTCTTATTTTATAAATATTTTTTTTTTATCTAGAATAATTATTTTTCAAAAGTCTTGTCTTATTAATCAAAGTAAAAAAGTTTTATTTTATGATTAAGTTGCATGTGCTTAAATAAATCAAATTAGCGAATAAAATGCCTTATACTCGGAATTTATGATTTTTAAAAGGTTGTAATTTCAAGTGTCATAAAACAAACAAAAAAAGTTGGACCTTAATCTAATTCGCCACAAATAAAAAAGTTGTACATTTTCTAAACATAACTCTTATTTTGAGATGAAGGTAGTAAATTTTGTAGTTATTCCAGTACGCGTATGGTGTGTATATAGATGATTTTTTATGAGTGGTTCTTTGAACCAAGAGTATCATGAAATAAATTTGATGTGCCAGAATAAGTGTTCCAGTTTAAATAACATAAAAGTGACTAAAAGTTATATCTAAAATGAAAATGTAGCTCAAATATGATCTAATGCAGTTAATGCACATTGGAATTCAGTTAAAAGTTAGTTGTGAGGGCATAACAGCAAATTATTAGTATCCTGGATTGGAAATGAAGTCATTAACAAAATTCAGCCAGCATGGGCCGAACAGCAATGCAGTTTTCAGTTGAAATGGGCCGAACGGGTGCAGAGAGGTGGTTATTGATTCTGTTATTAGTTTGTTAACTTGTTATGTTGTATAACTCATGTGAGGAGATGTTAAGAGCAGTTACTAGTCATAGTGTGAGTAGAGATATTGATTACACGAGAATTAGAGAGAGGAAAAATCAAGAAAAACAAACAAGAGAGGGACAATAGATGATTGTGTGTTTGTACTCGGTTTTTGATTAGTGAAGCTAGTGTTCTTTTCTCCCGTGGATGTAGGATCATATATTGTGATCCGAACCACGTAAATCCGGTGTTTATTTTTCAATTGTTTCGCATCTAAGTTTGGCTAACATACAAGATCAGATTTGAGTGTGCATGCATTTGTGATTTCATTGTATAATTGGTTGTGTGTTTGGGTGGAAAACCTTACAATTTGACGCCGTCTGTGGGAAACTAGCAACCAAATTATGGGATCAACTCGTTTTGATGTAGAGAGGTTCACAGGGAAGTCTGATTTTGGTCTATGGAGGGTGAAAATGAAGGCATTACTTGTGCAGCAAGGTCTGTTCATTACATTGGATGGAGAAGCTGGTATGCCATCATCTCTGAAGCCTGAAGAGAAGCAGATGATATTGGAAAAGGCACATAGTGCCATTATCTTGTGTCTAGGTGACAAGGTGTTGAGGGAAGTGGCAAAAGAAACCATTGCAAAAGCAATCTGGGATAAGTTGGAGAAGACTTATATGATAAAATCTTTTGCAAACCGTTTATACATGGAACAAAGGCTCTATGCATTCAAGATGCTTGATGAAAAGCCAATCACAGATCAAATAGACATGTTTCACAAAATACTGGATGATTTGGAAAACATAGAAGTGAAAATGGAGGATGAAGACAAAGCACTTATACTGTTAAGTGCTCTTCCAAAGTCTTATGAAAATTTCAAGGATGCAATCCTGTTTGGAAGAGAAAAACATATTACATTGGCTGAAATTACCTCTGCTTTGAAATCAAAGGAGTTGCAAAAGATAAATGAATCAGGGCAGCAAGAAGCACATGGTGAAGGATTGATGATTAAGAAGAATTTCAAGAAAAAGTTTCATAACCAATCTAAGAATCATTGGAAGAAGAATGAGAATTCCACTTCTGCTGAACCACAAACAAGGAAGTGTTTCAAGTGCCACTTGCCAGGTCATTTAGCCAAAGACTGCCCCAAGAAGTCAAAGAATCAAGCCAAACCCCAAATACCAGCAAACAGAAATGCAAAGACAAAGCCATCTGCTGATATTGCAGAGGATACAACAGGATATGAATCTGGAGAAGTTCTTACTGTGTCCTCTGTGCAAATTGACACAGAATGGGTTTTGGACTCAGGATGTTCATTCCACATATGTCCAAACAAGGAGTGGTTTCATCATTTCAAGCAACAAAATTGTGGATCAGTACTACTTGGAAATGATCTGGAGTGCAAGATTAAAGGGACAGGTTCTATTAAACTGAAGATGCATGATGGTGTTGTCAGAATTCTAGAGAATGTCAGGTATGTTCCACAATTAAAAAGGAACTTAATCTCCTTAGGTATGCTAGACACTATGGGGTATAAATTCCAATCTGAGGGTGGCAGTTTAATAGTGTCTGGAGGTAACAATGTTGTAATGAAGGCAGTGAAAAGGAATGAATTATATTTCCTTTTGGGCTCTACTGTTTCTGGGGAAGTATCACATACTATAAGTGGTGATAGAACTATTCTTTGGCATAAGAGACTTGGCCACATTAGTTTCGAGGGGTTACAGGAACTGGGTAAACAAGGCCTCTTAGGGGATGATAAACTAAATGACTTTGATCTCGGTGAGGATTGTGTTTATGGCAAAGCTCAAAGGATGAAGTTCCCAAAGGCCAAACATACAACAAGAGACATACTAGAATACATTCATTCAGATTTATGAGGACCTGCAAAAGTTCAGTCACTAAGTGGTGGAAAATACTTTATCTCCATAATTGATGATTACTCAAGAAAAGTATGGGTATATATATTGAAAGCAAAGTCTGAAGCACTCAGCAGATTCAAAGAATGGATAAATGAGGTTGAAAACTGATAAAGCGCAATCCGTTATCACAAGAATATTCACGAAAGATACTAAACAAGAAAATAACCAGACAATAAGACACAAGGTTTACGTGGTTCGATCCGGAGATCTACGTCCACGGGAAAATGATGTCCCTACCGGGCTCCTTTTCTTTCTCTTTCTTTGTTTTTGTTTACAAGCGCTTTTTCTTTGATCCAAGTTCCAACCCCATTTCTTTCTCTCATTCTACTATTTATATCATACAAATCACAGCCCTAACTATATTCCTATAATTAATGCCACGAAATTTGCCTTCGTGATTGAGAGGAAATCGTGGGTCAGATCTTCCCTCCCTCTTGCACTGCCGTTGCAACCTAATTATCAAATCTGTATTTGGGCCAATTCTTGGGCTTCCAACTATAAACAACTTGGACCGGCCTGCGGCCTTAGGCAACTTGGGCCTTACCTACCAGATGCCCCTCCCCCAAAGAAGCCGAAGCAGAAGGATTCGGCTTTGTAAAGTAGATAAGGTAAGCCAGGAGTGCTGCGAGTAGAAAACCAGATTCCAGGAGTAATGGGATTAGAATGAGAAAGAAGACAAAAACACCAGTGTCCTTGAGAAAGACTTGGGAAAGAGTGAGGAACCCGGGGTCACGCACCCGGAGTCGAGAAAAGTAAGCCCTGAGGTCCCTCAACCGGGGTTGAGAAAAAGTAAACCCCGAGGTCCTTCAACCGGGGTTGAGAAAAAGTAAACCCCGAGGTCCTTCAACCGGGGTTGAGAAAAAGTAAACCTCGAGGTCCCTCAAACGAGGTTGAGAAGCTTCTTCAACACGAATGATGAACACAACTGAGGCGTGTGACTGACAGTTGTACACAGTATTCGAGTAAGCGCGTGTGAAACGGCGCATATTGTTGGTTTCGAGACGCGTGTGTGGCACGTGAAGATCAGGACCGTTGATTTTAAACCATCGAATCTTTATCGTTGCTGAATGTATAAGAAAAGGAGGGAAATCGAAACCCTTCACCTTCTTCTCTTGCAGTTATCTGAATTGCGCATCAGAGAAATCCGCCATTGTGCCAACTTGTGACGATAGAATATCTCTCACCAACCAACCAAAGAAAACAAGTAAGTATGTCTATCTCATCTTCGTCTTCATCTAGGGTGGAGGAGGTAGGCACAGAAGGGATGCCTTTTAGAGCACCTCCTATCCGAGTGATCTTCCCCCTGAACAGCGAAAGTAGACAAATCCATCGAGGTGATCTTAGTGAAATAAGAGTGGAGGCAGTAAGTTTTCCCCGGTGTGAGGAGGAAGTAGAGGGGTTCGAGGTGGCAGGGGTAAGGCCCACTGTAACTGAGACTCAAATTAGGCGATGGGTGCCAAATTTTTTCTTACCCTTTGACTTGGAATTTATTATTCCCGAAGATAAGGACAAAGCCTGTTGCCCTCCCAAAGGATTCATATCCGTGTACATAGATCAACTGGCCATAGGATTGAGGTTTCCTCTGTGGGATTTTTTAATGAAATTGTTGGATTATTATGGAATAGCTTTAGGACAATTAGGGCCCAATGCTGTAAGGCAGGTGGTAGGTTATTTAGTGGAGTGTAGTAAGGGGGGATTGGTGCCTAGTATTAGTTTATTTAGGCATTTCTTTCAATTGAAAACGATGGGGAAAAATAAAGGTTGGTATTACCTTAACCCCATGCCGGGAAAAAGATTTAAGGTTAAGAATCCGAGTAAAATTGAAGGATGGAGAGGGAAGTTTATTTATGTTAGGCAGGCAACAGTGCTGCCAAAGTGGCAAATGTTAGAGGTAGTAGATAGTGCCCCTGCAGGGGAACCTAGGGGTGTGGACGTTTTGAAGAGAGCCGGTGTACTGGAGTCCAGATTTCCGGAAGAAGTCCTAGACAAAGCTGGGTTGAGCCCGTATTATTCCAGATGGGCTGCTGGGACTTCGGATTCCCAAGAGAAAGGTACCCCAACCGGGACTGATTCTGACAGGACACCGAGCATATCTGAGGGGGAGAGAACGAAAACCAGGGCAGAAGTAGAGGGTAGGGCTTTTATTCCTGTATAAATTGTGTAAGATAAACTTGTCAATTCTCTGAATAATGGCTTGTCATGTGCAGTGGGTAAGTTCAAGAGTGCCGCTAGGAAGAGTACAGAAGCCAGCTCCGGGGGACGAGATGATAGGTCTAAAACCCCGGAGCTACAAAGAACAGCAGCTGGAGGTAGCCACGGAGTTGACCCCGAGGACAACATTCCACTCTCAGGGTTGACGCCGAGTACCAAGAGGAGGATCACCTCTCCAACAACACCACCGCCTCCCAAAAAGGTGCATATGACCCCGACTCACGAGGTATCATCGTAAATAGTGTTATTATACCTCGCACACGCCCATCATAATAGTGAGGCAATGCAGGGGCAAGGAGCGGAGATAATGGCGGCCGGAGCCGAGCTTGAAAAACTGCTGGAGCCAATTCGCGGACTAGTGGGAAGATTGGAGAAAGAATCTACCCAAGATAAAGTAGCCGAGCTGGAGGCCGAGGTTGCCAAATTACGGGCCGGATTCGCGGAGGCTCAGAAGAGTGCTAGAGCAGCCCGAGACAGGGCAGTACTTGCCGAGAGAGAAGCGGCCAGGCTACGCGAACAGGCCGTTGAGGTTGCTGTGATGAGGGGTGACCTAATTGCGACGCGGGAAGAGCTGAACAAGGCGATCGTGGGCCAGGGAGCTGTACTAGAGACTTTCGCCGAAAAATTGATGCAAACAGAGACATTCTTGAAGTTTCTGAGCACGTTCGTGGCTGCAGGTGACACGGCTACAAAAAGCGAGCTGTTGGAAACTGTATATGATAAATACCCGGAGGTCAATGTTTATGATGAAGACTTCGGGTATAACTATGATGCAGTAGGGAACGAAGATGGTGCATATTTTGAGGAGTTGATGAAAGCTCCGAAGTGGCCATTGATCGAGGCCTTAGCTAAGAAGAACACACTCCTAACTCCCGAAATCATTAAACGGTGTAACGAAGACCAGGATAAGGACTTCTCGGGTTTTCGCAACGGTTTTTATGTACGGGAGTTAAGGAACCGAGCTCCTATTCCCCGTAAAGAAGCTATTAGACCTCCCGACATGATTGAAGGCACTGGCAAGGCAGCAGAGGTAGCGAGTGACGTTGTAGAGGCCTCGGGTGAAAAAGAAACCAACCTTACCCCCGGAGAGGTCAGTGACCTTCCAACTCATGAGCATAATATAGAGTAGATGATCTGTAAAAAGGATTCCGTTGTATTTTCTTGCTTTGTAATGATCCGGAGAAATAAACAATGTTGAAACATTTTTATGGATCTCAAATGTTGCTATATTCTTATTCAGAACAATGTACATGTATTCGTAAGGTTTAAAAACCGAGGTGTCTCCTTTGCCAGGACAATATTGAAAACCCATATGAAGTAATAAAGCAGCTTCAATCATCAATAGTTTGGTTACAGAAAGACCGAGATGTGTTGATGTTGCACGAAGTCCCACGGTTATCGAGGAATTTATCATTAGTAGAAAAGAGATGCGTAGAAGCGGAGAGCTCATGGAAAGAATCCGCACAACAGATGCGGCAGTATAAAGCGCAGTGTGTGTTAAAAGATCTGGAGTTGGAGCAACTCCGTATAAACTAACAAGAGTGTGAGCACTTGCTTGTTGATGACGGGCGACTATCAATTCAAGAGATTCGAGCCCGGAGAGCAGAAATCCGGGGAGACGTCCAGAAGTGGAGCGAGCAAGGTGATGCCAATAATCCTGAAGTCACAAGGAACCGATTGGTATTAGGATTTCTGGTAGAGCTGCAAAAGAAAGTGGAGGCCAGGAACGAAGCTTTAAACATTGCAGAGCAAGAGGAACAGAGGGACAGCCGCAGGAAAAAGTATCGGGGCAAGAAAACAAAGACCGGTACTCAAGAGAAGATGCCTGAGGTGACTTCGAGCGTGCCCCGAGAACCGGAAGAAACACGTGTGGTGGAGCCGGAGGCCAATGGGTCAACAGTTGTAGCTTTGGCCAAGGAGATTGATGAGATGCCTGTTGAGGAGTGGGATGCTGTAGAATGGGCGAACACTCCGGGGAGGGAACGGAGAATAAACCCAGTGCCTCGGAAGACACCAGAGTCTCCTCATCAGAAGACCAGGGAGGACATAACTAAAAACCCCGAGATGATGGATCCATTAGCACCACTGGAATGGGACCATGCAGAATGGATCAATATGTCGGGGCCAAGGAGAAGATCCAGACATACTGCAGATGACCGGGGTCCTCAAGGGACAAGTTATAGGTATGGGACCGGAGTCCGTAACCGAAGCGAAGTAGAGCGTCGTCAGAACGCGCAAGAAACATCCCGGAGGACTAGGAATGTTCGATCAGAGACAAGACGACGCGGTTTCGCGTATTGGTTCGGAGAGGGCTCCGAGCAACGTCCGTAGGGAGTAGCATAGCTAATACCCAACTAAAGTTAATGTAGTGAGAGAGTAATTAGTCTGTTGTAACTTATACATGACTAGTTAAAAAATGTTGCTTGTTTATTCTTCTTTTTTTTTTTTTTTTTTAAAGACAAAGACACTTAAATAGATTATCAAGAGTGTGTAAAGAAAATGAGTTGAAGTCCGGAGACAAATTAATAGCGCCTTGTACTCTTTGATCGAATGAGATAGAATTTGAATAGAACCCTGAGGTTTAAATATGTAACTTTAACTGAGTTGAGGAATTGAGTAATGGAGTCCGGAGACATGTATTATATACGACGGATCGAAAATAAGTGTTCGGAAACATGTAATATAAAGATATCGGGGCGTCCCCACGGTATCATAAACACATAATAGACAGACCAGAATAGTATGATTAACCGAGCAAAACTTATCATAATAGAAACAAATTATACAAGAGATAGGAAATCGAAGTAAAACTAACAGTGTTTAGAGAAAAAACTTTCGAAGATTAGTAACATGCCAATTCCGAGGTACTGGGGTACCATCAACACGTGCAAGCTGATAACTCCCAAGGGGGTGAACAGTGACCACACGATATGGTCCTTCCCATGCTGCATGGAGCTTGCCTTCGGGCTGGGCCTTACTGGCGGAGTTGCGCCGGAGCACAGGATCACCAACCTTAAACTGTGTATACCGAACTCGAGCATTGTAATACTTCGCTGTTTGCTGTTTATTTTTGGCTTGTCTGATAAGAGCTTGTTCTCGGCGATATTCTACTTCGTCAAGGTTGGTACGGAGAGCATCCTCGTTCTGTTCTGGATTGAAATTCAGCACCCTATGACTGGCTACACCGATTTCCGCCGGGATGACGGCTTCGGAGCCGTAGGTTAGGCTAAAAGGAGTTTCGCCAGTAGCAGAATGTGGTGTAGTGCGATAAGCCCATAATACCTGAGGGAGTTCATCAGCCCAAAGTCCTTTAGATTCACCTAGGCGTTTCTTAATGCCTTCAACAAGTGTTCGGTTTGTCACCTCGACTTGGCCGTTAGCCTGGTGGTGGGCCACCGAAGTGAATGCCTGTTTAATATGTAACTCCTCGCACCAAGAACGGAAAGGGTCATTCGCGAACTGTTTCCCATTGTCAGAAACAATGGTACTAGGGATACCGAATCGGCAGACAATGTTCTTCCAAACAAAATTAAGAATTTTCCTTCCAGTAATGGTAGTGAGTGGTTCAGCCTCAACCCACTTGGTAAAGTAATCCACCGCGACCACTAAGAATTTAAAACCACCTGGAGCTAAAGGGAAAGGGCCCACGATGTCTATGCCCCATTGAATAAAAGGCCATGCACTCTGTATGCCTGTCAGTTCAGTTTGAGGTAAGTGTTTAATCCGTGAGTGCCGCTGACAATTCTCGCATTTTGACACTAGCTCATGCGCATCATTAAAAAGAGTAGGCCAATAATATCCCCATCGGAGTGCTTTTTTAGCAAGAGTCCGGGAACCAATATGGTTTGCGCATGAGCCTTCATGTAATTCCTTGAGGATGTAATGAGCCTGAACCGGGCCAAGGCACCGAAGACTGGGCTGGAGATAAGATTGTCTGTACAAAACTCCGTCATGTAAAGTGTATTTTGGTGCTTTCAAGATCACCTGTCGAGCTTGTAACTTGTCATCGGGTAGGGTTCCATCCTGTAGATATTGAATAATGGGTGTCATCCAAGTAATTTGGGAGTCAGTGATTACCGAGACAGGCTGTTCGTAGATTGACTGATGAGACATCTCTTCTACAAGTACATTAGAAGGTATACTTGAGGGAGCCGCGGAGGCCAGTTTGCTAAGAGCGTCAGCTTTTGTGTTCTCTTCTCGGGGAATCTTGTGAATGTGGGCAGAGGCAAATGTGTGTAGGAGTCTTTGAGCTAAAGCCAAATACCGTTTCATGGTTTCCTCCTTTGCTGTATATAAGCCATTGATCTGACTGGAAACCACCTCGGAATCAGTGTATAGTCGAATATATGCAGCTCCTAAAGTCTTTGCAAGACGAAGACCCGCAAGAATCGCTTCATATTCAGCTTCATTATTCGTGACTTGGAAGTTGAAGCGTAAAACATACTTGACTTCGACATTGTCAGGTCCATTGATGATGACCCCGGCACCACTTCCCCGTGTAGCGGAGGCACCGTCTACATGAACATGCCATCGTTCGGTTTCAACACTGGGATCAATAGGGGAAATGTGTTCAGGATGTGAGTTGGAGTCCGGACACTCAAAAGTAGCTTCGGCTAGAAAATCAGCCAGGGCTTGGCCTTTAATAGCGTGACGAGGAAGAAATTGAATGTCGTGCTCTCTTTCTTTGTTTTTGTTTACAAGCGCTTTTTCTTTGATCCAAGTTCCAACCCCCTTTCTTTCTCTCATTCTACTATTTATATCATACAAATCACAGCCCTAACTATATTCCTACAATTAAGGCCACGAAACTTGCCTTCGTGATTGAGAGGAAATCGTGGGTCAGATCTTCCCTCCCTCTTGCACTGTCGTTGCAACCTAATTATCAAATCTGTATTTGGGCCAATTCTTGGGCTTCCAACTATAAACAACTTGGGCCGGCCTGCGGCCTTAGGCAACTTGGGCCTTACCTACCAAAAACCAAACAAGAAAAAGAGTAAAGTGTCTTAGAACAGACAATGGGTTGGAGTTTGTCTCTGATGAGTTCAACAAGTTTTGCAAGGAGAAGGGAATTCAAAGGCATAAGACATTAGCTGGAACTCCTCAGCAAAATAGACTTGCTGAGAGAATGAATAGGACTCTCCTGGAGAGAGTAAGATGCATGATGTCAAGCTCAGGGATATCAAGAAGTTTTTAGGGAGAAATGGTAAATAAAGCAAGCTACCTAGTGAATAGATGTCCATCTACAGCTCCAGATTTGAAGACTCCTGAGGAAGTTTGGAGTGGAACACTAACAAATTATATGAACCTTAAGGTATTTGGATGTTTGGCATTAGCACATGTCAAACAGGATAAGCTGGAACCAAGAGCAATAAAGTGTGTCTTCATTGGCTATCCAAAGTGTGTAAAGGGGTTCAAGTTATGGTGCATTGAACCTGGGAATCAAAAGTGTATAATAAGTAGAGATGTTACCTTCAATGAGAATGTAAAGCCACTAAGGAAGGAAAGTTCAAGCTCAAATCAGGTGAATGACCCAATTCAGCTTGAGGTGGAGCCTGAAAGAATTGTTCTAAATCCTGAGTCTGAAAATACTGAATCAGTTAATGAAGAACCAGAGGAGCAGGATTTTCAGCAAGATTACAGTGGCCATCAGTTGGTAAGGGACAGAGAAAGGAGAAAGGTTCACCCACCATTGAGATTTGGACAAGCTGATATGGTCTCATATGCACTTTATACTGCTGGAGAAATGGAAAATTCTGAACTAGCAACCTACAAAGAAGCTATTACATGTGCTAACAAGGAAAAATGATTGTTAGCTATGCAAGAAGAGTTACTCTCCTTAGAGAAGAACAACACTTGGACTATAGTGAAAAGGCCAAAGAGTCAGAAGCTTATTGGATGTAAGTGGATTTATAAGAAGAAGTTTGAGACTGGAAACAAGGCAGCTGTTAGATACAAAGCTAGATTGGTTGCAAGAGGTTTTACACAGAGAGAAAGCTTGGATTATAATGAAATCTTCTCTCCAATAGTAAAACATTGTTCTATCAGGATATTACTAGCAATTGTAGCTCATTTCAATCTTGAACTTCATCAGATGGATGTCACTACAACTTTTCTACATGGAGAACTGAAGGAACAAATATACATGAAGGTTCCAGAAGGAATTCATGTCACAGAGGCTGATAGCAAGGCATGCTTGCTTAAAAGATCCCTGTATGGTCTCAAACAGAGTCCAAGACAGTGGTATTTAAGGTTTGATGACTTCATGCTAAGGATTGGATTCAAAAGGAGCAGATATGACAGCTGTGCATATCACAAACAAGACTCAGAATATTCTCACATGTATTTGCTGTTATATGTAGATGATATGTTGTTGGCATGTGAAAATTTGGAAGGGATAAACAGAATCAAAGATCAACTGAAATCAGAATTTGAAATGAAAGATCTTGGTGAGGCTCAAAGAATTCTGGGAATAGACATTTTAAGGAATAGACAGAAACATCAAATTTTTCTGTCACAGAAACACTATCTTAAGAAAGTGCTTCACAGGTTTAACATGCACTTGAGCAAACCTATCTCAACTCCCTTGGGACAAGAGCTGAAATTATCTTTACTCCAGTGTCCTAAAAATGCTCAGGAAAGAATCAAGATGCAGAAGATACCTTATGCAAGTGCAGTGGGTAGTATAATGTATGCAATGGTATGCTGCTGACGAGACTTGGCTTATTGTATGAGTGTTATTAGCAGATATATGAGTGATCCTGGATACACTCATTGGGAAGCTGTTAAGTGGGTGTTGAGTTACATTAGAGGAACCACACACAAAGGATTGAGATTTGAAATGCAAGAGAAGCAGGACAGTCCACTGGTAGGTTTCACAGATGCAGACTATGCTGCTAATCCGGATACAAGAAAGTCTTTATCAGGATATGTATTTACACTCTTTGGCACAACAATAAGTTGGAGAGCATGTCATCAATCTGTTGTAGCTCTTTCAACCACAAAATCATAATATGTTGCTCTCACTGATGCAATTAAGGAAGCAATTTGGTTAAAAGGAATTCTAAATGAGTTTGGAGTGCTGCAGAGAAGAGTAAAAGTTTACTGTGACAACCAAAGTGCAATACATTTGGCAAAACATCAAGGGTATCATGAGAAAACTAAGCACATAGATGTTAAGTTACATTATGTGAGGGATATTGTATCCAAAGGTGTGATTAAGGTAGCAAAGATTGCTACTGAGTTCAATCCTGCTGATTGTTTCACAAAAGCTTTACCTGGGGGAAAGTTTGAACCGTGTTTGGATTTGATCAAGGTGAAGACAGAAGGTGCAACTCAAAGGAAGTGAAGACAAGTGAAATGTGTGGTATTTGAGCTAAGGTGGAGATTTGTAAATGTAGCTCAAATATGCTCTAATGCAGTTAATACACATTGGAATTCAGTTAAAAGTTAGTTGTCAGGGCATAACAGCAAATTATTAGTATCCTGGATTGGAAATGAAGTCATTAACAAAACTCAGCCAGCATGGGCCGAACAGCAATGCGGTTTTCAGCTCAAATGGGCCGAACGGGTGCAGAGAGGTGGTTATTGATTCTGTTATTAGTTTGTTAACTTGTTATGTTGTATAACTCATGTGAGGAGATATTAAGAGCAGTTACTAGTCATAGTGTGAGTAGAGATATTGATTACTCGAGAATTAGAGAGAGGAAAAATCAAGAAAAACAAACAAGAGAGGGACAATAGATGATTGAGTGCTATTGTTGAGTTGTGAGCTTCTTCTTGTGTGTTTGTATAGTTTTTGATTAGTGAAGCTGGTGTTCTTTTCTCCCGTGGATGTAGGATCATATATGGTGATCCGAACCACGTAGATCCGGTGTCTATTTTTCAATTGTTTCGTATCTAAGTTTGGCTAACATACAAGATCAGATTTGAGTGTGCATGCATTTGTGATTTCATTGTATTATTGGTTGTGTGTTTGGGTGGAAAACCTTACATAAAATTAACATGATATTGGGGGATGCTAAAGTGAGGTTTTCATGTGAGCGATATGGTCCAGATTTCATCCTGCAAAAAAGAGCCAGAAGGTGATTTGTGTTTAACACGATTTGCCTATAAATACTTTAACGACAAATTTCCTTTAAGTCAAAATACTACTCCGTACGTTTCAAAAAGAATGTCATTTTAACTATTTTTTAAGAAATTAAGGATTGGTATTTAATTGATATGTTTTGTGAAATAAGGAAATAATCAATTAAATTAAGTATGTTGTTTAAGATAATATTGAAAGAATTGTAGTTTTTTTGGTAAAGTAACTCTTATTGTGAAATTTTTTAAAGTGTCTAAGAAAACATTTATTTTAAAACGAATGGAGTACTACTTCGTGTTTTGAGGGAGATATTATAATAAATGTATATTTTGAACTATATAAAGGTGAGGCAAAACATTCATGGTTGTCTTCTTTTAATACCAGGAAAGAAAAACACAAACAAGAGGTTGTCGTTATAAGAAACCTGCAATATTGGCCATTATATATATTACTTTATATTATAAAGTTAATTAGTTAATTAATTTAATGTTTATTTATTTATTTACTTAATTAGAAAAGGTAAGATTTTTTTATATTTCAAGCTCTTCCTAAAACTACATACATAGGTTCTACTTATTAATTCTGCACTATTAAAGACATGAATGTCCGAATAAAATTACATTCACATAAACATAAGTTTAAAGAGTTTTTTACGATATGTTGTAACAATATATTTAGAATTTGAGGTTAGTCAAATAATTTAATGGGTTAACACGCAAAATTAACGAGTTAGGTACAAGTTTTAAGTTTCTGACACGTTTAATAAATGGGTTGAATATATTTGGAAAAATTAATTACCCATGATCCCACTATGACTCAACCCATCAACACGAACCCAACCCATATTGTCACCCTACTTTCAATGGAGTTTCTCACTCTCTTCATGGGAATTCTTGTCTCCCCTTGATAAGTGTGACTATTTATTCTCAAAATAATGGGGAATATGTTTTCCATGGTATCCATTTTGAAGATTTAGTCATTATTGAGCCTTTTGGCATCGGTTTGCTCATTTCTTGGGGCTCTCGCTACAAAACTAGTGATAAATCCAAAATCAAATATTTTGACACACGGCTTATTCCGCGAAATAACATTTGTCTGTCTTATAGGTGTTAAATTTATTTAGGTCTCGATACAACAATTTTGTATTTCGATTTTTTTAATGTTTCCTTTTATAAATCAATGCTGACTAATTCCAATAATAATGTGTCTTTCCGATGGGCAGGTTGTTGTTGCCTCACTAATTCTTATGTACACTATGGCAAAGGCACGGGTCTTAATCCGTGCAATTCAGGTCCCAGCGGGTAAATGAAAACGTATCACTGCTTATAGTAAAAAGTATTACATATTCAGAAGAAATGTATTGCATTTCAACATAATACATTTCTTCATAATAAATTATATTTCATTATAAACATCAATATATTTTCCAACATAATACCTCTACCCAAAATAAAAAATACTTTTTTTAGCCCATGACTAATGGGTGTCAAACCGTCAAATTAAATAACCTACTTTTAGAATAATGAGTATAATGGTGATATGGTCGAATCCACGGGAAACGAGAATTAATTTCTTTTGAGTGAAAACAAGAAATAAATGGGGGGTTTTTGAATTTGAGTTATCTAACTAAACTAAGATCCTAATAATTAACTAAAACATGTAAATATAATAATTAAAATATAAAGACGAATCAAATACTACCTTACTCTGATCCAAAGGTATTGATATTCACTTATATTATTGATCATAGGCACACAATTTTTTTTTTTTGCAATGCAAATTGTTTAATCAAAGATTTAGTAGGATAGTCATAATAAATCTTGCGTTTTTTTTTTTTCCGAATTGACCAATCCTAGCAACCGATCAATACTTATCATTAACGAGTTGGACACGATAGCGTTTCATACCACGTTAATGGTAGCATAAAGATTTATGAAAACAGTTAAACCTAATTACTCATAGCCGAGATAGTTGTAGTTATAAATAATTAGCTTGTTGATTCAATTAGGTTAAATTAATTATGATAGCACGATTAATTCAACCTATTGCTACTAGGGCTCAATCATTCATGATAATTACGGATCATGAATTCATGATAAGCAGTAAGAAATTGAAAAATTAATTAAATTGTCAATTCAATATAGTAAATAATTCCTATACAAATAAGTTTGAATATGCAAATACTTGAATTAAACAAGAACGATTAAAACACATAACCTCATAATAACATAATTGAAATAATCAACCCTTGAATAAGAAAATAATCTTAATTAATGAAGCTGGTGTAATCCAAGGTCTTCAACAAAGTAGAGAAGAAAGGACGAAAAACTATAAGAAAGGGAAAATAGACGTGTATTGAAAGGACGAAAAACTATAAGAAAGGGAAAATAGACGTGTATTGATTTGGGGAGAGGAGAGAGAGAGCATATTGGAAAACTCATTGGACTGTACGCCTCCTCTATCTTATAAAATCACGCTAATAATTCTTCCCTACATCTAATCAAATCTTATCTGTAAAAGGAAATATCTAAATAATATCAAGATAATTACAAAAAGGAAATAATAATTCTAACTAAAACAAAACTCTTCATTGGCTTCTTCATAAAATTGAAGTCTTTAATAACTCAAAGCCCATCTTCTCTCCATCTCGACCAACTTCTTCACTTTTCAGCCCAAAATATCAATTTAAGCCTAATTTTGCTCTAGGTCCAATTATTATTCTCCTATATCAAAAGATAATTAATTCAAATCAATAAAGAACAATAAGCTAACAAAAATATGAGAATATAAATATAAAATATGGAATAAATATATGCACATCAATGACCCAAATAGTACCGATCTAAGATATGTACAATTGGTGTACAAGAGAAGTACTACTCTTGTGGGCTATATTGATCCACCAACACTTTGTTATTAATTACAAATAGTAATAAATATAGTTCACAAATATTGGGATAAATATTTTTTTCCGTAGTAAGTTTTAAGGGCATGTTTGTTTACGGATTTGCCCGTCCGGATAGAGGATGCACTGATCTGAACTTGTTTTTGAACCGAAATTTAAAATTAGGATTCTTAGTCTACTTAAATCTAAGCGCGTCCGGATAGAGGATGCACCGATTTGAACTTGTGTTTGAACCGGAATTTAAAATTAGGATTCTTAGTCTACTTAAATCTAAGTGCTCTCTCTCTCTCTCTCTCTCTCTCTCTCTCTCTCTCTCTCCCCTCCAGATACTGATTACAAAATAAATTTTTAATATTTTTTTCATTAATTTTTTTTCCAATATAGTGATTTTACCTTTTATAATATTACATCATAAAATAAACACAAGATTTAAACTACTATTTAAATTTACATATCAGAGAATTTGCACGTCCACTCAATCTATAAGCAAATATATCGTAATAGGTTTTTAAGGCTCAAACTTGCACTCGGTTTTAGGCCCAACATCGTAATTCTAGCAAAAATTAGATTCAAATGACAAATAATAAAATTTGATACCCTGAATTTGCTAAGTGGAAAAGCTAGATCTCTTAAATCACTATTAATAAAAAAAAAAGTAGGTCTTGGGTGTACCCAACACTATAGTAACAAAATTTGGATGATATTATTCGGCACTATCGATTATTTACAATTTGAGTTTTATTCGTGAATAAAACAGATAAAATCGAGAAAATAGTGTCCAATCGACTAGATTCGGCAAATTATTCGGGAATAAATCGGTCTTAATTCGTTATATTAAAATTTTCACAATCTTAGATATCTTTCTTAATTTTATTAATTATCTTATGATTAGGTGTTAATTTTATTAATTCTTTCTAATTTTATCAATTACTGCTCATGTTATTTGTTGTGATTTTATGCTATTCATTTTAAGTTCATTAAATGAAATAATTTCAAACATAATTAGTGCAAATTTTTTTTTATAAGTAATGTTTTATTGTTAGAGTAACTAGGATTGTATTCTTATTATATCATATTTTTGTATTGCTCATTAATTAATATGTACTATACTTATTTTTTCTTTATTTTAGAGAACATATTTTGAGTCTAGAAATCGTGATTCTTTCTTATAATCTACATGTATTACTATTGATTATTCTAACATAAGCTTAAGTTTATTAAAATTTATATTATTTAACAAATTTATAATTCTAAATGCTATCTTTATCTCTATGAATATATTACTTCTAAACTGAAAATTTGGAAAGAAAATATATATATATATATATATATATATATATATATATAAAACTAAATAAAGTCTCACAATTCTCGGGAATTATATGGGTATTATTCGTGATATATTCGTATATATGACTATATTTTGAAAATCTCGAGTATTATTCGTGTTTTTAACTTTTATTAAAAAAATAAGGGATAAATACAAGAGAAATTGAAAAAACCGGAGTATTTTGTTACTATGCCCAACACACAATAAGCTTATTGTACACTCTCCAGTTTAATTTTGAAATTAGATCTATATTAAGGGCTATGTTTGATTTACAAAAGAGAGTTGGCTGCCTGGATGTTGGAACATTTGGCCTTTGTTGTTCTCCACTTTTTTCTATATATGTGTGTGTATTATTATTAATATTAATACACTGTCGAGTTTTGTGTAACAACATGAGATGGCGGCTTAGTAGATAAACACCTGCTTGCGCCCCTTGTTGTTCTCCACTTTTTTCTATATATGTGCATGTATTATATGTGTTTTGTGTAGCAACATGAGATGGCGGCTTAGTAGATAAACACCTACTTGCGCATGTAGTGATTCGAGCCTCATGTTGCACACATTTGGCCCCTTGTTGTTTTCCACTTTTTTCTATATATGTGCGTGTATTATTATTAATATTAATACACTGTCGCGTTTTGTGTAACAACATGAGATGGCGGCTTAGTAGATAAACACCTACTTGCGCATGTAGTGATTCGGGTTTGAGTCATGTTTAGTGATTTTTATATTTTTTAGACAAACTAATATATTATTAAAAAAATATATATATTATTCAAAAAAAATATGTATACCTGTAATTAATAAACTTGTATTATTAGTAGGCATAATATATAATATTAGGCAACATAATATATACTATTGGGCAATATAATATATTTATTAAAAAAATTATACTTGTAACTATAATATATATTATTATACAACATAACATATACTAGTACGCAATATAACATATATTATTAAATAACATAATATCTTAAAAAAATTATACATGTAACTATAATATGTACTATTATGCAATATAACAAATATTATTACACAATACAACATATACTATTAAATAACATAAAAAGAAATTATACATGTAATTATAATATATACTATTATGCAATATAACATATACTATTACGCAATACAACATACACTATTAAACAACATAAAAAAAGGTAAAAACAGCGCGAGAGCAGGGTTCAAACCCCTAACGTCCGCGCACCTCAAAGCTTCAAGGTGCGAAACCAAACCGCTACGCCACATGCTGCTGTTGCAAATTCAAATGTGGTCCTTATATATATCTTTAATTTCGAAATTAAATAGGAGAATGTACAATAAACCTATTGTGTGTTGGGTGCACACAAGTTTTTGCTTTAATAAAATAACTAATTATTATGGTATAGCATATATGAGCCGGACCATATCATCTTCTTTTTCGGTGTTCTACTTTATATTTCACGTTAAAATTAAGAATCTACACCTTGAGCTCCATGAATCATTAATGGCGGATTTATGAAAGATAAAACGTGAATCATGAATCGTATTTATGAATCATGAAGCATGAACCAAGCCTCATTTCAGAGTTTAAATTCTAGACGGTAAATTTGAATCTAAATAGTGAACTCATAAACGCGTGATCCATAAATATGTACTATGACACTAAACATAAATTGTAAACTAAATTTTCTACAGAAAAAAGAAAAAGAAAAATATTATATTTTTCTGGTGTATAAGTGAAATAAGAAAACATCGAAATATGACTTCGTACGAGCAACCGAGGAACATGGATGTGCTATTACTCGATCCGGATCCTCTATTACAGTAGGTGTTTTATCTTCTACACTCAATTTAATACACGATACACATTTAATAATTTGTGACATCATTTGATACACGTATCGATTGATGAATACTTTAATGAAACACTAAATAAAAATGTAACAGATAATCTCATACGTCTATTACCGTGTGTTGGGCATGCTTGGAGTTGGATATAACGTCAAACTGCTTTCACATCACATCACTATCACAATCTTCAAAACAAAATTATCAAAATTATGCAACTTCCTGTCGCATTCATCGCCCTCCACATTTTATTTGATTATGATTTATGAGTGATAAAGCGCAATCCGGTATCCAATAAATTCAGCCGAAATCAATGCAAGAAATATGAAAAAAACACAAGATATACGTGGTTCGATCCGGAGATCTACGTCCACGGGCTGAAAATGGCACCGGCCGAGGTGTTTCTTTACGATCATTTTGAAATTACACACTATTGTTTTAGAATGCAAAAAGCCAACCCTAATTCCGAGTACAATTCTCCTACTTATACTACTCAATCCCAAACCCTAACTAACTCCCTGTAATCGTGCCTATTTCCGTTGCATGGAAGTTGGGAGCAGATCGTGGGCCTAGAATCGTGGGATACGCCGCAGTTGGGCCACGCCAATTGGGCCACACTATTTGGGACGCATGTTTCTGGGCCGGTTACTGGGCTTATCCTCCTAGGCTTAGTTGCTCGGGTCGGGTTGATTTGGTCCGGAGTGTCGACCCGATCCGAAGTTACTGGGCCATACCTATCAGATGCCCCCCCCCCAGCCGGAGCGAGGAAGGAGCTACGGTTATGACTAGGGTGGTGCTATAAGCAAGATGAGCCGCGGTCACTTGTGAGCCGAAGTATTTTTGGGAAGCCGAGAATTTTCGGAGTCTGAGTTGATCTGTGGTGAAGTCCGCGGGGGCCGAATCGAACTAGGCTGAACGTCCCCGAGGTGATGGCGAGGGCCCGAGCACCCCGAAAGCAATAAAGTGTAGCGGAAGAAGATAGTAATCTGGCCGAGGTGAAGGAGGCACCGGAGTGCTGTCCAAATCTTCCTGGTCAAGAATGAGGTTGATGTGATTGGCGGCGCCATCATGAGAGAGAGGGATGTGAAGTGACACGCTCTGCAATTTCCCATAAATCTGTTCCCCACGCGCCTTGG